>CM055066.1:5529927-5849927 GCA_029204045.2 Tillandsia leiboldiana
CGCCCCGGGTGTACCAGAACCCGGCCCGTCAACAGATCCGCCGTGCATGCGGTTTTCCCACATACACACGAGCGTCGGTAACCGCTCATATAAGAATAATAATAAAAGAGCAAATTCAAGCTAAACTAAAACTACTGTAGCTCAGACAGAATCTGGAAGTAAAAGAGTACCACAGTGGAATAAAATACAGATGTCTCTCCCAGCTCTCCACTAAATATACAAACAGCTGGCAAAGGCCAGACCCAAAAAGAATACAAAGCTGTCTGGAAGACCAGGTACCCAAAAGCTCCAGCTACAACCCTCGGTAGCCGCCCTCTATCTAGTCCGCGATGCGCTTGCCCCGATCAGTTGCTGACGGCCCAGCAACTCCCACTGAGGAACTCTGCAAAACAGGGGAAAGAAAAAGAACAGAAAACATGGGGGTAGTACTACAATAACAGTAGCCTCCCCTAGTGTGTAAAGCCAGCTCATATAATGCCCCCAGGTGATCAGAGGCAAAAGGGAAAGAAAGAAAGGGGTGTAGATAGGGAGCAATGATAAAATGCTATCCTATAGCCTCTACACGATAACTCAACACGGATGGGAAAAGGAATGCATCAGTATAAAGAAAGTCTGTCCAAAGGCCCAATCTTGACCGCCAGTGGACACTGGCACTGCCTGCTACTGCCGCGACGGGTATGCCAGCCTACGCATAACACCGAAGCACAAGGAGTCCCCAGGACTCAAGTCTGTCTGCCGACACTCCGGAGTCGCACTCGTGGGGAGCGACCCACACGAGTAAAGTAAGTAACCACAGTAACCTGATATAGCAGACTGGATCGAGACTCATGAAGTGGGAAAAACCCTCCACTCAAAGAAAGCCCGATCCCCAAAACCCCAATCTGATGCAATAGTATAAGCCGGTCGACCACCCAAGAATCCGTGGTCGCCGCAACAACCCTGACATAAACCCAACCTGTCCCAAATCCCCATATCCGACTACACTGTCCAACACACGCTCGAACCTGAGCGCTAGCCGCAGTGTCAATACAAGGAGGAGAAAAGAGTAAATGCATGGTTTCTCCTAAGTCAAGTCCCAAAATAGTATAGCAGTAGATGACGAATCATGTGACCAATTTAATCATGCATTGTCTCATATTTTTGTCCAGTTCCGAGAATAGCAGTTTAGAGTGACATAAGCTAGGTGACAGTCCATAGAATAATCATCAGTTTTTGCAGTCCTCATTATTCTCACTTGTCTCTAAGCATCAGTCCAGAAATTAGACGACATAAAACAATAATCAGTCTAACAATAATTTTTTCATGGATAGATAACCATAAGTTGTCCTAAAGCATGCGAGTCTCCATTAAGCTTTAGCAACATCAAACAGGGTACTCTGATATTCCTAGTGGGCATACAAGAAGGAGTACAACAACCACCCACCTGGTGCAAACTGTCCAAGTCCGTACAGCTAGAAAATACCAAAACTCCAAATCCTTGCTCCCACAATTTAGCACCCCGAAATATTCCTGGTACAATACAAAGCTCACTAATTACACTTAGGCTCCCAATTATTGCTCTTATAACCACCTACAACCTCGGATTCAAACTGTTAAATTATCACCTGCAGAAAGTGCCCAGAAATTCCAAGAAAAATATCACAGCGATCCTCGCGTCGATAGCTTCGCACGGTACCTTGCACGCCCAAATCCGAGTTCGGTAAGTCAAGATAAAAATTCGGCAAGGGGATACACTCTACAAAAATCTGTGTTAAAACTGTGCACTGTTCACGGAGAAAACAGTAATTTTCACCTCGAAATAAATCTCACAAAAATCCAAGAAAAATACGAGCGTGTTCCTTGCGATCCGTAGATGAAAAAGTTGTATAAGCTCGTTTCCGTCTGATGCTCGTGCGCGAAGATATGGCCAAAATACCCGCTGCTGTCAAGGAAGTCCACACAGAAAATGGGGTCACTGTTTGCCTCGGGATCCGTGCCAAAACCTCGAAACGAAAAGCGCGACCAAAACGAAGATGAGTCCTACCTCTTAGGAGTCTGCCGGCGCAGAATCACAGCAAAGTGAGCTCGGGGTAGTCCAGGGGAGCCAAAACCTGTCGCTGCGCGAAGAAGAACACAGGAAAGCAACGTCGCGCCGCGCCTAAATGGGGAACCTCGGGATTCGTGCCTCCTAAAATCCTAGAACTTGGCAGGAAGATCAAGCACTTAGAGGTGAAAAACTTACTTAGAGAGCTCGGGCAGAGAGGTGGTTTGGGAGAAAAAGCCCCAAACAGAGGCTCGGCTTGCCTTAAATAGGCTGAGAAAACAATTGATAATTCCCATTAAGTCCCGATTTTCCGGCGCCCCGGAAAGTTTCCGGGCGCGCACAGTGCGGTGCCCGGTCCACCACCGTCCAGCCCACATACTCCCCGCTGGCCCCCACTGCACCCGGTGCACCTGCGCCAGCGAATGGCAACGCGACGTGTGCCCGGCACCCGTTCACCACGCACGTCGCGCTGGACCCGCGCACGTCGCGCTGACCCCCGTCTGCCACCTGCCCTCCGTACGCACCTGCCCCGGTCAACCACTCCACCGTTTGCGTGACGGAGCATAGCACCGAACCATAACCGCATGCCACGTGTCCACCCGTCTACCGTGCACCCATGCCCACAGTCCGTGGACCTCGGCCTGTGGACCAACCCCGAACCTGCCACGTGGCATCCCGCACTGGCGCACGCCGTGCCCCGTACCGCGCGCCTGCCCGCGCGCCCGGCGCCTGCCCGCGGCCCTGCCCGCGCCCCTGTGCCGCCGCCTTGCCCCTGCCCGAGGCTCGCCGCCGCCCGCCGCGCTCCCCACCGCCGCCGGCGATCGCCCGGAAACACTGTTCCGTCGTGAACAGTACCCGCAGCCCAAAAACATCAAGAAAAAAGCCCATCTTGACCGTTTTCCCGCGCGCTGATTCCAAAAACGGCGTCCATTTCGCCAAAATCCGCCTCTAAATTTTGCCGGAGGCTCCCGCAACACCAAAACTGCCCGAACTTCCGGAGCCCGCTTTTGGGCATCCGGACTCAGAATTAGCAACAAAAAGCCATTCTCAAGCATTTTTCCCGCGCTGAATCCAAATCCACCCTCTGTTTGGCCAAATTCCTCTTCTAAAATTCGGCAAAAAGCGCCGAAGGCCAACAAGCCAACCAAAGCTCACAGGGTCTATCTGTGCATCCCTTTGATGCACCATGGGCCAGATACACCATCAACAGGTGTTTGCACAGTGGATTCATGGGAAAAGCTGTAAGGAGTTTTAGGCCCTACATCCTCCCCCACTAAAAAAGTTTTCGTCCCCGAAACAAAGAAAACAGAACAGACGTACCTCAAATAGAAGCCTCGAACAAAAAGGGGTAGGCATCTCTCATCACTGTCTCCAGCTCCCAGTGGCCTCTCGCTCCTCGTGATTGCTCCACAGGATCTTCACATACGAATGGCCCGATTGCGCAATTCCCTCACCTCACGAGCAAGAATTCGCAACGGGCGCTCCTCGTAGACCAAGTCCTCGCGATCTCCAACAAAGGGAAGTCAATCACGTGCGACGGGTCAAAAACATATCTCCTCAGAGCTGAGACATGAAGACATCATGAACTCCGGCCAGGCGCGGGTAAAGCAACTCTGTATGCCACAGGACCAACTCTGTCAAGTACCTCAAAGGGTCCAATAAAGCGGGGACTGAGCTTTCCCGTACTCCAAATCTCCGGACCCCTTTCGAGGGCGAGACCTTCAAGAAGACATGATCACCAACCTGAAACTCCAGTCTCGCCGTCGAGTATCGGCGTAGCTCTTCTGACGACTCTGGGCTGTTTCAAGATGCCGGCGAATAATCCTGACTTTTTCCTCTGCCTCCAGAAGTAAATCCGGTCCCAAAGTCCTTCTCTCACCCACGTCACTCACTCCAATATAAGGGAGACCGACACTTTCGTCCATACAACGCTTCAAACGGAGCCATCTGGATGCTCGCCTGATAGCTGTTGTTGTACGCGAACTCAACCAACGACAAGTGCCGGTACCACCCTCCTCCAAAATCCATAACGCACGCTCTCAACATATCCTCGAGGGTCTGTATGGTGCGTTCTGACTGTCCATCGGTCTGTGGGTGGAAAGCGGTGCTAAACCTGAGCTGAGTCCCCAATGCTGAATGCAAACTCCCCCAAAAGCGTGACACGAACCTCGGGTCACGATCTGACACAATCGAAGCAGGGATACCGTGAAGCCTCACTATCTCATCCAGATATAACTGTGCCAAACGCTCCAGTGACCAGGTCATCTGAACCGGTAAGAAGTGCGCCGACTTGGTGAGTCTGTCAACAATAACCAGACCGCATCAGCCCCGCTCTGCGCCCTCGGCAATCCAGCGACGAAATCCATAGTGACGTGGTCCCATTTCCACTCGGGAATTGGAAGACTCTGCAACTTACCAGCAGGAACGCGATGCTCTGCTTTCACTTGCTGGCAAGTTAAACAATGAGCTACGAATCTCCCAATGTCCCGCTTCATCCCGGGCACCCAAAACAGTGCCTTGAGGTCCTTATACATCTTAGTACCTCCAGGATGGATGTATAGGTGTAAAATGGGGCCTCCCTCAAAATCTGATCTCTAATCTCCTGATCCATAGGCACACACACTCGATCCCTGTACCGCAGTACTCCCGAGCTATCCACAGAAACAATCCCCTGTCTGATCCGCCTGAAGCTGCGTCCTGATCCTCATCAAGTGGGGGTCCTCACTCTGAGTGTCCCTGATCCTCTCCAACAGAGTGGGCTGCAAGACCATAGACATGAGTCTAGCAGAGACCCCAGGGGATACTACCTCCAACTGTAACCCGCCTCATCTGCTCGACCAACGGCGCCTGCTGCGAGATCAATAAGCTCAGACTCGTCCTCCTACTCAAAGCATCTGCCACGACATTTGGCCTTGCCGGGATTGTAAAGGATACTCAGATCGTAATCCTTTTAAACAACTCCAACCACCGGCGTTGCCACTCAAAATTCAGCTCCTTTTGGGTGAACAGATACTTCAAGCTCTTGTGATCAAGTAAATATCTCGCAATGCTCTCCATACAAATAATGCCGCCACAGCTTCAGAGCAAACACCACCGCTGCCAACTCCAGATCATGAGTAGGGTAATTTTTCTCATAGTCCTTCAATTGCCGCGAAGCATAGGCAATTACCCTACCATGCTGCATCAACACACACCCCAGACCACTATGTGAGGCATCACTGTAGATCACAAATCCTTCCCCCATAATGGGAGGGCAAGGATTGGAGCGGTCATCAACCTCTGCTGTCAGCTCCTCAAAACAGCTCTGGCAAATCTTGCTCCAAACAAACTTAACCCCTTTGTCTGGTCAGACGAGTGAGGGGAGAGGAAAGCTTCGCAAAGCCTTCCACAAAGCGCCGATAGTAGCCCGCCAATTCCAAGAAAACTCCGCACCTCGGTGATGGTCGTCGGCCTCGGCCAATCTCTAATAGCATCCACCTTGGCCGGATCCACCGCCACTCCAGCAGCTGAAACCACATGACCCAGAAAGGCAACCTCCCGGAGCCAAAACTCGCACTTTTTGAACTTAGCATATAGCTTTTTCTCTCGCAGAAGCTGATAGCACGGTTCTCAAGTGCTCCTCGTGCTCCAGATCACCTCCGGGAGTAGATCAGAATATCATCTATGAACACCACCACAAACCGATCCAAAACGGCTGAAAAATCCTGTTCATCAAGTCCATGAATGCGGCAGGGGCATTAGTCAACCCAAAAGGCATCACAGTAAACTCATAATGCCCGTACCGCGATCTGAAAGCCGTCTTGGAGATGTCCTCGGGCCCTCACCCTAAGCTGGTGGTAACCGGACTGCAGATCAATCTTCGAGAACACGGATGCTCCCTGTAACTGATCAAACAAATCATCTATCCGGGGGAGGGGATACTTGTTCCGGATGGTCACTTTGTTCAATTCCCTATAATCCACGCACAAACCGCAGTGATCCATCCTTCTTCTTAACAAACAACACAGGCGCTACCCCACGGAGCAAACACTGGGTCTAATGAAGCCCCTATCCAAAAGATCCTGAAGCTGGGCTTTCAACTCCCTCAACTCAGCTGGCGCCATCCTATAGGGTGCCTTTGAGATTGGTGCAGTCCCAGGGACTACATCAATCACAAACTCAATCTCCCTCTCCGACGGCATCGTCGTCAACTCAGGTGGAAACACATCTGGGAACTCTCGGACGATAGGGATATCCTCGAGTCCCAGTGCCGCCGTAGGCACCTCCACCACGGTGGCCAAAAGGCAGTGCAACCTCTACTCATCATCCTCCTAGCTCTCGCCGAGGAAATGGTCGCTGCGAACAGCGTGCTCTGGCAGCCTCTGAAGATGAACTCCTCCTGTCCTGGCTCGCGAAGAGTCACCGTCCTATCTCTGCAGTCGATCGTGGCGGAGTACCGTGATAGCCAATCCATCCCCAACACCAAGTCAAAATCATGGAGCTGCTGCAAGACAAGCAAGTCTGCAGGCAAAATCCAAGGCCCCAACTGCACCGGGCATGCCAAACAACGCTCCTCAACATGCAAAACGTGATCAGGAACCCGCACCTCTAATGCACAAGACAAGGACTCTACCTCTAGACCATGCAGGGATGCAAATGCTCGATAAATGAAAGAATGAGATGCTCCAGTGTCGAATAAAGAGCGAGCCCGAATACCAAAAAGTAGAGTAATACCTGCCACCACCTGGTCTGCCGCTTGCGGAATCCGCCAACTGGGCGGCATACACCCGCCCCGCTCGGTGCAGGAGGTCGGGAATCTGTAGGATAGGAGGTGGACGGCCTGCTCGCTGGAGCATAAGGCCGCTGAGTTGATGGTCGCTGCTGCTGAGGGGGATATGGAGCCGACGCCGAAGAAGGTGCCGAAGAAGTAGCAAGGGGGCAAGTAGCTCGCACATGCCCCGGCTGTCCACAACGGAAGCATCGACCCCATCTCTGATCACAAGTGATGGCGGCATGCTGACCGCCGCAGAAGATACATCGGTCAGAAGATCGGGGCTGTCTCGGCTGCTGCTGCTGTCTCGAGGACTGCTGCTGAGATCTCTGCTGCCTCTGCTGCGATCTCTGCTGCTGGTGCTGCTGCTGATGCTGCTGCGGTCTCTGGGGTCCACCAGGACCTCTCCTATCAGATCGCCCACGGCCGTAAGACTGGGACTGCGGCGGCCGTGGCGGTCTCCATGAGCTGGCCTGTCCCCCATCCTCTGGGGCTGGTCGCTTCCTGTCGGAACCCTGCGCGACCGCGGCCCTCCGTCTGGCCACCTGCTGATCGCCTCTCTCCACCCACTGTGCGTGCTCTGCGGCTGCCTCTAGGGTCTGAAATCTCTGTGCATGCACAAGCGTGAAAATCTCTGGACGGAGGCCTCCCTCGAACAACTCAACCTGGTGTGGACCGTCACGAGCGACGAAGGGCACACAGTTCAGCAACTCCATGAACTCCTGGAAATAGACATGGGCCGGTCGATCGCCCTGCTGCAGATTCTTCAAGTCGTCCTCCAACTTCTTCTTCACACTGGTAGAAAAATAGGTGTCCAACACCATCCGTTTGAACTCCTCCCAAGGCAACTGCCGAGTAATCCGGAACTCCGGTGGCTCTACCCGCTGCCACCAAAAATCAGCATCTCCGTCCAAACATTGCACCGCCATGTGCACTCGGTACCTCGGGTCGATGAAGAAGTCCCGAAAAAGCTTCTCCATCGCAGAAAGCCATCTCCCAACAGCCCGGGGCTGAGCATCCCGCCCCGAGAATCGAGGTGGTCCCCGCTTAACAAACGCAGCGAGTTTGTCAGCAAAATCCCGCTCCTCCTCCGCAGTCAAAGGCTGAATAGCTCAAGGAGCCCCGCTACTCGAAGATGGTGCCGACAGCACAAAAGGAGCAACAAGAGGCACAGGGGCCTCAGGAACAGCTGGGGGTGGTGCCTCCCTCTGAGCAAGCAGCTGCTCAATCCTCTGCTCCTGGCGGCGCTGACCCTCCGCCAACTGGGCCACCAAGGCCCTCAACTCAGTAAGCTCGGGGGGTGTAGGCTGCTCTGGCTCAACAGGGGGTGAAGGGACACCCCGAGTGGGAATCCGACGTCGAGGAGGCATCCTGCCACAAGAAACCAATCATCAGCAACCAAACCCCACACGACCCAATCTGGCGAAAGTCAAAAGACATCCTCCTATTTCTGTCACCTTATGTTGTCTGCAGCCAACATAATGGTCCAACAGAAATAGGCTATGTCGATCTCTCTTCACTCACAGGAAGAGTCAACTATAAAATCACCGACTTTCGCAAAATGTTACGCCACTCACGCCCTATCATCCTAGGGTCTGTCCAAAAGCCTAGGGTTTCCTAAGTCCCAACTGACCTATCCCTAAGCTCTGATACCAACTTAATCTGTCACGCCCCGGGTGTAAACCAGAACCCGGGCCCGTCAACAGATCCGCCGTGCATGCGGTATTTCCCACATACACGAAGCGTCGGTAACCTGCTCAGATAAGAAATAATAATAAAAGAGCATAATAATCAGAGCTAAACTAAAACTACTGTATCTCAGACAGAAGCTGGAAGTAAAAGAGTACCACAGTGGAATAAAATACAGATGTCTCTCCCAGCTCTCCACTAAATATACAAACAGCTGGCAAAAGCCAGACCCAAAAAGAAATAAACAAAAGCTGTCTGAGAAGACCAGGTACCCAAAAGCTCCAGCTACAACCCTCGGGAGGCTCTCTATCTAGTCCGCGATGCGCTTGCCCCGATCAGTTGCTGACGGCCCAGCAACTCCCACTGAGGACTCTGCAAAACAAGGGGAAAGAAAAAGAACAAGAAAAACAATGGGGGTAAGTACTACAATAAACAGTAGCCTCCCCTAGTGGGTAAAGCCTCAGCTCAGATATGCCCACCAGGTGATCAGAGGCAAAAAGGGAAAGGAAAAGAAAGGGGGTGTAGATAGAGGGAGCAACTGATAAAATGCTATCCCTAATATGCCTCTACACGATAACTCAACACGGATGGGAAAAGGAATGCATCAGTATAAAGAAGTCTGTCCAAAGGACCCAATCTGACCGCCAGTGGACACTGGCACTGCCTGCTCTGCCGCGACGGGTATGCCAGCCTACGCATAACACCGAAGCACAAGGAGTCCCCAGGACTCAAGTCTGTCTGCCGCGCACTCCGGAGTCGCACTCGTGGGGAGCGACCCACACGAGGAAAGTAAGTAACCACAAGTAACCTGATATAGCAGGACTGGATCGAGACTCAATGAAGTGGGAAAAACCCTCCACTAAAGAAAGCCCGATCCCCAAAACACCCAATCTGATGCAATAGTATAAGCCGGTCGACCACCCAAGATCCGTGGTCGCCGCAACACCCTGACATAAACCCAACCTGTCCCAAATCCCCAATATCCGACTACACTGTCCAACACACGCTCGAACCTGAGCGACTAAGCCGCAAGTGTCAATACAAGGAGGAGAAAAGAGTAAATGCATGGTTTCTTCTAAGTCAAGTCCCAAAAATAGTATAGCAGTAAATGATGACATAATCATGTGACCAATTTAATCATGCATTGTCTCAATATTTTTGTCCAGTTTCCGAGAATAGCAGTTTAGAGTGACATAAGCTAGGGTGACAGTCCCATAAGAATAATCATCAGTTTTGCAGTCCTCAATTATTATCACTTGTCTCTAAGCATACAGTCCAGAAATTAAGCGATTAAAACAAGTAATCAGTCTAACAATAATTTTTCATGGATTAGATAACCAATAATTTGCTCCCTAAAGCATGCGAGTCTACCAATTAACGCATTTAGCAACATCAAAACAGGGGTACTCTGATATTCCTAGTGGGCATAACAAAGGAGAGGAGTACAACAACCACCCACCTGGTGCAAACTGTCCAAGTCCGTACAGCTAGAAAATACCAAAACTCCAAATCCTTGCTCCCACAATATTAGCACACCCGAAATATTTCTGGTACAATACAAAGCTCACTAATTACACTTAGGCTCCCAATTATTGCTCTTATAACCACCTACAACCTCGGATTCAAAACTGTTAAATTATCACCTGCAGAAATTGCCCAGAAAATTCCAAGAAAAATATCACAGCGATCCTCGCGTCGATAGCTTCGCAACGGTACCTTGCACGCCCAAATCCGAGTTCGGTAAGTCAAGATAAAAATTCGGCAAGGGGATACACTCATACAAAAATCTGTGTTAAAACTGTGCACTGTTCACGGAGAAAACAGTAATTTTCACCTCGAAATAAATCTCACAAAAATCCAAGAAAAATACGAGCGTGTTCCTTGCGATCCGTAGATGAAAAAGTTGTATAAGCTCGTTTCCGTCTGATGCTCGTGCGCGAAGATATGGCCAAAATACCCCGCTGCTGTCAAGGAAGTCCACACAGAAAATGGGTTCACTGTTTGCCTCGGGATCCGTGCCAAAACCTCGAAATGAGAAAGCGCGAACAAAACAAAAGATGAAGTCCTACCTCTTAGGAGTCTGCCGGCGCAAGAATCACAGCAAAGTGAGCTCGGGGTAGTCCAGGGGAGCCAAAACACTGTCGCTGCGCCGAAGAAGAACACTAGAAAGTAACGTCGCGCCGCGCCGTAAAATGGGGAACCTCGGGATTCGTGCCTCCTAAAATCCTAGAACTTGGCAGGAAGATCAAGCACTTAGAGGTGAAAAACTTAGCTTAAGAGAGCTCGGGCGGAGGAGGTGTGGTTTGGGAGAAAAAGCCCCAAAACAGAGGCTCGGGCTGCCTTTAAATAGGCTGAGGAAAACAATTGGGATAATTCCCATTAAGTCCCGATTTTCGGGCGCCCGAAAATTTCCGGGCGCGCACAGTGCGGCCCGGCCCACCACTTTCGGGCGCGCACAGTGCGGCCCGGTCCACCACACAGTCCAGCCCACTACTCCCCTGGGCCCCCACTGCACTCGGTGCACCTGCGCCAGCGAATGGCAACGCGACACGTGGCCCGGCAACCCGTGCACCACACACGTCGCGCCGTGGACCGCGCACGTCGCGGCTGACCCGGGCCGTACGGCCACCTGCCCCGCCGTACGGCCACCTGCCTCGGTCACCCACTCCACCGGTTGCGTGGACCGGGAGCACAGCACCGAACCAATAACCGCATGCCACGTGTCCACCCGGTCTACCGTGCACCCATGCCCACAGTCCGTGGACCTCGCGCTGTGGACCAACCAACCGAACCATGCCACGTGGCATCCCGCACTGGCGCACGCCGGTGCCGTGGACCGCGCGCCTGCCCGCGCGCCCGGGCGCCTGCCCGCGCCCTGCCCGCGCCCTGTGCCGCCGCCTGCCGCCTGCCCGAGGCTGCGCCGCCGCCCGCCGGCGCTCCCCACCGCCGCCGGCGATCGCCGGAAACACTGTTCCAGCGTGAACAGTACCCGCAGCCCAAAAACATCAAGAAAAAAGCCCATCTTGACCGTTTTCGCGCGCTGATTCCAAAAACGGCGTCCATTTCGCCAAAATCCGCCTCTAAAATTTGCCGGAGGCTCCCGCAAACACCAAAAACTGCCCGAACTTTCGGGAGCCCGCTTTTGGGCATCCGGACTCAGAATTAAGCAAACAAAAAGCCATTCTCAAGCGTTTTTCCGCGCTGAATCCAAATCCACCCTCTGTTTGGCCAAATTCCTCTTCTAAAATTCGGCAAAAGCAGCCGAAGGCCAAAACAGCCAACCAAAGCTCACAGGGTCCATCTGTGGCATCCCTTTGATGCACCATGGGCCAGATACACCATCAACAGGTGTTTGCACAGTGGATTCATGGGAAAAAGCTGTAAGGAGTTTAGGGGCCCTACAATTTAGCCTTCCTCTTCAATATGAAAAATGTAGGTCTCTGAGTCCTGGTGAATTCCCCACAAGAATTAGCCAAAACCTCCACTTCTTCAGTCTTAGGGAGCAAAAACACTGAACATTGCTCAAAATCACATCCAGAATCTCAGCTGTGCACAAAAGTCTCAGAAATGACTCCATTCACCTAATTTAGAGTCCAAATTTGAAGTTCCAGAAAATACGAAAATTGGATCTCTTTAAGTCCTGGAAATTTCTCAACAAAAACCAACTTAAAATTCCATTTGTGCATCCCAGGGGAGTAAAAACACTAACCTGTGGTCGAAATCCCAAACTGAAAACAAGTGTCACAAAGATTGCTATAATTACCTGGTTTAGAGCTCCAATTAGGTTCCATCTTCAATACGAAAGTTGTAGATCTTGAAGTTTTGAAGAGAACCCCGCAAGAATCACCCACAAATTCCACTCCTACAGCTCTGGAGACCTTCTGGAAGAAAATGCGACGGAGTGGAACCCAAAACCAACAATGACCAAGCTCCAACAATGGTGGTTCCCTTGATGAAGAAGAAGATAAAGGTTGCTTCTTGGACTCCTTAGCAGCTAAGAGGTATAAGATGTCCAAAAGATAAGCCCCATGCCAATTAGCACTCCTCTTAAATAGGCTTAACAAGCTCCAACATTGGGCTTAAGGTGCACCAAACCACCATTACCAACTCCCCTCTCACAACCAGCTCCCTTGCACCCGATCCGGTGCAAGGCGGGTCGGACCAAATGGTCCGACCGGCACCAGGGCTGCATGCGCGGTGACAACGCAGCCCGGCCCACGCGCGGGCACGGGCGCGGGCGCGCGCGCCACGCGTGCGCGTGCGCGTGCATGCGCGGCGCATGGCTGCGCGGTGCACCGGCCCCCAGCGTCGCCACCTGCACCGGGTGTACGCCCCCACCATGCACCGCGCTGCACCTGCCGGTGCATGGCCCGTGAGCCGGCCGCCGTGAGCCCGGTCCACCAATCCAGCAACACCAAAAACACCATTTTAAGCCCAAAAATATCCAGAAATAGTGTATTTTGCACAGTTTTTCGCCCTGAGTTCGTTTTTCTCGTCCATTTGGCGAACCGAGGAAATCCGATACACCGAAATAGTACAACCAAAGCTCTCCAAATCATAACTGTACAACCATCGCACCTCCGTACATCCCCACTATGCGATTTTTCGCACTGGATCCGATTTTCGCGTCCTCTTCGCACGACGACAACTCTAACACACCCAAACAGTGCCGACGAGCTACCATTCCACTAATAATCATAAAGTTCACCTATTCCAAATATTTCCAAATCAAGCTGGGCTTCCACGTTGATCCAAATCTACCCGAACTCAACTGAAGACACAAGTGAGACATGCTCGAGGCGATTTCTCCCCACCACGCCATCATGCGAAGTCGGTGCGCCACCCAAAATCCTGGTATTCTACAGGCCTCGAAGAAGGAGCTAATTGTGTCACGCCTCGGGGTCGAAACTGCGACCTGGGCCCGCCAACAGATCCGCCGTCCATACGGAAAACCCCGTATAGACGAAGAGCCTAACCTGGAAAAAGAAGGATACTACAGCTATACAGATATCAGAGCTGAAAAGTAAACTACTGAATAAATATATACAACTCCTCAAATAGTACATGCTAGGTCCTCACAAATACATAAGTCACTCCAAAACTAAAACTCTCAAAAGTAAAAAGTACACGATACATCCCAAAATCACTGACAGTACTAGTACATCACCAAAAGGGTACATCTACTCTCGCTGGAAGAAGACTGGTAGGGATCTAGCTCGCGACTCCCTTACCTCGATCATAGATAATATGAAAGCTGGAACGAAACTACAGCTAATATGCCTCAAGTATCATGCTCAAAGGAAAAACTCAACTAAGAACATGATATGCATCCACTCGCTCACGAGGTGCTCATATAACCCAATCTCAGTGACTACCACATCGGGTCCAGTCAAGCCTGCGCCCCCTAGTGTATCAACCAGGGCATCCCATCGGACTATCTCAGTATCACGCAAAGCGACCTCTAATGTATCAACTAGGCGCATCATCATTGCATCCGGAGCGTAACTCGAGGGGAGCGACCCCACCGAGCTCAAACGTGTCTCATCTGGCATAAAAAACGGCATCTATAGGCTACAATCCACAATCAAATAGATCGAAAACTCGAATACCCAAATAACCATAACTCAGTTGGAGAACCCTCCACGACTCAATCTAACAATGCCCAAATAACATAGCTAAGTTGGAGAACCCTCCATGACTCAATCTGATAAAGCCCAAATGATCATAGCTAAGTCGGAGAACCCTCCACGACTGAATGTGCTAATGCCCAACCCATGATCTAGAGTAAATCAATCGACTTCCATGAAGGGCGGAATATTCCGAAAGACTGACACCTACAACCCAAATCAAACAAGAACAGGCTGCAGGCACAGCCGCCCGTAGCTTCCGACCCAACAATGGAATCAGTCCTCAATCTCTCAAATAAAAGGCCCGGAAATTTCGAAAGACTAACGCCTACAACCCAAATCAAACAAGAACAGGCTGCAGGCACAGCCACCCGTAGCTTCCGCCCCCAAAGTGAAACAAATGCACAAACTCTCATGACACTAGAAACTCATCCCACAGAGCTCTAAAAATCCGCTCGGCCCCCTGGCGCGAGGATACATGCATCCCGAACTACCTGGACTATCCATAATACTCTCATTAATTTAAAATCATTTAAAATCTGAGTTTTTAGCTTAAACCAGTTATAGAAATTTTATAAATGTCCAAATGCATCCCGAATGTCAAGAAAATATGCAGTTTAGTGTCAAATCATCTCTAGATCATGCTAAAAATATTTGGGGCTCAGGATTGTTTTTCTGTAATTTTCTAGGCAACTATTAGATTTACCAGCTACAATAACAGATAAGCTAGACATGCTATACATGCATACAATAGCATTAGAAGGCATTCTATACATCTTGAAGAATTTCCAACCCACCTAGATCTCTTTCCACAGGCAACGCTGAAATCGGTCAAGCGCCGAACCGCTCGTTGCCGAAAATCCGCCGAAACAGTACTTCGGCACCCCGGTCGTGCGCGCCTCTGCCACGCGTCCAGTAAATCCACCTGGGGCTCTCAGCTCACTCCCACAGCTTCTAATAAGGTCCTCTATGCACAGGTCAACATCCCAGTCAACGCCACCAAGCTCGCTGCGCACACAGTCCACGCTCCCTGCGGCTCCGCACAGTACACTGAGCAACTCGCGCGCGCTCCTCCACGTCACGCGCAGCACTCCGCTGCTCCGCTCAACGTAGGGAAGAAGAAAAATATGGAAAAAAATCCATTCCAACCTCAAAATCTTAACCTCAGTCCAAAATCCGGAAATCTGTGAAAAATCTGAAAACTCGGAACAGCACAGTACTCACCTCTACTGTTGCTTCTCGCGCGCGCAGGCTCCAACCGGCTTCCTCGATAGGACAAGCTCACCACCGCGCTCCCGATCGACACACGAAGCTTCGGCGCAAAGAAGAACTCCACCAAGAACTCAATCTGCTAGCTCCTCTCTTCCTCACTCTCACTCCTTCTCTCTTTCTTTCATTTTCTCATTCCCTGGTTCCAACCATGAAGAGATGAGGAGGAGGAGGATCTATATATCGTACAAGAGGGGGTAGCTGGGAGGACTGGGTGAAAGTACCAAAAAGCTCCCACTAAAATAAAAATTTACCTCACTGCCCCCAAGTTCTGGAGGTTGAGTACCGGTACCCGAGCTCCCGTACCGGTACCCAAGCACAAATTTCCACTCCCGAGAACCAACTCTGCCCAGACTAGCACTGGGTTCCGGTACCCGCCCCCGCATTTCGGTACTCAAGCCAAATGGGAACTGGTGTACCGGTACACACCACTCAGTACCGGTACCCAGAGACTTAGAAAAATTCCTGCTGATTTCCCCAACCGAACCTCTCCGTCGGATCCTCGAGCAATTCGTTCCTATACCCATCCTCGCATATCGGTACGTAATGCCCCAAAAATGTTAAATCAAACTGAGGCTTCTAATTTCGACACTGTCAACTCACTTTTCGATCCGGAGGCTCCCGCGTCGATCCGAAACGACCCGAACTCAAGCGTAATCAGATTCTGAACATGCTGTGGGTGATTTCACCGCACCACGGTATCTTGCGAAGTCGGTGCACTACACGAAGCTCCGGTACTCTACAAAAAAACCTAGAATCAAACCGATAAATATAGAGAAAGAAAATCTAAAATAAAATGGTGGTTACCTTTTCTTCTTTGTACGTGGATTACCTTTTGATTCCGTTTAGAAATATTAGATATTTTAGGAATTTTCGGAATACCCTAAATGATGATCTTAGGGTGTATTTATAGGTTAGAAACATTTTGGAAGAAGATAAGAATCAAAAACAACCTTAACTGAATTTTTTCCGCACGGCGGTCCAGACTGGATTTCGTCTGATCCGGACTGCCGTCATTGACAAGAAAATTTCCAAAAATAAGGTTCGGTGTCCGGACTGGATGCATCTGATCCGGACTGTTTCATGCATTTTACCAAAAATCATGTTCGGGGTCCGGACTGGATAGGGGTTGATCCGGACTGGTTTTTCGCATGAACCAAACCATGTTCGGGGTCCGGACTGGATCTTCCTGATCCGGATCCTGAACATATAAAATATCCAATTTTTTATTTTTATGCAATGAAAATTATTCCAAGTGTTTCTAAACTATAAGAATGTATTCAAATCATTAAAAATATTTAATTTAACGTACTTGATCATTTTGAATCCATTTTTCTTGAGATTAATGTATGTGATCTTCAAGTCTTTAACTTCAATCTTCAAGACTCAAAATATGCCAATACAAAAATCCTTAACACTAAAGCTATTGGTGTGCATCTATTTGGACTTTAAGAAGTGGAATTTTTTCCTCAAGGATGGTTACCTCTTGCCTTTACTTGCATGCTCTTTGTGAACTTTATGGTTTTAGTTAGCTTAAGTTTCCTAAGTTGTGACGTTAAATTAGCTCCAAAGCCACAACTTAGAAAACTCAACTTAATTAAAGGCATAAAGTTCACAGAGAGCATGCATGTAAAGGCAAGAGTTAATCTTGGGTTGTAAAGCTATGGGTGTGCATGTATGTGGACTTCACGAAGTAAATTTTTTTTTCCTCAAGGATGGTTACCTCTTGCCTTTACTTGCATGCTCTTTGTGAACTTTATGATTTTAATTAGCTTTAATTAGTTTCCTAAGTTGTGACTTTAAATCTAATTTATGGCTTTGAATGACTATAGGTTAATATATGAGGTTTGTATTTCCTTATAAATATTTGGTCTTGCATGTATTTAGACTTCGCAAAGTGACTTCTAATGTACTTAAACCTTACAAATTAAAAAAATTTCATGGTTGTCTCTTGCATTTACCTACTAATCTTGGGTTCCAAAGCTTTTGGACACTTGACATCTAACTTCTAAGTTGTGGCTTTGAATCTAATTCATAAAGTGACTTCCAATGTATTAAAACCTTACAAATTAGAAATTTTCAATGGTTGTCTCTTGCGTTTATGTACTAATCTTGGATTCTAAAGCTATTGGTGTGCATGTATTTGAACTTCACGAAGTGAAATTTTTTTCCTCAAGGATGGTTACCTCTTGCCTTTACTTGCTTGCTCTTTGTGAACTTTATGAGGTCCGTATAGCATTTTAAATATTTAGTTTTGCATGTATTTAGACTTCACAAAGTGACTTCCGACGTATTTAAAACTTACAAATGAGAAATTTTTGATGGTTGCCTCTTGCGTTCCCGTACTAATCTTGGGTTAGGCAATGATGATACATACATATACCAATATTTTTGGATAGCCTTAGGCAACCAATTACTCTTTGGACAAAGATGATGGTGAAGGAAATTATCGGTAATTTTGGATGGCCTTGGGCAACCAAATGTTTGATAATCAATCCAATTGGTATTCTTTATTGCACACTTGTAGAAAATATATAATTTAGCATGTGCTTAGTTCTTATATGAGCCTCCTTCAAGAACTATATGTATAAAACTATACAAAGTGACTTCCAATGTACTTAAACCTTAGAAATTATAATTTTTTGATGGTTGTCTCTTGCATTTACCTACTAATCTTGGGTTCCAAAACTTTTGGACACTTTACATCTAACTTCTAAGTTGTAACTTTGAATTTAATTCACAAAGTGACTTCCAATGTATTTATACCTTACAAATTAGAAACTATTGATGGTTGCCTCTTGCGTTTACGAAGTAATCTTGGGTTCTAAAGCTATTGGTGTGCATGTATTTGGACTTCATGAAGTGAAATTTTTTCCCTCAAGTATGGTTACCTCTTGCCTTTACTTCCATGCTCTTTGTGAACTCTATTAGGTTTGTATAGCATTTTAAATATTTAGTTTCCCATGTATTTAGACTTCACAAAGTGACTTCCAATGTATTTAAATCTTACAAATTAGACATTTTTGATGGTTGCCTCTTGCGTTTACGTACTAATCTTGGGTTCTAAAGCTGTTGGTGCCCCCCCCCCCAAGGATGGTTACCTCTTGCCTTTGCTTGCATGCTCTTTGTAAGCTTTATGGTTTTAATTAGCTTGACTTTCCTAAGTTGTGACTTTAAATCTAATTTGTGGCTTCGAATGACTGTAGATTAATATATGAAGTTCGTATTTTGTTTTAAATATTTGGTTTTGCATGTATTCACAAAGTGACTTTCAATGTACTTAAACTTTACAAATTAGGATTTTTTTTTATGGTTGCCTCTTGCATTTACCTACTAATGTTGGGTTCCAAAGCTTTTGGATACTTTACATCTAACTTCTAAGTTGTGGCTTTGAATCTAATTCACAAAGTGACTTCCAATATATTTAAACCTTACAAAATAAAAATGTTTGATGGTTGCTTCTTGCGTTTACCTACTAATCTTAGGTTCTAAAGCTATTGTTGTGCATGTATTTGGACTTCGCGAAATGAAATTTTTTTCCTCAAAGATGGGTTACCTGTTGCCTTTGCTTGCATGCTCTTTGTGAACTTTATGGTTTTAGTTAGCTTGAGTTTCCTAAGTTGTGACCTTAAATCTAATTTGTGGTTTTGGATGACTGTAGGTTAATATATGAGGTTCGTATTTTGTTTTAAACATTTGGTTTTGCATATGTTTAGACTTCACAAAGTGACTTCCAATGTGCTTAAACCTTATAAATTAAAAAAATTTGATGGTTGCCACTTTACATCTAATTTCTAAGTTGTGGCTTTGAATCTAATTTGTGCCTTCCAATGACTGTAGGTTAATTTATGAGGTTTGTATTTTTGTTTTAAACATTTGGTTTTGCATGTATTTAGACTTCACAAGTGACTTCCAATGTACTTAAACCTTACAAATTAGAAATTTCTGATGGTTGCCTCTTGCATTTCCTATTAATCTTGCATTCCAAAGCTTTTGGACACTTTATATCTAACGAATAGGTTAATGTTTAACTTTACATGTATTAACACTTTGTGAATGTATTTTGTGGATTGGGCATGTGCAAATGCATTGAACACAAGCAACAATTTTCCAAAACATGCAGGTCCAAGTAAAATAAAGCTTTCTAAAAAATTTAGGTCCAATGTACGAAAATTTGAGCTCACAAAGTGAAAAAAAATTTGGAGGATGACTATGGGTTAATATATGAAGTCTCTACTTGCTTTTAAATATTTGGTTTTGCATGTATTTTGATTTCATAAAGTGATTCCTCATGTATTTAAACCCTACAAATTGGAAATTTTTGATGATTGCTCCTTGCATTGACCTATTAATGTTGGGTTCTAAAACTTTTCGACACTTTACATTTCACCAAGAAAACTATAGGTTAATATATGGGGTTTGTATTTCCGTTTTAAATATTTGGTTTTGCATGTATTTAGACTTCACAAAGTGACTTCCAATGTACTTAAACCTTACAAATTAGAAATTTCTAATGGTTGCCTCTTGCATTTACCTTCTAATCTTGGATTCCAAAGTTTTTGGACACTTTACATCTAACGAATGGGTTAATGTTTAACTTTGCATGTATTAACACTTTGTGAATGTAATTTGTGTATTGGGCATGTACAAATGCATTGAACACAAGCAAACAACCTTCCTCCAACATGCAGCCCCGAGTAAAGTAAAGCTTTCTAAAAAAATTAGGTCCAATGTACCCAAATTTCGGTTCACAAAGTGAAATTTTTTTTGGAGGATGACTGTATTTACACCTCACAAAATGGCTTTCAATGTATTTAAATCTTACAAATTAGCAATTTTGATGGTTGCCTGTTGCATTTACGTACTAATCTTGGGTTCTAAAACTATTGCTGTGCATATATTTGGGCTTCACGAAGTGAAATTCTTTCCCCCAGTGGTTACCTCTTGCCTTTACTTGCATGCACTTTGTGAGCTTTACGGTTTTAATTAGCTTGAGTTTCCTATGTTGTGACTTTAAATCTAATTTGTGGCTTTCAATGATTGTAGGTTAATATATGAGGTTCCAATTTTGTTTTAAATATTTGGTTTTGCTTGTATTTAGACTTCACAAAGTGACTTCCAATGTACTTAAAACTCACAAATTCGAATTTTTTGATGGTTGCCTCTTGCATTTACCTACTAATGTTGGGTTCCAAAGCTTTTGGATACTTTACATCTAACTTCTAAGTTGTGGCTTTGAATCTAATTCACGAAGTGACTTCCAATGTATTTAAACCTAACAAATTAGAAATTTTTTATGGTTGCCTCTTGCATTTGCGTGCTAATCTTAGGTTCTAAAGCTATTGGTGTGCATGTATTTGGATTTCGCGAAGTGAAATTTTTTTCCTTAAGAATGGTTATCTCTTGCCTTTGCTTGCATGCTCTTTGTGAACTTTATGGTTTTAGTTAGCTTGAGTTTCCTAAGTTGTGACCTTAAATCTAATTTGTGATTTTCAATGATTGTAGGTTAATATATGAGGTTCCTATTTTATTTTAAACATTTGGTTTTGCATATGTTTAGATTTCACAAAGTGACTTCCAATGTATCCAAACCTTATAAATTAGAAATTTTTGATGGTTGCCACTTTACATCTAACTTCTAAGTTGTGCCTTTGAATATAATTTGTGCCTTCGAATGACTATAGGTTAATATTTGAGGTTTGTATTTTCGTTTTAAATATTTGGTTTTGCATGTATCTAAACTTCACAAAGTGACTTCCGATGTACTTAAACTTTACAAATTAGAAATTTATGATGGTTGCCTCTTGCATTTACCTATTAATCTTGGGTTCCAAAGCTTTTGGGCACTTTACATCTAACAAATAGGTTAACGTTTAACTTTACATGTATTAACACTTTGTGGATGTATTTTGTGGATTGGACATGTACAAATGCATTGAACACAAGCACTAATTTTCCTCCAAGGGATGTATTAACACTTTATGTCTTCAATTAACTTGAGCTTTCTAAGTTGTGGCTTTGGATCTAATTTGTGTCTTCGAATGACTATAGGTTAATATATGAGGTTTGTATTTCGTTTTAAATATTTGATTTTCCATGTATTTAGACTTCACAAAGTGACTTCCAATGTACTTAAATCTTACAAATTTAGAATTTTTGATGGTTGCCTCTTGCATTTACCTACTTATCTTGGGTTTAAATATTTGACTTATCATGTATTTAAACTTCACGAAGTGAAATTTCTTTTCCTAAGGATGGTTACCTCTTGCCTTTACATGCATGCTCTCTACGAACTTGATGCCTTTAATTAAGTTGAGCTTTCTAAATTGTGGCTTTGCATCTAATTTGTGCCTTCGAATGACTGTAGGTTAATATATGAGGTTTGTATTTCGTTTTAAATATTTGGTTTCGCATGTATTTAGACTTTACAAAGTGACTTCCAATGTATTTAAACCTTACCAATTAGAAATTTTTGACGATTGTCTATTGCATTTACCTACTAATCTTGGGTTCCAAAGCTTTTTGGACACTTTAAATGTAACGAGTTTTTAAATAGAGGGTTCCTAATCTTCTAGGTTAACATATGAAGTTTGCCCTTTGCTTTAAATATGTGACTTTGCATGTGTTTGG
This sequence comes from Tillandsia leiboldiana, assembly GCA_029204045.2. Lineage (NCBI taxonomy): Eukaryota > Viridiplantae > Streptophyta > Magnoliopsida > Poales > Bromeliaceae > Tillandsia > Tillandsia leiboldiana. The sequence goes on from CM055066.1 coordinate 5,551,916, forward strand.
ACTTCACGAAGTACAATTTTTTCCCCAAGGGATGGTTACCTTTTGTGTTTACATGCACGCTTTCTTTGAACTTTAAGCCTTTAATTAAGTTCGACTTTCTAAATTGTGGCTTTGAATCTAATTTGTGCCTTTGAATTACTGTAGGTTAATATATGAGGTTTGTATTTCGTTTTGCATATTTGGTTTCCCATGTATTTAGACTTCACAAAGTGACTTCCAATATACTTAAACCTTACAAATTAGAATTTTTTGATGGTTGCCTCTTGCATTTACCTATTAATTTTGGGTTCCAAAGCTTTTCGATACTTTACATTTAAGGAGGAACCTCAAATAGTTGATTTTACTCTTAACCTTTATAATAGGTTAATGTTTAACTTTACATGTCTCAAGTAAGCTGAGTGTTCCTAATTTGTTACTTCCAATGGTGATTTTAGACACATGGTTCCTAATCTTCTAGGTTCATGTATAACATTTGCACTTGGTGTAAACAGGCACTCTTATATGTTATATTTATCGTTTGATTTTTAAATGCAGCTTTACACAATCACCCACAAAGTCATTTGAAGTTCGTTCTGCAAAAAGACACCGTCGAAGGTGATATTTACTATTGAATTTTCTTTTAATTGAGCATTTTGCTATTCATCTATAAAACTACTAATATTTTTTTATTATATGTGTAGCTCCAAAGATGCTAATGAAGAAGCTGGAGACAACAAATAAAAAACCATATAAAATTTGTAATTTTAAAGATATGAATAATAAATATGGAGAACTGTATGCAGTAAACCGATAATATGTATTCCCTACAAAACATGTGATTTGTATTTGAATTGTTTAATTTTCTTCTATTATATTTCAATTTGTTGTAATTTGAATTGTTTAATTTCCTTTTGTTGTACTTGAGCTTTCCTTACAGTACGAATTTACTGTTTGTTATAGTTTGTTTTGTACACTTTGTTATAATTTGAAGATTCTGTTAATTTTTGTTTAAATTTCGTCAATTCCTTCATTTTTTAACAAATCAAACTACCTTTTTACTATATATGGTTGACTATATTTTTACTTTCACATTTCATTATTTAGTCGAATTATTATTACAGTACCAATTTAATCTTTTTTATATTATGCTAACTCACTAATGTCGCGGCGTAGCGCAGATTAGTCACTAGTTCACATTATTTAAGAACTTTTAACTCCGCATTTCATTATTTAGTCAAATTATTATTACAGTACCAATTTAATCTTTATTATCTTACGCTAACTCACTAATGCCGCAGCATAGCGCAGATTAGTCACTAGTTCACATTATTTAAGAACTTTTAACTCCGCATTTCTTGATGCTACATTATTTAAGACCCTTAGGGGTTGTTTGGTTGTGTCGTCCCACTTTTCAGGGTCATTCATTTTAGAACTATTTTAGTTCTAATATATTTAACCCTCTTAATCTTTTGTGTCTAATCATCACCCAAAATATTATAGCTGGATTAAGAGGCTTAGTTTTATTATATCTCATATATAAGGCTATTCTAAATCCTAAGGATGTCACATTCTTCCCCTTTATGCATTAATGTTCGATCGAGCATATTCACAAGCACCAGATGGTGTGAGACTCACTCCACCCATAATGATCATTAGTCGGAGAGTCGTACTTTATCTATTATATAATATTGACTTAGTCAAGACGAGTCTCACACTTTCGGCTGGTGATTCGGCTGGTGACTCTAATACCAACTATGATGCTTATATATAGAATTATTTCAAATTCTAAGAATGTCACATTGGTCATTAAGAAAAGTGTGAAAAAAAAATGTTTCAAGAAGAAAAAAAAAATCCATTGAATTTTTTTAGATTTTTTTATTCATTTGGTCTCAAAGAAAATTAGTTTTTTTATAAAATTATTTTTTAAATTTCATGAAAACTTAGTATTTTATATAACTCGCAAAACAAAAATATTAGTTTTTTTTATAAAAATTGAAAACTAATTTTGTCAAAATGCTAGTGATATTTGGAACCAAACGGGCGAAAAGCACAAAGAAAAAAATAATAATAATAATAATAATAATAATCGATATAATAATTTTTACAGAAATGCTAGGTGTACACTCCTTTAGGGGTGTACATCCTACACCCCATTCCATTCTGAAGTGGGTATTATTTTACTCGTCACATCGAGTGACGAGAGGAATTCACCCCATCCCATCCTAGGGTGGGGGTGTAAGATATACACCCCTAAAAAGGGTGTATACTTATATATACCTTAATTTTTATGGAAAATGCTATGTGTACACCCGTAAGGGGTGTACATTTCACACCCCCACCCATCTATGGGTGGGGGTGTGATGATGGGTCACTTGATGTGACCCGTAAAAGATATCGACACCATTAAAATGGTGGAGATGTATGATGTACACCCCTTCGGGGTGTACATGTAGCATTGCTCAATTTTTATTTCTTACAAACCAATCATGGACTTAACGCCTCATTTCTTGATCCTATCTCGTTGGATTTTTTTTATTTTTTATTTTTTTATTTTCTCTGCTTGCTCTACACGAAATGCTTTTCTTCGTTACCAACGGCTTTGAAATTCATACAACAGAGTTTCTTCCACGACAGGACAAGCCCTTTCGGTTATAGCAAATTAAAGAGCCTTTTTTTTGAAGCAGCAGAATAACGGAATAAGCCTTTTTCTCAGTTTTGAATTTGAAACATGCTGTTCTTTTCTTGGGTAGTTGTTCTAAATCTTCTCTCTCTTCGGATTCCAATTTAGCCCTTTCGCCGCAAAATGAAAGAGAGGGAGAATTAAATAATGTGAAATAACTGTTATTTTTCAGCGTAGGGATAATATCTAATATATTTTTTGAAAATTTTAAAAATATCTTAGATATTCCTGTCGATTTTTTTTAAAAAAAAATTGAATATATTCCTAACCCTCGGTAGGAGTGGCAATCCGGTTCGTTGTTCGCGAGTCAGCTTTGTCTCTTAACCCTAAAAATATTTTAAAAATAAAAAAATAAATCCAATAAAATATGATATTGAGGAAATTAATTACAACAATGGCATGCCTCATGCCTGCATCTCGTGTTAGTCTCAACTATAAAAAAATATATATATGTTATACGCTATAATTAAATAACATACATTGGAAAAAAGAAAAGGATGAAGGGTGAAAAATGATCAGCTGCTCATCTTAGGATCGCATGCTGGTTGTTGCTTGCAATGCACATGCATTCCATTAATTTGTTGCGCTTGTGCGCAGTAATTAATCTATGGTTTCAAATTAATTATAAAACAATAGCTAGTAATTAAGATATTTCACATCAAATATTCAAACCAAATTTAAGTAAATCAATAATTTCAATTCATGGCAGTGGTTATTAACTAAGAGAGTTGCATTTTGAAATTAAGAGAGTTGTCACATGGACTATTAGGATTTGGAATAATTATACGTATAAGATATAATATGGCTGAATCTTTTAATCCGGTTATAATATCTTAAGCGGCGGTTAGGCTCAAAAGATTATGAGAAGTAAGCGTGATCGGACTAGAGTAGTTTAAGAATGAGTGATTTTCTGAAAAGTGAGACCTCACAGTTGATATCAAAACCAATCACCAGTCGGAAGTATGAGATGAGTTTCAACTGAGTTAGGTCGAGACGAATCTCACATTTACTGGTGTTTGTGAGTGTGCTTGAACCATGCACGTGCACCCTTAAAATTTGGAAAAGTTCTATATATAAAAAATAATAAGACTAAATCTCTTTAACTCGGCTATATTACTTTAGACGGTGAAAACGCCAAGAGGTTAAGAGGATTAAACGTGTTGCGACTAAAAATGAAATTAAGAGAGCTGCAATTGAAACACTGAAACACCAAGCTTGAATAAATTGTGATTAATTAAGAAGTTTAAGCATCATGAATATGCTGGCTCAACAAGTTTGCAGTGGCAGTACTTCTTATCAGAGATGAAAGAAATAAGATGTCAAAAAGAAAGAGTCAAATGATCCATTAGTAAATTCAATTTATTATACACAACATCTGATTTTTTTCTTTTTCTTTTTTTTTTTTTTACTTATTTCTGGTGTTAAATCAAACCAAAGATAGTAAAAGAGAGTAACAATTCAACGTACGTAGTAGATTATTAGTAGTCAGAAATATAAATAGCTTAATTTCCAATCAAATTTAAGATGATCTTGTCTCTGAATAAAACTTCTAAGTAGTAGAATATATATATATATATATATATATATATATATATATATATATATTCAGACAAAACAACAATTAATCATTTTATCAACCAAATGTGGATTCAAAAAGTTGGACAGTGAAGTACCATTAGCTAACTTTAAAGCAAAATCTTGTACTTTCAAATTAATCCCCTAAATTTAAATTGCTTCTCTCTGTTGAAATAATTAAGACAACTTATATTACTATTGCTTCACTCTTTTGACAAAACTGTCACTTTATACTGCATATATAATAACAGTGTAGGCTTTGATTTTCAAGAAAACGATATCCTAGCATAACAATTGATTGATTGATTCTTCTTATCATAAATAAAGTTGGAGTAGAAGTTTTTTGGATTGAGATCACTATAAGAAAATTAATATTTACATATATTTAAAAATATCGACAAATGAAAAGTCACCGCATATAAGCGGTAGTAAAATATATTTTGACGCTCTGAAGTGTCAGAATTTTTTAAAATTTTGACCATTTTAAAGCGTCAAAAAATAAAAAATAAAAAAATTTTGAGAGAAATGTAGCATGCTATCCGCTTTCATTCATTAGGAAATTAAATTGAGCAACAAGAGTGAGACAATAAGGTCACGAGGACGACGACGCGAAAAACAAAAAAAAAAAAAAAAAAAAAAAAAAAAAAAAAGGATGAAAGGACAAAACGGTTACAAGGAAAGATCGCGCCCACCAGGCAACCCTCCGATCGGCTCCCAGTCCGTAATCAAACTTTTAACCCAGCAGACAGCGAAAAGGGGGTCAGTACTAGAGTGTTGAAAAATCACTTAATTCCTAGCTGCCGAGATCACCCACTAAATGACTGCTAGGCCAATAAGGTTCCATTTTAGAGAACTAGCTCATTACGTGCCGACCTCAATTCCCAAATCCGTCTGATGTCGTTACCGGATTCCACACCGTCCAAGCTCGGTGCAGCCATCCACATCACGAATCTCGTGTAGATACATTTCAAAAAGAGGTGCTCCACCGATTCAGGTTCCGTACCGCACAGTACACACAGAGTGTTCCCCGTCCACCCCCTTTTTACAAGGTTGTCAGTCGTGAGGAGCCGCTTCTTGAGAACCAGCCACACAACAATCTGAACTTTAATGGATAGACTTAAATTTCAAATGTCAGTGGTGCAATTGTCCCTAAGACCCCCATCCCTAAGCATCAAGTTAGTGGATTTTACAGTAAAGCCTTCCTTGATGCTCCATCGCCAAATCACTCTGTCGAGCCCTTGTCTGATCGTAACATCCTCTAGTAAAGCTTTGAATTCGAGGATGCGGTCAGTGTCAAAAAAATTAAAAATTAATAATAGTGAAGTTCATCTTTCAATAAATTAATTTGATATAATAAATAGTTTATATGATGACATTTTTTAAGCCATCGATATTTGCTATATTGTATGAATGCTTCCCCTCAAGTGTCGTCTAAAAAATTATTCTTATAATGAGGTTTAATTTTTTATTGTATATCTTAAAAGAGGTGTATAGACATGTTAGGTACAATTACAATCCACAGTGCCATATGAGCTTACTATATACTGCGATGCTGATTAGGCTCAACTGATATAATTTCGTAGGTTTCCCGCAATCAAAAGACAATATCTCACTCTAACACTGAAGCTGGATAATGTTGGTTGAGTACGCGGTGCTACCACTATTACTCGACTGCTAATTACAGATAGATACAGTGAATCAAGTTATTGTTAACCAACAAATTTTGATTAAATTTAATTTATCTAATCTGCGGGTCATAGTAAAAGTAGCACTGTTAATATCGTTACTCGCCTTGCTATTACTCCGGAGCAAGAAATCACATCCACGCTAAAGGAGGAATGCCAAACTTTCCACAAAGAGCCAAGTGAAACAAGCACTAATAAGGCTATCATAATGAAGTCCAATTAAACATGCATGAGTTACTTTAAAAATGTGTTCACATTCTACTTAACACATATAGTAAGCCAAAGTATCAACTTACATTTGCTTTAAGACAATTTAATGCACTTCCTATTTATTACGGAAAAGAAAAAGTTCTCAAAAAATGAAACAACCTGTCAAAAATCAATAGGATTAGTGGATTCTCAATTTAATAGCAAAATCTCTTTATGAACTATTTAAACTCCTAATACATACATAAATTTCCTTTAAGAAAAAAAAAAAAAACTTGTGCAACATTTGATCAACTTGAACATGCCTTCTCACTTGTTTGTATGTTTAGTTCTCTCATGTTCATGGCTTTTATCTTTAGCAATTCCCGCGGCAGCGTCGACTCAAAGTGTTCTACTACATGTGGAGTATAACCAGGTGATAAACAATGCTGTTAATTTGTGACTTGTTAATGAACTACATGTAGTTCCTTCCATATTTTCATTTAGTGGTTGATGCTATGATTTTACATGCGCACTTATACATGTTTTCAGGTGATTATCAGCAATGGCATCATCCAACTAACCATATCGAAGCCTCAGGGTCGCATTACGGGAATTCGGTACAATGGTATTGATAATTTGTTGCAGTATTCATCTAAACAAAGCAATTTAGGCGGGTACGTATGTATGTATGTATGTATGTATGTATGTAGTTTCATAAACACCTACTAATACAGTACTTAAAAAAAAAAAGAACTCTTGAACTTTGTTGGATTTGGTTTGTGTCACATTAATTCAATCCTATGTATGACTATTAGGTATTGGGATCTTGTATGGAACTTTCCTGGTTCTGGACAAAGAGGATTTTTCGCGATGTGAGTTTGTAAATTTCCTTCTTATTTTCAAGATATAAACGGTTAATTAAATTAATTGTAAATGCATTTCCTCGTGATCTTAGCTACTTTCTTTATTAGCTAGAATTTTAAAATTTGCTTATAACGTACGTCGAATATTACAGTCCATGAGTGTTATTGCATGGAATTGAGGGGGATCTAATTGAAACTGCATTATCACATGTAAAAACTGCTTATATATTCTGAGAAAGAGGGGCATAGATATGTTTTGCAGATTGGAATGTGCAGAATTTAAGGTCATAGTGCAGAATGAGCATCAGGTGGAGGTTTCTTTCAGCAGAACATGGAATCCATCACTTCATAACCGTGTCCGATTGAACATCGATATAAGGTACGCAATCCAAATCCTAATATAAAATGAATGATTTAAAATCAATGAATATATATATATATAACTCGAAGATTTGATCAGGTATATAGTGCTTCGCGGTAGCTCCGGATTTTATAGCTATGCGATCTTCGAGCATAAGAGAGGCTGGCCCGGTTTAGACCTTTCGGAGACTCGAATCGCCTTCAAGCTTAACGAAGACAAGTAAGAAATTTTTTTAAAAAATATTGTTCTCTTAACTACATTGTCTTATTATGATGAACCTAATCGAATTCGGCGATTTATCGGCTTGTTAGGTTTCGGTACATGGCGATATCGGACAACAGAAGAAGAACAATGCCGAGAGCTGCAGACCGGCAATACCCGCGAGCAGTGAGATTGGCGTACAAGGAAGCGGTTCGAATCGTAAACCCGCTGGAGCTCGAATTCAAGGGCGAGGTAAAATTCGAATCGATGATCAGCAAAGTCAAAACTTTTTACTGTAACTAAATTGACCTGATTGTTATAATTGTGGCTTTATGATCAGGTGGATGATAAGTATCAGTATACAGTTGCTAACGAGGATAGTAAAGTGCATGGATGGATCTGCTCTGATCCACCAACTGGTTTCTGGGTCATCACACCCAGCAACGAGTTCCGCGCCGGCGGACCCCTTAAGCAGGAGCTCACCTCTCATGTCGGCCCAACCTCTTTGGCGGTGAGTAAAAAGCGTACAAAGCTTATCTGGACTATGAATTATTTTGAATCTGCTATTCAATCTTTCGAAATTTTAACTTTACTATAGTATTTGTGAGAATTGCAAGAAATTTACTAGTTAAATTTGCAAAAATAAACGAAATATTCAAATTTTAAGGTCAAAATGTTGTTGATTGATTCAAATCAAACAAATTGAAAAGTTGGATAGCCAAATCAAAATGATTTATATATAGTTCGGATACGTACTATACAATTATACCTTTCCTTTCGTTTTTTTGCTTAAGCATGTTACCGTTTGGTACCGGATATAAGGAGGGAATAGGGTAAAAATGGAGGGGGTAACGGCTGTTCTCCCACATACCAAGTTATTTCGAATAATTTAGTATAAGGGTGGAACAGCTGTTCACCTGTTGCTTTTTTTTTTTTAATTAAAATTTTTTAAATTATAAAATATTTAAATTTATAAAATTTAAAATTTATTTTTTTTATTTTATAAATTTTAAAATTTTTAATTTACTTTTTAATAAATCTAAAAATAAATAATTTTTTTTAAAAATTTATTAATTTTAAAATTTTTAAATTTATACAAATTTTTTTATAAAAAGACAATTAAAATTAAAATTTTTAACATTTATAAATTTTTAACTTTAGAAAATTTTTAAATTTTATAGCTTTTAAGATTTTTAACTTCAATTTTTAATAAATTTACAAATTTATAAAATTTTAAAATTTATACAAATTTTTATATTTTTAATTTTAATTTTTAATAAATTTATACCAAATTTTTAAATTTATACAAAGTTTTTTATAAAAAGACAATTAAAATTAAAATTAAAATTTTTAAAATTTATAAATTTTTAAGTTTAGAGAATTTTTAAATTTTATAGCTTTTAAAATTTTTAACTTCAATTTTTAATAAATTTACAAATTTATAAAATTTTAAAATTTATACAAATTTTTATATTTTTAATTTTAATTTTTAATAAATTTATACCAAATTTTTAAAATTTTAAAATTTTAAAATTTATACCAATTTTTATATACAAAATTTTGAAGTTTAAAAAATTTATAAAATTTCAAAAACCAAAAATTTTTTAAGAATTTTTTTTATATATAAGTAAAATATAAATTTTAATATTTTTTTAATAAATATCTTTAATTAAATATTTAAAATCATACCGTACAAATTTTTATCTTAAATTTAAAATTTAATCCCCTCTATTCTTCTTATTTCTCTTTAACTTACCAAATATAATTTTTCTTATCCCCGGTACAATTCTTATATTCAAACAAATACAAAATTACTTTAATTCCTACTTATACCTGAACGTATATCTATCCCAGGAATAACCAGTTTTCGCTTATATTCAATCCAAACGGAGTCTTAAGGTATATATTAAAACTTGGACTTATGTGCATAATGAATACATATAAGAAGAATATGTGAAATTAAATGATGAGATGGTTGAATGTTAAAAGATGAAGATTAAATACACGGCTTTACAAAATAAAGAAATTTAGAATTGTCTATGATACCAAATTATTCAAAATATCGATTATAGCAAGAAACAAGCTCAGAAATGTTGCGAGCACACAAATAAAAATGAAATCAAAGGCGATCGCAAAACAAACAAACAACAAATACATGGCAGAAAATAAAAAATACAAAAAATTATATTAAAAAAAAAATTGTAAGAAAAAAATTGCGGTCGAAAAAGAAGAGTTTCACTCCATGATAAAAGGAGTATAAAAAATATTCAGAATACATGGCACATACATGGCACGATCTCGCCTCTAGAGTAAAAAGAAAAAGAAGATATTTCTTAACGAATTTTTTTTATCGGATTCAATCCGTACCGTGGGTTCAATGTCATTGGTGGGTTTAGGACTCACGCCTATCCGTCCGCGCCCTCTGCTTTCCATCACATGATTTTTTTTTCTCAAAAATAATTTTCAAAATTTACCGCACCGCAAAACTATTAACGAAACGAAAGCATAAAATCAAAAAGGACTATCGATTTCGAAACACATCCAACAAAAAAATATATATATTAACAGCTACCACTAGTCATTTGAGAGTACGTAATTTGTCGATCGATCATTTGTACAATATTACACAGATATTTTTGAGTGATCACTATACGGGAAAGGGTGCGCACTTCAAACTCGACGACGGAGAATACTGGAAGAAAGTTTTCGGCCCAGTTTTCGTCTACTTGAATTCTGCTGCAAACCAAAGAGATGTTGCACTCCACCTTTGGGAGAATGCAAAAGCCCAGGTAATATATATAAACTAATATCCAAATTCAACTCATATAGTGTTGATTAAATTTCTGACTCGTTTAGTTTACAGTTTGTAATGTTCTGATAATTCTTTATATTTTTTATTAAAAATATTTAAATTATTATCATTCAATTCAAGTTAGATACTTGTAAAAGTTGTTAGTGAAGTAGTGAAATTATTATATTCCAAGTGATAGAAATATTAGATCATTATAGATTAGAAGGTATTCTTATTTTCATATATACTTGATGCAAATTAATTATTAGCGATTCATTAATAAAAATATTTTAGTTCTTAATAATGTTTTAATCCAAGTGACTTGATAAGTTTGTAAAAAAATTGGTATTACAAATTTAAAATATATAATATTTTTAGAATATTATAAATTTTGAATCAAACGGCGCTTTTTACATTGGTATTTGAACTTTTAAATTTTGATTTTGATATCATTATATGTCGGTATAATTTACGGTTGACAATTCTACGAGGGATTGTTTGGTTCAATAGAAAAGTGTGAAAAAAAAAATTCTAATTTTTCGGCCATTTATAGTTTGAAGGAAAATAAATATTTTTGAATAAAAAATTTCCATATTTCATGGAAAACTATCATTTTTGTTTTCCGTCTTTTTTTTAGAAAAATGATAACACTAGTTTTTCACAAAACATGAAAAAAAGTTTTTTATAAAAACTTATTTTTCTTAGAACCAATCGGACAGAAAACTGAAAAAATAATTTTTCATAAAAAACTTTTTTCTTGAAAATTATTTTTCATACTTTTTCAGAAATCAAACAGTCCCTAAGTTAACTCATCGATAAGAAAAGTTATAAAATATTATTAAGTTAGTGTACAAGATATACTCTTAAAAAAGAAAAAATAAAATTTTTCAAGTTCATTTACATATTTCAAAATATGTTATAGTCGAAGAACGGCGACTTTAAAATAGAGGATCAGCCTCATTAGGCATTATCTATATTATTGACATTATTTAAATTCCAAATTTTACTATATTTAAATATTATTTTTAATAATGCAAAACAATTCAAATCGGATAAATTTTAATAGCAAGTTAATCTAGGATAAAATTAGTTTCTTTAATTTAAAATTTAAGTTCTGGTACCAATGTTTTTTATAATATTTTTATTTTCAACTGCTCATTTTAAAATTATTTATTCTCAAAAAAGAATAAAATAAAAAAATAATGAATTGTATAAATACTTTCAATAATGTTGATCAGATCGAGCTGATCATCGAATCTATGATTCCGAAACACTACGGCGCCGCTAAGCTTCAGTAAACTATACCAATTTCAAAATTAGTAAGGTCTCATTCTCATCATTGCTTTGTTTCTATCTATCAATTCACTACAACAAAATTATACTATAACGACGCTTTTAGATATTCTTAAAATTCAAAAAAAATATTGCTACAATAAAATTATGTTATAGCGATATTTTTAAATATTTCTAAAATCTAAAAAAAGTGTCGCTGGCAAAAATAGCGACACTTATTATTAGTGTTGTTATATGTGTCGTCGGTAAGGTGTATAGCGACACATTTTTATAATGTGTCCCAAAAATATGTCCCTTTAACCTAATTTTGGATATAAATAGGATACTTATACAAAAGTTTCACAAATATGTGTCTCTATAACCTAATTTTATTATAGTGAAAATACAGATACTTATCATTAGTGTTGCTATATGTACCATCGCTAGGGTGTATAACGACACATTATTATAATATATCGTAAAAATATGTCTCTATAACTTAATTTTGATATAGATGGGACATAGATTGGACACTTGTACAAAAGTGTCACAAAAGTGTGTCCCTATAATCTTATTTTGTTGTAGTGATTGGTTAATTAGAGTGTATTGCAGATTAATCGAAAGAACAAAATAAAAGATTAACCAATCAGGAGAACAAAATAAAAAAAAATTCACAAACATATCAAATTATATAGAATTAATATATTTCAAAATACCAAAAAAGAAAAAAAAACAAAAAAAAAAAACAATGTTGTCAAACAAGGCCTTAGCTTAATTATGGTGCTAATTGCTCTTTCTAATTTTCTTTCTCTTTAATTTTCAGATGCAAATTGAGACAAAGAGATGGCCTTATGATTTTCCTGCATCAGTGGACTTTCCAAAAATGAACCAAAGGGGTTTGGTTGTTAGCAAACTAATGGTTCGAGATAGGTAAACTTTTTAACTCTACTTCAAAGAAAAAAAAAGAAAAAGAAAAAAGAAAGAACACTTTCTTAAAGGCATTTTTATAATTTTACATGATATAATCATAAATTATTACAGTGTATGATTTTTTTTAAAAAAAAAATTAACCCTTATATTAACAAAGTGTTTTTATCTTAGTTCTGGTGAAATAAAATTCAAAATCTTTATTTATTATTATTTTATTATTTATTATTTATTTATTTTTCCTATCAAGTTCTTTTTAGACAGGGATAAGGTTTAAAAAAATACGTAATATTCATACACATGCAGTTTTAATTATCAAAATATATTTTTCTAAAGTTCCAGAACATACAAAGTCATGTTTGTATGTTGATTATCGTTAGTTTGTCATTAAATTTTCACAATTTGAACCGTTACTTTTTTTTTGGATTTATAATTTATGATTTACGTCATAGAATTACACAAACTATAGATAGAATAAAAATATTTAAAATAATAGATGATGACAAATATAATTAAAAAGATACGAAAAAAATTTAATTTCAATATTTAGGCACAAATGTTTATTGGGTTAAATATTTTGGCACAAATGTTTCAAAACATTCACTGTATATCAGTTTCTCCACTTTAAAATGTAACATATATGATATAAGAAAATACTTTTTATAAATCCAAATGAGTGTATATTTTATTACTCATTCAACTTAAAATAAAATAAATTTTACTAATCATTTCGGAATGACTGATGGAGAAAACTCCATCCTTAAATAGATGGAATGTATATTATTGCTCTAGTAGAGAAGATCTCATCCTTAGATGGGTAATTTTTACAGCATTTTTCATCATATAAATAAAGCAATACTATTTGTATACACCAAAATTAGTGTATATCTTACACTCCATTTATTAGCATCATGCTATTTGTACATTTCAAAATTAGTGTATATCTTACATCCCATTCTTTAAATAGGTGAGGGCTTTTTTGGAGTGTACAAATAGTATTTTTCATATATTACAATTTACAGATTTTTTAAATTTTCTACACTATTTTTTTTTTCCAAAGCACCACTCGATTATTTAATTTTTTTTTTTTTTCAATCCTTACATTATAAGCCGTCCATCTATCTATAATTTTGGATGAAAACGGTTAAAAAATACTGATTGAAAGTGACAGAGCATATATATATATATATATATATATATATATATATATATATATATATATATATATATATATATATATATATATATATTCAACTCATTTTAACACAAAAAAATAAACCACATATAGATAACAAAAAATAGTTAAAAATAACTTGATTGAGGATTTTAGTGAGTTTATCACGAAGATTCATTTTATATATTTTCAACTATTTAGCCAATGCATTCTGAATAAAGTTGTTAGATTTTATCTAAATTAAAAAATATGTTAACAGTAATAAAGGGATATAGAAATTGGCGGGAAAAAAAATAGTTGAGTAATATTTATGAGAATAAAAATGCACAAGTTAAAAAACGAAAAATAATCTAACATACAGTATAAAAATTAATAAAATATAATAATATAATGGTATCTTCCAAAAAAAAAAAAAAAGAAAAGAAAAAAAAAATTAGTATAATGTAGCAGATGAAAATATGGCAAAATTTCAGGTATTCCTCCATTTAAGCATCTGCACATTCAAATTTCAAAAAGATTAATTAATTACTAAGCAAATATGGTATTTAATTAATGTTTCAGATACATTAGCAAATATGATCTACCTGCAAAATGGGCCTATATCGGCTTGGCATTACCAGGAGAACCAGGTTCATGGCAAAGAGAAACCAAGGTAATTAAAAAGACAAACAACTACTACGTACTATCCAGTTTCAATTTTATACTTTAATCCTCAAAAATTAAAGAAAGGTAATTAAGCATCTACTAAACTATCCTGTACTATATCATGTTTCTAAAGTAGATACAGCCAATTTTGATCTTATAGTGTTTAGGGTCTAATGGTAAAAATCAAAAGTTAAGGAGGCATCTGTTTGCAAACGCGCCAAAGTTCAGGGTGCCTTTGGACATTTTTTCCTTTCTTAAAATATCATATAGTTCTGGATTGTATGGATAGTATTGCTTATTGTGTATATTTTAAATTTCATCCATCGTAGGATGGGATAAAGATATTTTGAAATGATCAATAAAATACACTCCATCTTTGGATGGATAGGATATATATCATACATTTCTTGAGCATTGCTCATACAATTTTACCCAAAAACAACCTTATATTTTATTTTATTTACAGGGATATCAATTTTGGACCACAAGTACTTCCAGAGGTGATTTTGTTATTAAGAACATTCGACCTGGACGCTACAATCTTTACGCATGGGTCCCTGGATTTATTGGTGATTTCATGCATAAGGCCACAATAACTATTAATCCAGGTTTGTGTAATTTCATTTTTGGTCCTTAAACTTTTAAGTTCAAATGTGCAAGATTCTAGATTTTTAGAACAGTATTCATCTGAATGTTCATAAACTAACTCCCGTCATCTCAAACTTTCCATCTAATCCGTTTAATTTCTAAATAAAGAAAAAGCTACACCTAATTTGTACCAAAAACAGCATACTATAATTCAATAGAAGATATGATTGGAATCTGAGATGCATGGACAATAATTTTTTTCATACTTTTGTTAAAAGAAATAATTTTGAAAATTTAGAGGATCAAATGTCAACCATATGCATCTAATGGTGCAGTTTTGCAGGCAATAAGTAAGCAAATCTCTAAATATTGTGGTCGATAAACTACGAGCTGTGGGTAAATTACACATTTGGTCCTTAAACTATGAGCCTGGTGTTCAAACTTTAATTTATTATAATTTTTTATTCGTATTTTAAATTTTTTTATAATTAAGTACTACAGCTCGATCAGCTTAGTTGACTAAATTTTAATATAACGACAATGTAAAAATATATTATTTTTATATCAACGATGCATTAATTCGTATTGATTATAATTTTAAAATACCGTCCGGCCTATAATAGTTTGAGTACCATACATACAATTTACTTTTTAATATAATATTTTTTTTTTTGATAATTAGGTCAAATCATCAAACTAGGAACGCTTGTATTTGAACCTCCAAGAAATGGCCCTACGCTGTGGGAAATCGGCGTTCCGGATCGTACGGCCGCCGAGTTCTTCGTGCCGGATCCAAAGCCAGAATACGTCAACAGGCTGTTCATCAATCACCCTGAAAAGTAAGTTCACAACTAAATCTTGTTAAAGCATATACAAAAATGAGAATATATGATTGTTTGAAATCATGGACCCTATAATATATAATAATCGGACTTAAATATTTTGGATTAGTTGTTTGGACTCAATACATTATTATTGCAATAATACTCAGGCTTAAATATTTTGAATTAGTTGTTTTGGCCAAACAAGTTATTATTATTATTGTTAGTGGTTCGGGTATATTATATTTCGTATCAAAACTGAGTACCAGCCGAAATTATATGAGCTAAGTATTATACGAAACAAAATATTACACCATCTTTTGAGGTAATCTTGTTTATGTGTGTGATTGGGACTTTAGTAATAATAATTGGGTTTATATATTTTGGACTAATAATTTAAGACTAAACGAGTTATTAGTACCAGTAGGCGGAGCCTCACCATGTCATGTTGACGTCATTGATTCAATCTAGTAACTAAAATTGCTAGTTGATAGTTTTAATTTGCTAACGGGTTTCGGATTTAAAACAGTGTTTTTCTGCTTGCAATGGACAGGTACAGACAGTATGGTTTATGGGAGAGGTACACAGATTTGTACCCCAAAGAAGACCTTGTTTATAGGGTCGGAGTTAGTGATTACAAAAGAGATTGGTTTTTCGCGCATGTCACAAGGTAACATATTCTCTCTTCATAGATCTCGGCATTTATCGATCGAACTCGATCGATCGCATTTTCGAGTATTTTGTGCTGAGTTAATTCGAAAGATTTTTGGTTCATGCATGCGTGAATATTGAAAAAGATTTAGGTTTATGGGTTCCAGTAGTTTTTATAACGATGTGCATGCATGCAGGAAAGTAGGATACTCTTTTGAACCGACAACGTGGAGGATAAAATTTAGGCTAAACACTGTCGAAAGTGGCAGGACATATACGTTGCGTTTGGCCATCGCAGCTGCACACTACGCTCGCTTAGAGGTGTGGAATGTGTTTCCTTTTCGTTTAGCTTTTTTCGCGTGCTTTAGTCGCATTGTTGTTCACTTTGTTTCTGAATCGATCAAGGTTCGAGTGAACAACCCAAATGGAGAGCCGCATTTTACGACGGTAGCATTCGGGGACGGCAACGTGATTGCGAGACATGGAATACATGGCCTTCAGTGGAACTTTGATGTAAGGATAGAAGGGAGATTGCTTCGCAGGGGCGAGAACACGATATATCTAACTCAAGCCAAGGGAGGGAATGTGTTTAATGGTGTTATGTATGATTATCTTCGATTAGAAGCACCCTAAATGTGATTGCAAATATATAACCAAAAATTACCAAATTCTTTGTTTAAGCTGATCGAATCCCCTAAATCGATCCGACTTGCACACAGAAACTTCAACCCTAAAATTTTTTATAACATGTAGAAGGATCATCAACCATCCTTCATTTTGGAATTTATTTCTATCAAATGGCGAATTATATCTCTGGGGTACTTGGCTTAGTTTTTTCTTTTTTCTTTTTTTTTTTAATTCATTTATGTTTATCTTATTATTATATGAGCAATTTGTTGAAGAGCTTGCATGTTAGAAGAGGTAATCCAGTGACTATTATGTCAAATTTTGACTCTAATCTGTCACAAGGTTTTAATTGTTAAAATCTTTTTTTTTCTTGCCAACTTAAGCTCCACTTTTTCTGGGATTTAGGTGGTGGTCAAGTTTGATTTTGATCCACACAGAAGTATAGTTTGAAGCCGAAAATTTGGAACTAATGCCTAACTTAATTTTATTTAAAAAAAATATTTTCAATCTAGTCTTATTTTTTTAAAAAAAAATTTAATCTAGCATCATTTAAATAAATTAGAAAAAAAAAATTAATGTTATTAATATGAGTTTATAGGTTAATTAGGAGAGAGAAATTATTTTTTTCTTTATCACCTTTCCTATTTTCCAAGACACTCTATATTTACTATATTTACTGCATAGTTATATCACTTTTATTTTTATATAATGTATAGTCATATTATTTTAATATCATATTAATTTTTTAATTATATTAATTGCCACGTTAAGTGTATAGCCATATCGAATAATTAATTATGTAATTATGTATAATCCTATTATTTTTACTTATATCCATATTATATTTAGTGTGTAGTGTTGTTAAATATTTCATCATATCGAGTGTTTAATAATAATAATATTATTATTATATTTATTTATATTTAGTATACAATTATATTATTATGTATTATATTTATTTTCAATAATGTCAAATTTTATTTTTTAGCGTGTAGGTTACTCAGATATTTAATAATATCAATAGTATAGTTAAATAAAATAATAATAATAATAATAATAATAATAATAATAATAATAATAATAATAAATAATTTAAATTGATAAAGTTATTAAATTATTTAGAAAGCAGGTTGGAAGAAAAAAGAAAATCTCTTTCCTAATTAAAATATAAACTCACATTACTAATATTAAATTATTTTTTCTTTTCTAATTTATTCAAATGAGGCTAAATTAGAAAAAAAAAATTAAAAAATTTTATATTTATTTATATTTAGTATACAATTATATTATTATGTATTATATTTATTTTCAATAATGTCAAATTTTATTTTTTAGCGTGTAGGTTACTCAGATATTTAATAATATCAATAGTATAGTTAAATAAAATAATAATAATAATAATAATAATAATAATAATAATAATAATAATAAATAATTTAAATTGATAAAGTTATTAAATTATTTAGAAAGCAGGTTGGAAGAAAAAAGAAAATCTCTTTCCTAATTAAAATATAAACTCACATTACTAATATTAAATTATTTTTTCTTTTCTAATTTATTCAAATGAGGCTAAATTAGAAAAAAAAATTAAAAAAAAAAAGGCTAGATTGAAAATATTTTTTTTTAATAAGATTAGATTGGTCATTAGTTCGAAAAATTGTCACACCAAATTGCTTAATTGATTTCTTTCAAGATCTCCATATGGTTTTCTCTTTCAAGATCACAAATCCAGGATACATATGTTAAAAGCATTTAACTCAAAATTTCTTTTTTTGCATATACATCATTGCACATATGTCAAAATTGAGTTGGTGTCCTTGCAAAGTTACTACTTGAATTCAACTTTTTTTTTCTTTTTTTTGAGAAAAAAATAGCAAGCTGACCACTTTATTCATTAGGTAAAATGATAAAATAAATTTAGCTACAAGTTCAAGGCATATAGGCTTCAATAAAAAAAAATGAAAAAAACTTAACTAGAATGAAAAAAGAAAAGATAGAAGAAGTATAAAGAAAAAGAACAGCAAAAAGAACTACAAAATATATATAATCACTTTTCGATGCTAAGCACTTAATTTTATCTAACTACAGTCAGTAGATTTGGGTTAAGGTTTCTACAAACCACGTTCACTACAACAAAATTAGGCTATAGCGACATTTTTAAGTATTTCTAAAATTTTAAAAAAGTGTCGCTGACAAAAATACCGACACTTATTGTAAGTATTGCTATGTGCCGTCGCTAGGGTGTATAGCGACACATTTTTGTAATGTGTCCAAAAAATGTGTCCCAAAAATGTATCCCTATAACCTAATTTTGGATATAGATGGAATATAAATAGGACACTTATACAAAAGTGTCACAAACATGTGTCCCTATAACCTAATTTTGTTGTAGTGGTTGTTCCTTTCAAACCATATCGTCCATTAGCACGCTACGAGCAACATTAGATCCTTTTTCGGTGAATACCATATTTATTTGCACACATGCCTAATTATCTATGAAAAAATTAGGTGTTGTTATGCCAAAAAAAAAAAAAAAAAAAAAAAAAAAAAAAAAGTAAAAGAAAAGAAAGAAATCAAATGCAATAAACCTATAGAAAACCAATGGATGCGCAATCCCAACTTTGTGTAGACATTTTGGACAATTTCGCATACTGAAAAGGGAGTATGTATACATACAAAATGAACTAACTCAAAAGTTTTAACCTTCACTACAGCAAAATTAGGTTATAGGGATACATGTTTGTAACACTTTTGTGTAAGTGTCCTATCTATATTCCATCTATATCCAAAATTAGGTTATAGGGATACATTTTTGGGACACATTACAAAAATGTGTCGCTATACACCCTAGCGACGGCACATATAGCAACACTTATAATAAGTGTTGCTATTTTTGTCAGCGACACTTTTTTTAGATTTTAGAAACACTTAAAAGTGTCGCTATAGCCTAATTTTGTTGTAGTGCTTATCGACCGTTTCTAGCGCAAGTGGCAATCAACCTGAGGTTCCGAATTCGAGGCCTAGTTATTTTATATTTTCAGCTAAAATATTTTTCGAAAATAAACAAAACAGGTAGCATGCTACCTTTCTCTAAAAAAAAATAAAAAATAATAAAATAAAAAATAAAAAAATTAATAACCTTGCAAGTTTGAGCCAAGTAATATGAAATTATCTAGCCTTATCTATTTAATTTTTTTTTTTTTTCTCTGGATCAAATTAATTACACTTTTGGTCCTCAAACTTTAGTCTGCAGTAACTTTTGACTCAAACTTTTTTAAATTTTTGTAATCAAATCATGCAATCTAATTTAGTTGACTAAATATTAATTTTTATTTTTTCCCTGAGTATATATGAATGCTTGAAAAATATATCTGGATGAAGGGTAATATCTGGATGAAGGGTAGAGCTAGAGGTTTGAGTACACCCATGTTTCAGAATTTGGCTCCACATGCATACATGATAGAAGATATATCTCATCTTGATCTAGTACATTAATTAGGTTTCTTTGTTCTCTTCAACTTGGACACATATTGATGGATTTGCGAGAAAAGGTTGAGACATTTTAGTATTGGTATTGGTATGTATTGAAATATTAAAAATAGTTTAAGTTTTTGGAGTATAACATGTGGTTTTCTATTATTTTACATGAAATGAAAGCAGGAGGTCTTGTTCTCTTTAACTTAGACACATATTGATGGATTTGCGAGAAAAAGGTTGAGACATTTTAGTATTGGTATTGGTATGTATTGAAATATTAAAAATAGTTTAAGTTTTTGGAGTATAACATGTGGTTTTCTATTATTTTACATGAAATCAAAGCGGGAGGTCTAATTTGAATCCCGTCAAACTCTTAGCATAATTAATTGTCTCCTATTTAATTCAAGTTCACGTCTTGGATCTACCAAAAAAATATCGAACCCAAACATAAGAAAGAGTATTGAAATATTAAAAACATCGTTATCTAGAAGCTTAACCTTTTAGAATATAACGATTGTTTCATGTTATTTCCAACCTCAAAAGTCACAGATTCTCAGCAAATTTGGCACGCGAAAAATATTTTTGCACAGCTGATCAATTCGTCCATTTGAAATGTAGGACGTGCGTGCAAACTATACTAGGCAGCAATAGCAAAGCCAAATAAACCCACAAATGGATAACATCTATTAGTCCTAGGGGTGTAAAACAGGTCGGACGGGCGCCCGACCCGGCATGATTCCGGACCGTGCTGTGGCTCTACACATCTACTCTTCATGCCTGGCCCGGTCCAGTCCGGCTCGTCGGGCCGTACTGGGCTGCCTTTTTGGGGCCCGTCAATACGGCCCGGCACGATCGTGACGGGTTTGAGCCGTGCCGGGTTGAAGAGCAAGTCGTGGCTCGACACGAGCCGGGCCAGCCGGGCCAACTCGGTCCAGATGAAATGAGGACAGAAGAGTAATGTAATTGTAGGCTAATATAGCCTATAGGCCTGGCTTTTGTCAGGCCTATATAAATCTTTCCCAATGTCCAAGAGTGGTTGCCTTTGGGAAAGAGCTCAACCCAATCTTTCCCAAGGATGAGCTCTTTCCGCAGATCCTTGGGCCTTGGGCCCTTGGCTTTGAAAAATAGGTAAATCTAACAATAGTTAACTCTATTTAAATTATAAACTATTTAAAAATATATTTTTGGTTTAAATTACTAAAATACTTTCACTAACATTCAAATTTTTTACTGTTAGAAAAGATATTTTGGTCAAAAATTTTAAAATATTTTTATATTTTAAAAAAAAAATTAATTTTTTTTACATCTATAAATACTTCTACAAATCTTCAAATTTATCACAATAAATAATTTTTCATTCATTCTTTTCTACACACACAATACGCTAATTCTTTCTTCTTTCAAATTTTCTATATAAATTTTTCTTTCTCTCAAATTTACTTTACAAATTTTTTAAATTTTTTCAACAATTTATTTTTACAAAATCTCTTTACAATCTCACCATACAAAATCTCAATTTCAAAACAATATTTATTTTTTTACGGTTTAATATTCTATTTTTTTTTCAAATATTTTTTATTTAATTATTTTTTAGTTATTTTGTGTTTATTTAAATTTTCAAATTTATCACAACAACTAATTTTTCATTCATTCTCTTGTGCATACACAATACACTCATTCTTTCTTCTTTCAAAATTTCTATATAAATTTTTCTTTCTCTCAAATTTACTTTACAAATTTTTTATATTTTGTCAACAATTTATTTTTACAAAATCTCTTTACAATCTCATCATACAAATTAAATCTCAATTTCAAAACAATATTTATTTTTTTACGGTTTAACTTTCTAAATTTTTTTCAAATATTTTTATTTAATTATTTTTTAAATTTTTTATATTTATTTTTTATAATAATGCCAGGTGAATTTTCTCATAATGATTTTTCTTGTACTGATTATAGTTCTGAATATTATATTAGTAATTAATCAGAAACTGCAGCGGGTAGCTCAAGACAAGACGGTGACAGCTCACAAGCACAACAAAATTTAGACGCAAATTCTAAAAAAGCATATAAACGAAGAACAAGTGATGTGTAGAAATATTTCAATATCAAAAAAATTGAAGGACAAGGTTTGCGAGCTATTTGTACAGTATGTGAAGCCCATTATTATTGTTATAGTTCTGGTGGCACGGGTCATCTTAATCGACATATGCAGAAACATCTTGTAAAAGAAGATAAAGAAACAAAACAATTGCTTTATATATTGTAGGAACAGAGCAATCATATACATTCGCCGAATGTCCATATTTTGAACATTATGTAAAAATTGCTTTAAATCCTGCATATAAAAAAAACTTTTCGAAATATTAGACGTAAAGACTCAATAAAAGCGTTTGTTGAATATAGACAAAATATAATTAATATTTTAGAAAATTTGAATTGAAAATTTTCACTTACTTTCGATATTTGGATATCTCGAAATGGCCGTAATTTTATATGTGTTACTGCATATTGGATTGATTCTACATGGATATTATAAAAACGAATTATTGATTTTCAAGAACTTGAGTTTCCACACATTGGTACTCATATTGCTCAAGCAATTAAAAATATTTTACAAATTTATAAAATTAATCAAAAAAAAAATTCAATTAGTTTTGATAATGCTAACAATAATAGAACGGCAGTTCAAATTTTGAAAAATAATTTGCATCCCATTTAGATGAAAAATTATTTCATAATAAATGTGCGTGTCATATTATAAATTTATGTATACATGAGAATTTTAAAATAATTAGTCCGCAAATAAAAAAATAAAAAATTTGTATTATATTTATTCATAGTTCTGGTCCAAGAAAATAAGATTTTAAAAGTTTATGTAGACAATTGGGTCAAAAATACAAAAAAAATTATTTTTGATGTTCAACACCGATGGAATTCTACATATAAAATATTGTAATATTGTTATGAGTATAGAAATATTTTATCTGTTTTTTACAATGGAATTCCACATATAAAATGTTGCAATATTATTATGAGTATAGAAATGTTTTATCTATTTTTTGTAATGAGATAATACAGCATAATCCCATAACTAATTAAGAATGGGATATTGGTCAAATTCTTATTACTTTTTTACAACCATTTTATGAGTCAACCAAACTTTTGTCCTTTGTGTATTATCCTACTTCATGTCATTTTCTTACTCAAATTTTACTTATGAGTTGTCATTTTGCTGAATATAGAAATTCTCCTGATTTATCTCAAATTATTTCTTCCATGAAATCCAAATTCAAAGAATATTGAAAAAAAATTCCCATTGTACCTCTTTTGGCCTCTATAATGGATCCTAGAATTAAATTAAATGGAGTAAAAATTGCTCTTACAAAATATAATAAATTTGTAGAAATTAATTCAACAAATTATTCAAGTAAGAAAAATATTTTTCAAATAGTATATACTTCTTTATATCAAATGTATAGTATTTATGCAGCTGCTTCGGGTAGTAAGCGACCGTGTTCTTCACAATTACAAAGCAGTAGTAGTAATAGTAGTAAAACTAATAAAAAAATACTTTTATCTTTGGTGAGGAAACAAAAACAAACTGATTTTTAATAATGCAACTTCTTTTAACGAACTTCAGTTTTATTTGCAAACTGATTTTTCAAATCTTTTAAACGAAGATGAATTAGATAAGTTAGATATTTTAGCCTGGTCGAAAACACATGAAAGTATATATCCTGTGCTTTCTGCCATGACATGTGATTTACTAATTGTGCAGATTTTAACGGTGGCATTAGAGTCTGCTTTTAAACTGATTTTTCAAATCTTTTAAACGAAGATGAATTAGATAAGTTAGATATTTTAGCCTGGTGGAAAACACATAAAGTACATATCCTGTGCTTTCTGCCATGACATGTGATTTACTAATTGTGCAGATTTTAACGGTGGCATCAGAGTCTGCTTTTAGTGTAGGTGGAAGAATACTGGATGATTACATAACTCGGCTTAAGGAGGATACGGTCGAGGTTTTAGTTTGCTTAAAAGATTGGCGAGCTGCAAAATTAAAAATGCAAGATAAAGGAAATCATGAGTCTACATCTTCAAATAAAACAAAATCAACTGCCTAAAAATAATCCAGCACCTGTGGTAAGCTAGAGTGCAACTTTTCCGACTCCTCGCTTGCTGGTTATTACTCGTTGTGCCTTACTTTTTTTATTTAGTACATCTCTTTATTAGGTGGCTTTTTTTTAAAAAAAAATGATGTAATGAAGAGAAAATAATGTTGATTTTTTTTTTCCAATTGTTTGCTAGTTGGCTTTGTAAATCATGTTATTTTATTCAAATATATTTTTAATTTTTTATATTTTTTTTACTTTTCTTTAATGTAATTATATAATATATAATATGATTAATTCGAAATTTATGTATTTTTTATAATTAATATTTGTTTAGAATATTAATTTCTATTCAAATAGTAAAAATTATGAAAAAAATGTAATATTAATTTTATATTAAAGTTGGTTATTGGTCGAAGAAATTTAAGCTAAAAAATAAATTTTAAATTTTATATAATATTAAAAATTAATGACATTAAAAAGTTAAATTTATTTTTGGTATTTTACTTTTTTTATAATTTATAAAATTTTTAAAATAATTTTAAGGAGTTGGGCATAATTGTGTAAAGTAAAAATTATGAGTCAAAAATTATAGTTTAAAAATAAGTTATCTTTTATTTAAAAAAATATATATATATATATTTTAGAAAAAAAAAATACAAAAAGAAAAAAGACAAGAAAAAAACTGGAAAAAAAATTTGGGCCGGCACGAAGCACAACCCGACACGGCCCGGCTGATGCTGGGCGGGCCAGGAGGCCGGGCCAGGCCTTTTCTTTCCAAAAAAATGGCCCGGTACGGCCCGGCCCAGACCCCTGGCCCATTTCGGCAAGGCCGGCACGGCCCACATTACACCCCTAATTAGTCCTAACAAATGGATCCAAATATTAACAGGTTAACAGGTGCAATTAGCGCCTCTATCCAACAACAGGAAACTTAAATTGTTCACTAGCTAAATTCATATCTATTGAAGATACTCTACTTCATTCTTTTTTTTAGAAGAGTTAATTTTATATAAATTTCTGTAAATATATTCTGCAAAGTTTAAGTTTTTATATTTATTTTTTAAAATTTTTTAAGTTGTTCATATATATATATATCATTTGTTATCGATAGTTTATTTTTTAACGAAATATAAATAAAATGTCATTTTTGCTCTTTCAAATAAGTCTCTCCAAAAGCTCAGCTATTAGAATAGTACAAAATGTCTAAAATAATAAAAAAATAAATTTATCTCACTAACTAATCAAAATAACTATAATTAACTATTTTTTTCTAGCGATAGAGATATATATAAATAACTTAAATTTTTTTAAAAAATAAATATAACAAGTTAAATTTTATAAAAATATATTTATTATTCGATATATTTATATGAATCGATATAAAATTAATTTTATTTAATGTATGCGCTCTAAAAATAGTAGATATTATTTTGACAATATCAATTTTTTAATAAAAATTCAAAGAGCGCTAAGTTGACTTTATGACTAGAGAACTCAAAATGAAACTTTCTTAATAAGTGCAGACGCTATACTGCGACAATCTACTCTTGGTTAAATTGACTGGTCAAATATATTTATTAATATTTTGTGTTATTAAATATCAATTCTTTTACCATAGAAGAGTTTTTTTTTTTATATTTAGACCCCTAAAATTTGTTATTTTTAAAAATAGACTTATAAAAATTCGGTGAGGTGGGTGATAAGTTGAATACCATAAATGGTTCGCCCGTTTAAATACGAAAAAGACGCACGGGGTGTTCAAATACGAAAACCAATCGTTGTGTTCAACATTCTTATTAAATACAGAGAATTATTACTCGTGTTTAAATTGGTAGGTTGTTAGAATTTTATTGGTAGGTGGTTAGAATTTTTTAGATAGTTAAAATTTGATAATATTTGATTGTTAGAATTTTTATTGATAGCTTGTTAGGATTTTTTATATTGTTAGAATTGTACGTGATTTGTTAAAATTTTTATGTAATTATTAGAATTATATAAAATTAAAAAAATAATAAATAATTTATCATCTTTTCTAAATTTTATTAAAAATGATAAATAATTAACCGTTATTATTATTTTTTTTTTATCCCTGCTCAATTTAGAAGAGACGGTAAATTATTTATCTTTTTTTTTTAATCATAAATAATTTTAACAATCACATAAAAATTTTAACAAATCACATATAATTCTGACAATCTAAAAAATTTCAATAATCTATCAATAAAATTCTAACAATCAAATATTATCAAATTCTACCGAGCAAAATTTTTTTAATAACCTACCAATAAAATTCTAACAACCTAACAACTAATCATCTAAACACGAAGAATAGTTTCCGTGGTTTCGTATATTTAGTAGAAATGTTGAAATACAACGATTGTTTTCCCGTGTTCAACATATCTTGAATACAGTGAACTATTCATCGAGTTCAACATACAATCCATCTCATTCATTGAGTTCAACGTACCATCCATCTCACCATCCAATCAGCCATCCATCTTGCTGCCCAATCCGCTACCGTGGCGCATACATGGCGCCCGCATGCCTTTTTATTAGACTATTTTGAAAAATAAAATTTTTTAGAAAACTAAATGAAAAAAAAAAAAAAAAAAAAAACACACGATAGAATTCAAAACGAAACTCTCTTTGGTTAAATTGACTGGTAAAGAAAATTTATTAATATTTTGCTGATTAAATATCACCTAGAATGATACTTAGTCTAGTTGCTGTTAAGAATAATAGTCCCATACTAGATACCATACAAAACCTTGTCATATAAATAAATAATGCATAAGATATCTCCATCTAACCGCATAAGTTTTTGGATTGGGCCTGAACACTTTAACATGAACTGTTAAATTGTGACCGGCCCAATTGCGTTTGAGTTTAATGACATGTCATGATAGTTAATTAGTACGACTTATTTAAATTAATCCTTATCAAAATAGAGCTATAATCTATCTATACATACATACATACATCTATATTATTTCTCTTATTTTTTAACATGTGGCAGTATATTTTTCATTTGGATTGAGCCAGTATGTTCTGTGTTTATCTCTTTGTTTGATTGGACCGAACCAGATTACATACTAAACTAGCTTAATTTCTACACATATTTTTTTCTTTCTTTGCTTGAAGCAAATTGAATTACACACAAAATCCGCTCAAGTTCTCTACATGTTTCCCTCTTTCGTTACTTTGAACCGAATTGGTTCACATCTGTTGTATCTTTACTTAAACTGAACTGGGACACCTATGAATCATAATTCTATATTTCTTTACTTGAACCGAACCGGATCACACTTTCTGTATTGGCCGAACCAGCCCAACTGCTCTATATATTTCTATCTCTCTTTGCTTGAATCTAACCACCGCCTCTTTTGTCACGCCCCGGGGGTTTCCTTAAGCGGAAGACTACCACTGAAAAGATTTAGATTTGTGTATGTATTTTTTTTTTTTTTGAAAACCAAACTCCCCCGGTGCGTGCCCAGACCCGCCGCATATACAAATTCACTCTGCGAACGGGCGGAGTCTCCTTTGTATATGCACGGCGTCCTGACTACAACAACCATACAATCATCGCTTTAACCACTCTAGTTCAACAGTCAAAAAATACAACCATTTTCCATAAGTATTAAAGAGGCCGACAAATTTTGAAAGGATAAATCCACAGGTTTTAAAAACGGTGCCCACACGACGCCCAGGTTTTTCAAAACGGTTTTCAAAATTCATAAATCCACAGGATTTTAAAATGGTGCCCACACGACACCCACATTTTAAAAACAGTTTTCGAACTATTTTCCTTTTTTTTTTTTTCTTTCCTTTTGTAGTTTGAAAGCGGCCACTCCGGAAAAGCAAAACAACCGCCCACAAAGATAATAAAAGACATTCCAACATCCACATCGACCCCACAAGGGTATCGCGATCCACATAGTAAGCTACTAACAGGTAATGAAATGAGCAAAATAAGAAGTACATACAGTCTATGGCCTCGAAGGACCAAAAGTACTCCGGCCACGGCCTCACAGTCGTCTTAGCACTCATCCCTGGATGAACCTGTCACAGAGTGGGAAGTCAGTGACCAGAAAATAAAGCACGAAAGCAACTAGGGCTATAAGTAACGCAAACCACAGTAAAACCAGAGCAACCGCCCCTCCTCATCGTGCAATCGACCGTATCCCTGTATAACCTGTCCCGGGCACCTGCCCCGGCAACCCGGACCGAGCACCAACCTCGGAGAACCAAACCGAGCACCAACCTCGGAAAACCAAACCGAGCACCAACCTCGGAAAGAAAACCAAACCGAGCACCAACCTCGGGAAAGAAAACCGAACCGAGCACCAACCTCGGGAAAAGAAAACCGAACCGAGAACCAACCTCGGAAAAGAAAACCGAACCGAGAACCTGCATAACCTAATCCGGGCACCTACCCCGGCGTCCCCACCGAGCACCTACCTCGGTAAACCACGTCGGGCACCTACCCCGGCGTCCCCACCGAGCACCTACCTCGGTAAACCACGTCGGGCACCTACCCCGACGGGTCACACCGCTCGCACCTCGGCGCCTCAAACCCCCCACCTGCGGGGGCCCCCACTACGTCACCTCGTGGGTTTACACGGGTCATAGACCACTTTTTCGGAAAAGCACACCCTTTGCAGTGGCCAAACTGCGGGTGCGCGTGCTGCTGCCTCGAGCAAAGTAACCGATAATACCAATAATACTCAGGAATAAGCTATAACTACTATCATGTCAGCAACATAATGTATAACCAAGGGAAAACTGTAACCGCCATCATGTTCTCAACACAATGCATAATCAAGAATAATAACTATAACCGTCATCATGATCGGAACATCATGCAAAATCAAGAACACTAACCATAACCGAAATCACGATCGGAACATAATGCAAAATCAAGAACACTAACCATAACCGAAATCGGCGCTAAGTACTAAAATAAAAACCCACAGCTTTCGAAAAGTTCCACACTATGTCTCGAACGAAAACCCACAACATGATAAACATGAAAATAACGATAGTGCGCGTAAGGGATTCTAAGAGTGTACCCACCTGGAATGAAGATAACTGACCGCGCCCGCGACCCTCCTAAGCAGATCAGAACTCCTCGCGGCCTACTGAAATATCCGAGAACACAAATTAACACCTTACCCTAATCAGGTAAAAATCAGTGGTCCCAACCACTGTAACAATAAACCCACAAAACCGAAAACTCAGATCAAACCGGTAACATCAAAGGCTAACAACCGGACCGCGACTATTTCATCGCGAACTCCAACAAAAACCCAATTCTCAACCGGTAGCCAACTCGGAACGTCAAAGGTTAAACCAAGAAGACCCCGACGGCGAAAATGATGAGAAAAAGACCCACGGCGCGTCCTCGACGATTTCGTCGAGGCGCGGAGCGTCGGCGAAACCAGCACCCAACATGGCGAAACGGTGACCAGAAAGATCCCAAGTAGCCATGCCAAGAAAACCGCAGAAATGGTGATCCCAACGGCGAAAACGGCGCTCAAAACGGTGGAAGAACGGGCCAAAACGGAGCTACCGAACTTCCGGCTGCCGGATGGTGCACGGAGCATCGCGTGGACCGGGTTTACAGTGTCGGCGGCTGCGCGGCATGCGCCGGGTGCACGCAGGAAGCGTGCACCGCGCATCCTGGGCCGGGCCGGTGCACGACACGAGCGCGCACCGGGCTCACGGCCGCAGAGGTCTGCGGTGCGCACCGGGTGCACGCTGTAGCGTGCACCGCGCCTGAGCGGGCCGGGCCGGCGCACGAAAGCGTGCACCGGGTCTGCGGCTTTGGCTGCCGATGCGTGCGCCGGGTGCACGCCTGGAGCGTGCACCGCGCACAGTATGCAGCCCGGCGCACGGTTGCGTGCGCGGGGTCTGCGCTCCCGAGGCTGTGGGGCGTGCACCGGGTGCACGCCTGGGTCTATGGACCGCCGGCTGAGGCATCCGTACCTGATGAACAGTAACGCCCCTTTTTCGTTTTCTTCTCCGTTTTCACTCCCGTTTCGCGATTTTGTAAAAACTCAAAATATTTTATTTTAATAAATAGTCTAAAAGTGAATTTTTGACCTGGTTTTTGAATTCAAAAGACCTATGTTGATTTATTTAGTCAATTGCCAGTGTGCGAGTTGCACGTTTTACGAGACAAAAAGGCTACTTTCCAATCCGGACATGATCTTGGAAATCCGAGTTGACTGTTGCGATCGTCTCGTCGAACTGAGCGAGATTCATATTCAGCACTTTTCGATCTGACGGTCGGATCTTCCAGAATTCAACTAAGAAGTGGACGAATCTCGCGACCAATGTAACAGTGTCCTCTGTGCACAGTGCACTTAAGTGAGTTACTGTAGATGAACAGTAACCCTGGTTTTCGAGACCCGACGAATACAACATTGACTAATTCACTGTTCGGAATCCGAATATAGTGATCCAGGTAGTCATTTCGAACGGTTTCGATGTTCTGATTGCAGTGGCGCAGTCGAAAATTCCGTTTGACGACCCTAGAGCATCGAAAAGCGCGAAAACTGTTTTCCGGAACAGTGTTATTATGGACCGAGATTTTATCCGGGCAGTTTCGCGAAAATCAGAGGTCGCTACCTGATAGGTCTCGTCGAGCCGGACGTCATGGCGCAGTCCATTTTCCGTTTTGACGACCGGATCTTCTCGAAAAGTGTGAAATGCATTGAAAAATGTAGTTTTTGCACTTAAAACCCTATATATGTTGCCTCGAAAGGCGTGCCATGCATTGGAGAGGGACTTAATTGTGAGATGAGCATGCTGTAAAGGACTGGGGTTGAAATCTTGAAGCTAGAAGGGCTAAAATGCAAAGTTGCAAAAACCCTATATATTCACGCATCCTCGAGCTAGGGTTTTCCAAAGCTCTCGTAGCCCTCAACCCATAGCCGCAGCTCTAACAGACCTCCTCCTCTCTGCCATATTCCACGGAGCCCCGCGCCGGCCGCCGCCTCCACGTCGCCGGAGAAGAAGATCAAGACACACTCTGATCTCGGGTGACTCGGGGAGAGAGTACTCAGGAAGGCCTGGGATGTCCAAGACCTAGTCGGGTGAGGTCCCTCGTGAAGCCGCATTCGAGCCAAGGTGTCCTCGGACCCAGCCGCCGCCGTGCACCGCCGCGGCCGTCCTCTCCTTTTCTTGGAATTCCGGCGAAGGTGAATTCTTGGGATTTTTGTTTTTATTCCGGCTTTCGGTTACGACTATAGCACTCCTGACATCGAGGCCGCCCCTCGGGTGCAGACCCAGCCATCACCGCCGCCCCGATCGCCGGCGGGAAGAGCTGTCGCTGGATTACCGTTTTTCTCATCCGATCGTGGGCGCCGCCGCATCCGACCGTTAAACCGGCGATCAGCACCGTTGGGTTACTCCTTCTCATCGACTGCAACCTCTCCGTGAAGTCGCGTGGCGATCGGATCAAGATCGGGCCCGCACGAGAGTGCCCTAGAAATCCAGACTTTTGCACCGCGGCCGATCGTCGTCGTCCGGCACAGCCGCGGCTTCCCCAGGCCGGCCACCTCTGCTGGGAGCATCCTGGTGAGGTGGGGATCAGCTCGGTCCCTCTTGCTCCGGCCCGGACCGCCGCGCCGGAAATCCGCCATTGTTGGCCATTGAGGTTTTCCCGAGCTCCTCCGCCGCGCCACGCCGCCGCCTCCGGTCGCCCGGAAACCACTCAGGTAGGCTCCTATGATCCTCTAGAGTCTTTCCATCGTGTTGCATGAGGATCTTGACGTCGGGTTTCTTGCCACCACAGTTGCACCCGAATTGCCTTCAAGTTTAGCTCCGGCGATCCCCGGCGACTCGGGACTCCGGCAACCATCCAGGTAAGACCTAGATGACCTCCTCTCGCTCCCCATTGTTTTAGTTTGGGTCAAAAGGGCCCCGGTTTCATGGACTTAATTCTTGCACCCGAAATCACTACTACGGGCTTAGCTCCGGCCGCCGCCGCCTCCGGCCGCCGGGGCTCGACCCCGCATGCACTAAACCTCTTCTGGGACACCTCCTTAGCTGATGCTCACCTCTGGAGCAGGTCTGCACCTGCGTTGCTTCAAGAACACCCAACCCGAGCTGGGACCTTGTGGGTGGTGCTGCTCCGGCCACTGCTCCGGCCAACCTCCGGCAAGCCTCAGGGCCCAGTTGTTCAGCGCCAGCCTCCCGGCAGACTAGCGGGAGTTTGGGATCGGCCTACATTCAGGTGGGTTGTATTTACTTTGCTCCTAGCCTCTGAATTCTATCATATTGGACGGGGCCTATTCCAAGTATACTGGGGTTAAATAGTGATGGGCGATAACTTATGCATGTTAGCAGGTTTCTTCATAGTGTTTAGCGTCGGTCTCCGACGGGCGTTCTTTTTTTGATAATTATATGCGGGCGGGCTACCTTCGAGTGCACGTATTATTGCCTTGACATTGACTATACATGATAGTGGGTTACTTCTGATCGCATATGCTACGGTTTTACCTTTGATTATACATGTTGCCGTTTTACTCTTGTTATATATATTATGCTGTTGACATGATGGTGGTTATGGTTACTTGGCTCGAGGCTGTCACACGCGCACCCGCGGTTTGGCCACCGCAAAGGGTGCACTTTTCCGGAAAAGTGGCCTATGACCCGTGTATACCCACGAGGTGACGTAGTGGGGCCCCTTATTAGTGGTGGGGTTGAGGCGCCGAGGTGCGAGCGGTGCGACCCGTCGGTTTAGTTGTCCGACGTGGTCGGGTTTCTGCAGGTACGGTATGGGCCGTCGGTTTAGTTGTCCGACGTGTCCGGGTATTACAGGATACAGGTGTACAGGTTGCCTTTCCTCCTTGAGGGGGGTGGTTGCTCCGGTTGTCTGCACGGTTTGTTTTATTATATTCTCCTGCTTTACTACTTTTACGTCACTGACATCCCACTTCGTGACAGGGTTCAGACGGGGGGAGAGGTAGGCGGCGGTGAGGACGGGACAGGAGCAGCTGGGTCGCTGGGGACCCTGGACTGTATTTCTTCTTTCATTCTCGCTTTTCATTACATTGTAGTTATGTGAGAGGTTCGCGATACCCTCGTGGGGTCGGCGTGGATGTCGGTACGGGTTGCATTTAGTACCCTTGTGCGTTACTCTTCCTTTTATTTCTGTTGGCCATTTGAAAATCAAACAGGCAAAAGCCAAAGAAAAGATTGCGAAAACCGTTTTCAAAATCTAAGTGTCGTGTGGGCACTGGTTTCAAAACCCTGTGGATTTATGGATTGCGAAAGAGATTTCGAAACTTGGTGTCGGGTGGGCACTGTTTTCAAACCTTGTGGATTTATGCCGATTTCGAAACTAGCTTTCAAAACGTAAGCGCCGGGTGGGCGCTCTTTCAAAACTGTGGATTTATCCTCTCCAAATTGATCGGCCATATGTTTTTGATTAGTTTAGAATGCTGGTTGTTTGTGAATAATTGTTGTGATTGATTGGTTGTGTCTGTTGGAACATGTACTGAACGCTACGCCGTGCACATACAAGGGAGACTCTGTCCGTTGCAGAGTGACCCTGTGTGTGTGGCGGGTCTGGGCACGTGCCGGGGAAGAGGGGTTCCCTTTTAAACAAAAAAAAATTTACACGTCAAATATTCGACTTTTATGAATCGTTTCCGCTAAAACAAACCCCCCGGGGCGTGACAGATTAAATGGTATCAGAGAGTTCTTTCAATCACAACAGTTAGTGCCGACATCCGTGGACAACCCTCACATGCCTACATACAAATGAAATGGGTAGGGCATAGGACTGTAGAACGTGAGTGACCGATGGGGGGGGAAATGTTGAGTCCTTTCTTTCACTTTATGGTTGTTGTTAGTAGGGTGGTCTAGAGTTGACTCTTGTGGCGTGTGACAGACATGGCCCGTACTAGATCATCGGCCGGGGACGCAGAGTCAGAGTCCGAGTCCTTCCCCTCGCTAAGTGGTTCGATGTGCCGTTGCTTATTAGCAAAGACTAAAGCCGACCTTCTTTGTGTGCATACAGATAGAGGGCCGACTCAACAAGCAACCGACGACGGAAATGGACATCGCCGACGAAGCCAATCGCCTGCTCCGCAACCAGCTGCGCGACGTGGCTGGGCAACTGCTGACTCTCGCGGAGCGCCTGAGCATGCTGACACAGGAACTCGAGGGCGTCGACCGATTCCGGGGCGGCAGCAGAGGCGTTGCCCCTCCCGGGATGCCGCCGACGGGCCCTCCCACCGTCCAGGAGGCTACTAACCTGACCGTGCACACCAACGTAGAGCGCGCCCGGCAGGAATACTCTTACCCCGAGTCGGCCGGGGACCCCCATCGGAGGGGCCGGGCGAGCAAACGCCCGAGAGCCGGGCAGAACCTCGGGCAGACGACGGAGGAGAGACCTATGCCACCGAAACCGTGCGTCATATGCGGCAACGCACACCTCATGACGAGCTGCCCGTGGCGGGACGGACACTGTTTCCGATGTGGCAGGCCGGGCCACACGCGTTATGAGTGCCCTTTGAAGCCGTCGGTCAGTAGACCCCCGGCGCCGTGACATGTCGAGCCTAAGGGAACCGCTGCCTCCACCCCTCAAGGGGGCACCGATCCAGAGAGCCGACCAAATCCACGCCCGACGCAAGCACCGGAGGACGAACGAGGGCTTAAGGGGAGCGCGCACGTGCAACCGGGATCCTGCGTCATCTGCAAGGGCGCGCACCCAGTGACGGAATGCACTTGGAGGTACCACTATTGTAACCGGTGCGGCTTGCCAGATCACAATTACTTCTCCTGCCCCCAAGGGCCCACCCCCGCCTCCGCCGCCGTGCCACCACCGCCAAGAGGAACAGAGAGCGCGGCGGCCCCCGTGCAGACAAAGGACTCGCCCGACGACCAACGATGCGCGGACTCTTTAGACAGCAAACCCCCACCCCAACACGCGGTGCGACGCTGGCCCAAGGATTGTGGGCGGACTCCCCCGGCCGCCCCGGCAGACGACGCGTCGTCCCGAAATAGGGAATGACAGGTACTTATTTCATTTTATTTTCTTTTTTTTTTTTTTTTTTTTTTTTTTTTTTTTTTTTTTTTTTTCCTTTTTGCCTTCCCTTCCCTTGGCTACATAGAAGCACCGTTTGGGCCGGAGCAACCCGACCCTACCAGACCCTTGCGAGCCCTCCTGCCTTTAGCTCTACCTTTCGTTTCGTCGACCGTTCCGGTCTAGTGTGCTTACGGGCGAGAAAGCAAATCTAACCTTAGCGATTTGCATACCGGTGCGTGAATTGCACAGTCTCCGATACACGAAATTCTGCCTTCCCGATCCGATACCTGGGTATTTGGTTAGGAACGACCCCTAGGACGGTTTGTGTTCACGAGAGAGCGCAGGGTATTGGCATAGTAGTTTGGAGCTCGGGGGGGGGGGGTCTCACACAGTTGAGTCTCGTTGTTTCGGTTATTAGTCGTACGCACTCTGATTTTTGGGATCGTTGTTAGTGCAGGGTTAGCCGCGGCCAGGGTTTCGGCTGTGGGCTTGATGTTTCAATGGAGCCAGAGTGCTCGGATCAGTTACGATGGTTAAGGGTTAAATCACTGTTCTCTTCGTAATCGTCCAGCTGATGGCACAGCAGTAGATGACTGCTATTGTTGCACTAGCCTCACAGTTTGCTTAGAGGTTGAACAAGTTGCTGACCCTTCAGTGTCCCCGTGTCTTAATTCGTTGGCCTATGGGCCCGATGGTAACCCTGTTTTGGGACGGATGCAAATTGACCCCACCTTTTGCACAGGTTTTGTGGATCGACGTGGACTCGCCTAAGTGTTAGTCATGGCGATGTGGTGACCACGAGGCGGTGGTAATCCTCGATAAAGGTTATGTTTTGGCACTGAGATTGTGTTGGGAAGTATGTGATATACCTTCTGGTAGGAGTTGCGTCCCCAACTTGTTGCTGGCGACAAACCTTTGGTATTCCGCTGTTCTTTTGGTAAGCACGTTGGCTGCAGGCAACGGACGGTCGAAAGAACTGAGGAAATACTCTGCCCTATAATGAGGAGTACCAGACTGGGTCTAAATTAGTAGCCTTAGAGTTGTAGATACCTTGCGACTGACTTGTAGCCCTCGATTAAACTTTTTGAGCATTTTCATAGAGTATGACTTCAGGCTGTAAGCTCCGGGAATGAAACTTTTTTAAGTTGTAAGTTTCGGGGACGAAACTTCTTTTAAGTTGTAAGTGATGTAAAAACTCAAAATATTTTATTTTAATAAATAGTCTAAAAGTGAATTTTTGTCCTGGTTTTTGAATTCAAAAGACCTATGTTGATTTATTTAGTCAATTGCCAGTGTGCGAGTTGCACGTTTTACGAGACAAAAAGGCTACTTTCCAATCCGGACATGATCTTGGAAATCCGAGTTGACCGTTGCGATCGTCTCGTCGAACTGAGCGAGATTCATATTCAGCACTTTTCGATCTGACGGTCGGATCTTCCAGAATTCAACTAAGAAGTGGACGAATCTCGCGACCAATGTAACAGTGTCCTCTGTGCACAGTGCACTTAAGTGAGTTACTGTAGATGAACAGTAACCCTGGTTTTCGAGACCCGACGAATACAACATTGACTAATTCACTGTTCGGAATCCGAATATAGTGATCCAGGTAGTCATTTCGAACGGTTTCGATGTTCTGAACGTAGTGGCGCAGTCGAAAATTCCGTTTGACGACCCTAGAGCATCGAAAAGCGCGAAAACTGTTTTCCGGAACAGTGTTATTATGGACCGAGATTTTATCCGGGCAGTTTCGCGAAAATCAGAGGTCGCTACCTGATAGGTCTCGTCGAGCCGGACGTCATGGCGCAGTCCATTTTCCGTTTCGACGACCGGATCTTCTCGAAAAGTGTGAAATGCATTGAAAAATGCAGTTTTTGCACTTAAAACCCTATATATGTTGCCTCGAAAGGCGTGCCATGCATTGGAGAGGGACTTAATTGTGAGATGAGCATGCTGTAAAGGACTGGGGTTGAAATCTTGAAGCTAGAAGGGCTAAAATGCAAAGTTGCAAAAACCCTATATATTCACGCATCCTCGTGCTAGGGTTTTCCAAAGCTCTCGTAGCCCTCAACCCATAGCCGCAGCTCTAACAGACCTCCTCATCTCTGCCATATTCCACGGAGCCCCGCGCCGGCCGCCGCCTCCACGTCGCCGGAGAAGAAGATCAAGACACACTCTGATCTCGGGTGACTCGGGGAGAGAGTACTCAGGAAGGCCTGGGATGTCCAAGACCTAGTCGGGTGAGGTCCCTCGTGAAGCCGCATTCGAGCCAAGGTGTCCTCGGACCCAGTCGCCGCCGTGCACCGCCGCGGCCGTCCTCTCCTTTTCTTGGAATTCCGGCGAAGGTGAATTCTTGGGATTTTGTTTTTATTCCGGCTTTCGGTTACGACTATAGCACTCCTGACATCGAGGCCGCCCCTCGGGTGCAGACCCAGCCATCACCGCCGCCCCGATCGCCGGCGGGAAGAGCTGTCGCTGGATTACCGTTTTTCTCATCCGATCGTGGGCGCCGCCGCATCCGACCGTTAAACCGGCGATCAGCACCGTTGGGTTACTCCTTCTCATCGACTGCAACCTCTCCGTGAAGTCGCGTGTCGATCGGATCAAGATCGGGCCCGCACGAGAGTGCCCTAGAAATCCAGACTTTTGCACCGCGGCCGATCGTCGCCGTCCGGCACAGCCGCGGCTTCCCCAGGCCGGCCACCTCTGCTGGGAGCATCCTGGTGAGGTGGGGATCAGCTCGGTCCCTCTTGCTCCGGCCCGGACCGCCGCGCCGGAAATCCGCCATTGTTGGCCATTGAGGTTTTCCCGAGCTCCTCCGCCGCGCCACGCCGCCGCCTCCGGTCGCCCGGAAACCACTCAGGTAGGCTCCTATGATCCTCTAGAGTCTTTCCATCGTGTTGCATGAGGATCTTGACGTCGGGTTTCTTGCCACCACAGTTGCACCCGAATTGCCTTCAAGTTTAGCTCCGGCGATCCCCGGCGACTCGGGACTCCGGCAACCATCCAGGTAAGACCTAGATGACCTCCTCTCGCTCCCCATTGTTTTAGTTTGGGTCAAAAGGGCCCCGGTTTCATGGACTTAATTCTTGCACCCGAAATCACTACTACGGGCTTAGCTCCGGCCGCCGCCGCCTCCGGCCGCCGGGGCTCGACCCCGCATGCACTAAACCTCTTCTGGGACACCTCCTTAGCTGATGCTCACCTCTGGAGCAGGTCTGCACCTGCGTTGCTTCAAGAACACCCAACCCGAGCTGGGACCTTGTGGGTGGTGCTGCTCCGGCCACTGCTCCGGCCAACCTCCGGCAAGCCTCAGGGCCCAGTTGTTCAGCGCCAGCCTCCCGGCAGACTAGCGGGAGTTTGGGATCGGCCTACATTCAGGTGGGTTGTATTTACTTTGTTCCTAGCCTCTGAATTCTATCATATTGGACGGGGCCTATTCCAAGTATACTGGGGTTAAATAGTGATGGGCGATAACTTATGCATGTTAGCAGGTTTCTTCATAGTGTTTAGCGTCGGTCTCCGACGGGCGTTCTTTTTTTGATAATTATATGCGGGCGGGCTACCTTCGAGTGCACGTATTATTGCCTTGACATTGACTATACATGATAGTGGGTTACTTCTGATCGCATATGCTACGGTTTTACCTTTGATTATACATGTTGCCGTTTTACTCTTGTTATATATATTATGCTGTTGACATGATGGTGGTTATGGTTACTTGGCTCGAGGCTGTCACACGCGCACCCGCGGTTTGGCCACCGCAAAGGGTGCACTTTTCCGGAAAAGTGGTCTATGACCCGTGTATACCCACGAGGTGACGTAGTGGGGCCCCTTATTAGTGGTGGGGTTGAGGCGCCGAGGTGCGAGCGGTGCGACCCGTCGGTTTAGTTGTCCGACGTGGTCGGGTTTCTGTAGGTACGGTATGGGCCGTCGGTTTAGTTGTCCGACGTGTCCGGGTATTACAGGATACAGGTGTACAGGTTGCCTTTCCTCCTTGAGGGGGGTGGTTGCTCCGGTTGTCTGCACGGTTTGTTTTATTATATTCTCCTGCTTTACTACTTTTACGTCACTGACATCCCACTTCGTGACAGGGTTCAGACGGGGGGAGAGGTAGGCGGCGGTGAGGACGGGACAGGAGCAGCTGGGTCGCTGGGGACCCTGGACTGTATTTCTTCTTTCATTCTCGCTTTTCATTACATTGTAGTTATGTGAGAGGTTCGCGATACCCTCGTGGGGTCGGCGTGGATGTCGGTACGGGTTGCATTTAGTACCCTTGTGCGTTACTCTTCCTTTTATTTCTGTTGGCCATTTGAAAATCAAACAGGCAAAAGCCAAAGAAAAGATTGCGAAAACCGTTTTCAAAATCTAAGTGTCGTGTGGGCACTGGTTTCAAAACCCTGTGGATTTATGGATTGCGAAAGAGATTTCGAAACTTGGTGTCGGGTGGGCACTGTTTTCAAACCTTGTGGATTTATGCCGATTTCGAAACTAGCTTTCAAAACGTAAGCGCCGGGTGGGCGCTCTTTCAAAACTGTGGATTTATCCTCTCCAAATTGATCGGCCATATGTTTTTGATTAGTTTAGAATGCTGGTTGTTTGTGAATAATTGTTGTGATTGATTGGTTGTGTCTGTTGGAACATGTACTGAACGCTACGCCGTGCACATACAGGGGAGACTCTGTCCGTTGCAGAGTGATCCTGTGTGTGTGGCGGGTCTGGGCACGTGCCGGGGAAGAGGGGTTCTCTTTTAAACAAAAAAAAATTTACACGTCAAATATTCGACTTTTATGAATCGTTTCCGCTAAAACAAACCCCCCGGGGCGTGACAGATTTCTTCTCCGTTTTCGCTCCCGTGCGATTCCGGCGACGACCCCGCGAACAAGATAACGGCGGCGGCGGCCTCCCGTTTAACAACGGCGGCGGCGGCCTCCCGTTCAACAACACGCATCACCCACAACACCCGAGCAACCGATCCTCGACCTCACAGAAAATGCAAAAAAAGAAAACGGGAAAATTCGAACCGCTCACCTTGGTTCCGCCGAAGGAGGAGGAAGAAGAAGGATCGTCCCCTCCACGCCCGATCAATCCCGCAGAGGATGGGCGATTTCCCCTTTCTCTACCCGTTTCTCGGTCTTGTTCCCTCCGTCGATTTCTTAAGAAGAGGGAAAAGGAAATTGGGGTTTTTCCCCCCGCACGCACCCAAATAAACTTAACGCTCAAATAAAAAAAACGGGAAAGACCTAAATCCCCAAAACACAACTAAAATCAATCGGAATGCAACGAGGGGTCCAGATTACCTCGAAAAACGTGCCGATCTCCTGCACGGCTTTCGATGCGCCCAAACTGATGGTAAAACTTCAAAAATTATTTCTGGGAGATCCCGGGGTCGGAATTCAAATCCGATCGCGCCACCGTTCACCGTTTTGCGAGCTCTACCACCCAAAAATACCCGCAAACCCCGACGATTAGCCCAAAAATTCTCGAATTTCAACTCCCCTTCTAACAACTGAAGAAAATTCAATTAGGACCCAAAACAGAAAACCGAAAGGTCGAGGTACTACCAAATAAATAAAAAAACCAACTGACATAAAAAGATGAAAAGTCCGATTACAGCAGGATCCCGTCCGAACACCTCGAAAAGCGTGCCGGCCACCTAGCACGGATTCCGATGCACCACTCAAAGGCAACCGCTTTGACCCCCCCCCCCCATCCCGGGAGATCCGTAAATCGGAATCGGAATCCGTTCTCTTTGCCGTCCTCCGCTCTTCGAGCCCAATCGTTGAAAAATACTCGCGGTCCAGGCCAGTCCGTTGCAGAGAACACCGTGAAAAGTTTTCCTAACGATCCCGTCATAAAAAAAATAAAAGGGAGGTATACAAGGGCAAGGGAACGCCAGGACTCTACATCTTTGTCTTCCTTTCTTTACTTGAATCAAACTAATACCTTTTCGTCTCCCTTTATAACTACCAACTCTTCCTCTTTTTTGAATTGCTATCTTTTTTTCACCTCTTCCTCTTCCTTTTTCTTGGACCTTTTTTTTTTTCTTTTTTTTTTTTCTTTTTTTTTTTTTTTTTTTTTTTTTTGTGTTGCTAAACACTATATATACAATAGAACTTTCTCAATGATTAACCTAAAAACTATAACCTAAAAACTAAAATAGAAAAATCACACAAGTCGATATATACGAAATACCAGATTTCGTGAACTAGAAAAACATGAGAAAACTAAATTAGTCTTTCAAGATATTAATCTTAAATTTTATTTGGTCCTCTTTAATTAGAATGCTTTTTATTATTTATATTTTTTTTCTCATAATATTTTAAATATATATTCAAAATATTTATGTAATAATTTTTCTTCTCTGTAATTTTTTTCTTTCTTTTTGATTTTTTTTCGTTGAGTTATAATTTTATTTAATTTTTAATATATTTTTTATATTATTAAATCTAACTAAATATAGTTTTATATATATATATATATATATATATATATATATATATATATATATATATATATATATATATATATATATATATATATATTCAGCAAATTTTTATTAAAAAAGATTCACCTTCCACAACGCGTAGATCCTACTCTATATTAGATATGTCAACGGGTCGGATTCGGAATGAATTTTCAAAAACCCGAATCCGAATCCGAACCCGACTACCAAATCCGAACTCGAATCCGAATCCGACGGATTTTAAAAAACCATATCCAAATCCGAACCCGACCAAAAATCTAAAATCCGAATATCCGAATCCATATCCGTTTAATATCGAGTAAATTCATCCCGTTCGAATTCGGATTCGAATAAAATTTTGAATATTCGTATCCATTCACATCCCTACTCTATATAGTCACTTATTATTTTCTTATATTCTTTTTTATTTTTCACCAACATAAAGCCCGTTCGAATACTATCAAAAAAAAAAAGAAGAAAAAAACGGCATATTTAATTTTTAATAAATAACTAGATTTGTGCTCGTGTGACACACATATATAGAAATATTAGATGCTTTAGATTATTTATTTAACAATTGCAATCAAGCTTAATGACATGTCACTTTTATATTAATTAATTTTTATGGTTGGAGAATATTAATGGCGAGAGAATTAGCAAGATTTGTATAAATTAATTATTCCTTATCAAAGTAGACCTAAAAGCATTTATTATTCCCCCACGTGACCAATAAAGCCACGTTCATGAGTTGATAGTACTCATACGAAGAACTCATATTTTATATTTTAGTAAAGAGAAGGGCTAGGTGTACACCCCAAATGGGGTGTACATCCTACGCCCACCCCATCTTGAGGTGGGTATTCATCCACTCGTCACATTATGTGACGAGTGGAATTCACCCACCCCTAGGATGGGGTGGGTGTAAGATGTACACCCCATTTGGGGTGTACATCTAGTATTTTTTTTTAGTAAATAACTAGATTTGTACACGTGCCATGCACAGATATATTTATAATAATTTAATTATATTATTATATAAATTGTTTTTGAAAATTTTAAAAATTAATTAATTTTCACCAATCAATTTTAATTTAAAGTCCAAAAGATACAAATAATTAATGCCTTACATAATTTGTAGTCGATGTAAGATGATTGCTGCAAAAAAAAAAGGAAAAAAAAAAAGAGAAAAAAAAAGAGAAAAAAAAAGTCAAACAGAAACAAAAAAAAACAAAAAAAAAATTGTATGAAGTAAACAAAAAAATTAATAATTATTTAGAGAAGAATTGTAAATGAAAAGAAAAGGCATGCTTTATCACTGAGAAAAAGTTCTCTTTTCTTTTCAATATATAAAGTAACATTCTTTTTTGAGATTTATAAAATTGAAATATCTCATCAAAGAGTGTGATTGGTATATTTTTAATAAGTACATGACCTTTCATACTTTTATAAGTCGTTCTTGATGTTAAGATTTTCAAATTGACGATCGATTTTATTAAATTTAATTTAAAGTATTTGAAATATATAAAAAATAAATTTTATTATTTTTTTATATTATTTGCTTAATAATCGACATGGTTCAAAATTAATGGTTAAAAATAAAAATTTTACAAAATGTGATGATATAATACTAAAATTTTAGATTAAAGATATTGATCTTGTTTTATATAGTATACAAAATTTTCTATCAAAATTTTACATGATTTGAATTTTTACAGAACCAATTGTTGATTCGGAAGTCCCAATATTGAAAACCATTTATAAGCTCAGAGGATTTCGTGCTTATAAAAGCATAACACCCTAACTCCTCAAATAAAAACATATAAGACCAAGGAGTTAGACTGGTATGCTTTTATGAGCACGAAACACTTTGTGCTTATAAGTTGTTTTCAATATTGAGACTTTCAAATTAACGATCGATTCTATTAGACTCGATCTAAAGTATAAATTTTATAATTTTTTAATATTATTTGTATAGTGATCTATGTTTCACGGACACTTTTATAAGTCTCACGTATCCGTGTCGGACACTCGCGTGTTCATGTCGGACACGTGTCTAATATGGGACATTTTTTGAACGCGCATTTAATACCGATCCATAACACATACAATTAAAAAAATAAAATTTATTTTATTATGTATATATAATATGAGATGA
Organism: Tillandsia leiboldiana; assembly: GCA_029204045.2. Lineage (NCBI taxonomy): Eukaryota > Viridiplantae > Streptophyta > Magnoliopsida > Poales > Bromeliaceae > Tillandsia > Tillandsia leiboldiana. The sequence goes on from CM055066.1 coordinate 5,596,202, forward strand.
TAAATGTTTTAGCTTTTTAATGAGTATATATAAATTTTTTTTTTGAACAATGTAAATGAATTATGTGTGGTGGGAATTTTTTTTTTTTAAATATATGAACTATCAATAAAATTTTTTATAAATTTTCAATCACATGAGAAATATAATAATATTTCATTAAAATTTATATTTTATATATAATAAATATATATTACTATATTACTAATATTATATTTTATTAGTTGTGTTCATGTCGTGTCTGTATCATAATTTTTTGAAAGGTGTGGAGTCGCTGTATCCGAGTCGAATCCCGTGTCAGTGTCCATGATACTTAAATAGTGATCGAAGAGGATTAAAAATAATAATTTTAAAGGTCGTGATGAACCGTTTGCAAATTTAACGATATAGAAAATTTTAAATCATGTGAAATTTTGATAGAAAATTAGTTATATTATATAAAACAAGATCAATATATTTAATCTAAAATTTTAGTATCATATCATCGCATTTTGTGAGATTTTTATTTTCAGCCGTTGATTTTGGGCCCCTTCGATCACTAAGCAAATAATATCAAAAAATCGTAAAATTTATTTTTTAGATACTTCAAATATTCTAGATCAAATCTAACAAAGCCGATCGTCAATTCGAAAGTTTCAATATCAAAAGTGATTTATAAATATGAAGGACTCTATAGTTATAAAAGCACACCAATCTAATATATATATATATATATATATATATATATATATATATATATATATATATATATATATATATATATATATATATATATAGAACTAGACTACTATACTATTAATACTATCAAGTTATTGCTCCTATTAAATTTTAAGTCATTGGATGAAAAAATGTGCGATTAGAATTATAGTAGTTTTTTAGAATTTACTGGATGATTAGTGAAATAATATAAACTAAGAGATTGAAGTGGTCAAAAAAATGAGGATTGCTACATGTACACCCCGAAAGGGTGTACATCTTACATCTCCACCCTTTTAATGGTGGCGATGTTTTTTACGGGTCACATCAAGTGACCCCTCATCACACCCCCACCCTTAGATGGGTGGGGGTGTGAGATGTACACCCCTTACGGGTGTATAAGTAGCATTTTCCCAAAAAAATAGACCTAACAATTTAGATAGTATACTAAAATAAAACCAGTTATATATATATATATATATATATATATATATATATATATATATATATATATATATATATATATATATATATACTACTAAAATAAAACCATAGTAAATAAAAAATAATAAAGTAATGCTACATGTGTAGCACATGCTAACTTTATCATGCGATAAATTAAGATCAAGTCAAAGATTAAAAGTCATGCATTCTCCAACAATTAAAAGATGCCATGGCCGAAGATGTTGACTAAACGATATATAACTACTTATAAAAAAGTAATAAAATGTGTTACACATTGATAAATGCTAGAAACGATCACTACAAAGTATTATTTAATAGTTGAAAAATACAATAAAATCTAATCTGATTAGCCCAACTATTCGAAAAATACTGATTCATTTTGGCCAATAAAATTATTTTTTATACTATCTAACAATTTGATCATCAATGATGATGATTATATGGTACAGAGTTAGTCCAAAGTCCTTTTATTATAATTACATGTCATTTTTTATTTGTTATGTAACTTTAATTATTCTAATTTTTTAGAACAATAAGTTCCACCAATAAGATTACCTATCACATTCCAAAAAAAAAAAAAATAATACAATGCTATAATTATTGATCATATGCATGTTAATGTCTTAATGTGGTACCATACATACCTTAAGATATTTTAAATATACATTTAATTAATGTTAGCATTTGTAATGTAATAACTAATTAGTTATACGTCAATTCCAATTCAAGAGATTCAGCTTAAAATAGGATAAGATTTTCTATAACCTTATTTACTAGTTCTGTTGTAGGACAATAAAATAAAAGTAATGTTATTTATATATTTTTAGATTAGATGTAAGATATATATATATCCTATATATTTTAAGATCCAAATTTTTTTACCCTGTCTTATGTATAAACTCTTTTTTAACTAATATTCAAAAAAAAAAATTATAAACCTAAAAAAAAATATACAATATATATATATATATATATATATATATATATATATATATATATATATATATATATATATATATATATATATATATATGTTCCTCTTCATGATTTGCAACTTGTATCAACTATCTATATATGTGTAATGCATTGATAGGAAATAATAATTTAATTTATATTGGGATAGTTTTTTGCTGGGCTGTCTCAGATGTGAACCACTCAACAGTGTCCAAGTCAATAATGAAATCCTACACTGGAGAAGACTGCTAATTGAATTACTTATTAATCAGAGGATTGAGTAACTTCTAGAACAAAGATAAGAGAGAGAGAGGGAGAGAAAGAGAGAGAGATTTTAATAAAGAGGTGTGCTACCTTCGGGGTGTACATCTTACACCCCCTCCCATCCTGGGGTGCAGGGACGAAGTCAGAATTTTAACTTTAGGGGGGCCAAAAATATATTATACAAAATATATTATACAAAATATATTAATTTTAAAAAATATTAATAAAAAATTATATATAAGTAATTTTTTTTGTTCATTAGCTTTCGAGTTTTAATATATATTTTTTTAAAAAAGAATAGAGTATAGTTATCTTTACCACTAAAATAATAATATTTTAGATATTCATAAAAAAAATTATTTTAAAAAATCAAGTATTAAAATTTAGTATAATTTGCAAATCAAGTATTACGATATATCAAAAAATTAAGTATTAAGATTTTTCATAATTTTCAAATCAAGTATTACGATACGTTTGAGTCAATTAAATTTATATTTCGTGGCCCACAAAATAACATTATTTTTTTTAAAAAAAAAATCATTTTGACCCCTAAAATTTACACTATTTTTATTTTTTTTAATAACTTAATAATAGACTGATATGCAATTTTTAAAATATTGGGGGGACCATGACTACTGTGGGTCTCTATATAGCTTCGTCCCTGCTGGGGTGGGATGAAGTTCATCCGTCACATCGAGTGACGGATAAAATTCACCCCACTCCTGTACACCCCCTTGGGGGTGTATATCTTACACCCCACCCCATCCTGGGGTGGGGTGAAGTTCACCCGTCACATCGAGTGACGGATAAAATTCACCCCACCCCAAAAATGGGATGGGGTGTAAGATGTACGCCCTGTTAAATTTTAAAGCGAATTTTATGGTTTTCTTTTGTATGGTTAAAGTAACTACAAAGTAACTTCCTAGAGTAGTTCCTGTTTTGTTTTAAGTTAGTTCTTTGACTTACTCTATCTTAATGAAACTTCATAATTATTCTCCATTGCACTCTTCAAGCTCTAATTTATTTATTTTGGTATGATCTTGGGCTAGTGGTGTTCTTCTCCACTATTAGAAGATAGTGAGCTTCCATTTATCGGATCTCGCTATTTTGTTACATGGTATCAGAGCCTGTTGTAGGTGTCGGTGCGTTGCAAGATTTCCTTAGAGAAGAAGATAGTGTAGATGATGGAGGGAAGTGGTCGAGTTGTCGGACTCGGGGTGGAGATTCTCAACCAATCAAACTACAAAGTTTGGAAGTCATGTTTGGAGTCGTACCTTATCGGCGAAGACCTTTGGGATGTCGTCGGCGGTGGTTTTCGACAGGCTCCAACGGATACTCCTGAGAATAGGGAGGCCTTGAAGAGATGGAGGACCTTGAATGCAAAGGCGGAGTTTATCCTGAAGAGGTCCATCTCTCATGACTTGTTCGAGCACATTATCGGGTGCAAGTCGGCGCGAGAAATTTGGGAGACTCTAGATGAGTTGATTAATTCATGGTGATAATCAAAGCGCATTAAAGCTTGCAACTAATCCAGTTTGGCATGCGCGCTCAAAGCATACTGAGATCGAGCATCATTTCATCCGCGAGAAAGTTCTTCAAAACATCATTCATGTGGTAGAAGTTCAAAGCAAAGACAACTGTGCGGATATCTTCACCAAGTCGCTTTCTAAAGGACCATTCGAACTACTTCGCGGGAAGCTCGGACTTGTTTCTAAAATTCACTTTAAGGGGGAGTGTTAAATTTTAAAGTGAATTTTATGGTTTTCTTTTGTATGGTTAAAGTAACTACAAAGTAACTACCTAGAGTAGTTTCTGTTTTGTTTTAAGTTAGTTCTTTGGCTTACTCTATCTTAATGAAACTTCATAATTATTCTCCATTGCACTCTTCAAGCTCTAATTTATTTATTTTGGTATGATCTTGGGCTAGTGGTGTTCTTCTCCACTATTAGAAAATAGTGAGCTTCCATTTATCGGATCTCGCTATTTTGTTACACACCCCAAGGAGTTGTACATCTAGTTTTTCCCTTTAATAAAATGGGAATGCCCCTAAGAAGCAGGAGATGGATTGATGGTGGTGTATTCAATAGTATTGAACAAATCTGCCAGAGGAGATGATTGTTTCTTGAGATTCTGTTTGATTAAAAAATAATAAATATTAAAATAATTTATTATTTTTGAATAGTTAGAAGAAAAGTAAAAATGTGTTTGTATTGTAGTACTACTAATTACTTCTAAGAAGTAATTTAAATTATGTTTAGTTAATTTTATACAATAATAGAGAACAGTGAAAAAAAAATGATTTTTGAATTTGATATAGAATCTGATTTAATAAAAATAATTTATTTTAATATTTAAGTAATTTATTATTTAAGTACAAATAATTTATATTAATAGTATAATTAATAATTTTTATCGTAAAAATAATTTATTATAATATGTAATATATATAATTTATTTCAATTCACTTTCTAATCTTAATAAAATTGGAATAAAATTTTGGAATAGTACTATTCTATAAAAATGGTAGAATAATTTATTTCAAATTATTCGGAAATAATTGTGAATAGAAAAATTTGACCAAAATATTTTATTCTGATCCAAAGTTAATCCGTTTCACAAAATAGTAGAGATAATTTTTATTATCTCTCCTTTATTTCCGAACCAAACAGAAACTAAGAATTTATTAGGTATCTACCGTCAAATTGGATAATAAAAAAAATATCAAAAAATAAATATTTAACTGTCCGTAAGTCACCACAGTTAGGAAGTAAATTCTATAAAATATAATTAAAATTTTTGAATATATCCGAATATTAACCGCTCTCATATTACTAATGACGGAAGGATACATTAAATCTATAATTATACACAAAGTAAAAATTTCCAAATTTATTGTATCTCATTCTTTTTCTCCTCAGCTACCACTATTTAACAACATCTTATTCAAACTTATTACTCTAGGTGCTAAATAAGCTCTAGAAACTTTTATCTCTACTTTATTTTCGAACCAAATGAGATCTAAAAAGCTATAATTTAGTATCAACTGTTGAATTGGATAATAAAAAAAAAATTAAAAATAAATATTTAGCGGTCAGTAAATCATGACAATTAGGAAGTAAATTTGGTAAAATACAATTTAATTTTTTTCGAATAGATCGTGATATTATCCACTCTCACATTACTAGTGACAAAAGAATACATTAAATCTGATAATAACTATACATAAGAGTAAAATGTTCCAAATTTATTGTTATCTCATATACTGTGACTTAATTATTAAATTCTCTTTCTCCTCAACAACCACTATTTAACTGCATCTTATTCAAACTTATTACTCTAGGTGCCAAATAAATCCTAAAATATTTTATCTCTATTTTATTCTCCAACCAAACGGGATCTAAGGATCTATTAGATATCCACAGTCGAATTGGATAATAAAAAAATATTAAAAAATAAGTATTTATCGGTCAGAAAATAAGTATTTAAATTAACAGCTTTCATATTACTAATGACAGAAGTACACATTAAATCTGCTAATAACTATACACATAGTAAAACTTTTCGAATTTATTATATCTCATATACTGTGACTCAATTGTTAAACTCTTCTCTTTCTCCTCAACTACCACAATTTAGCAGCATCTTATTCAAACATGCTACTGTAGGTGCCAAATAAATCTTGGAAATTTCAACATCAGTAAAAGTTGAGAGAGAGAGAGAGAGAGAGAGAGAGAGAGAGAGAGAGTGAGGCCATCTTGTCTCCACATGAGTACAGGAGGTGGCCCATGATCTGACACCCTCAAGAAAACAGAAAATCTGCTACATGCTCATTACAGAAAGGGAGGTTCATCATTCATCACCACACCCAGCTTCTATATATTAGCCACTGTCCTATTTATCTTTACCTCCCTTTGCCCCCACTACCCCTCTCTGACTCTTCAAAACCCAGCTCTTGTTCTCTTCCCCTTAGTGTTTTTTTTTTTACCATCATCATTTATTGGTCTCCTCCAGCTCCCAAAAGGCCTAATCCCTTATTCCAATCTGTTGTGCTTAAAAAAATCTCACTCTGCAAAAGCAGTTTGTTACCAACCCATTTTGTGGCTTCTGTTATAAAGGTGGGTTTTTTTTTCTTCTTTTTTTTTTTTTTTTTCTCTCTCTTACCTTCCACTTTGCTGTTCTTTTGATTTGGTTGCTTCTCTATTAGTGATCTATGTTATGTATTATTGCTGTTAGAGAGGATTGAAGCCTCTAATATCAACCCATACAGCTTCCTCTTCCTTCCATGTAATAATTAGCACTAGTTGTCTTAGTTTTCTTACATTTCCCCCTCTTTCACAAATGCCATGAAAATGCATGTGGTTTAGCTTCTATGTAGCTTTTAGGGGGTGTTTGCTTCCTCGGAAAAGTGTGGAAAATTATTTTTCCCTTCCATGAAAAAAACAAAAATACTAATTTTCCACTAAATCTTGAAAAAATAAATTTAGGGTATGTTCTGCTTGTTTCTTATTTGTCTATCTCACAGCCTTCGATTTCTGGGGTATTTTTTTTTTTTGTATCAGATGGAATGAGAGTAATCTTCTATTTAACTTGTTGATATGTTTCTTGCCTTTTCTCTTTAGCTGTTATTAGTTTGTTTTCCATATTATCTTAGTCTAGTTGTATATAAAATGCACATTCCCTGTACAATGAATGAAATTCATCTATGCCCCCACAAGATTTTTAACACATCAAGTAGTCATCTGGTGAAACTTCTAGACCTATTTCTTTTGGTTTTACTGGAGTTCAGGTGTCGAAAAAAGGCGTATCATCCAATTATTCCCCTTTGAGGATACGACATACTAAAAGGAAGATTAGGCGGAGAATGAGTAGTACCGCCAAAGTGAAGCGCCGCGTGGGGAAGTATGAGCTAGGGCGGACGATCGGGGAAGGGACATTCGCGAAGGTCAAGTTTGCACGGAACACTGAGACAGAAGAACCGGTTGCAATCAAGATCCTCGACAAGGAGAAGGTTCTTAAGCACAAAATGGTCGAGCAGGTGTTCTTAATTTCTCGGAACGTAATGCATTTTGTGCTTATATATTGTTTAAATGTTTGGTTGATCCGAAATGTTAAATACCGCTGGTTAAGACGTCGTTCTCTAGTAACTTAAGAAGGTATTAGAGCTGGAGATCTTGAGTTTCGATCTTTCTAGGATCCTACTCTCATTTAATTTACTACAAGTTATTTTATAAAATTCACAATTTGTCCAAATGTAGCGTTAGCCATTCTCTAGGAGCTTAAGCATTTAGATAGAAACATGATTTTTCCGAACAGAAAATTACGTACATATCAAGTTCTTTACACTTGGTCAACATCGAGCAGATCGAAATTTAGTATTCATCAGGACTTTATTGTATGGATTTTTTTTCTTTATGTTTTTTTTTTCCTTTTGAAAGTAATATCCAGATTCCAGAGGGAATGGGGCATTTGGCAGTTCTCAACCAGTTTATTGAGACGGAATCCAAAGTTATGGGATACGATGTGCTACAGTCCAATGGAATAAGAAGAAAGGTTCATAAAAGGACAAATAGAGAGAGTAGATCTTCAACAAGCATAATTTTTAATTATTAAAAGTTGCTATATGCAAGCTAAAAGTAATCTCAGGCCAGATTTTGCTGAAAGGTCAAAGCAAACAAGTTGTTTACTTACTTTATTTGGGAGAAAAGTGTCAATTTCATTTCTAAACTAAATGTTTTTTCGGTTATTTACTCAACCATTCTGATTGATTGTGTCGTTTACTTCTTTTTCTGTTTTTTCCTGTCATTCATTCTATGGAACTACCTTTTGTAAGATGTGAATCTAATTGTTGGTTGCAGATTAAGCGGGAGATCGCCACAATGAAGTTGATAAAGCATCCTAATGTTGTTCGCATATATGAGGTAATCTTCAAGCACCAAATTCTTCTTTTCTTTGGGCTTCTCATCTAGTTCTTGTGTTTTAACTGTTGTAACTTAGTAAGTAATTATCACTTTGCAAGAAGGGTGGAAAGGAGTCGGGGCCTGAGATTTTTCTTTTTTACCAAATATGCAACAGATGTCTTTTTGTGGTTGTTGTTTCTTGGTGGCTGTTTGTAACACGTAAACTATATCTGCTGCTATATGTTTAATTCCTGACATTTGATTTCTTGATTTTCCAAACCCACCCTATCCACCATTAGTAGTTGATAGGCACACCAAAATGCAGAGCTTGGTAAGTAGGGCAGAATTATAATTTTGTTTTTTTGTTTTTTTTTTTTTTTTATATGGGTTGTTCGGTCCCATTGCTTCAAGTCCATTATTTACTATAAAACAAGTAGTTCTGGGCCATAGATTACAAAAAATATACATATCTATGTACGCATCATAATGCTTCACCACGAAATAAGGTTTGCAAAATAAATTAAAGGTATGATTGTAAAGAATTGAAATTTGGATTCTTTCTGCTGAGTATGGCGACCAAAAACGCGCTTTATTGAATTTGAAAATGCCTAAGACCATTCCGAGTATTTCACTAAACAGTAGTAGGTCCGATTAAATGCCCCAAGTAGCCTTATTGAAAAAAAATATTCCCAATCTAGCCTTATTTGTATAGATTAGAGAAAAAATAATAATTAATAAGGCTAGATTGGTACTCTTAAGTAAAACATAAATACTATTAATTATTTTTTTTTCTCTAATCTATACAAATATGGTTAGATTGGAAAATTTTCTTGACAAATAATATTCATGAAACACGATTGCTTCAAAGGATCTACGCGGGACCCATAAACTTCTTGTATATGTTTCTTTAATTTATGTTTTGTGCTTTAGCGTGTTTGAGATACGTTATGTAAAGTAGTACAAACATTACCTGAGCTGTAGCTGATTTTGAAATAGGTACACGACCTTTGAAATTTTTGGTTTTACTAATGTTACAGAATGCTCTGCTACATTGCAGAATATTCCGCAAAAAAATGCTACTAGTGCTGTAAGGTTAGGTAGCGGAATCAAAACTTGTGAAGATTAAATACCTATTTCAAAATGTTTATGTATGTTTTGTGTTTTTTACTAATTACTTATTTTGTATATTTTACCAGTTAAGTAATTAAAATATTACTTTGTATGACGATCTATTTCTTTCTGGTCATTACTTGTTATGCCTAAAGTGTACTTTCTGACTGTACAAGAACATGTTTTTTGCTTCAATAACATGCTATGGGTAACAGAACTTGGGTAAATATTAGTAATATATCACATTCCATTAACTTTTCTTTCTTTCTTTTTTCTATTCTAGTGGCACTGACTGTTCCCTTCATTTCAAACAACTTTTTTTCCACTTGTTTAGGTGATGGGAAGCAAAACAAAAATCTTCATAGTACTTGAATTTGTCACCGGAGGAGAGCTCTTTGACAAAATAGTAAGTAGAATTTTAAAATTTTACACTTCAAGGTGTGCTTCTTTCATCAGATTACGTCACGAAAGATAGCTTTCAACTATGAAGGTTAATCATGGCCGCATGAGGGAGGATGAGGCGAGGAGGTACTTCCAGCAGTTAATTAACGCCGTTGATTATTGCCATAGCAGGGGTGTCTACCACCGTGATTTGAAGGTGAAAAGGACTTTATTTTTGGCCACCTAAAGAACCCTTGATTTGTCAAATTAATAATGTAAGATTGATAATAAGTTCTGATATATGCAGCCGGAAAATCTACTGCTTGACATGTATGGAAACCTGAAAGTTTCTGATTTTGGATTGAGTGCGCTTTCTCAGCAAGTCAGGGTAAGTACGCAAGCTTAGCTCCCTTATTCCTTTCAGTCATTCTGTTTAGTAATTTTACAACTTTCTGATGAACTTTGTGTGGATGTATACATTCGGAAGGGCTTTTTTGATCTAAATATTGCCAAGAATATAAGATAAAACACTTTTTCCTACTCGGAGATTTTTGGCAACTTGTTTAATAATTACATCAATATTGACTTGCAGCCTCTCTGTGATTATTATGTGCAGAAGTCTTGATGAAGTATTAGTTATATTCGTGCTTTATATGCTCTTATTTAAAACATAAGATCCCAGCAAATTTCTTAGTTGGCTATGGTTTCTCAATATATTGCTTTTTTTCCTTAAAATCCATCATTAAAGGTGTTTATACTAATTTTAAATTCATAATTGTTCATCACATTCAAAATTTGTATGTGGGAAACCATCTTTTAAATACTTAGTTTAATTGTGTGACGCACATCTAAGGTACCAGAATGAATGTCCAGATTCCATTTTTTATGTAATCACGGTTTTGTTGAACCAGCTTCATGTTCCATTTCTATGTATTATGTGTTAGGATTTGATTAGATTTGTAATTAAATCTTAATTAGATTAGGATTAATATTTAAATCTGTTGAAGATAAATTTTATTAAGAGTTAAATATTAATTAGAGTAGAATCCTAATTTAACTAGATTTGGATACATCTAGGTGGAGCTTTATATATACTCCATTGTTGCAATTAATTTGCTAGAGCTTTAGAGAGTACGAAATAGCTTTTTCTCTTCGGGTGCGCAGCTGAAGCATGGTGTGGTCCGCACCAAAGAGAAAAGTTAGCCGAGTTACATGCACCTAGTGCACAGGTGCATATAAGAAAGAAAAGAGAGAAGTCTTCTTTTGGGTTTATAAAAGACGAGAGAAGAGATCAACCGTCCCTAGTGCAAGTGGCAAAGGGCTTGGTGGTTGATACCCGTGACCCGAGTTCGAAGCCTAGTTGCTTCACATTTTCGGCTAAGTTTATTTCAAAAATAAACGAAGCGGGTAGCATGCTACCTTTCTCTCTCTCTCAAAAAAAAAAAAAAAAAAGACGAGAGAAGAGAGAGAGATTTAGGAGGAGGGCTTGGGTTGAAACTATTTTGTGTAGAAGAGGAGTCAGGTGTAATTCTTCTCTTAGTTAATAAATCTTATTTCACCAGCATTTTTTTGTTTTGGTTTTTTGTCCTTTTTTGTGGTGGTGTCGCTTTCAGTTTCTATTGAGAAGGTAGGTTTATGGTAAAAATCCGATTTGACTTTTCCGTTGCGGAATCCCAACACCAGGCGATACCGGAGCGGATTGCGGATTCACAAAATCTGGTACCGGGACACGACTACCAGATTCCCAACAATTGGTATTGGAACTAAAGGTTACCGATCTTTAGGAAAGATCGACGGAGATGGCTACGGAGTTTGAAATCGAGAAGTTCGATGGAAAGAACAATTTCGACTTGTGTCAGATTAAAATTCGAGCTGTTTTGATACAGCAAGATTTGGACCAAACGTTGAACAGAAAAGAGGCAAAGCCGGCAGAGATCATGGATGCGACATGGGAGAAGATGGAGGAAAGCGTTGAGTATGCTTCATCTATTGTTAGCAGATAAGGTTCTTTATAACGTAGCCAATGAGTCGACATCGGCGAAGTTGTGGAAAAAATTGAAAGATATGTACATGACCAAATCCTTGACGAGCAGGTTGGTATCTGAAGAGCGACTATTCACGCTGCGAATGCAAGAAGCGGCTAGCCTACATGAGCATATGAACAAGTTCAACAAGGTGGTGGCCCAGTTGACCAGTATCAAAGTCAATCTGGATGATGAGGACAAGGCGATGATTTTATTTTCTTCGTTACCGGTGACATATGAGCATCTGGTGATTACGTTGCTTTATGGTAAGGAGACCATAAGCGTGGAGGCGGTCACGGCGGCGCTTCTCTCGAATGAGATGCGAAAGATGACTCAGGAGTCCGGCATGCAGAGCCGTGATACAGTTTTGATAGTAAAAGCGAAGAACGAGGCAAAAATATTGGCGACCGGAAGTAGACAGAAGAAGCCGCTATTCGAGGTGGAGTGCTTGTATTGTCACAGGAAAGGTCACATTAAGCGCAACTGTCATAAGCTTAAAGATGATCTGAAGGAGCTAAAGCGACAGAAGGGAAAAACTATAGCGGATTAGGACAAGGGGACGTCAGCGATGGCATAGGCGGCAGAATAGGAGATGATCGATTCTGATGTGCTATATGCGGCGACCGGTGGTGCTAAAATTTCGGATGATGTGTGAGTGCTCGATTCGGCGTGTTCCTTTCACGTTTGCCCGAAGAAAGAGTCTTTTGCCACCTAAAGTAAATTAAGGGAACGGGACAACGTGCAAAGTTTTAGAAGTCGGCACGGTGAAGATCCGGATGCACGATGGGGTCGTGAGGATGCTGATAGGTGTACGACACATTCCTGGTTTGAAGCGAAATTTGATCTCGCTAGGCACGTTGGACTCGAAGGATTGCAAAATTCCAGCTTCATATGGAGCTATGAGGGTCTAAAAACGAGATCGGGTCGTGTGTGAGGCGAACAAGCGCGATAACTTGTATGTTCTGAGCGGGGGCGTGGTCAGGATAGAAGCGAAAACAATTTTAGTTCCAAAAGTTCGCAGAGGCACAATCGCTCAAGATGGAACGGTGTGAGTTCGACGCAGCGGTTGAAGATTACAAATCAAACCAAGGCGGAGATCGTTAGAATTTGGTGAGATTTGTAATTAAATCTTAATTAGATTAGCATTAATATTTAAATCAGTTGAAGATAAATTTAATTAAGATTTAAATATTAATTAGAGTAGAATCTTAATTTAACTAGATTTGGATACATCTTGGTGGAGCTTTATATATACTCCTTTGTTGCAATTAATTTACTACAGCTTTAGAGAGTACAAAAAAGTTTTTCTCTTGGTGTGCGCAGCTAAAGCATGGTGTGGTCCGTACTAAAGAGAAAAGTTAGCCGAGTTACATGCACCTAGTGCACGGGTGCATGTGAGAAAGAAAAGAGAGAAGTCTTCTTTTGGGTTTATAGAAGACGCGAGAAGAATGAGAGAGATTCAGGAGGAGGGCTCGGGTTGAAGCTACTCTGTATAGAAGAGGAGTCCGGTGTAATTCTTCTCTTGGTTAATGAATCTTATATCACCCGCATTTTTCTGTTTTGGTTTTTTCTCCCTTTTTGTGGTGGTGTCGGTTTCAGTTTCTATTGAGGAGATAGGTTTATGGTAAAAATTCGATTTGACGTTTCCGTTGTGGAATCCCAACACGGAGCAGATTGCGGATTCACAAAATCTGGTACCGGTGTGAGTACCAGATTCCCAACATTATGCAATGTAGCAAGTCCATTTATTTATGCATACTAGTTGCTACCACTACTAAATTATTTCTAGATTTTCCTTGGCCTCGCTATCAAAGATTAAAAAATTAGTCAATTATCAATGAAGCGTAAGAAATCCAAATTACTTCCTGGTCAGAAGCTACGTAAAATTACCTCGTATTACCAATTTCCAAAATTGTAAACTCGAGTTCCAATAGCTGTAATGGTAATTTCTGCAGGATGACGGCCTGCTTCACACGACTTGTGGAACTCCAAATTATGTTGCTCCAGAGGTGCGGATTTCCTTTTCATAACTCAATTCCCCGCAAGAGCACCCATTCCACTTATTCTTATAATAATAATAAAAAAAAGAAATTACAAACTAAATTGCTTTTCTTTTGGCAGGTTCTTGAGGACAGAGGCTACGATGGTGCAACTGCAGACTTATGGTCATGCGGTGTCATTCTGTTTGTGCTGCTAGCAGGGTACTTGCCTTTTGAGGATTCTAATCTTATGACCTTGTATAAGAAAGTGAGCAATTTTACTATATTTAGGGGGAACCGGCGTGTCCTGACATGCACAACATAATTTAACACTTTCTTTTACGCAGATTTTAAATGCCGAATTTACATGTCCATCTTGGATATCTTTTGGTGCCAGGAAGTTGTTAACGAGAATCCTCGATCCAAACCCTCTGACGGTGAGTTCATATAGTAAAATTACTTCTTTAGACACTACTCTAAAAGTCTTGTGTTTTTCGGGGATAGAAACGAGTATCAAGTAATTTCCCTTATTCTGCCAAACACTACTAAATAGTAGCATGGATTAATTCGTTGTAATTGGTTTATCCCATGATAACTCAGAACAACTGTCCTAGGTCTCCTCGGAGTAGTGTAGTTTTCGATGTTATGTTCTATGAGACTTCCTTATGATTTATATTTGACCTTGAATTTATAATTTCTTGCAGCGAATAACAGCCCCTGAGATATTGGAGGACGAATGGTTCAAGAAAGGGTATAAGCCCCCGGTGTTCGAGGAAAATTACGATGCTAATTTGGATGATGTGGATGCTGTGTTCAGGGACTCTGAAGTGAGTCGCAGACGAGCTTCAGTGCCGATTATAGTAAAATTATCCAATGCCTTATGCAATCTTCCTCTTGGATTCTGCTAGAGGGTTACTTATAATCTGTCTTATCTGATGCAGGAACACCATGTGACAGAGAAAAAGGAAGAACAACCAGCGGCAATGAATGCATTTGAACTGATTTCAATGTCAAAAGGACTTAATCTTGCAAATTTGTTCGACTCGGAGAAGGTATAAAGGCTAAGCACTGCAGAAAGTAATAGCATTTCCATGTTTAAGCATAGCACAAAATCTTTTAATGCCATAATTAATTTAAGTTTACGTTTTCTTCTGTTTCTTCTTTTCTCGGGATAGTTATTTTACTTTCAAGAATGATATTGGTTTTTTTTTTTTTTTTTTTTTTGTTGGTTGTGGAAAATAGTTTTTTATATTTGTACTATTTTTTGTCTCCTTATCAATTACAGGAATTCAAGAGGGAAACCAGGTTTACATCCAAATGTCCAGCAAAAGAAATCATTAACAAGATCGAAGAAGCTGCAAAGCCACTGGGTTTCGACATCCAAAAGAAAAATTACAAGGTAGGCCACGCATAAAATTAGTGCCTATTTCCATACTGTGAGATATATATATATATATATATATATATATTTTAACCCAAAAGCTTACATGGATTGACACTGGAGCCTTTCCTTTTCTTGACCAGATGAAGCTGGAAAACGTGAAAGCCGGGAGAAAGGGGAACCTCAATGTCGCAACCGAGGTCCTGTGGAATTTCTATTTATTCGAATGCTGCAATTAGTTAATTCAATTGATGCTGACATTGTTAACCAATATTCTGCAGGTATTTCAAGTTGCACCCTCTTTGCATATGGTTGAAGTTCGGAAAACTAAAGGAGATACACTGGAATTTCACAAGGTAAATCTGGAGACAAGAAGACGAATCGTTATCATTTACTACGAGATTGATATTTTACTATTTGATTTATTCTACTAAATATAGTTATTAGTAAACCATCAATTAACCAGGCTCTAGATGATGAAATAGGATTTGTAAATTTTTTTTTTTGAAAAAAAGCTCATATTCAAGAGCCAACCATTTCCTGTGCTATGAGTTTGTTTCGATAATTTTCAATGACTTAATAAGTAGCATAAACAACCTTCTTTATTGCAGTTTTACAAGAATCTCTCGAACAGCCTAAAAGATGTTGTGTGGATATCAGAAGATGATATGCAAGAGCGAACTTCTTAGCATTGCTCGCTCCGTAGGGGATGCCACAAATCCCTTTTGTGCCGAAAATATGTTATATTCTCTTTTCGTTCGCCTTTTCTTTTCTCCTAGGAACAGGTTGTTAGTTTAGTTGGTTTGCAGTGTTGGCCATGTTGTTTTCTCCGGTGCCGCATTTTTTCATTCTATTGAACATTTCTTTTGTAAAACGCTGGACATAGTAGCTTCTTTTCTCTTCAATGCTTCCCTGTAACTAGAGGAAGCTGTAGACTCTGCGCGAGTTTGTTTACTTGTATATGTCTTTACTGTATGAATATCTTATATGAAGACTCTTTGCTGTATTTGTTTTTTAGTAGAGCTGCTGTTCTTTGATGAGGTTGAAAAGTATCGAGAAATCAAATTTCATGTTTTTTCGACTTTATCTACCTCACGTTCAGAATGTCATAAAATTGATAATTGTTATGGCCAAAGTGAGGCATTTGCTTGTAATTTTGGATTGAAGTGTGGTTGTTCAATTTTGATTTTTAATTTTGTGATCACCTAATGTCTCGACTCCCAGCCGGGCCAAATCGATTCTTTAAGTCAACCGGGCCTTATAGTTGATGGGACGGTCTGATGGGACGGTTGACGCGGCGGCGGTAATTATCAGGAGTATGGGCGAAGACGACGTGCCGTGCACACCAAAACCTGTTGTACCACATTTCACCACCTAGTCGGCGCTGAGTGATCACATGTGGTTCCCCTATATAAAGTGATGGAAACGAGTCTTCTCAGAGGAAACCCTGTATTTTTCCTATGAGAGACCTGTTTGAGCCGAGAGAGAGAGAGAGCTCTTGAGGACTTCTTCAGGTTGAACGAGCATGGAGGCAGGACCCTTGGCGGACCCAGCAGCCGATTGCTACCTTTCTGGACGCTTCAGCTTGAGGTGGGGGATATCGCCAAGTAGGGGTGATCTCTTATCTTATCTACTGATTTTGTGTTTGGTTGGATTGTTAGCTAAATTGTAGGGAATTGTGGGGAGTTATTTTGAGCCCTTGAGTATTGAGATTCTATCCTAGTAGACCTAGCGATCTTGGTGTCTGTATGTTTTGCTTGTGAATCTTAAGATAGAACTGAGTGGGTTGGGGAATCGTGGGGTTTCGATAGAGTGTGGGAATGTGGTTGTAGTTTCTATCTTACGTATAGCCTAAGAAGAGACTAGAGATGAAAATCTAGTGATGGTGAGCCGGGTAGTGGGCCTTCGGGCTATTATGACGTGAAAGCGTTTGACTGAGGAGTAGTTTGATACTTTTGATTCCTCTAGAAATGAGTGTACAGAACTAATGATGGGTGTGGCGATGGCGATAGAATCCCGGTCTCTCATTCAGTGTTATGGGTATAGCCCACCGGAGGATGATGGGGGTCTATCCCGATTCTCCAGGCACCGTGCAGTTGTGGTAAAATACCCACCGAGAGTGATGTGGGTGGTGTCCCGGGTCTCTTGGCGGCATGATTGTTTATCCAGGTGGTGGCGGGTGTGAATTCTTTTGGCACCCCCCATTGGCACTCAGGACCAACTTGGGGACCATATGGACAGCCGACTTCGTCCAGATGAATGTACGAGTTGTCGATAGGAGTGCAGTTCGATAATTCGACCTCCACTTGGGGGTCGTACAGGTCAACCGATTTGGGAAAGGTGTGATTTCCCTTCGGCTTCTGCGTTGGTGAGTTGCGCTCGGCAAATGTGAGCCGAAATCCGTGGTAGGTGCTTGATTAGGATCGGTTGTGGGTAAGATATCTATGATATTTCTTAATATTCTCTTATGTGTTTACTTATTGTGTACTGTTGTTGGGGCAAAAATGTGGCTTGTGTGCGATCGGCCCCTACTGGGTGACCCTCCAGAAGGTGTCGAAGTGCGCCGCATACCAACAATCAAGCGATCGGGCCAAGGAGGGATCCGCTCGGCTGGGTTCTACCTCTGCTAACTCCTCGCAACCGCAAGCGAACGGTGACTGCCGAAGCGGGTTCACAGAGCTAGAGAGGGATCTCTGGTTTCGACTTAAATGAGTCGAAACGCTCGTGGATAAATGTACGACTGATGTATTGATAAACCTTTAAAGCAAACACGAGGGCAAATAAAGACACGACCACAGGGTCGGTTTACACTCTAAATATAAAGATAAATAAAAACATGACCAAAAGGCCGGTTTACACTTTATGTTGATAAAAAAAAGGGATACAAGTAGGGAAAAGGGATAGAAGGATTAATTAAGCCTACTCCTAGAAAAGCAGTAAAAAAGAAAAAAAAAAGTTAAGTTACTCTTACTCCTAGATAAATGAAGAGTTGTGGTAGTACCGGGCTTACGAGGATTGTCGGACTACGATCTCGTCGATGGTTCGAATATTTATACACATCCCGAACCATGTTAGTAGGCGCCGATTTTGAATTTTGAATGATCGGCGTAATTTAGGGGAGGTTATCGAGAAATCCTCAACCGTTTTCTTTTGAGTCGATTAGCCTCAATGGGATGGTCGCAGCTTCCTGTCTAGGTTCATCCCCTGATCGTTCCTCCGGGGCGTAATTCTCGGCACTTTCCGGCACTGGGCGTTGCTGGCTTTCTGGTTTAGCCCCTAAATTGTCGTAACGAAGCGTGATCTTTGGCGCCTCCCTTTGCTGGATGTCGCTTGCCACTTCGAGATCTGTTACGAGATTCGCGCCTGAATCTCGCCTCCCTTCTTTTCAAGATCTCTCCTTCGGGAGCCTCGGATAACTCAGGATTGACATTGACTTCGCCTCTTCCGTCGCTTGACTGAGGCGGCCTTGTATCTAGGGGTGTAATGTGGGTCGTGCCGGGCCAGCACGGCCCACATTTTTCGGGTCGAAACGGGCTAGGAGCCAGCCTGGCCCGGCCCGAAAATTTGGATCGGGCGGGCCCGGCACAAAGCCACAGTAACAATGCCGGGCCACGGCCCGGCCCAGAGTCGTGCCGGGCCGTGCGGGCCACGGGCCGCCCGGCCCGTTTTACTCCCCTACTTGTATCTATCTTTGGCTGAGAGGCGGTCTCAGATGAGGCGACTATCCTCTTGTTGACCGCTTCTCTTGTCGGCTGACTCCTCTATTGGTTGACGCCTTCAGCCGATGGCTGGTACAACAAAACTGAAACCGATCCAGATTGGAATGTGGATTCTTCTTCGTCTTGATTAACCGATTGATCCTAATTTTACCTGCTTCGTTGACTGATCGGGCTGGTTGAATGTCTGGTGGCGGCAGAAGCTAGCCCTGGACGAGGCATTGGCCCTCTGTGTCGGCTGCTTTTTTTATCGGCTGATGCCTTCATCCGATAGTGTGCCACATGCGGTACGCCTCCGCATTCGAGGCTGGTCTCAAACGAGACTGTCACGTCCCGGGGTCGAAACTGCGACCCGGGCTAGCTAACAGATCCGCCACCCATACGGAAACCCCGCATAGGCAAAGCGTCTAACTTGCAAAAGATAAAACCTAGCAACTATATAGATATCAGAGCTGGAAATAAAAGTTACTAAATAAAACTAATCCATCGTACAACTGAAACAAAAGTACAAGATCCATCTCCCAAATATGAATATTACAAATAAATATCCTCCTATACAACATCTATGAATCCAAAAAGGGAGGTAGACTACAATCATAAATACAACAGTGTACAGTAAAACCCATAATCTGGGTTGGTACATCTATCTCACCAAAAAGACAACACTGGTAGGGATCTATCACACGACTCCCTCATCACGATCCGTCGCGCCAACCGAAGTAGGGACGGAAGGAAAAGCCTCTGCAAAACTGTCACCAATAGAGGGTGTGAGAACTACACCAACACGTAGTTCTCGGTGGGTACCGTCTCCAACCCTACAGTCTGCCCACTAAGTCTACTAGAGGCACAAGATAACAGGAAATACTGTAATGAAGAAAGAATAAGCTGGAAAAAAATCTGCAGCCATCATACCTCTATCTATAATGCTCAATGGGTGATGCAGATGAAAATGATGCATCGACTCTAACCCAGTATACTCAATCAACCCAATCACACTGACTGCCACAAAGGGTCCAGTCAAACCTGCGCCCACCTATTGCCATTACATCCACGGAGGGCTGGACTTACGTAGGGCGTCCCACACGGACTGCGTCGACAAGTCGCGATAGCAAAGTAACAGGCCCAGCTCCGGAGCGGCACTCGAGGGGCGCGACCCCACCGAGGAAAGTATCCGCGTATCTCTGTCGAACTCAATATGGCTCATGCAGGTTATAATCCAAATCCACGATCAACAAGATCGACAGTACCCAAATCACATCTCTAACTCACTGGCTAGAAATACTCGACAGTCGGGACCGCCGTCAACCCAACGGCTCCCCAAATAGGACATAAACTCAACAAGCTAACTCTCTAGCTGGAGATACTGCACAGCCGACGACAATGAAGGGTCCGAAAACCCCGAAAGACTAGAACCTACAACCCAAATCAAACAAGAACAGGCTCTAGGCATAGCCTCTCGTTGTTCTCGATCTGAAGAAGAAAACAACCCTTAGAACCCAGATCACTCGAACCCTCTCGAGTGAGGAAGTTTATAGGAAAAGGTGATATTTATTACTGAAAACCATTTTCACTCGAACCCCCTCGGGGTGAGGACTAAAAGTAGTTCCTTTTATATAAAACCATCTTGACTTAAGAAAACCATATCAACTTAAGAAAACCCATTTTAATGAATTTTAGCTCTTTAAGAAAAATTAGTTAGAAAAATAAGTTTTATTCCCAAACCCTGAAGGGCTAATGCCTTCGCCCAATCAAACAAGAACAGGCTCTGGCGACCCTTTGACATTTGGAAAGAAAGCATTGATTTACTAAAATCATATGTGTCCAAAAGATTTCTGGGTTCAAGGTCCTGCTATCACCAGTACACTACTGCCACGAACCCGTGACGACAAATAGATCGGATAAAACCCGACGACCTGGGACCACCGTTTACCCAAACGGCTCCGGATACTAGTATTAGACTAGCCACAGCTACCAGACTCCACTCGGCCCCCAAACATGAGTGGAACATGCATCCCACACTAAAAGAAATCCCGATCACTCAGCCCACTACCCGGGCGAGGAAAACACTATGTCTAAGGAAGAATGATATAAAGTGTGGATGTCTAAAGTATAAAAGAACCTAGCCCAAGTGAGGGTTCTCTACTAGTCTGGTTTACACATGCAACATATGATATGGTGCTAGGTCAAAGTCTAGTAATTCTAGAAACATCATGATATAGTAATACTAGCACCTATTCTAGCATGCTGAGATCTACAACACTAGAATTAGAAGGAAGTCCGCAGACTTGGAGGAAAATCCAACCCACCCGAAACACGACGATCCAGGGTCTGATCGAGCCGAAACTTGGCATGCACGTTCCTCAGTCTCTCAATATCCCAATGCAATGAAAATCATCCAAAAACTTCTCCCGGATCGGCGGCGGAAACCAAAACACTGGAGTGCTGTCCACAACGGTATAAAATTCAGTGAGCGTGTCAAGATAATGTGGAGGCCAATCCGATCATCATTTTCAGCCGGGACCAAAAGGAAAAATGCTCACCTCGATCGTGATGATGTATTCCAATTTTTACTTTCCTTGGGAAACTCCAAAATCTCTGCGAAAAACTGCATCACAAGCCGAACATAGAGTAAATTTACAAGCCCAAAATCCTGCATGTACTGCTCTGCACAACAGTCCCCAAAACCGAAAATGTTCACCATCGTAGAAACCTCAAAAAAATCCAGGAAAAATACAGTTGCATTTCTCTCGAAGCGTAGATGTCAATCGAGTTCTTAAACTCTCAATTCCGCCAACCGTAGACCGAGAAAATGCAAGAATACTCCTCCGCTGTCCTGAAAATTTCCGCAGAGAATGAGGTCAAAAGAAGCTCCGAAAAGTCCAATAACAACCCAAAATAGAGAGGAACGATAAATACAAAAATCGAAGGCCTACTCTCATGGAAACGTTGCTGCAAAAAACGGCTAAAAACTCCCTCGGGTCAGCTTAGGAGAGCCCGCGGACGAAGTGTCGACGCAAAAAGCCGCAATCAGAGAAGCGTCGAAGTGCGCCGTGTCGGGGAAAACATAGATGCCACAACCTCCAAAAATACCTAAGATCCATCAAATAGTAGTGGACTATTAGAAGAAGGGCACAACCAAAGGCGAGCTCCAACAAAAAAACCCAAAAGTCCCGAAATGGGGCTTTAAAGGCCTATTTATAGGCAAAATCCAGATTCGGGCGCCCGAAAGATTCGGGCGCCCGAAAGATTTGGGCGCCGCACAGGGAACAGCAACGACAGCGCTCGGATTCACCCGGGCGCGCCGCGTGTCCCCGCCCCGCGCAACAGCCAGGCGCGGCCACTGGCCCCAACCCGCACGACTGGGTGGTTGGTGCCCGCCACTCAGGCGGCGCCACGTGGTGGCGCCATGCCTCCCGCGCCTGCCTTGCACCTGCCCCGCCTGCCCCGCTCCGCTGAGTGAACCGCGCACGCTGCGCCGTCCAATCAGGGGCTGCCACATGTCCCTCCCCCGGTCCATGGCTCCTCCCGTGCATCCAATTACACCGTAAACTTTCGGTTGTCCGTTTTCGGGTGTCCGGACTCAGAAAAATACATCCAAATAGTTGTTTTCCAACGTTTTTTCGTGCTAAATCCAAATGCGGTCTCCGTTTTGCCAAAATCCACTTATAAAATTTGACGAAGGCATCCGGATAGGCAAACTTGATCTAATTTTCATGCTTGGTCTAATCTCGAGGTCCGATTTGCGCACAAACACCACCACCACACAGAATAAGTCTCCAGAAGCCGCTGATCATGCTGTAACCCTTCAATGGAGATCTGGGTCATCACATAGACACAAGTCCTTCATTTTTTACTTAAACCCCTGTCGGCTGATATCTTTCAACCGACAGTTGATGCCATGTATCGCTTCCTCCTGTGGCAGAAAATTTTGGTCTCAACAACTGCTTTCTAATTTTTGTTGTTGATGCCTCATGTAGACCAAGTAAGTGTTAAACATTCCTTCTCGGTGGTTGAACCCATTGAGAATTTTAATTAGTTCTCACTCCATATAGTTTACTACTTTTCAGGTGTCGGATCAGTTGGTGAGGCACGGGACCACTGCAAGAATGTGGTCGAGTAGCTGTGCTAAGAGTCTAGACGACTGGCCATAGCATTCTTGTTTTTCGGTTGTTGTGTTGTTGAGCTGTGGGCTCGTGTGTTTGTTCCTTTTATAACCAAACTGTTAGATTGAAATAAGAGTTCTTTTTTTGTTGTGTTTTTTCCTTGCTCTTTGATAATGCTTACCCTTTCGTTTCCAACTGAGGCAGTTGGATTTGGCTGACCGTTTCGTTTGGGTCAAACACGACTTACTCGTTCGGCGGGGAGTTTGTACGCGCACTCGAACCTGAAGGATCAAATGGCAACTAAGAGGGGGTGAATTAGTTGAAAAATGAAAACTCAAGTAAATTTAATCTAAAATAAAAATTGCACAACCAAATAAAAGAAAGAAAAAAATAGAAGCATACTCAAATGACACAGATGATTTATCATGATTCAGCCTTTTCGCTTACTCCAGTCCGATCCTTCTCCTCGAAGCACCGCTTTAATCACTATATTTGGCCTTTTAAACAGGGTAAGACGAAAGCCGCATACTATCACATTTTACAAGACTTATATTGCAACCTCTCAATAAACCCAACAATTGCAAAAGAACAATTCAAACTTAGAATTTTTTTTTCAATATCAAGTTGTGTCTCAAACAACAACCAAACCCCCTTTAAATACACTAGCCATCATTTCAAAAATGGAATAGAAACAAAATTAAAGGATAATTGATATTAATTTAAATTTCAACCATATTTGCAAATGCATTTGAATTAATTCCAAAATTATTTTGAATACATACCACATTTGCAAAGCACATTTGAAATGTTACTAAATTTGAAGAGCTCATTGAAATTATACCACAAATGTAAAACCATTTTGAATTCATACCACATTTGTAAAGTACATTCAAATTTACAAAATTTGAAGAGTTTATTTGAAATTATATCACAAATATAAAACCATTTTGAATTCATACCCATTTGTAAAAAGTTTTTGAATTAATACCAAATTATATTTCAAATTTTTTAAAATCATGCCATAATAATATCACTTTTAAATTTATACCATATATCAGACTCTTTCATACCATATTGAAAATAATGGGTAATTTGACATTAAGCTCAAATCAAATCTACGTGAAGGATTGGTCAATTTGATTCGGTTGACCAGCTCAAGTTCGATAAAATTGCAAAAGAAGTCATTCATAGTATTGTTGTGGCATTTATATCCAATTTGGTACAATTTGATCTTGTCCGGACTATTTTGACAATTAGATTGATAATTTAACTTTGATCAATTTCGATTCGGTTTAAGTCATTTCAAATTCAATTAAAATCCGAAAATACTAAATGAAAACGTAAATCTAATTTTTTTTTGTTATTATCAAAATTATTCTTGGATAAAATCCAACAGAACCGATCAAATCGGCAGTTTCGGAGCGTGTCAATTGTACACCACTCAAGAATTTAAGTATCCATCAGCACAGTTCATATCCATCGTACTGTATTGTGCCAATAGAATATCGACACGATACAGCCTCCGTGCCGAAAGCACAATTCAAAATTCTGTTTTTTTTTTTTAATTTACTAAATAACTTTATCAATAAAGTTCAAAAAAATTGGTAAAGATATATAATGGACAACTAGAAAATTTTGTTGTTAAAAAAATAAATATTTTAAGCCATTATGTGTCGGCACACATATATTTTTTGTGAATGACACTCATCGGCACTGTTTGTGTGATAACCCGGATCTCCGTAGAGCATTTACTGTTTGATCGGTGGCTTTTGGAGGCCTATGTTGTGCGTTGGAGGTGTTTGTGCGCGAATCGGACCCATGAATGGACTCAATGCGTAAAATGGATCAAGAGTGCCTATTTGGATGCCCTCGTCGAATTTTGGAAGTGGTTTCGCGCGAAACGGATATCGGATTTGGATTCAGCGCGCGAAAAAATAGAAATCGGCTATTTGGATGTGTTTTTCTGAGTCCGGATGCCCGAGAACGGGCACCCGGAAGTTTCCTGTGTTTTCGGGTGCACGGGAGGAGCCGTGGACCACCGGGGAGCCACGTGGCGAAGCCGGATTGGCCGGCGCAGTGCGCGCGGTCCACAGAGGCACGTGGCCGGGTGCATGGACCGGCGCGGGGACGCGTGGCGGCCCCTGGTTAGACGGCTCAGAGCGCGCGGTCCACGCGTGCGGTATGGCGCGCACGTAGGGGGCAGGCGGGGCAGTTGCGCATGCAGGGGCGCCACGTGGCACCCCGCGGTTCGCTGGCGCCACCCGCTCTGCACAGGCGGTCGGGTCGCGTGGCGGGCGCCGATTAGTCCCGCCCCGGCTGTTGCGTGTGCGGGACACGCGGCGCGCCCGGATGGATCCGGGCGCTACCCGGATTGGGGACGGTGTCCCCTGTTTGGGGGCCCAAAAATTTCGGGCGCTCGATATTGTCCCCCAAAATCCATTTTTGGATTTTGCCTTTAAATAGGCCCTTTCCCTCTGCTATTTGCTTCTTTTCCCAAGCTCCTTTGGTGTTGTGCCCAAGCTTAGTTGATCTTCATCTTGTGCTTCATCTCTTGGAGGAGTTTCGGAATTTTTGGAAGCCGCGGCACTGATGATTCCTGCGACGCGGCACACTTCGACGTTTCTTCGATTTTGGGCTTTTTTGTCGACGTTTCTTCCGCAGACTCTCCTGCGCTTATCCGAGGGTGTTTTTGGTCGATTTTTTTGGCAGCGTGTTTGCGAGAGGTACGCCTTCGATTTCCATGCTGATCACATCACTCCGTTTCGAGTTTTTGGTAGGGTTTTCGAGGCATCTTTTGACCTCCATTTTCTGCGATAATGTTTTGGGACAGTGGAGCTTGTCGAATTTTTATCTCTTCGCTCGGTAATTGGCTTTCAACCTATGAGGACTCTATAGACATCTACGCTTCGTGAGGATCGCAGCCATATTTTTATTGGAATTTTTGGAGCTCATCTCGAAGGTGATATTTTGACTTCTTCCGGACTGATTTTCTGCAGAGATGTATTTCTGGGGATTTGTGCTTAGCGCGGTGTTTTGCCTGTATTTCAGTGACCGGGAGGAGTTTTTTAGTGTTTTTGGACTCGTTGGAATCGTGAGAACCTGAGAAGTATCCACGTTCAGTTTCAGCTCATTTGGATCCCGGATCATCGCGCTTTCAGGTGGGTTGCTTCGTCTCTAGAACCAGTGGACGGTTCTCTAATTCTATCTGATAGAATGCATGCATGTTAGTGTACCAACATATGGTTGAGATGTAAGCTTGGTAAATGGTATTTGTTTGAGAAATTGCAAGATATGATATTCATGTTATGCCTAATAAAAACTTGCAAGATTTAGATATCCATGATTATGATCAATGAAAGCTTACCTAAGGGAATGTTACCCTATGTGTTTGATAGTATGCATGATTTGATGTACAACCTATAGGATTGAGATGTAAGCATGAGAAATGGTCTAGATCATGTGGATTGATGCTTACTTAATTTATTGTACATGTTTGATCGGTTTGAGATCTCGCAGGTTGTAAAATAGATTGTGTTTACCTATGTTAGTCGAGAGAATGTTGAGGGAGATGAGGCTTATTTTTGATTGATTTTGGTGATCATATCTGTTAATGTTCCCTATCTTATGATTCTGTTTATTTAAATGCTATTATTGGAACTTGACCTAGCACCCCGTCATATGTTGCATGCTTAACCAAACTAGTAGAGAACCTTCACTTGGGCTAGGTTCTTTTATGCTTTAGACATCCCACACCTTGCATCTTTTCCTGGACATAGATTTTTCCTCGCCCGGGTAGTGGGCCGAGTGGTCAGGTTATTGTGGGACGTAGTTGCACTCGTGCCTGGGGGCTGAGTGGAGTCTGGTAGCTGAGACTAGACCAGTGCTAGTGTTGTTGGGAGCCGTTCGGGTAGGCGGTGGTCCCGGGCCGTCGAGTATCTTCCGGTCAGTGTTGTTGGGAACCGTTTGGGTTGACGGTGGTCCCGAGTCGTTGAGTGTCGTCCGACCAGTTTTGTTAGCCCGGAGTTGTGGGTCGATCCCGGCTGTGGAGTATCTCCAGCCAGTGTGTTTTACGTGGCGAGTTAGATGTTTCGTTTGGGAACCGTTTGGGTCGACGGTGGTCCCGGCTGTGGAGTATCTCCAGCCAGTGAGTTTAGCGTCACGAGTTGATTGACTTCGCTAGTGTCTCGAGATTCGCGAGAGCTTGTTAGCTGAGTCGTTGAGAGTACTCCGACCGTCGTGCGAGATGTTTGAGGATCTTGAGTCCTTCCGTTCTGAGAGTGAGCGTGGATTTTGATTATAGCTTGTAGGAGCCACTTTGAGCTCGACAGAGATGCGCGGATATATTTCCTCGGTGGGCTCATGCCCCTCGAGTGCCACTCCGGAGCAGAGCCTGTTACTTGCTATCGCGACTTGTCGACGCAGTCCCTCTGACTGGGCCTTTTGGCAGTCACGGACGCCTACGTAAGTCCAGTCCTCCGGGGATGTAATGACAGTAGGTAGGCGCAGGTTGACTGGACCCTATGTGGCAGTCAGTTCGATTGGGTTGATTGAGCACCTCGGGTGCGAGTGGTTGCATATCTTTTCATCTGTATCACCCATTGAGGATTTAGATAGAGGCATGGTAGCTGTAGAGTATATCCAGCCTTTCTTATTCAGTTTTTACTGCATTATTATCTTATGCCTCTAGTAGACTTAGTGGGCAGACCGTCGGGCTTGGTGGCGGTACCCACTGAGAACTACGTGTTGGTGTAGTTCTCACACCCGTTGGGGATTCTTCCCCCCTCTTTCTTTCCTCTCCTTTGTTTTGCAGAGTCTTCTGCGGGTGTTGCTGATCCTTCTGTTGCTGATCGAGGTGAGGGAGTCGCGAGCTAGATCCCTACCCATCCTTGGAGAGTAACTGTACTCTCTTGTTGGAGATTTGTAGTACAGTCAATTAGATTTGTATATTTTTTTTTACTCTTTGAGAGTTTTTTTTATTTTGAGAGACTGATGTATTGTGAGGATCTGACTTGTACTGTGAGCCTGTACACTGATGTATCATTATTTTAGTTTATCTCCCGTTTGGGTTCTTAGATATTGTATTTTGAGGATGTTGTATGATGATTATTCCGGGAGTTGAATATTGTATCTTTATTTTCAGTTGTACAGTAGTTAGATTTTAGTTTTTTAGCATTTTACTTTACAGCTCTGATATTTGTTTAGCTATAGTTTTATCCTTGTAGGTTGGACGCTTCGCCTATCCGGAGTTTTCCGTATAGGTGGCGAATCTGTTGGCGAGCCCGGGTCGCTGTGTTGATCCCGGGGCGTGACAGTTTGGCACACATCATACCGATAAATTTTTGACATGATTATGTATCACCATACTTAAATCTTTGGGACCACTTCAGGCAAAATAAAATATATGATTTTGTATGGTGTGATTCAGCAAACATACGCTGCATGTAGAATGGGAGATGAAAGATTTATAAATAGAGATGTGTCCGAGTGACAAGTTATTGAGAATTGGAAAATACTTCTTGTACATCCCAAATGGGGTGTGGGGTGTACGATGTACACCCATCCATTTTAGGATAGGGTGAATTCACTAGTTATTTCGAGATGTGTTCGAGTGACAAGTCATTAAAAATTCGAAAATGCTTCTGGTACATCCCAAATGAGGTGTGGGGTGTACGATGTACACCCATCCATTTTAGGGTGGGATGAATTAACTAATCATTTCGAAGTGATTAGTGAATTACACCCCCTATGGTGGGTGAGTGTACATCATATACTCAAAAGTGGGTGTACGGAAAGTATTGCTCGTTTATTTTAAAGAAAAATACTTCTTATACATCTGAAATCGGGTGTACATCTTACACCCCACCCATTCTGAAATAGAGTAAATTTTACTGATCATTTCGAAAAGACTAGTGGAGAAGTCCCCATCTCAGAATAGATGGAGTGTATATCATATATCCGAAATCGAATGTACGGATAGCATTGCTCTATTTTTAAATATAAACGAGAATTTCTGACTTAAAAAGTTAAATGCATGAAAAACCCTCAACTATAGTCTATTTTTCTTTTTAAAAAAAAGGCCCTTTCAACTTTCTTTTTCTTTTTGTTTTTTTAATTGAAACTCCCCTTGCTCGTTTGTTTTTATGTGCATTCCAATCAATTGAACGGGATATTTTGTTAAATTTAACAACTTCATTAGCCATTGCTAGTTAATTAACAGCAAAATTCTGACAATCACAAAACTTGAGCTTCTTTAACCAAAAGGTAATTGACTGCCTGATATTATTCCTCCCGTTGAATAAGAAATAGTACAAATTATAGGCATTCCTCCCGTTGAATAAAAAATAGTACAAATTATAGGCATTACAGGATAGCATTCATCCAGTTCCTTCAGAGTATGGTGCATTTTCCGGCGCCGCCACACTTCATCGGACAGGAGGATTTGCGCTCTGGCTCCTCCTCTTCTCCGCTCCTCTGCTTTCGTCTGCACGAAGTGTACAAAGATCAATCAGATCAGCGGCTTTCTCGGCGCGCACACACTGTTGTGCTGCTCATTGCTGCTCGCTACACAAACTGGGGCACGAAATGTGGCCATTGAGTAGATACATTTGCTTATGATTTAAAAGGAGTGGTAAGAAAACAATGTTAGCATCTATCTCCCTCCCTCATGCTTTCTTTTTTGCGGCCCAAAAATTGAAATAAATAAATAAATAAAAACACATGCCACGCATTTTTGCCCCTAAAATGGTACACACAAATCAACAATTCACGATCGCGAAGCACCGCACCGTGGATCGAAAACTAATGGTTCTGAAATAGTGCTTTGAAGCTTTCGACAATGGAGATCGCAAGGCTCTTTCGGTCCACAAATATGCTCGGATTCTTAAGAGCCCGAATCCAAATCTGCTTCATATTGCAAGAAATGTGTGATGAAAAACACTCTATGTAGTCCTTTTGTTGAGTCATTTTCCAGAAAGATCAATGGAATCTTGAGTAGTTAGTGGCAAAATTGGGAATAATCCCGCTTTAAGCATAAGCATTCAAAACTCTTTTGAGTCCTAGACCTAATCTTGAGCCTGAAACAACTCCATGAATACTCTGTAGCCTTACTATATGTACAACAGAGAAACCCGATAAAAGACGGTAATGTCTCGAGCACTTGAGATTGAGATCGAGATCACGGTTGTTAGAAGTAGTTACCATCCTAATATAAAGCCCGTCGATTGCGAAACACAAACCTTGTTCTTCACATAGAGAGATTGTGTGGCCAAGGACAAATTTAGTATGAGTTTAACACGAAGATCATTCTCGTCGTTAAAATCAGAGTCCGAACAACAACAGGTTTCACCTTGTTGGTAGGATGAACTGTGGAACAAAGTTTCGAAATAAAAAGTGTTTATAAGAAGATAACACCGATCTAAATCAGTAAGAAGCAATGACACTTTTAAATTATACAGGAATAAAGTGAAAAGAAAACTATATTCTTGTAGGTGTTTATGAAAGGTGTAACTGGAAGAGTTAGTTAATACAACTCCTAAAGCCCACATGGGCAAACACTTGTACCAAATAAAGGCCCTTTAAAAATAAAAGAAAAGATGTCATGAATAAGCCCCACAAATGTATGAAAATGCATTTTGATCTTTAGCTCCAACAGAGAAAAAGTAGAAAAGAAAAACAATTTTTAAAAAATAACTACGGAAGAGAAAGTAGGAGATCCGGCAATTAGCAATTAACCAACTTTCTATAATCTTTAAAATATGCGAAAAGGACAGAAAAAAGAGACACATCACATGAATAAAAAGACAAATAATAATAATAATAATAATAATAACTGCAGTTGATCTTACTCGAACAGCGACAAATGTAGAAGCAGAATACACAAAAGATCGAAGAGTCAACTACAAATTTATTTTCCGAAGTTCGACCCCAATTTCATGTCCACCCATGCTAGCAGTTTCAAATTCAACAGTAAAATTTTTTATCTTCGCAATATCATTTGAGTCCTTATGTTAGTCTACTATTTGGAAAAACATAATTTCCCAATGGCGGCCAATGAAAAGACACATTTCTTATGGAGGACAGATGTCAGGGATTATATTGCTACAATCGAAACATAGAGGACATGATATTATATAGGGTAAAATTCAGGGACAAAATTGTTAAAGCAGTAACAACAATGAAATCACTGAAATTTTGTCCAAACTCATGTACTAAATTCGTAATGAAACAAAGATTCAAAATAAGCAGAAAAGTACCATAAAGTTAAAGTGGAAGAGTATACTAGAAGAAAATGAAAAAGAGAGACTTAGAACAAATTTAATCTTACAGTTGCAGAAATTTTGCAATACATCTGAAAGGAATATGGATCAAAATGAGTCCCATACATGAAAAATCAAGCCCGAGTTCTCAAGAAAAGCAAGAAGACAAAGAAATTACATGAAAACAAACAATGCAGAAACTAAACACAAGCGACCAAGCCAAGAAAAATGAGGTCTTGTAAAACATCCACGACTAGAGCTATTCAAATATCGTCTACCTACAACATAGCAACAGGACGGAAAATTGCATAGTTCTACTTATTTATAACAAAAGAAAGTACTTAGTAGGAGGGAAATTCCTCACTTGGCCATCATGACCTTGACGAACTCCTCGTAGTTGATCTGGCCGTCGCCGTCGACGTCAGCCTCACGGATCATCTCATCGACCTCCTCGTCGGTGAGCTTCTCACCGAGGTTGGTCATCACGTGGCGAAGCTCAGCGGCAGAGATGAAGCCATTCTGGTCCTTGTCGAAGACGCGGAAGGCCTCCTTGAGCTCCTCCTCGGAGTCTGTGTCCTTCATCTTACGAGCCATCAGGTTGAGGAACTCGGGGAAGTCGATTGTGCCATTCCCGTCAGCATCCACCTCGTTGATCATGTCCTGCAGCTCCGCTTCGGTTGGGTTTTGACCCAGTGATCGCATCACAGTACCCAGCTCCTTGGTCGTTATGCAACCTGTAGGAAAATATTTATTAATAAGCAGTTTCAGGATCTGATATCACATTAAGTGGTAGTCATTCGACAAACTATGAATTATATGTTATAACTTCTAACTCAAAGGTATAGATCAAGGAATGCATGTTAGCATGTAAAGTGTGACACCCCAATAGTCCCACATCGGATGGGAATGGATTTGTGATTGGGTATACAAGAGACATGGACACTAGTAATAATAACTGGGCTTGAGCATTTTGGGTTGTGGTTTGGACCCAACGAGTTATTATTACTAATGGGCCGGATCGTGACGTAGACTCACTCTTGCTCAGATTTATTCAGTTCTTGATATTCCTTACTGTATGAGTCTGTGGCACCCCAATAGTCTCACATCGGATGAGAATGGATTTGTGATTGGGTATATAAGAGACATGGACACTAGTAATAATAACTGTGCTTAAGCATTTTGGATTGTGGTTAGGACCCAACGAGTTATTATTGCTAGTGGGCCGGGTCGTTACAAAAAGTTTCATCAATTACTTGGGCTCAAGATAGTGACGGCCAAACTTGGAAATTTGTTACGCTAAATCTTCAGAACTTGATTGCCAAGTTTCGTTAATCAAGCTAAATAGAAGGTTGTCTCTAAATTTCCTAGATAGTTTAAATAGAGCATCAAAAGTGGGGTTTATCTCATAAATTTCCATCTCCTCACTCACTATCTATTAAAATCTTTTGACTTTTTTCGTTTATCTTCCTCTTCCTATAATCGAGTTCATGGAAGGCTTGAATTATTAAAAAATTGGAAGTTGTGCCGGTGGGATTGCTATCCTCAATTACACCATGGCCCAAGGAGTATATACTTCTAGCATCTTTAGTTCCGTAGCATTTCAACTTGAAGATATATATATATATATATATATATATATATATATATATATATATAGAGTCCAGCTAGAATACTATCGATAGCACCAAGCAATTGGTGCTATCAAGTTTTCAACCGTTGGATGAAAATATATGCGGTTGGGATTATAGTGGTCCCCTAAGATTTTTACTATTCAACCAACCACCTAATATCGATAGCACCAAGCAATTGGTGCTATTAAGTTTTCAGCCGTTGGATGAAAAGATATGCGGTTGGAATTATAGTGGTCCCCTAAGATTTTTACTATTCAACCAACCATCTAGTAAACTCTAGGGGACCACTATCATCTTAATCACACATCTTTTAATCCAAAAGCTAAAAACTTGATAGCACCAATGGCTTGGTACTATCGATAGTATTCCAGCCTATATATATATATATATATATATATATATATATATATATATATATATATATATATATATATATATATATATATATATATATATATATATATATATATATATATAGCTTATATACTTTCAAAAGTACAAGCTCATTCATGCTTGTGAATTTTTTACCATAGGATTTGTATTGTGATCCGTGTTATTGTAAAGGCATTTAAGGAGAGAGAGAAAGAAAGTACAATTGTACAAATCCCAATACAAATCCTATGATAAAAAATTCACAAGCATAGATGAGCTTGTATTTTTAAAAGTATATAAACTCTACTCTCTCTCTCTCTCTCTCTATATATATATATAGAGAGAGAGAGAGAGAGAGAGAGAGAATTGAGCTCCTATGCTTTTAAAAGTACTAAGCCATTGGTGCTGGTAGGTTTTTAGCCCTTGGATAAAAAGATGTGCGGTTAAGACGATAGTGGGCTTCTTGGGTTAAGTGAGTGGTTAGTGGAATAGAAAGATCTAAGGAATGAAATTGGCCAAAATGATAGATCTAACGGTAGAAAATTTACAAGCACCAATTGCTTGATGCTTGTACTAACATAGTAGCTATATATATATATATATATATATATATATATATATATATATATATATATATATATATATATATATATATATATATATATAACTTCAAATAGAGAAAAGAAACAAAAGGGAGTAAAATCTTCACTTCTAATGCAAATTTGATTTTGTATAATTGAAGAAAAGGAAAGAAATGATAGTTCCTGCTTCACGCATGGCATTACTGGTTGTACATAGAATATAAAATAAGTATAAAAAATAACTAAGAGTCAAAAAAATCTAGTAGTTATGAACTGCCTATTTTGGCTTCCTGATTTACAATATGTTATCTTAATAAAAAATACCAACAAGCTCAAAGAATCAAAATTTTAAAAATGTCAAGGAAATATACAAATTCCTACTGATAGTCATAATCTATGTTACTACATAAAATGACCTTCATATGAACCAAATTGCTACAATCACCTTATATGCTGATCAACCAAGGCTCGTTGACTGATCGAACCAACTCAATTGAACAGTTTTCTCAAGAAAGAGCTCACGAGGTAAACATTAAATTGACTAATTGTTGAATTTGGGGTCCCAGGCCATAGAAAAACGCAGCCAAATCAAGTGTGTTGACAAGATATCAGCACGATATAACATCTGTGGCCGATGGCATGGCTCAACATCCTCTTTATATAGAAATGAGCAAGTAGCCATCTCAATAAAGTGCAAAAAATTGATAAAGATATGTAATAAGTAATTAGAATATATGGGCACCAAATATTTCATGTCATTATGTGTTGGCATGCGGGTATTTTTGTGACCAACACACATTAGAACCACACAGTGACCACCGTACCATGGCAGCAAGTTCTCAGCACGACCTCGTGCCATGGCAATTAAATCCTTGAGCCAAATCCTAGCGAGTGTTCTAATGAATTAAGGACTCTCATTCATAGTTGATCTTTTATTACCTTTTCTATTCTTTTTATAGCATTAGGGTTCCAATGAGGCCTATGTAAAAAAGGAAAGAAGACAAAAGGAAGAGAGAAATTATTTTCTCATATTTTGTACTATTTTTGTGAGGAAGAAAAGGAAGAAAAAGGAAAAGGAAAGTAGAGGAAATGATCTCAACTTTTGTTTCCCCAAAAGGGACAGAGAGATAAAAAAGTAAATTTGATTATGCTGTTTTCTTATTTCCATAACACTTATTCCTTAATAAAGAAAATGCAAAATGTTCTTACACAAAAGAGTAGCACATTCAAATCCATCTTCCTCCCATTTATATTCCCTTAAAGGATGCATTGCTGGTCAAAAGTATGTTGTAAAGATAACTCTAGATAACGTTAAAAAGGAAAAAAGCATAGTTGATGTTCTATTCTTTCTTATGCTGATGCCCAAAAAAGAGAAGAAGAATCCTTTGTTTATTTATTTATATATTGGTTTATTTTGGTTCTCTTCTTCTTCAAGTTTCCAGATAAAGCATAAAAAAAATATGGGCCATAAAAAGATATTCCCTCACCCCCTTTTAATAACACCCCATGATATTTACATTACTGGGAAATTTCCATATAGATCCTGACATTTAAGAGATTTTTTTTTTGGGAAAAATACCTAACTCTTCATCTTTTCATGTAAGTTCTTGAATTTAAAGTTTTTCCTCTAAAGAAGTCCCTGCTGAGCATCATTTGTAGAATTTCGAATATTCTAGCAGTAGTCTTATTTTTATCAATTATATAGCTTTAGCCATTGAATTTGATATGTATATGAAGTTTATAATAGTAAGATTATTATGCAAAGAGGAGGAAATTATAGCAAAGAGATGCATAAATGATGTTTGCAAGGGTAAATCTGCAAAAAAGGGAATTAAAGGTAAATGAATTGATTATATATTCTTAGATTCCTCAAAGATGCTTGGTAGGGACTTTTATGAAAGAAATACAATAACTTGAGGACTTATATGGAAAGATGGCCAAAAAATCAGGGACTTTCAAAGTTATCTAAAAGTAAGGAACCTCTATATCAAATTACCCTTAAATTATCAATATAATAGCCAGATAGTGAGCAAATTTTAGCTAAATATATTGTAGAAGATAAAATTCTTTCAAAAATAGGACAGAAAAGCATCTTATACCCTTAAACAAGTGGAGTGCATGATGTTGAGAGATCAAACCTAGACAAAAAACTTGAAGTCGAAACAGACCCCATCGAGGAAAAAGAGATCGTTTTTTTTTTTTGTGTGTGTGTTAAATATCATCAGAATACATGTATTCGGCTCAATGATGTAGGATAAAGACTACTGGTTTCCATTCAAGTTGGTATCTGGTGCCACTACTTGTCAAAAATACAAGAAAACACAAGAAGCAAGAATTGGGAGAACCTGTTGCATCCACCCAGCGCACTGTACACCGCACAATAAAATCCTACCATAGAGACCTCAAAATCAGAATTTAATTTACTAGATATGTGTTTTATGACATTCAAAATTGTACCATAGAGACCTCAAAATCAAAATTTAATTTATTAGATATATGTTTTATGACATTGAAAAGACCTAAATATCAAAATTCATAAATTTCACACATCTATTTCGATGAATTTTGACGGTCCTTTCTACACTATTGAATTTTTCTAAGTCTTTATGATTCTTTAAACATCGGCCTTTCAGATGTTGACATCTTTCGGATCGTATCCTTCATTCGGTAAAAATGTATGGAGAGCCTCTTGACTATAGGCCTTTAAAAAAAAAAAAATTTATTTGACACCTCCATTGCTTTTGATTTTTCAGAATTGAATCAGTTGAAAATTTTGTTAAAATTTTCAGTATTGCTCTATCAGTATTTACAATCGTTAAATTTGATAAAAAAAGAATTTAATGAAATTTCCTCTTTTTTTTTTAATACTACATCTCATTAAGAAAAAATTAAAATTGAAGGGGTCATTTCGTACATTTTTATCTTTTCATTATAACATCGAATGATTTGCACCAATAAACTCCTCCAACAGCAGATACTGATCAGCCCTAAGCCACTCGATCCGCATCAAAACACGAGATCGGACGCCTAAATCCTCAATAAACCCTAACAAAATGCAAAAAGCCAAGCAAAAACTAGATGTGATTCAGATCCAAATGAACCACAACGAGCCCTAAAAACAGCGATCGCGATCAAATCGTTCATGGAGCACAAGATCGGGCGAATCGAAGCTCGATCGAGAGAGCACAGAGAGAGAGAGAGAGATAGAGAGAGAGAGAGAGAGGAGGGGGGGTCTGACCATCGCCGTCCTTGTCGAACAAGCTGAAGGCCTCCTTGAACTCGGAGATCTGGTCGTCCGTGAGCTGATCCGCCATGATCGCGATCGCAGGGAGAGAGAAGGAGAAGCAGACAGCGAACGAGGAGAGGGGTAATTTGAGTTTTGGGCTCGTTTGCTATGCCGAAGAGACGAGAGTTAACTGAGAGGGATTTTATAGAGGGCTGGGGAGAGGAGAGGGACCGATTTGGAATATCTGATTCTTTCATTTCATTTTTTTATTCAGATGTAATGGGCTGCTAATGGTCACCCGAATACTAAACACATAAATATCTCACTGGTTTTACCATTTTGCAAATTTAATTTACCTTTTTTCTAAAATATTTATATATTTATTTTGTTTTCTAATACTTTCTACTCACATATTTGTGCTATCAATAGTATAATCAGGACGAAACCAAAATTTAATTATGAGGGGGCCAAAATATATTCAAATAAAAATTTTAGTATATCATCAATTTTTTAAATTTTTTTTATTAATTAAATAATTAATATGAAAATATTAATTTTTTTTTATTTAAAAATATTTAATATTTAATTATTTATTTATATTATTTTATTCAAAAAATTAAAAATTTTACTAAATATAACCGTAATTCAATTAGATCAATAACTTTAGCTAAAAGATCTATTAAATTTAGTATAATATTTTATTTAGTTAAATAAAATAGCTTACCAAAAATAATTAGAAATTTAAAAATATGAAATAAAAAATTTGGAGTTAAGATATGGATTTCAAATAACTTGTAAGTACGAGACTCCTAATATATTTTCATCTATTTAAAATGTATACAAATAAAAAATAAAAAAATTATATTGGAACAAAAATAAATATTAAAAAGTTAAGGGGGGCCATTATTATCTAAAAGAGAAAAAGTGATAAATTAGTATCAAGGACTATTGAGTAATATTAAAATATTGAGGAGGGCCATGGCCACCTTGGGCCCTATTGGCTTCGTCCCTGAGTATAATAATAGCCGTACTCTCTCATTTCCTCTTTTTCTCTCTCTCTCTCTCTCTATATAGCATAGGATTACTATGCTCTTATGAGTATAAATATCTTTGTACTCACAACTTTTTCGTTCTTGGATGAAGGAATGTACGGTTAGGATGATAGTGGTCTCCCTAGAATTTACTAGGTTATTGGTAAAATAGTATAAATTTTAGAAACTACTATAATCCTAACCGCACATTCCTTCATCCAAAGAATTAAAACTTATAAGTACGAAAGAATTTTACTCATAAGAGTATAATAGCCGACCATATATATATATATATATATATATATATATATATATATATATATATATATATATATATATATATATATATATATATATATATATATATATGAGTCCGGCTAGAATACTATCGATAGCACCAAACAATTGGTGCTATCAAGTTTTCAGCCGTTGGATAAAAAGATATGCGGTTGGGATTATAATGGTCTCCCAAGATTTTTACTATTCAACCAACCACCTAGTAAATCCTAGGGGCCTACTATAATCCCAAC
The DNA here is from genome assembly GCA_029204045.2 of Tillandsia leiboldiana. NCBI lineage: Eukaryota > Viridiplantae > Streptophyta > Magnoliopsida > Poales > Bromeliaceae > Tillandsia > Tillandsia leiboldiana. Next base: position 5,634,795 of record CM055066.1, read on the forward strand.
CGTATATCTTTTCATCCAACGGCTAAAAACTTAATAGCACCAATGACTTGATGCTATCGACAGTATTCTAGCATATATATATATATATATATATATATATATATATATATATATATATATATATATATATATATATATATATATATATATATATACACACTCACACGCCCGCGCACACACTATTGATAGGAGCCTTATTATTATAAATTTTTTGTGCTTTAGATGAAGGGATGTACGATTAGGATTAAAGTGGTATACTAAAATTTATACTATTTTATCAACAATCCACTAAATTTTAGAGAACTATTATAATTCTAACCGCGCATCCTTTTATCCAAGGATCAAAAAATTTATAATAGTAAGACTCAAATACTATCAATAGTATAGTAGCTTAATATATATATATATATATATATATATATATATATATATATATATATATATATATATATATATATATATATATATATATATAGTAGAGTTTATATGTTTTTAAAAGCACAAACACATCCATACTTATGAATTTTTTACCATTGAATTTGTATTGAGATTTGTGTTTTTGTAAAGTCAACTAAAAAAAAAGAAAGATAAAGTAAAAAATACAAATTCCAATACATATCCAATGATAAAAAATTCACAAGTATGAATGTGCTTGTGCTTTTAAAAGCATAAGCGAAACTATGCTTGCGAATTTTTTATTATTGAATTTGTATTGAGATTTGTACAATTATAAAATCAACTAAAGAAAAAGAAAGAGAAAGTGCAATTACACAAATCTCAATGCAAATTCAATGGTAAAAAATGCACAAGTATGATTGGACTTGTACTTTTAAAAGTATATAAACTCTATATGATTGGACTTGTACTTTTAAAAGTATATAAGCTTTACTATATATATATATATATATATATATATATATATATATATATATATATATATATATATATATATATATATATATATATATATATATAAAGTAGAGCTTATATACTTTCAAAAGCATAAGCTAAAATATGCTTGTAATTTTTTTACCATTAGATTTGCATTAAGATTCGTGCTATTGTACTTACTCTTTTTCTCTTTAGTTGATTTTACAATAGCACAAATCTCAATGCAAATTTGATAGTAAAAAATTTACAAGCATATTTGAATTTGTACTTTCGAAAATATATATAAGTTTTAATATATATATATATATATATATATAGAGAGAGAGAGAGAGAGAGAGAGAGAGAGAGGGAGAAAGAAAGAGAGAGAGAGAGAGTCTGACTACTATGCTATCGTGAGCATCAGGCATTTAGTGCTATCAAGTTTTCTACTCTTAGATCAATCCCTTCGATCATTTCCATCCGTTAGATTTTACTATTTTCCCAACCACCCATTAAACCCAAGGGGGCCACTATCCTCTCAACCACACATCTTTTAATCCAAAAATTAAAAACTTAATAACACCAATGACTTGGTGCTATTAATAGCATTCTAGCCTAACTCTATATATATATATATATATATATATATATATATATATATATATATATATATATATATATATATATATATATATATATAGTTCGGCTATTATACTTTTATGAGTAAAACCTCTTCATACTCATAAGTTTTTGATTATTGGATGAAGGAATGTGCGGTTAGAATTATAGTAGTCCATAGGATTTATACTATTTCACCAATAACCCATTAAATCCTAGGGGGATCACTATCATCTTAACCGCACATCTTTTCATCCAAAGGCGGAAAAGTTATTAGTACAAAAGATTTTATACTCATAAGAGTATAGTAGCCCTACGATATATATATATATATATATATATATATATATATATATATATATATATATATATATATATATATATATATATATATATATATATATATATAACTAGGCTACCATGCTATCGATAGCACCAAAGTTTTGGTGCTATTAAGTTTTTACCCCTAGGATTAAGAGATGTGCGGTTAGGATGATAGTGGGTCCCTAGGGTTTAGTAGGTGGTTGGAAAAATATAATGAACTAATAGATGGAAATGATTAAAATGGTAGATCTAACTACTAAAAACTTGGTAGCACCAAGTGTTTGGTGTTATCGATTGCATAGTAGCCGAACTCTCTCTCTCTCTCTCTCTCTCTCTCTCTCTATATATATATATATATATATATATATATATATATATATATATATATATATATATATATATATATATATATATATATATACTTGTACAAGCATACTTGTACAAGCACTAAGCAATTAGTGCTTAAAAGTTTTCTACCGTTAGATCTACTCTTTTGACTAATTTTATTTTTTAGATCATTCTATTTCACCAACCATTTACTTAATCCAAGGGGCCCACTATCATTTTAACCACACATATTTTCATCCAAGAATTAAAACCTATAAGCACCAATAACTTGGTATTTTTAAAAGCATATGAATTCAATTCTATATGCTCAATTCTACCGGTATAAGAGATGTGTGGTTAGGTTTTTACCTACAAGTCAAAGAAGTAGATTTAATGGTACAAAACTTACAAACACCGATTGATTAGTGATTGTACAAATATAGTAACCAAACTTTATATATATATATATATATATATATATATATATATATATATATATATATATTAAATTTTTTTTGCACAGTGCATAATATTTTTTTTAAAAAATACCGACAATAAAAACGAAACATTGCTTACTTTTCTCGAAATCTGCATAAATTGCTAGCTCCAACTTAAATTTTGTATTTTTGCTTACGTTCTTTGGTGTTTGCTGTGTAAAACCTTTGAAAAAAAAAGGTTACAAATAAAAGAACTAAATATAATAAGAAAATTTTAAAAAATAAGAACTAAATTAAAGCATCTAACATTTTGTTTGGCGCTATTGCAATTTTTTAAAAATATTAATTTTATGATATAATTTTTTTTTATTTATTTTTTTAATTGGCATGATTGGTTAACTAATAATGGGTCCGACCAAATAACAGACAACTTTTTGTAAAAAATTCTTGAAAGCAAAATAAATACTTTTAACTTTTTATTTTTTGTTTGTAAATAAATAAATTAAACAACCAACTCATACACATTTTTATGTAAAACTTTTATTTAAAATAATAATTAAAAAATAAATGGTAAATTGCACTGTAGTTTCTTAACTCTAAGCTAAGTTTTAATTCATTTCTCCAAATTTTAAATATGGCATTTGATATTTAAAATCGGTGAAATTGTTTCATACATTTCATATGCCATGGAGGGATGCAAATCAGGCAGATCACGGACAGGAGATCGATCCACCCCATCCCGCAGGCAATATTCCATATTCTTCCTACCAACTTTTTTTTTTTTTTTTTTTTTTCAAACTAAAATTACTAATTATTTTTTTCTATTTTAATTAAGATAATTTTAAAATAATAAAATTAGTAGTAAAATAATTATTTTGAACTCAAATAATATTACAAAAATTAAAATTATTCTATAATTTAAATATTTAGTCAAGCTGAATTCGGACGATCTTCGGAATGAATTCAGAATTAGACCTGACAATACCTATCCGTACCCGCCGGTACCCACGGGTTACCCGCGAATTTGGGGGTTTGGGTATTAGTTTTTCTTACAAAAAAAAAAAATTATGGGTAAAACGGATGAACACCTATTTAGTCGTGAGCATTTTGGGCGGCCAGCGGATATTAAAAATATATATTATTTTTATTTATATATTCTTAAAAATTTTAATCTTAACTTCTTCCCTTTTTATATATATATATATCGTTGTGGCCATCTCCGTATTGCGCTGCCTCTCCATATCCTTTTATTTTATGATAATTAATTATGTAAAATTTAAAATATAGATAAATATGATGATAAGAATTTTGTGATGCTATTGTTGAAAATTGGTAAAAGTTCGGAATTAAGAGAATCGACTACTAAAGTGTGGATTAAGTTTTTGTGATTTATTTTTATGATATTTGACTTTATAATTATGAAAACTTTATTAATTTTAGTTCACAAAATTTTGGGATGATAAAATATTTTTATACTACATAATTTATGTGCTTAAAGATTTTATATTATTTATTATTTTTTGTAATATTTTAAATAAATAATGTATTTTATATTTTATATTGAAAAAATAAAGAAGCAAAAAAAAAAAAAAAAAGAAAATTTTCTTGCCGGGTGTAACCCACATACCCACCCACCTGCCCGCGGGTGGGTATGGATAAAGACGTTGGCTACCAAACAAATTACGGATAAATTTTATCCATGCCCATATAACCCGCGGGTGTAACAACCCGCCCGCGGGTTATCCAATCCGTCCGTTTGCCAAGTCTATTCAGAATGGATCAATCCATATATCCAATGAACCTTTGAATGAAGATAAAACTAATATGTGTCAGTCGATCGAAAGATCTCCAATAAGACATCGTTAGAAAGTTTTTCACTGAAATTTTGTCCCATAAAAAAAACTTTAATAATAGAGAGCTTTCAGATGCAGCGTCACGCCGAAGAGTCGAATATACGGTCATTTATTATTTTTACCAGTATCCAAGAGATATAATTTCTATCTCCAAAATTTAATTTTTTTAAAATTTTAATATATAAAAATATTTAATAAATTTTTAAATAAAAATAAAATTAACATGTGCTTCTCATTAAAGTTTTATAGTGTATTCATAGAACCTGGGCTAAACATTGTCTTGGGGCTTTAAATCCAACAATAATTATCTATCTAAAGAAAAAGACAAGAGTATTGAAAGATTCGACCTCGATCGTACTATTTATGGTTCATAGATGGACGGATACGATGAATGCAAATAACGAACTGAAAGTGAAATTTTAGCTTAAAATCTTGAGGACCAAAGACCAGCTTGTGGCTAAGGCCTAGTTTTGTTTGGAGATAATGTAACAAAAGTTTTTTTTGATGAAAATATTTTATTTGATCAAATTTTTTAATGAAATAGTATTATTTTAAGATTTAATTATAAATTTTATTAAGATTATAAATTAAATTAAAACTAGATTATATAGACATAATTTATTATGTATTATAATAAATTATTATTTTTTAATTAAATTAGTTATATATTATAATAAATTAATTTTTTAATAAAATTAGTAATTGTACGCATATATTAATGGATAATATTTATATTTAATTATTGTAATAAATTATACTTACATACTATAATAAATTATTATTATAATAATAAATTATTTTTATAATAATTTTTTTTATTAAATTAAATTTTATATTAAATTTAACCATAACTTTTTTCACATTTTTTACTATCCTCTATTATTCTATAAAATTAACCAAACATAATTTCAATTATTTTTGAAAATAATATTATTACAAATTAAACATAATTTTATTTTTATTCCAAACTATTTTGAAATAAAAAATTTATTTCAGGAACAAAAAAAAATATGTTAATATCTATTATCTTCAAACCAAACGGAGCCTAAAAATTTTAATACGCGTAAAAAATCTAATCTACTTAGTGGTAAATACTATTCTTGCATTTCATTTAAAGGTATACCTACCCACTCAATGGGTAGGATTATTTTACTTTTCACAATGTGACAAGTGAAATAATCTCAGTGGGATATATGATATTAATCTCTTTTGTGTTGTATGGAAAGTATTGCTTCTAATTAGTAATAAAATGAAAAATGCTTTTTATACACATTTTAGTAATAAAATGGAAAATGCTTCTAATAAAATATATGATTAGTTCCTTTACAATTACAATATCACATTTTAGTATATAAACTTTAACTTACACATTATAGTCCTTACAAAAGATTGCAGAAGGACTGCATTAAGTACAGCAAGAAAATATGTTGAAAAATACTATGTTCGTTTCATACTTTGCATAGAGTTGTTCTATGAGTACACCCCTGTTAGGGGTGTACATTATACACCCTTAGCAGGGACGGCTGGGATCAATGCCTCATTTACGAGGTTCCTATTCTCACACCCCTCTCCCTTCACCACAATCCTCCTCCCCCCCCCCCCCCCCCCCCCCCCCCACCCCCCCCTCTCTCTCTCTCTCTCTCTCTCTCTCTCTCTCTCTCTATAAAACGTATTTAACAATTCCCGCTTTTCTCTCTACTCTAAAAAATGCTCGCTAGGGCTCTCTCTCTCTCTCTCTCTCTCACTCGCTAGGGCTCTCGATCAGGGCTCCTTCGCCTCCGTCACCTCCTTCACCTCCGTCATCTCGAGGGCTCTTGACTAGCGCCCGCTACCGCTGCCGCTGCTGATACTCCGTCGCCAAGTTATCTAGGATGCCTTTGTGAGTGCGACGCCCCCGATCAGGCCATGACCCCCTTCGACGACGCGTTCTAAGCATACTTCAATCGCCTCGCCTCCCCGACCGATAGTGTTTCCTCTCCTCGCCCCCTCTCCAAAAAAAATCTGTTTTGTTACACCCTAACAGGGGTGTACTTCATACACTAGTAAAGGCCCTTTCAATAAAGATAACCAAATTTATGATTTAGAGGTGATCATATAAATTATTAGGTTTTGTAGTATTAATTTTATAATAGGAGTTGGGGCATGTACAGACATCCCATTCTTGTTACTTTGGTTGAATTTATGATTTAGAGGTGATCATAAATTTGTACACTCATGTATCCCCTAACAAGAGTGTACAAGGTTATTTTTAATAAAGATAACCAAATTTATGATTTATAGGTGATCATAAAAATTACTAGGTTTAGGGTTTATTAATTTTATAGTAGGAGTTGTGGCATGTACAGGCACTCCCATTCTTGTTACTTTGGTTGAATTTATGATTTTGAGATGATCATAAATTTGTACACTCTTGTATCCTCTAACAAGAGTGTACAAGATTATTTTTAATAAAGATAACCAAATTTATGATTTATAGGTGATCATAAAAATAACTAGGTTTGCAGTATTAATTTTATAGTATGAGTTGTGACATGTACATTCACTCCCATTCTTGTTACTTTGGTTGAATTTTGAAGTAATTTTTATGATCTAGATTTGTTGTTAAAAAATATTATCTTTCTTTTAATCAATACTAGTTTTACTGTATTTGGATATGTTTTGATAAGGATAACCAAAGTTATGAGTTAGAGGTTAAATTGATGTTTGAGGAGAATTCTAAGCTCTTAAACCAGGGAATAGACATTCACAACCAAAATATGAAACATGATGAAAAATCTACAATTTTATCTTGTTACGAAGAATAGAACTGAATCTAGTCCTTTTCAACTCAGAGTACAACTCCTGATCAAATTCATTTGAATTGTTTTTATCGGAAACCATCTTGTCACACCCCGAGGTCGAAACTGTGACTCGGACCTGCCAACAGATCCACCGCCCATACGGAAAGTCCCGCATAGACGAAGCGACTAACCTGCAAAAGATAATACTAGCCACTAAACAGATATCAGAGCGGAAAGGTAACTCCTGAAATAAAATAAGTACAACTCCAAATAGTACATGTCAGGTCCTCACAATACAAAAGTCACTCCAAAATAAAACTCTCAACTCAAGTAAAATAAATACAAGATATCTCCAAACCACTGACAGTACTAAAAATATCACCAAAAGGGATACATCTACTCTCTCGGTGGAAACGGGTAGGTATCTAACTCGCGACTCCCTTACCTCGGTCAGATGGAGCAGTAATAGGAGCAGCAGGAACTGGAGAAGAAGTCCCTGGAAAAAGTCACCAACAGCGGGTGTGAGAATTACAACCAACAATAGTTCTCAGTGGGTACCACCACCAAGCCCGACGGTCTGCCCACTAAGTCTACTAGAGGCATAAAGTAACAAATGCAGTACTGAAAGGGAAAGGCTGGAAATAACTTTACAGCTACTATGCCTCTGTCACGCCCCGGGGTCGAAAATGCGACCCGGGCCCGCCAACAGATCCGCCGCCCATACGGGAAGCCCCGTATAGACGAAGCGTCAACCTGCAAAAAGAAGGATACTATAGCTATACAGGTATCAAAGCTGAAAAGTAAACTACTAAAATAAGAAGATACAACTGTCAAATAGTACAAGTCTGAACCTCACTACAAGTCTCCCAAAAATAAAACTCTCAAAAGTAACTAACTACCAACTACTAAATCCAGCAGACTGTACTACAAGCTCCAAAAGGGGGCACAGCTATACTCCAAGGACGGGTAGCGAACTAGCTCGCGACTCCCTTACCTCGATCAGCAACAGAGAGATCAGCAACTCCCGCAGAAGACTCTGCAAAACAAAGGAGAGGAAAGCGGGAAAAAGGGAAAACCCCCAGCGGGTGTGAGAACTACAACCAACAGTAGTTCTCAGTGGGTACTGCCAACAAGCCTGACGGTCTGCCCACTAAGTCTACTAGAGGCATAAGATAACAGGAAAACTGTAAAAAAAATAGAAAGATAAGCTGGAAAGAAATCTACAGCTATCATGCCTCTATCTACAATGTTCAAAGGGTGATATAGATGAAAATGATGCATCGACTCTGACCCACAATACTCAATCAACCTAATCACAGTGACTGCCACATAGGGTCCAGTCAAACTTGCGCCCACCTATTGCCATTACATCCACGGAGAACTGGACTTACGTAGGGCATCCGTGACAGCCAAAACTGGCCCAGCTAGAGGGACTGCGTCGACAAGTCGCGTTAGCAAAGTAACAGGCCTAGCTCCGGAGTGGCACTTGAGGGGCGCGACCCCACCGAGGGAAGTATCCGCGCATCTCTGGCGAGCTCAATATGGCTCATGCAGGCTATAGTCCAATCCATGATCAACAAGATCGACAGTACCCGAATCACCTCTCTAACTCACTAACAGGAAACACTCGAATAATCAGGACCGCTGTCAACCCAACGGCTCCCTGAAAAGAACATCAACTCGACATGCAAACTCACTAGCTTGGTATACTCCACAGCCGACAACAATGAAGGGTCCGGGAACCCCGAAAGACTAGAACCTACAACCCAAATCAAACAAGAACAGGCTCTAGGCATAGTCTCTTGTTGTTCTCGACCCAGAGAAAAGGCAGCCCTTAGAACCCAGACCACTCGAATCCTCTCGAGTGGGAAAGTTTATAGGAAAAATGTGACATTTATTACTGAAAACCATTTTTCACTCAAACCCACGCGGGGTGAGGACTAAAAGTAGTTCCTTTTTTGAAAAACCATCTTAATTTGAGGAAAATCCATTTTTAATTATTTTTAGTTCTTTTAGGAAAAACAGTTAGAAAACAAGTTTTATTTCCAAACCCCAAAGGGCTAATGCCTTCGTCCAATCAGACAAGAACAGACTCCGGCGACCTTTCGATGTTTGGAAGAAAAATATTGGTTGACTAAAATCATGTGTGATCAAAAGGTTCTGGGTTCAAGGTCCTGTTATCACTGGTATACTACTGCCACTAACATAGTGGCGACACATAAAACAGAGAACCACGACATCCCGGGACCACTGTTCACCCAAACGGCTCCCGCCACAGATATAAGACCAACTACATCTACCAGACTCCACTCTGCCCCCAAGCACGAGTGTAACATGCATCCTACACTAGAATGTAAATCCCGACCACTCGACCCACTACCCGGGCGAGGAAAACACTATGCCCAGGAATAGAATGTACAGTGTGGATGTCTAAAGCATAAATGAACCTAGCCCAAGTGAGGGTTTTCTACTGGTCTGGTTATACATGCAACATATGACATGGCGCTAGGTCAAGTCCAATACTAATATTTAATCAATACAGATAGGAAATAATAATCAACATGATCAGAATCACCATACTAGAAAATCCTATCTGATACAAATGCTTTCTAATACTGCTCACGTAATATATGCACACTAACAAATATAGAGTTAGAGAACCGTCCACCGGTTTTGGAGACAAAGCAACCCACCAGAAAATGCGTGCCGATCCAAGGTCCAACTGAATGTGGATAATCCTCAGGTTCCCACGATCCCAACGAGTCCAAGAACACCAAATCAGCGAACCACTGCAACAAATATCGCACTTAGCATCAGCGGTAGCAATTCCAAAACAGCACTTGCTGTTTGCCAAAACCAACACAGAAAATGAGAAATTTCACCTCTATGTAGTCCTCAGAAAAATCCAAAAAAATCGCCGTTGCATTCCTCGCGAAGAGTAGATACGAATCGAGTATTTATACGCCTCATTTCGATACTCGAACATGGAGATAAAAATCCGACAATGCTCCGCTATCCAAGAAAATCACCAGCAACAAAAGGGTACAAAGATGCCTCGTAAACCATGCCAAGAACTCAGAATGAAGCGAGGTGATCAACACAGAAATCGAAGGCCTACCTCTTGTAAAACCGATGCGGCAAAAATCATCCAAAATTTCCTTCGGGGTAGCTCTGGGGACCTCGTGGACCGAAATGCGACGAAAAAGGCCTCCGAAGAAAGAACGTCGCAGTGCACCGAATCGTAGAAATCGCCAATGTCGAGATCTCCAAAAATCATCAAAACTCTATGGGAGATGGAGCACAGGTGGAATGAGCTTTGCTAAAAACCCCCACTTGAAAAACCCGGCAAAAAGAGAGAAGAGAGGGGGAGGAAGTCAATTTATAGCCAAAGAAAAATGGGAGAAAAGACACTTTTGAGTACGTTTTCGGGCGCCCAAAACTTTCGGGCGCCGAACAGGGCACACCAAAGGCCACGGCCGGATTATTCCGGGCGCGCCACTTGTCCTGGAGCGCCAAACAGTGCGGCGCCAACCGGGCCGCGCCACGTGGTCCGACCGCGCAGGGGGAGTGTGTGGCGCGGCCCAACCGCGGGGCGCCGCGTGGCGCGCCCGCGTGCGCGCCATGCCGCGCCCACCTGCCCCAACTGCCCAGCCTGCCCCGCGCCTCTGGGTGGACCGCGCGCATTGCGCCGTCCACTCAGGCGCCGCCACGTGGCCCCCGCCCTGGTCTATGCCTCTCGCGTGGACCGCGCGTGCTACACCCACCTATCCGGGGCCGCCACGTGTCATCCATCTCGGTCCACAGCTCCCCCCATGCACCAGAACGTGTAGAAAACTTCCCAGGGTCCGTTTTTGGGCATCCGGACTCCGAAAAAAGCAAGTAAATAGCCGATTTTCGACATTTTTCCGTGATAAATCCAAATCCGGCCTCGAATTAGCCTGAAACCATTTCTAAAATTCAGCAAAAATAGCCGAAAGGCAGGCTTGATCCAGAAACCTCACAGAGTCTGCCCAACACGTCCATTTGACGCGTTGCGGGTCCGACACACCAATAATAGGTGTTCCACAACCCAACTGCGGGGCACCGCATGGCGCGCCCGCGTGCGCGCCATGCCGCGCCTACCTGCCCTAGCTGCCCAGCCTGCTCCGCGCCTCTGGGTGGACCGCGCGCATTGCGCCGTCCACTCAGGCACCGCCACGTGGCCCCCGCCCCGGTCCACGCGGGAGCCGCCACGTGTCATCCCTCTCGGTCCACAGCTCCCCCCATGCACCAGAACGTGTAGAAAACTTTCGGGGGTCCATTTTTGGGCATCTGGACTCCGAAAAAAGCAAGTAAATAGCCGATTTTCGAAGTTTTTTCGCGATAAATCCAAATTCGGCCTCGGATTAGCCTGAAACCATTTCTAAAATTTAGCGAAAATGGCTTGATCCAGAAACCTCACAGAGTCCGTCCAACGCGTCCATTTGACGCGTTGCAGGTCTGACACACCAATAATAGGTGTTCCACAACATAGGTCATGGGGAAAGCTGCACGGGGATCGCGGTCACTACATCCTCCCCCACTAAAAGAAAATTTCGTTCTCGAAACTAAAACACACCACAAACACAAAACCAACCCGACTAAATCTACCCGAAGTACGCCAACACAACCAAATAAGAAAGTAAAGGCCCACCATCAGGAATGTCATCAACTACAACTCTCTATTAGAAAACAGCTGAAAATAGCAAAAAATCCGAAAATTCCGAAAGGTCGGTGCCTTCGCCCCAATCAAACAAGAACAGGTTCGGGCACTGTCTCCATTTCTGGAGTAGCCTTTCGAGGTTTTCGTTCTGTTCGTAAGTTTCAGCGTAAAAGCGAGAAAAATGGAGAGAAGTGTTGAAGCCGTTCCCGCTGTGGCGACAAAACGAAAACTACGATCTAACCAAGACCTCTTAGGACACAACCGCTAGTCCTAATCGTCAGATCTGCTCCCAAGGTGGCGTCTATCCAATGCCGCTGAAGTCATCGCTGCAGGAAGGGTACTTCGGCAACCAGTGGAAATGAACTCCTGCTATCCAACTCGCGGAAGGGTCACTGTTCTCATTCCACAATCAGTCGTTGCATGATACCGCACCAACCAGTCCATCCCGTGTGCCCAGTCAGAGTCTTGGAGCTGTCACCAAACCGTCACACCTGCCGGTATAATCCCAAGTCTCAACTGTACTGATCATGCTCCACAATCCTCCTCTACTCGCAGGGTACCGTCAAGAGTCTAACCGCTAATGCATGTAGTGATAAACCTATCTCTTATCCATGCAGAGATACAAATGCTCTACTAACATATGCAGGAAAAAAACGGCGGTACAGAAATGCTCAAGCTCAGCTGGCTGTAAATAAAATCATACCTGCGACGACACGATTCGCTGCCGGAGTGCCCTCCACCTGGGCTGCGTAAACCCGTCCACTGGGTGCAGAAGGTCGTCGCCCCGTCTGTCCCAACGTCGTGGTCCAATCAGTCTGACGGTGTACCGGAGGGGCTTCCGCTTCCTGAATAGGTAAGGGGGGAGCTGTAGCAAGGGGTCGCACTGATAAAATTGCTCGAGGGCATGATGCTCAAAAATGCCTTAACTCTCCACAGAGGAAACACCGTCCCCGTCTCTGGTCTCACTGTGACGATGGATGGGGTCCGCCACAGATAACGCACCACTCCTGTCGCTGATGCCAATACTGTTGCTGTCGGGGGTACTACTGCTGAGACTGCTGTCGCTGCTGATACTGCTGATACTGTGACTGCTGTGGAGGTGCACCCATCTCTGGCGCCTCTGAAACCCATGATCCTCAGGGTGAAATCGTGGAGGTCTTGGAGGTCCCTGCCGACTCGTCTGTCCCTCGTCAACCTGTGCTTGGCGCTTTTCCCTCGGAATCACTGTGGGAGTTGGAGCCACCTCGTCCATCACTACCTCCCCGCGCTCTACATAAAGTGCATGCTCCATAGAGGCATCCAACGTCTGCAGTCTGCACGAACGGACGAACTGATAAATATCCCGGCGCAAACCTCGCTCAAATATATAGATTCGATGCGCCTCATCCCTAGCCGCGTGTGGTACACTGGCCAACAACTGGTTGAAGTCTGCGATGTACGCCTGCACGGTACGGTCTCCCTGTCGGAGATTCTTCAACTCCTCCTCCAACCTCTGCCTAACACTCTCCGGGAAGAAGGCTCCAAGAGGTAAACTGCGGAACTCCGCCCAGGTAAGAAGCTGAGTCCGAGGCAGTCCCACTGGTCGAACTCGCCACCACCAGGCCTCGGCGTTAAGCTCCAAGAAGTTCGTTGCCATCAGAACCTGAAACCGCTTCTCGATAAACAAACTCTCAAAATGTCGCTCCATCGCTGTGATCCACGACTCTGCCTCCCACGGCTCCAAACTCTGCCCAGAGAAACGAGACGGGTCAAACTGGCAGAATCTCATCAAGCAATCTACAATCTCTCGTTGCTCTGCAGGGGTCAACTGTCCTGCCGTCCCGAACGGCTGTCTGCTGGTAATCGGCGCAATAGGGGCTGCCGGTGCCGCTGGTACAACAGGGGGTGCCACGGCTGGGGAAGAAGGTGCAGGGAAACTCTCAGGGGGTGGTGTGACAGGCTGCGCCCTCTGCTCAAACATGTGCATCATCCGGTCCATGGTCTCCTCCTGGCGTCGAGAAGCCACCTCGTGACGTCGGACAGCCTCCGACAACTGGGCCATCTGAGCCCGAAGCTCCTGTACCTTAGTTTGCCGACCCTGTGCTAACTCCTCCTACTCAGGCTCATCGGAGGAAGAAGGCTGAGAACGCGTCCGCATCCTGCGTCGGGGAGGCATCGTGCTCACCTGCAACAACATTCAAACATCAAGACAGAACAAATACTCAACCCAATCCAGCGAAAGTCTAAAACATGTCATCCATTCCACAGCATTATGTTGTCTGCAGCCAACACAATCACTTAGGAGAATAAACATGCCAATCACTCATCCTGTCCCTTGGGAGAGGTATAAAAACTAAATCAGGACTCTCGCTATAAGTCACGACTCTCACGTAGTCATCCTAAGATCCATCCACATGCCTAGGGTTTCTAAGTCCAAGATGGCCTACAACCTAGGCTCTGATACCACTCTAATCTGTCATGCCCCGGGGTTGAAACTGCGACCCGGGCCCGCCAACAGATCCGCCGCCAATACGGGAAGCCCCATATAGACGAAGCGTCAACCTGCAAAAAGAAGGATACTATAGCTATACAAATATCAGAGCTGAAAAGTAAACTACTGAAATAAGATGATACAACTGTCAAATAGTACAAGTCTGAACCTCACTACAAGTCTCTCAAAAATAAAACTCTCAAAAGTAACTAACTACTAAAATTCAGCAGTCTGTACTACAAGCTCCAAAAGGGGGTACAGCTAAACTCCAAGGACGGGTAGGGAACTAACTCGTGACTCCTTTACCTCGATCAACAACAGAGAGATCAGCAACTCCCGCAGAAGACTCTGCAAAACAAAGAAGAGAAAAGCGAAAAAAATGGGAAACCCCCAGTGGGTGTGAGAACTACAACCAACAGTAGTTCTCAGTGGGTACCGCCACCAAGCCCGACGGTCTGCCCACTAAGTCTACTAGAGACATAAGATAGCAGGGAAACTGTAAAAAAATGGAAAGATAAGCTGGAAAGAAATCTACAGCTATTTTGCCTCTATCTACAATGCTCAAAAGGTGATATAGATGAAAATGATGCATCGACTCTGACCCACAATACTCAATCAACCCAATCACAGTGACTGCCACATAGGGTCTAGTCAAACTTGCGCCCACCTATTGCCATTGCATCCACGGAGGACTAGACTTACGTAGGGCGTCCGTGACTGCCAAAACTGGCCCAGCCAGAGGGACTGCGTCGACAAGTCACGATATCAAAGTAACAGATCTAGCTCTGGAGTGGCACTCGAGGGGAGCGACCTGTAACGACCCGGCCCACTAGCAATAATAACTCGTTGGGCCCAAATCACAGCCCAAAATGCTTAAGCCCAGTTATTATTACTAGTGTTCATGTCTCCTATAAACCCAATGGCAATTCCATCCACATCCGATGTGGGACTATTGGAGGCGTCACAGACTCCCCCCGTTTAGGCCTGACGTCCTCGTCAGCCCAAACACACACACACAGCAGCCCAAGATCACCAGGCGATGTGAGACTCGTCTCGCTAGCCCTGCCATCTAGACCCAGGCTCAGCTGAGACTCGTAACACACTTCCGGCTGGTTATTGGCTCTGATACCAAATGTAACGACCCGGCCCACTAGCAATAATAACTCGTTGGGCCCAAATCACAGCCCAAAATGCTTAAGCCCAGTTATTATTACTAGTGTTCATGTCTCCTATAAACCCAATGGCAATTCCATCCACATCCGATGTGGGACTATTGGAGGCGTCACACGACCCCATCGAGGGAAGTATCCGCGCATCTCTAGCGAGCTCAGTATGGTTCATGCAGGCTATAGTCCAATCCACGATCAACAAGATCGGCAGTACCCGAATCACCTCTTTAACTCACTAACAGGAAATACTCGAACAGTCAGGACCGCTGTCAACCCAACGGCTCCCTGAAAAGAACATCAACTCGACATGCAAACTCACTAGCTGGGTATACTCCACAGCCGACAATAATGAAGGGTCCGGGAACCCCGAAAGACTAGAACCTACAACCCAAATCAAATAAAAACATGCTCTAGGTATAGTCTCTTGTTGTTCTCGACCTAAAGAAAAGGCAGCCCTTAGAACCCAGACCACTCGAATCCTCTTGAGTGGGGAAGTTTACAGGAAAAATGTGATATTTATTACTGAAAATCATTTTTCACTCAAACCCACGCGGGGTGAGGGCTAAAAGTAGTTCCTTTTTGAAAAACCATCTTGATTTGAGGAAAACCCATTTTTAATGATTTTTAGTTCTTTTAGAAAAAACAGTTAGAAAGCAAGTTTTATTCCCAAACCCTGAAGGGCTAATGCCTTCGTCCAATCAGACAAGAACAGACTCCGGCGACCCTTCGATGTTTGGAAAAAAAATATTGTGTCACGCCCCAGGGTCGAAACTGCGACTCGGGCTCGACAACAGATCCGCCACCTATGCGAAATCCCGCATAGGCGAAGCGTCCAACCTGCAAAAGTATCATCTAACAACTAAACAGATATCAGAGCTGAAGAAAAACTGCTGTAATAAAATCTGAATCACTGTACAACTGAAAAATAAAGGTACAATATCCATCTCCCAAAAATAGTAATACAATAATCCGGTCCACCGAAACTGTAATACAAGTAAAAGCCACCTATACATCATCTACAAATCCAAAATGGGAGATAAACTGAAATAATAAAATACAACTGTGTATAGTGAAACCCACAACCCGGGTTGGTACATCTATCCCACTGTAGAAATCAACACTGGTAGGGATCTATCTCGCGACTCCCTCGCCTCGAACCGTCAACCGAAAGGTCAGCAACTCCCGCAGCAGACACTGGAAAACAAAGGGAGGAAAAAGGGGAAAAACAACAATGGGGGTGAGAACCACTAGTAAAACCAGTAGCCTCCCCCCTGTGGGTAAAGCCTCAAACCCCGACGTACCCACAAGGTCTACCAGAGGCAAAAAGAAAGGAAGAGTGGTAAATAATAGAGACCGCTGGAAATAGGAAACTACCACTACTTTGCCTCTAAAATACCAAGCTAAAAGAGTAGCTAAATGTATGCATCAGAATATAAATGCCTGTCTGAATAAACCCAATCTGTACACCAGTAAACACTGGTACTGCCTGCTATGCCTGCCAAATCGGGTATGCCAGCCTACGCATAACACTGATAGGGGATAGGAGTCACGATGACTCAAAGTCTGTAAATCGCACACTCCGGAGTGGCACTCGAGGGGAGCGACCCACACGAGTAAAGTGCCTGAGTAATAAGTAACCAGTATCAATAATATAGCAGGACTGGATCACGACTCTAACCAAAGTGGGAAAACCCCATCCACTACATAAAGCCCGATCCCCCAATCTGATGCAGCTGTAAATACCCGGTCGGCCGCCCAAAGTCCGCGGTCGCCGCAATGTCCCACAAATCCCCCCAATCAAGCCCGACTTGTCATCACTAATCCGATGCACAAGTCCCCATTCGGTCAACCGCCCAAAGTCCGCGGTAGCCGCAATGCCCTGCCCTCAAGCCAGCCTGTCCCAGATCCCTAGAGTCTGCCTACACTATCTCAAAACCACCTGCTCGCGAATGAGCTACAAATGCCCTGAGCCTAGCATGAAAGGAGAAAAGCAAGAAACATGGTTTCTCCTAAGTCAAGTCCAGCATGATAGTGTAGCAGAAAAAGGTGGCCTATCTAAATGACCATACGAGCATGCAAATGTCCCAAGAGGATATAAAGAAAACAGGTGTCGATGTTCTTACATTTATTAGAGCATGTTATTCCATAATATTGATGATTGCATAAGAACATTAAGTGCAACATAGCCTATGCCTGCCAATACCACATATACGCTGTTCACAAAGTATGAGAATAAGGAAGTGCCACACCTAATCAAAATCACATAAGATGGTACAACGCTTGTCAACCCTCACATTCATACAGGAATAAGCCCAAGATCATTTAACATCACTTAAACATGGACATTTAATCAAGTATCACCAATGAATAGACTAAGGTTCAACAACTCTCATTGATCTCACATAGGATGAACATAAGCTCTACCAACAACATCCAATCTCATTTGGAGGAATTAGGAGTCATGAACAAGCTTAGTCTCATAAGGAATAGGCCTCAACTCACAATGATAACCATCTTCTCATGAATGAACTAGGAATCAAAAGCATAGGTCATTCTCACGTCGACTAGATCAATAACCAACATCAACACCCATTTTCACATAAACTAGATCAAAGATCAATCAACTCCTGATTCTCACATAGATAGGTTAAGAATCAACATCAATGCCCAATATCACATATTGTAGGTTAAGGATTGACAACTATAATTCATATCACAAAGTGGAGGCTAAGGATCACTTAACCAACTACTCTCATATAAGTCATTCTCAAATAAAATCAACCAAGTCCTTCTCACACAAGCAACCAAGCACTTCTCACATAACCCCATCAAGTCCTCACATAAATCAACCAACCATTCACATATATCTATCACCATCATCCTCACATAATTATGTTAACCATTCATCACAAGGTGTAGGTTGAAGATTAGTTTCCCAATTATCCTCAAATAGAATTGGTTTAAGGATGATCACTTATAATGAACTTCATATGAGATAATGCAACATCAATCAAACTATTCAATCACTCATGTATACACTGAGGATCAATTAACTTAATCTAAACATGGATATCCAAGCATATTATACCAAGGAGAAGAAAACATCAACCACAATGCCATGAGGGAAACCAATAGCCCGAATGGGTAAATCGATGTTTTCGGCAAAGCACAACCACCCACCTGAAACTTGACGATCCGATGCCCAATCTGGCTGAATTTTGGCGTGAGTAATCCTTATCCTCCCAGGAGTCCGATGCCGTGAAAATCATCCAAATCTGCCTCATGGATTGGGCGCAATCACTGAAACAATGCACACTGCGCATTCAAATTCCAGAATTTCGGCAAGTGCAACAAGGTTAAATAAAAAATATGTGCAACCTCAAATACCTCAAAATAAAGTTCCCAGCAGTAAAGCAAAGATATCCCCTTTCATACAAACATCTTCAAGTCCTCAAAAATCCACCATTAATTTTCCTTTGGCATTCAAATACAACAAAATTACAATGCTGTCCAAAATTGCTAACAAAAACTTGCTAGCATTTCCAAGCTTAATTAGACGCTTTTCCAAAGGGATTCATCCACAGATCACAAAAGATAATTTGTTCACCTTGAAGTTAAGAAGAAGTCCCAACTTGAATTTCTGAAAAAGACCTTATATCCACAAAGTTATCTGAATTCCAAGGTGCATTACTCAAATCAAAACTAAAATAGGGACTGCAGTAATCCATATAACAACACTTAAAAAGATCATTAAAGTTATCTAACCAATCGTGCTCCAAATCCTGCAAGAGAGGTACCATTGGATTTCTTGTCGAGAGTAGATACAAATTGAGCTAAAGAACTCCAATTTTCATGCTCAGATGAAGGAGAAAACCCATAAACACTTTGAACTATCCACCGAGTTCCATCTGTACATGACTGCAGAAAGGTGCTCCAAAGATCATGCATAAACCCTATTAAAAAGTCAGATCTGGGGAAAATTATACATATCAATATTGTAGATCTTCAAGTCCTGAAAATTTCCACGCAAAAATCATCCAAAAATTCCCATCCTACTGCCCAGAAAGGTCAAAACACTGAGGGCTGTTCAGGATTCCAGACTGAAATGAAGGGTTCCAAAGATGGCCTTAGAACTCTGTAAAAACATGATATCTGGGGGAAGAGTTGAATACAAAAATTGTAGCCTTACCTCTTGTGAAAACTTAGAACCAAAAATGAGTTCAAAACTCCAAGAAATGAGTCCAAGGGAATTTTCGCACTGAAACGCGACGGGTGGGTCCACCAACAGCAACAATGGTGGTGCTTGCCTCAAGGAGAAGATGATGGTGATGAAGCCTCTAAAACCCATCTCTTTGCTGATGAAAAAGAAGGAGAGTTGCATAAGAGTCCCCTGTAGAAGTCCCCAAAGTTGGAAGCATCAAAAGAGGGAGAAGGAGGAGATAGAAGAGCCTAAAAAGAAGAAAGAAGATGAAATGAAGAAATGAGGGGGGGAAGTGCTACTGTGCAAAGCACAGTTGTGACACCCCCGGAATTTGGATTAGTCCTCTATATAAATGATATAATAGGACTAAATCTCTAACCCGGCTATAGCATTTTGGATGGTAGCAAAATCCAAGAGGAACATGAGAGTTAAGCGTGCTAGAGCTAGAGTAGTTCTAGGATGGGTGACCCCCTGGGAAGTGGGGCGTCACAGTTGGTATCAGAGCCATTCACCAGCCGGAAATGTGAGATGAGTCTCGGCTGAGCCAGGGTTATTTAGCGGGTAGAGCGAGGCTCCCCGGCTAATGACCGTTGTGAGTGGAGTGCAGCTCCTCACATGGTCGGCTAAGGCTAGCGAGACGAGTCTCACATCGCCTGGTGCTTGTGAGTGTGCTTGAGCCTGACGTGGACGTCAGGGCTTAAAGGGGGGAAGAATGTGACACCCCCGGAATTTGGATTAGTCCTCTATATAAATGATATAATAGGACTAAATCTCTAACCCGGCTATAGCATTTTGGATGGTAGCAAAATCCAAGAGGAACATGAGAGTTAAGCGTGCTAGAGCTAGAGTAGTTCTAGGATGGGTGACCCCCTGGGAAGTGGGGCGCCACAACAGTAGCGGGCTCGGCCCGGCGCCAGCCCAACCCGCGCCCGGGGGGGGGGGGGGGGGGGGCACGTGGCGCCCATCCGGGCGCCCCACCCCCGGGCGGATGGCCCGGATGGGGCCACGTCGCCCCGTGGCGCCCGCCACTGGCGCGGCGACACGCGTCCCGCACAGGGACGCGCGCTGCGCCAGCGGGCACGCGTGGGCGTGCCGCGTGGCCCGAGCCGCCCACTCCAGCGCCAACACGTGGCGCTCCCGCGATCGATGTGCCTGGTGCACGCGCAAATCCATGGACCGGCCGCCTTAAATAAGTCCAAATAAGCTCCAAAAATGCCCTTTTGCTGTTTTCGCGCGCTGAGTCCAATTCCGACGCCCAAAATTCCAAATAATACAACCAAATAGCCGTTTTGATCGTTTTTCCGCGCTGAATCCAAATACGGTGTCCATTTTGCGCGAAACCACCTCTATTTTTCGACGAAATTCCCAATTAAGCAATCTTGATCTATTTCTCGCACTGAGTCCGTTTCTTGGGTCCGATTTTCGCGCAACCAACACTATCCACAGAAATTGGCCTCCACAAGCTGTCGATCACATTGTAATGACCACGAAGATCCGGGTCTTCACATATTGGTTGACTAAAATCATGTGTGTGACCAAAAGGTTCTGGGTTCAAGGTCCTGCTATCACTGGTATACCACTGTCACTAACATAGTAGCGACACATAAAACAGAGAACCACGACATCCCGGGACCACTGTTCACCCAAACGGCTCTCGCCATAGATATAAGACCAGCTATATCTACCAGGCTCCACTCTGCCCCCAAGCACGAGTGTAACATGCATCCTACACTAGAATGTAAATCCCGACCACTTGACCCACTACCCGGGTGAGGAAAACAGTATGTCCAGTAATAGAATGTACAGTGTGGATGTCTAAAGCATAAATGAACCTAGCCCAAGTGAGAGTTTTCTACTGGTCTGGTTATACATGCAACATATGACAGGGTGTTAGGTCAAGTCCAATACTAAAATTTAATCAATACAGATAGAAAATAATAATCAACATGATCAGAATCACTATACTAGAAAATCCTATCTGATACAACATGCTTTCTAATACTGCTCACATAATGCATGCACACTAACAAATGTAGAGTTAGAGAATCGTCCACCAGTTTTGGAGACGAAGCAACCCACCAGAAAATGCGTGTTAATCCAAGGTCCAACTGAACGTGGATAATCCTCAGGTTCCCACGATCCCAACGAGTCCAAGAACACCAAATCAGCGAACCACTACAACAAGTATCGCACTTAGCATCAACAGTAGCAATTCCAAAACAACACTTGCTGTTTGCCAAAGCCAGCACAGAAAATAAGGAATTTCACCTCTGTTCAATCATCAAAAAAATCTAGAAAAATCAATGTTAGGTTCCTCGCGAAGAGTAGATACGAATCGAGTATTTATACGCCTCATTCCGATACTCGAGCACGGAGATAAAAATCCGACAATGCTCCACTATCCAAGAAAATCACTAGCAACAAAAGGGTTCAAAGATACCTCGTAAACCATGCCAAGAACTCAGAATGAAGCAAGGTGATCAACACGGAAATCGAAGGCCTACCTCTCGTGAAACCGATGCCAAAAAAATCGTCCAAAAATTCCTTCGAGGTAGCTCTGGGCACATCGTGGAACGAAATGCGACGAAAAAGGCCTCCGAAGAAACAACGTCGGAGTGCGCCGAATTGCAGAAATCGCCGATGTCGAGATCTTCAAAAATCATCAAAACTCTGTGGGAGATGGAGCACAGGTGTAAGGAGCTTTGATAAAAACCCCCACTCGAAAAGCCGAGCAAAAAGAGAGAAGAGAGGGAGAGGAAGTCAATTTATAGCCAAAGAAAAACGGGAGAAAAGACACTTTTGGGTACGTTTTCGGGTGCCCGAAACTTTCGGGCGCCAAACAGCGCACATCAAAGGCCGCGCCCGGATTATTCCGGGTGCGCCACGTGTCCCGGAGCGCCAAACAGCACGGCGCGGCTGGCCCGACCGCGCAGGGGGAGTGGGTGGCGCGGCCCAACCGCGGGGCGCCGCGTGGCGCGCCACGCGCTGCCCAGCCTGACCCGCGCCTCTGGGTGGACTACGCGCATTGTGCCGTCCACTCAGGGGCCGCCACGTGGCCCCCACCCCGATCCACGCCTCCCGTGTGGATCGCGCGCGCTGCGCCCACCTATCCAGGGCCGCCACGTGTCATCCCTCTCGGTCCACAGCTCCCCCCATGCACCAGAACGTGTAGAAAACTTTCGGGGGTCCGTTTTTGGGCATCCAGACTCCGAAAAAGGCAAGTAAATAGCCGATTTTTGATGTTTTTCCGCAATAAATCCATATCCGGCCTCGAATTATTCTAAAACCATTTCTAAAATTTGGCGAAAATAGCTGGAAGGCAGACTTGATCCAGAAACCTCACAGAGTCCGCCCAACGTGTCCATTTGACGCGTTGCGGGTCCGACACACCAATAATAGGTGTTCCACAACATGGGTCATGGGGAAAGCTGTACGGGGATCAGGGTCACTACAGCCTCTATTTAGATGCTCAAGAGGTGATACCGATGAAACATGATGCAACTATTATCTCTCAATAAAACAATCACCCAATCTACACTTACTGCCATAAAGGGTCTAGTCAAACCTGCGCCCACCTACTGTCATTACATCCACGGAGGACTTGACTTACATAGGGCGTCCGTGACTGCCTAAAAAAAGGCCCAGCCAGAGGGACTGCGTCGACAAGTCGCGATAGCAAAGTAACAGTCCCAGCTCCGGAGCGGCACCCGAGGGACGCGACCCCACCGAGGAAAGTATCCGCGCATCTCTATCGAGCTCAATATGGCTCATGCAGGCTATAATCCAAATCCACGATCAACAAGATCGACAGTATCCAAATCACATCTCTAACTCACTGGCTGGAAATACTAGACAGCCGGGACCCACCGTCGACTCAGACGACTCCCAAGACTAGCACTGATCTAACCACAGCTACCAGACTCCACTCGGCTCCCAGACACGAGTGTAACATGCATCCCCCAACAACCCGACCACTCGGCCCACTACCCGGGCGAGAAACACGTGGATCACAGACGTATTTTTCTTGTAATTTTTGTAGGGCATCTCGCAGGTGATATTTTACTGTTTCATGGACAGATTTGCGACAATGATGTCGTTTTGCTGATTCTGGACTTACTGTAGTGTTTGGCTCATATCTCGGTGATCGGGAGAACTTTTTGAGTGATTTTTGGTGCGTTGGAACCGTGGGAACCTGAGGATCGCGCTCGTCCAATTTCGTCTTATCTGGACTCCCGACTGGCGCGAGCATCCAGGTGGGTTGGATTTTCCTCCAAGTCTGCGGACTTCATTCTAAATCTAATATGATAGGACTCAGCATGCTAGCATAGGTGCTATTATTGATGTATCTTATTATTATTGAAATTATGGAACTTGACTAGCACCCCGTCATATATTGCATGATGTTGACCAGGCTAGTAGAAAACCCTCACTTGGGCTAGTTGTTGTATTTAGACATCCCTACACACTTTTTATTGCTTTTCTGGATATAGTTTTTCTCCTCACCTGGGCAGCGGGCCGAGTGGTCGAGATAGTGTAGGATGCTTATTGCGCTCGTGCTAGGGGGCCGAGTGGAGTCTGGTAGCTGAGGTCAGATCAATACTAGAGTTAGGGAGCCATGGGTAGACGGTGATCCCGAGCCGTGGAATTTCCGACTGATGTTGTTAGTGGTCGATTGTGGTTATTATTGATCTGATTGATCGTGGATTTGGACTATAGCCTGCATGAGTCGTATGGAGCTCGACAGAGATGCGCGAATACTTCTTCGGTGGGGTCGCTACCCTCGAGTGCCTCTCCGGAGCTGGGCCTGCTACTTTTGTAACACCCCCGGGGCGTCGAAACTGCGACCCGGGCTCGCCAACAGATCCGCCGTCCATACGGGAAGCCCGTATAGACGAAGCGAACCACTACATCTACCAGACTCCACTCTGCTCCCAAGCACGAGTGCAATGCATCCCACACTATAGAGAAGTCCCGACCGCTCGGCCCACTACCCGGGCGAGGATAACACTAAGTCCAGGAATGCGACATAAAGTGTGGATGTCTAAACATAAATAACCCTAGCCCAAGTGAGGGTTTTCTACTGGTCTGGTTACACATGCAACATATGACGGGGGTGCTAGGTCAGGTTCCAATATAACAAATATTTAACATGATAGTAGGAAGCAAGAGATCACAAGATCGACAGATAAAACAAGGATCAACAATTCCTACGCTCTAGCATGCTACCCAAGTCCAATCACTATCATGCATGATTCTATATCAATAGAATTAGAGTACAGTCCATAGATCTTGAAAGCAAGCCACCCACCTGAAGACGCTAACTGTCCGGAGTCGTACAGCTGAGAAAACCAGGAAAAAATAACCACTCTAGGTCCAACAGGTCCAGCACAGTCCACAATTCCTCCTGGGTACAACATAAGGCTACAGTTACACTTTAAATCCATTAAAATCCAGGTTTTACAAATCTGCTGGGAACAGTCCACTTACTGCGAAATTTTCACCTGTAAAACGAACTCCAAAAATTCTGATAAAAATACCACAGCGATCCTCGCGTTGATAGCTTCGAAACGGGTACCTGCACGTCCAATTCCGAGCACCGTAGGCCAAGTTACAAATTCTACAGTATCGGTGCGCACAATCCCAAAACCATTCAACTGTAACCTCTTGTACAGATAAAAGGAAAAGTGTATACCTTCGGGGAGGTCTCCAAAAATTCCAAGAAAAATCCACGATGATCCTCGCGTCGAGTAGATGAAAAAAGTCTATAAGCACGTCTTGATCCGAGACTCGTGCGCGAAGATCTCCTCAAGAGAAGGTGCTGCCCTCACCAAAATCTCACAGCAAGAAGGGTCCCAGTGAGCACGAGAAAACTCCTCGAAAAACGCGAAATCTGAAAATGTGCGAAAACCCAAAATCGTAGCCTCACCTGTTACGAATCCAGCAGCGAAGAAATCGCTCGAAAAGATCGTCGGAGTAGACCAGGGGAGCTAAAACACTGCTGCTGCGCCGAAGAAGAACACAGGAACCACCACGTCGCGCCGCGCCGTAAAATAGAGAACCTCGGGATGCGTGCCCATAAAATCCCAAAACTTTGCAGGTGGATCTAGAGCTTGAAGATGAAGAAATCTTCTTAAGGTTGCTCGGGCAGAGGAGGCTCGAAAAGAGGAGAAAAGGGGAGAAGAAAGAGGCTCGGGCTGCTATTAAAGGCCCCAAAAAAACAATTGGAGAAATACCGAAATTGCCCCAAGATTCGGGCGGCTACAGTGCAGCCCAGCCCAGATTCGGGCGGCTACAGTGCGGCCCAGCCCGAATTCGGGCGGCTACAGTGCAGCCCGGCCCGGCCGGTTTCGGGCGTGCACAGTGCGGCCCGGCCCGGCCCAGCCCGCACACGGGATCCAGCCGGACGCTTGCTTGGTCCGACCCGCGCCGGCGCCCGCCACGTGTCCCCCGAACACGCCGCAGCCGTGCAAGCCGCCACGGGGAGCGCCACGTGTCCCTGCCCGCGTCAACGCGGTAGGTGGCGCCCGCGAATCAGCGGGCGCCACGTGGCACGCCCACGTCGCCCGCGCCTGCCCCGCGTACGGCCACCTGCCCGCGGCACCTGCCCCGCGTGCTGCGTGGACCGCGCGCGCATGCGCCCGCCAACCGGGTGCCGCCACATGGCGCACCCCGGTCCACGCCACCCCGCACGCTCCCGCGGACCGAGCGCACCTGAGCCGCCCAATCCGGCGCTGCCACGTGGCACGCCCCCGGTCCACGCGCCCCGCAGTGCACCCCGGTCCTAACCCTTGCGCTCCGTGGACCCGGCCGCGTGCGCCGGCCAATCCGGGCCTGCCACGTGGCACCCCCGCCGGTCCACGGCTCCCCCATGCACCAGAAATCCAGTAAATTTTCCGGGAGTCCGTTTTTGGGCATCCGGACTCAGAATTTGGCAAACAAAAAGCCATTTCCAAGCGTTTTTCCGTGCTGAATCCATTTCCGCCGTCTATTTGGCCTAATTCTTTTTCAAAATTTCGGCAAACCCAGCCGAAAGCCAACACAGCTAAAAAAAACCTTACAGGGTCCATCTGTGGCATCCCATAGATGCACCATGGGCCAGATACACCAACAACAGGTGTTCTAACAGTGGATCCATCGGAAAAAATGCTGCATGGGGTTCGGGGGTCCTACATCAAAAATTGGTTAGCTTTAAACCGCGCGTGCGAGGAGATAGGAGCTCGCAAGCTCCATTCCCGTCCCTGTCAGGGGGGTTAGCCAACCTTCTCTCCTTACTACGAACACATTGTGACGCCCCACTTCCCAGGGGGTCACCCATCCTAGAACTACTCTAGCTCTAGCACGCTTAACTCTCATGTTCCTCTTGGATCTTGCTACCATCCAAAATGCTATAGCCGGGTTAGAGATTTAGTCCTATTATATCATTTATATAGAGGACTAATCCAAATTCCGGGGGTGTTACATTCTTCCCCCCTTTAAGCCCTGACGTCCACGTCAGGCTCAAGCACACTCACAAGCACCAGGCGATGTGAGACTCGTCTCGCTAGCCTTAGCCGACCTTGTGAGGAGCTGCACTCCACTCACAACGGTCATTAGCCGGGGAGCCTCGCTCTACCCGCTATATAACCCTGGCTCAGCCGAGACTCATCTCACATTTCCGGCTGGTGAATGGCTCTGATACCAACTGTGACGCCCCACTTCCCAGGGGGTCACCCATCCTAGAACTACTCTAGCTCTAGCACGCTTAACTCTCATGTTCCTCTTGGATCTTGCTACCATCCAAAATGCTATAGCCGGGTTAGAGATTTAGTCCTATTATATCATTTATATAGAGGACTAATCCAAATTCCGGGGGTGTTACATTGGTCCAGCACAGTCCACAATCCCTCCTGGGTACAACATAAGGCTACAGTTACACTTTAAATCCATTAAAATCCAGGTTTTACAAATCTGCTGGGAACAGTCCACTTACTGCGAAATTTTCACCTGTAAAACGAACTCCAAAAATTCTGATAAAAATACCACAGCGATCCTCGCGTTGATAGCTTCGAAACGGGTACCTGCACGTCCAATTCCGAGCACCGTAGGCACGATGCCTCCCCGACGCGGGGTGCAGACGCGTTCTCAGCCTTTTCTCTCCGATGAGCCTGGGCAGGAGGAGCCAGCACAGGGTCAGCAGAGTGAGGTGCAGGAGCTTCGGGCTCAGTTGGCCCAGTTGTCTGAGGCGGTGCAGCGCCAGGAGGAGGCTTCTCAGCGCCAGGAGGAGGCTTCTCGGCGCCAGGAGGAGGCCTTTGGTCGGATGATGCTTCTTTTAGAGCAGAGGACGCAGCCTGTGGTAGCACCCCCTGTGTGTTCGCCTGTGCCTTCTTCGCCAGCTGTGGCGCCCCCTGTGGTCCCGTCAGCGCCGGCTATTCCTGTCGAGCCGGTTTCTAGCATACCACCGCCTGGATCGATGGGACCTTTGACTTTGGCTGAGCAGAGTGCGGTGGTGGATCTGTTGATGAGGTTCCGCCGGTTTGATCCACCCCGTTTTTCTGGTATGAGTGCTGAGCCGTGGGAGGCAGAGTCTTGGATCACGGCCATGGAGCGTCATTTTGAGAGTTTGTTCGTTGACGATCGATTTCGAGTCTTTTTGGCTACACACTACTTGGAGGGCAACGCCGAGGCTTGGTGGCGGCGTGTGCGGCCTGCTGGTCCGCCTGGGACGCGGATTCTTCCCTGGGCGGAGTTCCGCAGACTTCTGTTAGGGGCCTTCTTTCCTGAGAGTGTTCGTCAGAGATTGGAGGAGCAGCTGAGAAATCTCCGCCAGGGAGATCGGCCCGTGAATGCATACATAGCCGAATTCAATCAGCTGTTGGCTAGTATGCCTCACGTGGCCAGGGACGAGTCTCACCGGATCTACATGTTTGAGCGGGGGCTGCGCCGGGATATTTATCAGCTTGTTCGCTCCCGCAGATTACAGACTTTGGAGGCATCAATGGAGCAGGCGTTATATGTTGAGTCTGGAGAGGCAGTGATGTCAGAGGTGGCTCTAGCCCCCGTAGTGATTCATGGGGCGAAGCGCCCAGCACCGGGTGGTGAGGGTCAGACGAGCGGGCAGGGACCTCCGAGACCTCCACGATCTCATCCTGAGGGTCGTGGGTTTCGTAGGCGCCGGAGATCTGGTGAGCCCCAGCAGCAGCAGCATCAGCGGTATCGGCAGCAGCGGCAGGAGCGGTGTGTCATCTGTGGCGGGCCTCATCCACCGTCGCAGTGTGATCAGAGACAGGGGCGGTGTTTCCTCTGTGGAGAGTTGGGACATTTCCGCGCAGCTTGCCCCCAGGCCATTTTGTCAGTGCGGCCGATTGCGACAGCACCCCCCTTGCCCATCCATGCAGCGGGAACCCCTCCGGCACACCAGCGGACAGAGTGGGCCACGACGTCGGGACAGACGGGACGGCGACCTGCAGCACCCAGTGGACGGGTTTATGCAGCCCTGTTGGAGGACACCCCGGCAGCGGATCGTGCTGCGGCAGGTATGATTTATTTCAGTTAGCCGAGTTGAGCATTTTGTTACCGCTGCATTCTTCTGCTTTATTAGTTGAGTATCTGCATCGGCGTCCTTGCATGGGTTTGGGTTAGGAATTTCTGCTACATGTTTTAGCGATTGGATTCTTCCCTGTACCCTACGAGTAGCGGAGGGTCGCAGTGTATGATCAGTGCAGTTGAGACTTGGGACTTCACTTGCTGTTGTGACGATTCAAGGACAGCTCCAGGACTTGGATTGAGCACCCAGGTTGGGCTGATTGATGCGGTGCTGTGCTACGACTGATGATGGAATGAAAGCAGTTATCCTTCTGCGAGTTGGACTGGAGGAGTTCGTTTTCTCGGATTGTCGGCGTATCCTTCCAACAGCATGGGCTTCAGCGACTGTGGACAGACGCCACCTCGGGAGCAGACGTGATGTTAGGACTAGTGGTTATGTCCTTAGGAGTCTCGGTTAGTGATAGCTTTCTTTTGTGGCCACAGTAGGAACGACACCAACACTTCTCCCCCTTTTCTCACCTTGTACTGAAATTTACGAACAGGACGGAAACTTCGAAAGATTGCTCCAGAAATGGAGACAGTGCCCGAACCTGTTCTTGTTTGATTGGGGCGAAGGCACTGATTTTTCGAAATTTTCGGACTTTTCGCTAATTTCAGCTGTTTTCTAAATCGAGGGTTGGAGTTGATGACTTTCCTGCTGGTGGAGCCGTATCTTTCTTGTTAGTTTAGTGTTGCGTTCTTGGTTGTTTTGATTGTTTTGTTTTTTGTTGTGGCGTGTTTTTGTTTCGGGGACGAAACTTCCTTTTAGTGGGGGAGGATGTAGGACCCCCGAACCCCATGCAGCATTTTTTCCGATTGATCCACTGTTAGAACACCTGTTGTTGGTGTATCTGGCCCATGGTGCATCAATGGGATGCCACAGATGGACCCTGTAAGGTTTTTTTTAGCTGTGTTGGCTTTCGGCTGGGTTTGCTGAAATTTTGAAAAAGAATTAGGCCAAATAGACGGCGGAAATGGATTCAGCACGGAAAAACGCTTGGAAATGGCTTTTTGTTTGCCAAATTCTGAGTCCGGATGCCCAAAAACGGACTCCCGGAAAATTTACTGGATTTCTGGTGCATGGGGGAGCCGTGGACCGGCGGGGGTGCCACGTGGCAGGCCCGGATTGGCCGGCGCACGCGGCCGGGTCCACGGAGCGCAAGGGTTAGGACCGGGGTGCACTGCGGGGCGCGTGGACCGGGGGCGTGCCACGTGGCAGCGCCGGATTGGGCGGCTCAGGTGCGCTCGGTCCGCGGGAGCGTGCGGGGTGGCGTGGACCGGGGTGCGCCACGTGGCGGCACCCGGTTGGCGGGCGCATGCGCGCGCGGTCCACGCAGCACGCGGGGCAGGTGCCGCGGGCAGGTGGCCGTACGCGGGGCAGGCGCGGGCGACGTGGGCGTACCACGTGGCGCTCGCTGATTCGCGGGCGCCACCTACCGCGTTGACGCGGGCAGGGACACGTGGCGCTCCCCGTGGCGGCTTGCACGGCTGCGGCGTGTTCGGGGGACACGTGGCGGGCGCCGGCGCGGGTCGGACCAAGCAAGCGTCCGGCTGGATCCCGTGTGCGGGCTGGGCCGGGCCGGGCCGCACTGTGCGCGCCCGAAACCGGCCGGGCCGGGCTGCACTGTAGCCGCCCGAATTCGGGCTGGGCCGCACTGTAGCCGCCCAAATCTGGGCTGGGCTGCACTGTAGCCGCCCGAATCTTGGGGCAATTTCGGTATTTCTCCAATTGTTTTTTTTGGGGCCTTTAATAGCAGCCCGAGCCTCTTTCTTCTCCCCTTTTCTCCTCTTTTCGAGCCTCCTCTGCCCGAGCAACCTTAAGAAGATTTCTTCATCTTCAAGCTCTGGATCCACCTGCAAAGTTTTGGGATTTTATGGGCACGCATCCCGAGGTTCTCTATTTTACGGCGCGGCGCGACGTGGTGGTTCCTGTGTTCTTCTTCGGCGCAGCAGCAGTGTTTTAGCTCCCCTGGTCTACTCCGACGATCTTTTCGAGCGATTTCTTCGCTGCTGGATTCGTAACAGGTGAGGCTACGATTTTGGGTTTCTCGGACATTTTCAGATTTCACGTTTTTCGAGGAGTTTTCTCGTGCTCACTGGGACCCTTCTTGCTGTGAGATTTTGGTGAGGGCAGCACCTTCTCTTGAGGAGATCTTCGCGCACGAGTCTCGGATCAAGACGTGCTTATAGACTTTTTTCATCTACTCGACGCGAGGATCATCGTGGATTTTTCTTGGAATTTTTGGAGACCTCCCCGAAGGTATACACTTTTCCTTTTATCTGTACAAGAGGTTACAGTTGAATGGTTTTGGGATTGTGCGCACCGATACTGTAGAATTTGTAACTTGGCCTACGGTGCTCGGAATTGGACGTGCAGGTACCCGTTTCGAAGCTATCAACGCGAGGATCGCTGTGGTATTTTTATCAGAATTTTTGGAGTTCGTTTTACAGGTGAAAATTTCGCAGTAAGTGGACTGTTCCCAGCAGATTTGTAAAACCTGGATTTTAATGGATTTAAAGTGTAACTGTAGCCTTATGTTGTACCCAGGAGGGATTGTGGACTGTGCTGGACCAATGTAACACCCCCGGAATTTGGATTAGTCCTCTATATAAATGATATAATAGGACTAAATCTCTAACCCGGCTATAGCATTTTGGATGGTAGCAAGATCCAAGAGGAACATGAGAGTTAAGCGTGCTAGAGCTAGAGTAGTTCTAGGATGGGTGACCCCCTGGGAAGTAGGGCGTCACAGTTGGTATCAGAGCCATTCACCAGCCGGAAATGTGAGATGAGTCTCGGCTGAGCCAGGGTTATATAGCGGGTAGAGCGAGGCTCCCCGGCTAATGACCGTTGTGAGTGGAGTGCAGCTCCTCACAAGGTCGGCTAAGGCTAGCGAGACGAGTCTCACATCGCCTGGTGCTTGTGAGTGTGCTTGAGCCTGACGTGGACGTCAGGGCTTAAAGGGGGGAAGAATGTAACACCCCCGGAATTTGGATTAGTCCTCTATATAAATGATATAATAGGACTAAATCTCTAACCCGGCTATAGCATTTTGGATGGTAGCAAGATCCAAGAGGAACATGAGAGTTAAGCGTGCTAGAGCTAGAGTAGTTCTAGGATGGGTGACCCCCTGGGAAGTGGGGCGTCACAACTTTGTTATCACAACTTGTCGACGCAGTCCGAGTGGGACCCCCTACGTAAATCCCGTCCCTGTGAGGATGTGTGGTAGTAGGCTGGCGCAGGTTTGACTGGGCCCTATGTGGCAATCAGTGTGATTGGGTTGACTAAACATATCGAGTAAATGCATTTTATCATCTGTATCATTCTTTGAGCATGATAGATAGAGGCATGGTAGCTGTAGAGTTATTTCCAGTTTTTATTACCACCTATACTGCATTGTTATCTTATGCCTCTAGTAGATTTAGTGGGCAGACTGTAGTCTTGGAGACGGTACCCACTGAGAACTACTATTTGATGTAGTTCTCACACCCGCTGCGGTGTTGTTGCTGAGGCATCTACTCCAGTTCCTACCACTGCTGTTGCCGCTTCTTCTGACCGAGGTAAGGGAGTCGCGAGCTAGATTCCTGCCCCTTCTTGGAGAGTAGCGGTACCCTCTTTTGGAGATTTTAGTACTGTCAGTGGATTATTGTATATTTGCTTTTGAGAGTTTCTTTTTTTGAGTGACTTATGTATTGTGAGAAACTGACATGTACTATTTGGTGTTGTATCCTTTATTTCTGTAGTTTACTTTCCTCGCTCTGATATTTGTATAACTGTAGTATTATCTTTTGCAGATTAGACGCTTCGCCTATGCGAGGCTTCCCGTATGGGCGGCGGATCTGTTGGCGAGGCCGGGTCGCAGTTTCGACCTCGGGGCGTGACAGCCACCGCCTCCAGCGCTAATGGCGGCTCCAATGCCCCAGGTCAATTTCGCTATGAGAGCTGGTGTCACGCCCCGGGGTCGAAACTGCGACCCGGGCTCGCTAACAGATCCGCCATCTGTACGTAAACTGCCGCACAGACGAAGTGTCTACCCTGCAAGTCAGATCTACAGCTAAAACATGTATCAGAGATGAAATAAAACTAGTAGCTAACCAAAACACACTGAACATCTGAAATAGAAAATCTCCACTAATACACCAATCCTCAATACAGGTCTCACAATTAAATGAATAAAATACAAGCCTCACAAATCTCTCAGACTGTCCAGTACAAAAGTAGAATCATAAAGCTAATAGGGTACATCTACCTCAGACTCTCAAGCTGGTAAGGAACTAATAGGCCACGTCCTCACCTTCATCTGCTGTCTCCGCGCGAGCCAAGCCGGAACAGCTACCTCAGGAAACCTGTCACCGCAGCGGGTGTGAGATCTACTGCAGAAGGCAGATCTCAGTGGGTACCGTCCCAACATCCACGGTATGCCCACTAAGTCTACTGGAGGCAAAACAGATAGATATGCAGATAGATAGATAGATAGATAAGCTGAAGGAAAACTACAGCTAATATGTCTCAAACATAATACTCAAAAGGAAACTCTGCCATAAACATGCTATGCATACTCTCGCTACTGCTAAAAATGCCTCAGTATCAATGCTCAAAGGAAAAACCATCTAAGAACATAATATGTAACCACCCGCTCATAACACCCAATCTCAAAGACTGTCAAAACTGGCTCAGTCCAGCCTGCGCCTGTCGTCTAGGAACGCACCTGCCCACTACCATGCATCCACAAGAGGACGGGATTTACGTGGGGCGTCCTAAACCGACTATCTCAAACTCACACAAAGTGACCCCATGGTAACTCGGCCAGGGGTATCAAGCGACCACTAGTATATGAACTAGGCGCATCATCATCTCATCATCAACACGCACCCGGGGCGTAACTCGAGGGGAGCGACCCCAACGAGCTCAAGTATCTCATCTATCTCAATAAGCGGCATATGCAGGCTATGGTCCACGATCAATCAGATCGGCAACTCGGTGCTCAAAAGCACAACTCAGTCGGAACAAAACTCCACGACTCAACAGGAAATGCCCAAATCCTCACATAATCTGTCGGAGAACCCTCTACGACTCGATCTGATAATGCACAACCCATGGCTAAGTCGGAAAACCTCCACGACTCGATCTGCCAGAACTCCAAAACTCTCATGACTAGTCGGAGAATCACCTCCACTATCAAATCAGAGTTACACAACTCATGGTCTAGAATAATCTCATCAGAAGCTCAAACTCAAATGACACTATAACTCCTCTCAAAACTCAAAAAGAATCCCCTCGGCCCCCAGGCACGAGGTCAGAAACACCCTGAACCAATGCCATACTTCTGGTGAATTTCTGATTTAAAAACCACATTTAAAAAGCTAATTTTTCCTTAAAACGGATTTTCTCGATTTTTAAAACGATCAGGGTGCAAAGTAAATGCCAAAAGAACATGCAGTCTAGTGCCATAAAGTATTAGGAGTCTACTAAAAATGATCTGAGGTTTCCACGAATTTTATAGAAAATCCCAGGCAACTATCAGATTAAAAACGGTGAAAAAATAGCATGATAATTATGATTAAATTGCATTCAATAGCTTTAAAGGGCATTCCACACATTTTGGAGAAATTCCAACCCACTGAAACGCTTTCCGCAGGCAATCGCTGAAGTCGGTGAAGTGCCGGAACCTCGAACAGACGAAACCTCGAAAATCGTGCCGCGAATTCCGAAAAAATCCTCGGAAGCTCCAATAAATTCTCTCGAGTCCACACAAAAATTTCGGCGCGCAACGGCTCACTCCACACATCCACAGCACACAAGTACACTTTCGTAGCACTCATAAATCCATCAGCAACTACTAGGTGTTCACAATCCATTTTACATCCTACAACACTCCCTCAACACGCAAGCAGCTCCAAATGCTCATTCAAAACACATAAACTCTTTAAGCTCCTATTAACAACTCAAATTAAAAATTACATGTTCACCCAAACACTATTTTCTTAAGTCAATCTCCCACACACACACAATTAAGTTCTGCACTCCAATAATGCTCACACACTAAACTCCAGTACCAAGTAACTGCCCAAAACAAGTCCATCCCAACTTCAAAAGCTTGAACATAAAACACAAGCTCCAATTACATAATTCCATTTGCACCCAACAGGTTCACATAACACACACGCTTCACACACTCACGGCAAACATACAAGTTCCACAACCCATTCATCAATAGCTCACAGTACATATCCTGTTCACATAACCCCCTACAAAACTAATGTACACCCACACACACCTCTCACAGCACACGCACCAAACACACCACCCTCACTGATCAAGGTGAAATCCACGAGGCGCGCATTCGACCCGGGCTCTGCACAGCACCCCGGCAAGAAATCCGTCCAATTTGAAGACGTCCTGTAAGAGAAAAAGGAGGGGGGGAGGGGGAAACCCAAAATCAGCGAAAACACGGCCCACGCGCGCGAACACCGTCAAAAACAGCCACCGCCAACACAATCGCAGCGCGAAAAGCCTCCGGCGCACCCGCCGGCGCGCGCCGCCGCAGCTGCTGTCCGCACGGCGCCGTCAGCCACAAGCCGCGCGGCGCCCCGGCCCGCAGCGCCCGCCTGCTGCGCGCTGCGCGCCCACGCCCGCTACGCGCCCGCGCCTCCCTGCTGCTGCTACAGCCAACCGAGGCCAACCACACCCTCACGCCATAATCCAAACAACACCAAAACCTCCAAACCCAAGCCAAACTTAAATCCACAAAAAAAAAACCCCAAACCAAGCCTCCAAAAAAAAACATAAAAAAAAACTTACCTTGGAGGTCGACGCGCACGCGCCCGCTCGCCGCTCTCTCCGCTCGGCGCCACGGCTCCTAGCAGGGAATTCCACCATCAAGGCTCTTCCAACAATGATCTTTTTTTGTTCATTTCTTCTCCTTCTTCCTCCTTTTCTCCCATTCTCTCATCCTCTGTTTCACTTCCCATCCTCTGTTTGCTAATTCAAGGGGATGATGACGTGGCGCCCCCATTTAATTAGTGGCAGAGGCTAATTAAATGTGATGGGTGTGTGAGAGGCAGCTGTAGCACACCTAAAGTTAAAACTCCCTCTCTCACTCTTCCTTCCTTCTCTAATTCTCTTCACAGACAAAAGCCTATTAATTAAATTAATTAATAAAATAATTCATAATTAGCCAATTTCAAGTCACTTTTTGTTTTCGGGGCCTCCGCGCCGTCCCAAACCCTCCCGAACTCCGTTGTAATATGAAAATACATATGTCCACAACTTTTTCTCCTCAAAAAGTTCAACCGTGGAGTCGGTGTGCCTAATCCAAAAATCGGCTCCAAAATTGCCGACTCCAACTCACTTTTTGCTTTCGGGTCCTCCGCGTTAGTCCGGAACCTCCCGAACTCCGCTGTAATCACAAAGTACACCTGTTCCAAGTATTTTCAAATTTTCTGCACACCACTAAGGAGTCGGAGCTTTCCCAAATCCAGTCCTCTATCGGCGTATAATGCCCGGAAAACTCCGATTCAAACTGGGGCTTCCGTATTGATCCGAGTCAACCCGAACTCAACTGAAGTCACATATGGGATATGCTCGTGGCATTTCTCCGCACCACGCCATCTTGCGAGGTCGGTGCGCCGTCCGAAATCCCGGTATTCTACAGCTGGGGGCAGGGATAATGGGCAGGCCATTCCGCGAGGGCCTGTTCAGAATCAGGCCGGCCAGTACGGGCCACCCCATCCTCCGGCGCTATCAGCGATCCCAGCCATTCCAATGGGACTCGTCGACATACATGCCCACGTGGAGAAAATAATTCATAATACCTTCGGCATAGAGGCCAGGCCGGCGACCTGGCCCGTGTTCCGGTCCCCGTATCCTGCTAACGTAGATACGGACCATCCATACCCGGCCAACTGGAAAATGCCGAAATTTGATAAGTTCTTAGGGGAGGAGAATGAGAACACCATTGAGCATATAGCTCGATTTACGACCCCAATGCCGAGAGGCGACCGCCAGCCCATTCTTAAAAATGAGGTTGCTCAATACGTTGTTAATCAAGACGGCGTTTTCATGGTATACTAGCTTGCCCTATAGCTCTGTCCGAAATTGGGATGAGCTCGAGGTGAAGTTCCATGAGCAGTTCTATCGGGCAGTGCCTGAATCTTCGATTGCCGATCTAGCGCTACTTCGGCAAAGTGCTGATGAATCTGCCAAAGGATTTCTTAATCGGTTCAAGACAGCGAGGAATCGTTGTTTTGTTATGATGCCGGAGGCCGAATTTACAAAAATAGCGTTAAACGGCCTGCATTTCAAGACCCAAGATAATTTCCAGGGTCGTTATTTCCTGAATCTTTTTTATTTGGGAATGCGAGTTGCTCAATATGAGCAATTTCAAAAAAACAATAAAGACGAACGGCCAAAATAGGATCGCAGACAAGATTGGAGGAAGCCGAAGGAACACAATATTTTCTTCATAGAACGGGGCTCGGTTCGTGAAGAGGCGAGCGAACTAAGTGAGGGCGAGCCTTCGGCTGAAGAGGCCGAGGTTTGCGCGGCCGAGATGTTATGTGACGCCCCACTTCCCAGGGGGTCACCCATCCTAGAACTACTCTAGCTCTAGCACGCTTAACTCTCATGTTCCTCTTGGATCTTGCTACCATCCAAAATGCTATAGCCGGGTTAGAGATTTTAGTCCTATTATATCATTTATATAGAGGACTAATCCAAATTCCGGGGGTGTCACATTCTTCCCCCCTTTAAGCCCTGACGTCCACGTCAGGCTCAAGCACACTCACAAGCACCAGGCGATGTGAGACTCGTCTCGCTAGCCTTAGCCGACCTTGTGAGGAGCTGCACTCCACCCACAACGGTCATTAGCCAGGGAGCCTCGCTCTACCCGCTATATAACCCTGGCTCAGCCGAGACTCATCTCACATTTCCGGCTGGTGAATGGCTCTGATACCAACTGTGACGCCCCACTTCCCAGGGGGTCACCCATCCTAGAACTACTCTAGCTCTAGCACGCTTAACTCTCATGTTCCTCTTGGATCTTGCTACCATCCAAAATGCTATAGCCGGGTTAGAGATTTTAGTCCTATTATATCATTTATATAGAGGACTAATCCAAATTCTGGGGGTGTCACATGTTACCAGGGCGCGAGCCGTACGCATGTTAGGTCCTCCAACCGAGTAAGTCCCGAGATCCCAGAACTCGGGCATCCGATAATACCTTCACTTTCGACGTGTCTAAGACCGATCAAATTTTCGATCGGTTGTATAAAGACGGTCGAATCAAGCTCCAGGAGGGGCAGACAATCCCTTCTTATGAGGAGCTAAGGAGATGCAAATATTGCAAGTGGCACCATTCTTGAAGCCACTGCACAGGCGAATGTTTTGCCTGGAAGAAGCAAATTCAGAAAGAAATCGATGAGGGTCGGCTTGTCTTTGCCGACCAGGAGAAAAAAAAAATAAAGGTTGACGTTAATCCTTTCCCTCTGCAGGTGAGCATGGTCAACCCTAAAGGGAAAGAGCCGATATAGGGGATTGAGTCCTCGGAAAAAGAAAGATCGGCTCAAGATGATCTTCGGCTTTGCGTCCGTTGCAAGGCCGAAATAATGGAAGAGGGCCGGGACTTCCTTTTGGCTTACATGCCTAAGGAGGTAAAAAGATGGCTTGCCTTCGTCAGTGAAGGCACAGGCCGCCACAACCACGGGCCGAACCCAAGTTTGGCCGGTAGATCTAGCGAACGACCCTCCGGAAAGGAAGGCAGAAGAGAAGAGCGCCCCACCTGGGGGCCGTTACGAGGACATGGTAATCAGGGCTGATTGAGGCCGACTTCAGTCAGCCATAAGAGGCGACGCACCCCACAGCAACAGCGGGATCCCCATCACGGCTGTAACAAAAATCGGGACCGGATGGGACCTCGCCAATCCTTTGGCCAACAGGCCGAGGGAACACCAGCGTGTGGGCACCCGCAGCCCCCAAAATGGGCCAGGTCCCACCAAAGGCGCGGGGCGTTGGAGACGAGAAAGCACTCAACCAGGTGCCAGCAGAGGGGGCCCATTCGGCAGTTTCCTCACCAACGTATACCGGGGGCAGGAGAGCCACCGTTGGATTCCGATTTCCCTTGGCTCACCAGGAAAGAGGTGGAATCCTTGGGCGCTCAGGTAGCCCGAGGTTTGATAGCCCAGCCATGGCCTAAGCCGTGGCAAAAGAAGAGAACATCCAGAGGACACTAAGGACGGGTGAACCCGCTGGTAAACACATCGGCATGGCCCGTGATTATAGGGCCTGCACGATGGCGGGAGCAAGGCATGACTAGGACGTAGAAGCGATGAGCTCAAAGGCTGAGAGCCGACGCCCACAAGGACGGCGAGGAAGCGTCGCATTTACGGCCAACTCCCCAGGGAACATGGCCTATGCACCAACAAGAAGAAGGAGCTTCGACGGGGCCACTTCAGGTAAGGCTGCCGATGGTCCAATCGATAATAATTAAACCAGCGGACGAAGTCACCGAGCGAGGATCGGACGCCCATTTGGAAACTTTGGAGGTCGCTGTGAGGCACAGCCAGGAGACGTCAGGAGAGCGACAGGAAGCCAAAGAGGCCCTGACGGCATCCTCGACCGAAACGGAGGGCGAAGACAAGAATGCGAGGATCGATAGCATGTTGGTCGACGGAGATCTGGACGAAACTTCTTTTGTCCAGGTTGACTAACGAGGAGCGTTGGTGAAGCCTCTGTACGAGGCCACATGCAGGCCTTTAGGGGAGGGGTCGACACAAAGAGCCGGCAGAGTTGTAAATTTCGGCTACCGCATTACAGGCCGAAGAGATGCGCTAGTCAAGAACGGCGAGCTCACTTAGTCCAAAAATAGTCAGGCGAAAACGCCCCCAACTGACAGGACTTTCTCATACCAGCCAGGGAATCAAAGAAGGGACCCTCCTTTTACTGGAGAATGCAAGAAGAACAGGCGTTTGCGTACGAACCCCTCGGGCAGCAAGCAAATCTTCGGCGTAGGAATGGGATTGATCACTAGATATCATCACCTGTACCAAAGGCCAACTTATTTTCGATAATCGCCCGAACGACACGTCGGCCGATTGCCAAGGGAGCATTGTTTAGACCAAAATTTTCTGCCACTTGAGAAAGTGACACGTGGCGGATACCATTGGCTGAAAGCATCAGCCGATAAAAGAAACAACCGACACAGAGGACCAATGCCCCGTCCGAGGCTAGTTTCTATCGCCACCGGACATTCAACCGACCCGATAGGTCAACGAAGCAGGCGGAGTTAGAATCAATCGTTTAAACCTGATGAAGAAAAGTCTACATTCTGATCTGGGTCGATTTCAGTCGCGCTGTACAAACCATCGGCTGAAGGCGTCAACAGATAGAGGGGTCTGCCGACAAGAGAAGTGGTCGACAGGAGGATAGACCCCCTCTCAGCCGAAGAGAGAGATACAAGGCCGCCTTAATCAAGCGACGGAAGAGGCGAAGCCAAGGTCGATCCTGGGTCACCCGAGGCTCCCGAAGGAAAGATATTGAAAAGAAATGAGGCGAGATCCAGGCACGAATCTCGTAATTAACCCAGAAAGGTAGGCAACGCCCAGCGCCGGAAGGCACCGAGAATTATGCCTTGGCGCAACAATCAGGGGATAAACTTAGACGGAAAAATAGCCTTTATCCTATCGACGCGAAAGGGGGTCGTTGAGTACTTCACGTCATTTTCTCCCCAAGTTACGCCAATCATTCGAAATTCAAAATCGGCGCCTAATAATATGGTTCGGGATGTGTATAAATACCCGAACCATCGAAGAGATCGGAGTCCGGCAATCCTCGTAAGCCCGGTACCACCCCAGCTCTTCATTTATCTATGAGTAGGAGTAACTTAACTTTTTTTCTTCTTTTTTACTGCTTTTCTAGAAGTAGGCTTAATTAATCTTTCTATCTCTTTTCTCCACTTGTATCTGTCACGCCCTGGGGGTTTATTGAAGCGGAAAATAGCGCACCATTTTTTTTTTTTTTTTTAAACACACCCACCCTCCGGTGCGTGCCCAGATCTGCCACACATACAAATTCACCCCACAAACGGTCAGAGTCTCCTTTGTATATGCACGGCGTCACAATTACAATTTTCACTTTAACCACACCAGTCAAGGGGTTAAGTAGAGAAGAAAGATAGTCATGCACAATAACCGAGGAGGCCACCTAAATTTGAAAGGATAAATTCACAGCTTTATAAAACGGTGCCCACACGATACCCATTTTCAAAGTCATTTTCGCAATCCTTTTCTTTCATTTGAAAACGGCCGTACCAAACTAAACATAAAGAAAAACTGTTCATCACAAGATTTACAACATCCACATCATCCACAAATAGATACCACATGCACAAAGCTACCTAACCAAAGAAATCGCACGTAAGATAAGAATAAGTCACCAGCGGAGAAGAAAACTAGAATCCTCACGTCGCGGCCTCACCGTCGTCCCAGATCCCACCCCTGATCGAACCTGTTACAGTTTGGGAAGTCAGTGACACAGGGAGTAAGAAGTAAACATAAAAAGTGCAAGATGCTAAAAACAACTAAGAGTATCGCAAACCGAAAGACCAGAGCATCCCCACTCTCCCTCAAGTAGTCAAACGCAACCCCCTGTAAAAACAGAAATGAGCACCTGCCTCAGAAAAACGCACCGCTCTGAGCACCTACCTCAGAGCTACACCGCTCTCACCTTGGTGCTTTTAACCCCCCACCTACAAGGGCCCCCACTACGTCACCTTGTGGGGTTCACGGGTCAACGTACTACCTCTCCGGAAAAATACACCAGTACGGTGGCCAAACCGCTAGTGTGCGTGAAGCAACCATGAGCATAGTGACATGATCAAAATGTAGCATAGAGCACCGCAACGTTCAGTCACAATAGATAGTAAATACAGGAATACTCGTGCGAATAGGGGTCAGTCAAGAGTCATTAGCATATCTACTTACTCTTACGTATTACATACAAAACCATACTCCAAAACGCAGGAATGGGTACCCACCTCAAACGAGTTGACCGGAACACCAGAAGTCGACCCGCGCCCTCGCACGACACCTGGACCTATAAGTCCCCAAAAGAAAACATCAGCAACACTAAACCAAACCTCCCGAACAATGACCCAAACAAGAAACGCACGGGTGGACAAGGAAACCGGGCGGCGGAGCTTGACAACCCCACGCGGGCAAATTCCCAGCGCTGCACGCGCCGCGGAGTAGCCCCGCGCTGCCGGCGGCAGCCCCGCGCGGCACCAGCCAGCACGGGCGCCACCCGCGGTGGGGCCCCACAGGCCGCGCGGGCGCCACTCGCGGTGGGGTCCCGCGCGGCACCAGCCCGCGCGGGAGTCGCCTGCGGTGCGGCCCCACACGGCACCAGCCCACGCGGTGCCGCGAGCGGCGCGGCTCCCCGCGCCCTCCCCCCGCACGGCGTGCAGTGCGGCGGCGTCTCGCGGCGGCGGCACGTCCGTACACCGCGGCGGCGGTGCTCTAGGGCATCGCAGCGGCAGTGCCCTAGGGCATCGCGGCGGCGACGCAACGAACGGCACAAGCGATCCCAACCAAAAACGACGAAACACAAGAAATAAACGCCGCTTACCTTGATCTAGCGGAGAAGACGATCCATTCTCTTTCCTCGCGATGGTGAGGATCCGGATCCGCTCCCAGTTGACGGTAACGTCTCGTTCCCGGCTTCCTGCGCGTTGATGGAAGAACCGATCTCTTTTTTTTTTTTTTTTTCTCTTTTCTTTCTCCCCTCCCCCGAACTAGGGTTAGCCGTTCTTGAGAAAATAATAGTTAATTAAAACATTATCTCACTTCTATGTACGAATCCCAAAATTCTGATAAAAGGGATTCTCCAACCAACTTCTTGATAAGAGTGCCACCTAAGCCACATTCTAGAACAATCGGCACGGATTTTGATGCACCAAGGTCTTAACGGGTTCGACTCATCCTATCATACCCGTTAACACTAAAGACTCATTCTGGGAGATCCCTAAGTCGGATTTCAGATCCGATCGTTTTACCGTTCACCGTTTTGCGAGCTCTACCACAGAAAAATACCCGCAACCACCGACGTTCTACCCAAAAAAACTCGATAATTCCTTCCCTAACAACTAATTTACTTAAAAGAAAATAAAAAGGAAAAACAAGAAGGGTCATGATACTATATCACTCACCCCTTAAAAGAAGTTTCGTCTTCGAAACTTAACATCAGTTCACTCTAAACAACTCTGGAAAATATTCTCTCATCTTCGATTCTAATTCCCAAGTCGCTTCGCGCTCTCCATGATTGCTCCACAGCACCTTCACATAGGGAATAATCCGATTGCGCAACTTTTTGTCTTCACGAGCCAAGATTCGTACTGGTGATTCATCAAAGCTCAAGTCCTCTCGAAGCTCAATTTGCGGAAACATCGAGAACATGCGACAGGTCAGGGAGGTATTTCTGGAGCATCGAAACGTGAAACATGTTGTGCACCCGATCGAGATTTGGCGGCAAGGCTAGACGATACGCTACCGGGCCAATGCGCTCCAAGACTTCAAAAGGTCCAACGAACCGCGGGCTCAACTTGCCTCTCAAACTGAACCGTTTAATACCCTTGGATGGCGAAACCCGGAGCAATACGTGCTCCCCTACTAAGTCCGGACCCAAGAACTTCCGCTCCCCTAAGTCATCCCAACAAATAGGTGATCGACATCGACGCCCATACAAGGCTTCGTACGGCGCCATCTGAATGCTAGCCTGGTAACTGTTGTTGTAGGCAAACTCCAAGAGAGGTAGATAGCGTGACCATCCTTCGCCCAAATCGAGCACGTAAGCTCGAGGCATGTCTTGATGCATAGGCTATAACTTTCCCCTGTTGCATCAGCACGCATCCAAGACCGCTCTGTGATGCATCACAATAAACCTCAAATTTCTCACCGGGTGTTGGTAGTGCAAGCACGGGTGCCCGTGTTAACCTGTCTTTGAGTTCCTCGAAGCTTTGCTCGCATTGAGCCATCCAAACAAATCTCTCCCCCTTTCGGGTTAAACGATTTAGAGGGGTGGCAATTTTTGAGAAACTTTCTACGAAGCGTCTATAATAGCCCGCTAAACCTAAGAAGCTTCGGATTTTCGTTACTGTAGTCGGTCGGGGCCAGTTAGTTACTAACTCCACATTCTTAGGATCCACCGCAAATTTCCGTTGCTGAAACTATGTGTCCCAA
This sequence comes from Tillandsia leiboldiana, assembly GCA_029204045.2. Lineage (NCBI taxonomy): Eukaryota > Viridiplantae > Streptophyta > Magnoliopsida > Poales > Bromeliaceae > Tillandsia > Tillandsia leiboldiana. Next base: position 5,679,317 of record CM055066.1, read on the forward strand.
AAAGCCCACCTCACGAAGCCAGAACTCGCATTTCTTGAGCTTAGCAAACAGTTTCTGATCCCGGTGAGTCTGAAGAATTACCCACAAACGATCCTCATGTTCCTCATCTGTATGGGAGTAGATCAGTATGTCATCGATAAAGACCACTACAAATTGGTCCAAGAAGGGTTTGAATATCCTGTTCATCATACCCACGAATACCGCTGGAGCGTTCGTAGGCCCAAACGGCATAACTGTAAACTCGTAGTGGCCATATCGAGTCCGAAAAGTTGTTTTAGGTATATCCTCACCCTGAACTCTAAGATGATAATAGCCAGATTGCATATCGATTTTTGAGAACACCGTTGCTCATTGTAGTTGGTCGAAAAGGGTCATCAATCCGAGACAAGGGATACTTGTTTTTCACTGTGACCTTGTTTATCTCCCGATAGTCGATGCACAGACGTAAACTCCCGTCGTTCTTTCGTCCGAAGAGTACGGATGCACAAAGAGTACGATTGCCCCTTATCCAGAAGGTCTTCTAGTTGTGCCTTGAGTTCTTTCAATTCCACGAAAGACATTCTGTACGGTGCCTTTATGATAGGTTGCGTGCCCTGAAGAAGCTTGATAGGAAAATCAATCTCCCGCTCGGGGGGGCATCCCCGGGAGTTCGGTTGGAAAAACGTTTGGAAAATCCCGTAAAATCGGGGTGTCCGCTGGCTGTGCTGAAGGCCGAGAGATCAAAACCATTGAAGCTACGAATACCATACGTTCTCCCTCCACCAGTCTTCTTACCCGCGATGCAGAAAAGAAAGATGAGAAAGGAGTTGTGGTGACCCAGATCTCCGCAGGGCTTCTACAGTGCGATTAGCAGCTTCTGGAGGCCTATGTGGCATGTCGGCGGTGTTTCTGCACCAATTTGGACTCAAGTGATGGACTTCGGGTGTATAATGGATCACGTGAGTGATCGGAGGACCCCGTCGGATGTTTTGTTGTGGTTTCGCGCGAAATGGTTATTAAAATTGGACTCAGCGCGAAATTTGAGTAAAGAACACTTCTCCGGGAATTTTCGGCAAATTTTAGAAGAGGAATTTGGCAAATCGGACTTCGGATTTGGATTCAGCGCGCGAAAACGGTCAAGATGGACTATTTACTCGTATTTTTCGGAGCCCGGATGACCCGGCACGGATTTCGAGGTGATTGGTACTGTTCCGGCCGCCGGAGGGGCGCCGGCGGCAGCGGCGGGCGGCGGAGCGCGGCGGCTGGCGGCGGCGGAGGCGCGCGGTCCACCGCGGAGGCGTGCACCCGGGGGGCTGGCCACGTGGCGGCTCCCAGTTGGCGGGCGCAGCAGGCGCGGTCCACGGGATCGTCGCGGGTGCACGGTGGACCGGGTGCGGACACGTGGCTGATTTTGGTTGGCGGGTTCTGGTGCGCGCGGTCCACGCGACGGGAGGCAGGTGCCTCGGGGCGCGTGCCCGACGTGCGGCAGCGGGAGGCGCGGTCGCGCACGTGGGCGCGGCGTGGGCGCGGTCGGGGGCGACGTGGGGGCGCCACGTGGCGCCCCGCGGTTGGTCGGGTGCAGCTGCGCACGCCCGCGTGTCGGGACACGTGGCGCTGCGCAGTTGGCGGGCGCGCGTGCGCCGGGCGCAGGCGGCGTCGGCGGGACGCGTGGCGGGCCCTCGGGCTTTCGGGCGCGCATAGTGTTGGGCCGGGCCCAACACTGTAGCGGCCCGAATGTTCCGGGCGCCCGGAACTTTGGCCCAAAAGTCCAAGGTCGGATTTTTTGGGCTGGGCCTATAAATAGGCGGTTGGCTGGGGCTTTTTGCCCCCTTTCCCGAGCTCCCTTCCCCTTGCACCCTTAAGCAAAGATGGAGATCTTTGTGCTGCGCATCATCTGGCGGAGGCCCGGATTTTTTGGAAGCCGCGGCATCGACGACTTCGGCATCGGAGCGCAGTGTGGCGTTTTTTCATCGGAGGCCCGTTATCGTCGCAGTTTGATCTGAGAGGTCTACAGAGCTACTCCGTCAGTATTTTTGGACGATATCTGCGGCGTTGGAATCATGAGAGGTACGTCTTCGATTTTCGTGTTGATCATCTTGCTGGATTCAGAGTTTATGACACGGTTTTCGAGGCATTTCTAAGACACTGTTTTCTGGTGGAGTTTTTGGACAGCGGCCCCTTGCCGGAATTTTATCTCCGCACCCGAGTGTCGGATCGAGACGAGCCTATACACTTTTTGGATCTACTCGTCGCAAGGATTATCATTGTATTTTTCCGGGATTTTTCTGAGGCTTGCCCGAAGGTATACTATTCCCCTTTTATCTGTGTTTGAGTTTACAGTTGTGTGGTTGTGAGTGTTTGCGCACCTGTACTGTGGAATTTGTAACTCGGCCTACGGGGCTCGGATTTGGGCGTGCAGGTACCCGTTTCGAAGGTCTCGACGAGACGCTCGCTGTGATATTTTTATTGGAATTTTTGGAGTTCGTTTTACAGGTGAAAATTTCACATTAAGGGGACTGTTCCCAGCAGATTTGTGATGCTTGGATTTTATGGAATTAAGTGTAACTTTGGGTTGTGTTTTTGTACCCAGGAGGTATTGATCACTGTTCCTGTATCGTTGGATTGGTGGGTGTGTAGAGATATCTGTTTCTGGACTGTCTCAGCTGTGCGACTCCGGACAGTTAGCATTTTCAGGTGGGTGGCCTTGTCTTCAAGATTGACGGACTGTGCTTTAAATCTGCTATAGTAGGACTATGCATGATAGTGAAATGCTTGTGCAACATGTTAGAATGTAGGAATTGCTATTCCTTGTATTATCTGATGGTATTGTCATCTCCTTGCTTTCTACCATCTGTAAATTATAGTTATTGGAACTTGACCTAGCACCCCGTCATATGTTGCATGTGTAACCAGACTAGTAGAAAACCCTCACTTGGGCTAGGGTTATTTCTGCTTTAGACATCCACACTTCTACTTTCCTGGACATAGTGTTCTTCCTCGCCCGGGTAGTGGGCCGAGTGGTCAGGAGTTATCTTTTAGTGCGGGATGCATGTTACACTCGTGCTTGGGAGCAGAGTGGAGTCTGGTAGATGTAGTTGGTTGTTCATCTGTAGCGGGAGCTGTTTGGGTAGACGGCGGTCCCGAGATGTTTTATTTTTCTTGTTTTATCTGTCGCCGCTGTGTTAGTGGCAGCGGTAGATCAGTGTTAGCAGGACCTTAAACCCAGAACCTTTTTGGACACACATATGATTTTTGTCAACCAAATATTTTCTTCCAAGCATCGTAGGGTCGCCTGAGTCTGTTCCTGTTTGATTGGACGAAGGCATTAGCTCTTCGAGGCTTAGATGTAAAACTTGGTTTCAACTGTTTTCCTAAAAAGAACTAAAAATCATTAAATATGGATTTCTTACAGATCAGATGGCTTCAGTAAGAAATGTCACCTTTTTTCTATAATTAACCACCCGAGATGATTCGAGTGGTCTGGGTTCTAAGGTCTGCCTTCTTCTTGGGACGAGATCAACGAGAGGCTATGCCTAAAGCCTGTTCTTGTTTGATTTGGATTGTAGGTTCTAGTCTTCCGGGGTTTCCGGACCCTTCCTCGTGTCAGTGGTTGCAATGTTGGCCTGTTGAGGCAGTTTCTCGCAGTGGATGCGACTTTGTGCTATTGAGTTGGTAGAGTGTGATCTAGAGGTTGTTTTCCTGATTTAGTGGTGGAGGTGGTTCTCCCACTTAGCCCTGAGGATCTTGGGGTTCTGGCAGATCGAGCCGTGGAGGTTTCCCGACTCAGCCATGGTCGTGCATTTATCAGATTGAGTCGTTGAGGGTTCTCCGACATAGCTGTGAGAGTGTTTTGGGCTATTCCTGTTCGAGTCGAGGTCCTTTTTCCGACTGAGTTGTGCTTGAGCTTGGAGTTACCGATCTTTTTGATCGTGGATCATTGCCTGCATGAGCCACATTTGAGCTTGACAGAGATACTTTACAGAGATACTTGAGATGGATTACTTTTTACTCGAGCGGGTCGCTCCCCTCGAGTGCCACTCCGGAGTAGGCGAGACCGGGTTGTGTACCGGCGTGAGATTGAGCTTTTCTATCGCGACTTGTCGTTGCATTTGTCCCTCTGGCTGTGCTGGTGTTGGCAGTCATGGACGTCCTACGTAAGTCCGCTCCTCCGGGACGTAACGGCAGTAGGTTGGCGCAGGCTTGACTGGACCTGATGAGGCAGTCAGTTCAGATTGGGTGATCAGAGATGAGAGTTAGTTGTGGCATCATGTTCTTTCTGTTCCACTCCTTGAGCATCTAGGTAGAGGCATAGTAGCTGTAGAGTTTACTTTTCCAGCTTTCCTTACAGCACTGCTTTTGTTACTTTATGCCTCTAGTGGACTTAGTGGGCAGACCGTCGGGCTTGTTGGCGGCACCCACTGAGAACTACTTGGGACGTAGTTCTCACACCCGTCGTGGTGTCTTTTCCCACAGGAACTTCTACCCTGGTTCCTGTTGTTCCTGTTGCTGATCCTTCTGACCGAGCGAGGGAGTCGCGAGCTAGTTCCCTACCCGTCGTGGAGTGTAGCGGTACCCCTTCAGAGGAGAGCTTCAGTAGATTAGTTATTTTATTTTCCATCTTTGAGAGACTGTTGTAGTGAGGATTTTTGTATTGAGAGCCTGTACACTGATGTATTTATTGGAGATACCTCCCGGTTGAGTTCTGAGTTTGTATATGAGGATATTGTATGATTATCTTTTTGGGAGACGGACATTGTTGTATTATTTCCAGTTGTACAGTGATTGATTTAGTTATACAGCAGACTTTTTATTTTTAGCTCTGATATCTGTTTAGATGTAGTACTTCTCTTGCAGGTAGGACGCTTCGCCTATGCGGGTTTGGCATAGGTGGCGGATCTGTTGGCGAGCCGGGTCGCAGTTTCGACCCCGGGGCGTGACAGATTAGAGTGGTATCAGAGCCTAGGTTGTAGGTCATTGAGGACTTAGACACCCTAGGCTTGTGGTTGGACATTAGGATGACTACGTGAGAGTCGTGACTTTTAGCGAGAGTCCTGATCGAGTTTTGTACCTCTCCCATGAGACGGGATGAGTGATTGGCATGTTTATGCTCCTAAGCGATTATGTTGGCTGCAGACAACATAATGCTGTGGAATTGATAACATGTCTTAGACTTTCGCTGGATTGGGTCGTATGGTTGTTGTGTCCTGATGTTTGTTATTGTGCAGTGGTCTACGATGCTTGTGAGACGTCGTGCAGTGAGGAATGCGCTTTCCGCATCTGATTAGTAACCCGAGCAGCGGGAGGCAGAGCTATCAGAGCAGAGCGAGACCCAAGAGTTATGGATCCGAGAGTGATTGAGCGAGGACCCTAGCCGATTAGGGCTTCTTTTCTCTGGATGACCGTATGGGGTATGTTTCGGATCGCCTGGTTGAGCTGGCACTAGGGAGCGGTTTTGGTGCGTGCTACATTGGTTGTTCTCTCTTTTCCCCCAGCCTTTTCCTTCCACGTCTCAGCTCAGGAGTGTTAGGCATGTGGATTCCTCGCCCGTGATGGACTCGTTTCCTTTGAGATCTGCGAGTACTTGTGGTACGAGGGATGCCGTTGCAAATTCTGGCTCGTGAGATGAGAGAATTATGCAATTTGGGCCATACCGTACCGGTTGTTGTTGTTGTTGTGGAGTAATCACGGGGAGTGACAGGTGACTTGAGAGCTGGAGACGGCAGTGTTATGTACCTACCCTTGTTTTTGTGGCACCTTTTGGGTTGAGCTAGTTTCGAGGACGAAAATTTCTTTTAGTGGGGGAGGATGTGGTGACCCAGATCTCCGCAGGGCTTCTACAGTGCGATTAGCAGCTTCTGGAGGCCTATGTGGCATGTCGGCGGTGTTTCTGCACCAATTTGGACTCAAGTGATGGACTTCGGGTGTATAATGGATCACGTGAGTGATCGGAGGACCCCGTCGGATGTTTTGTTGTGGTTTCGCGCGAAATGGTTATTAAAATTGGACTCAGCGCGAAATTTGAGTAAAGAACACTTCTCCGGGAATTTTCGGCAAATTTTAGAAGAGGAATTTGGCAAATCGGACTTCGGATTTGGATTCAGCGCGCGAAAACGGTCAAGATGGACTATTTACTTGTATTTTTCGGAGCCCGGATGACCCGGCACGGATTTCGAGGTGATTGGTACTGTTCCGGCCGCCGGAGGGGCGCCGGCGGCGGCGGCGGGCGGCGGAGCGCGGCGGCTGGCGGCGGCGGAGGCGCGCGGTCCACCGCGGAGGCGTGCACCCGGGGGGCTGGCCACGTGGCGGCTCCCAGTTGGCGGGCGCAGCAGGCGCGGTCCACGGGATCGTCGCGGGTGCACGGTGGACCGGGTGCGGACACGTGGCTGATTTTGGTTGGCGGGTTCTGGTGCGCGCGGTCCACGCGACGGGAGGCAGGTGCCTCGGGGCGCGTGCCCGACGTGCGGCAGCGGGAGGCGCGGTCGCGCACGTGGGCGCGGCGTGGGCGCGGTCGGGGGCGACGTGGGGGCGCCACGTGGCGCCCCGCGGTTGGTCGGGTGCAGCTGCGCACGCCCGCATGTCGGGACACGTGGCGCTGCGCAGTTGGCGGGCGCGCGTGCGCCGGGCGCAGGCGGCGTCGGCGGGACGCGTGGCGGGCCCTCGGGCTTTCGGGCGTGCACAGTGTTGGGCCGGGCCCAACACTGTAGCGGCCCGAATGTTCCGGGCGCCCGGAACTTTGGCCCAAAAGTCCAAGGTCGGATTTTTTGGGCTGGGCCTATAAATAGGCGGTTGGCTGGGGCTTTTTGCCCCCTTTCCCGAGCTCCCTTCCCCTTGCACCCTTAAGCAAAGATGGAGATCTTTGTGCTGCGCATCATCTGGCGGAGGCCCGGATTTTTTGGAAGCCGCGACATCGACGACTTCGGCATCGGAGCGCAGTGTGGCGTTTTTTCATCGGAGGCCCGTTATCGTCGCAGTTTGATCTGAGAGGTCTACAGAGCTACTCCTTCAGTATTTTTGGACGATATCTGCGGCGTTGGAATCATGAGAGGTACGTCTTCGATTTTCGTGTTGATCATCTTGCTGGATTCAGAGTTTATGACACGGTTTTCGAGGCATTTCTAAGACGCTGTTTTCTGGTGGAGTTTTTGGACAGCGGCCCCTTGCCGGAATTTTATCTCCGCACTCGAGTGTCGGATCGAGACGAGCCTATACACTTTTTGGATCTACTCGTCGCAAGGATTATCATTGTATTTTTCCGGGATTTTTCTGAGGCTTGCCCGAAGGTATACTATTCCCCTTTTATCTGTGTTTGAGTTTACAGTTGTGTGGTTGTGAGTGTTTGCGCACCTGTACTGTGGAATTTGTAACTCGGCCTACGGGGCTCGGATTTGGGCGTGCAGGTACCCGTTTCGAAGGTCTCGACGAGACGCTCGCTGTGATATTTTTATTAGAATTTTTGGAGTTCGTTTTACAGGTGAAAATTTCGCATTAAGGGGACTGTTCCCAGCAGATTTGTGATGCTTGGATTTTATGGGATTAAGTGTAACTTTGGGTTGTGTTTTTGTACCCAGGAGGTATTGATCACTGTTCCTGTATCGTTGGATTGGTGGGTGTGTAGAGATATCTGTTTCTGGACTGTCTCAGCTGTGCGACTCCGGACAGTTAGCATTTTCAGGTGGGTGGCCTTGTCTCCAAGATTGACGGACTGTGCTTTAAATCTGCTATAGTAGGACTATGCATGATAGTGAAATGCTTGTGCAGCATGTTAGAATGTAGGAATTGCTATTCCTTGTATTATCTGATGGTATTGTCATCTCCTTGCTTTCTACCATCTGTAAATTATAGTTATTGGAACTTGACCTAGCACCCCGTCATATGTTGCATGTGTAACCAGACTAGTAGAAAACCCTCACTTGGGCTAGGGTTATTTCTGCTTTAGACATCCACACTTCTACTTTCCTGGACATAGTGTTCTTCCTCGCCCGGGTAGTGGGCCGAGTGGTCAGGAGTTATCTTTTAGTGCGGGATGCATGTTACACTCGTGCTTGGGAGCAGAGTGGAGTCTGGTAGATGTAGTTGGTTGTTCATCTGTAGCGGGAGCTGTTTGGGTAGACGGCGGTCCCGAGATGTTTTATTTTTCTTGTTTTATCTGTCGCCGCTGTGTTAGTGGCAGCGGTAGATCAGTGTTAGCAGGACCTTAAACCCAGAACCTTTTTGGACACACATATGATTTTTGTCAACCAAATATTTTCTTCCAAGCATCGTAGGGTCGCCTGAGTCTGTTCCTGTTTGATTGGACGAAGGCATTAGCTCTTCGAGGCTTAGATGTAAAACTTGGTTTCAACTGTTTTCCTAAAAAGAACTAAAAATCATTAAATATGGATTTCTTACAGATCAGATGGCTTCAGTAAGAAATGTCACCTTTTTCCTATAATTAACCACCCGAGATGATTCGAGTGGTCTGGGTTCTAAGGTCTGCCTTCTTCTTGGGACGAGATCAACGAGAGGCTATGCCTAAAGCATGTTCTTGTTTGATTTGGATTGTAGGTTCTAGTCTTCCGGGGTTTCCGGACCCTTCCTCGTGTCAGTGGTTGCAATGTTGGCCTGTTGAGGCAGTTTCTCGCAGTGGATGCGACTTTGTGCTATTGAGTTGGTAGAGTGTGATCTAGAGGTTGTTTTCCTGATTTAGTGGTGGAGGTGGTTCTCCCACTTAGCCCTGGGGATCTTGGGGTTCTGGCAGATCGAGTCGTGGAGGTTTCCCGACTCAGCCATGGTCGTGCATTTATCAGATTGAGTCGTTGAGGGTTCTCCGACATAGCTGTGAGAGTGTTTTGGGCTATTCCTGTTCGAGTCGAGGTCCTTTTTCCGACTGAGTTGTGCTTGAGCTTGGAGTTACCGATCTTTTTGATCGTGGATCATTGCCTGCATGAGCCACATTTGAGCTTGACAGAGATACTTTACAGAGATACTTGAGATGGGTTACTTTTTACTCGAGCGGGTCGCTCCCCTCGAGTGCCACTCCGGAGTAGGCGAGACCGGGTTGTGTACCGGCGTGAGATTGAGCTTTTCTATCGCGACTTGTCGTTGCATTTGTCCCTCTGGCTGTGCTGGTGTTGGCAGTCATGGACGTCCTACGTAAGTCCGCTCCTCCGGGACGTAACGGCAGTAGGTTGGCGCAGGCTTGACTGGACCTGATGAGGCAGTCAGTTCAGATTGGGTAATCAGAGATGAGAGTTAGTTGTGGCATCATGTTCTTTCTGTTCCACTCCTTGAGCATCTAGGTAGAGGCATAGTAGCTGTAGAGTTTACTTTTCCAGCTTTCCTTACAGCACTGCTTTTGTTACTTTATGCCTCTAGTGGACTTAGTGGGCAGACCGTCGGGCTTGTTGGCGGCACCCACTGAGAACTACTTGGGACGTAGTTCTCACACCCGTCGTGGTGTCTTTTCCCACAGGAACTTCTACCCTGGTTCCTGTTGTTCCTGTTGCTGATCCTTCTGACCGAGCGAGGGAGTCGCGAGCTAGTTCCCTACCCGTCGTGGAGTGTAGCGGTACCCCTTCAGAGGAGAGCTTCAGTAGATTAGTTATTTTATTTTCCATCTTTGAGAGACTGTTGTAGTGAGGATTGTTGTATGGAGAGCCTGTACACTGATGTATTTATTGGAGATACCTCCCGGTTGAGTTCTGAGTTTGTATATGAGGATATTGTATGATTATCTTTTTGGGAGACGGACATTGTTGTATTATTTCCAGTTGTACAGTGATTGATTTAGTTATACAGCAGACTTTTTATTTTTAGCTCTGATATCTGTTTAGCTGTAGTACTTCTCTTGCAGGTAGGACGCTTCGCCTATGCGGGTTTGGCATAGGTGGCGGATCTGTTGGCGAGCCGGGTCGCAGTTTCGACCCCGGGGCGTGACAGGAGTACTCCTATATGCTAAACCTACGGGTTCCGAGATGCCAGGTTCCTGAGGACGCACCTGGCGCTTCTCACAAACGATTACCGCCTAGTGTTTAGTAAGCCAAACCAACCCGAGTACTACGTCGGAATCCCCTAGCGGAATTTCCGCCAGTTCCAGAGGAATAAAGGCCTGCCCAACCTTACCGGGCAGGAAGGAACAAAGCTTCCTGCCACGAAGGGTTACCCAGGGTCTGAACGAACCCGTTACTATGAAGGGTGTCACCTCTAGAAACTATGGGTATAGCCAAAAAATAAAAGAGGGAGATGCTCCGGGGTGTCAAACACGGCCCTACCTTGAAAAAGAGAACTAAAGGTTGATTAATACTTGCTACTATGTCCTCCGGCAGTCCGTCTCCAACTGAGCCGTCATGTAAATCCTCCCGCGGGGCGATGGCGGCGCCCTTCTCCATGTGTCATGATGCTGAAGGTACTATTCCCGGGTTCAGGGGGCAGTTGGAGCGAAAGTGCCCCGGCTTGCCACAATGGAAACAATGGTCGTGCCTCCAGGAACACTCAATCACCCGGTGTGCTCCTCCGCAGATGATGCAAGGTCGGTCCCCCGGCCCCTGTCCTCCCGTCGGCATGCTCTTGGTTCCTTGTTGCGATCTCGAAAGTTTAAGGGGGTTGGCTCCCGCTGGTACAGCCTCCTCCAGAGTAAGAATGAGACCGCTTCTTGTCCCCGTGACTATCAGAGCCCTCCCGTTGGGCACGTGTAACCGCGAATCCGCGCTCCATTATGGTGGCTCTGTCGACCACCTTTTGAAAAGTGTGCAAATCCGCCGCTTGTACAACTTGGAAGATGTCACTCTGCAACCCGTCCACAAAAAGTTGGGCCTTGTGAGACTCGTCTCTTATGAAAAAAGGGATGCAGTTGACCAATCTAACGAATTCCCACTGGTACTCCATAACCATCCGGCTTCCTTGCTTGATGTGCTTCAGGTCATCCCCCATTTGCTGTTTGACGCTGTTGGAGAAATACCCCCCAAATAGCTCCTCTCGGAACGTAGACCATGATGGAAGGGCGGTGCCTTTCGAGGGGTCCGGGCGCACCGTCTTCCACCACATGCGGGTGTTTCCCTCAAGGAAGTGGACTGCGAAGGGGACCCGTTCATACTCCTCCATCAACAAATCCTCGAAAAGTTTCACCATGGTGTCTACCCATTTTTCCACGACCCAAGGGTCGGTCGTCTCTCCCTCAGACACCGGTGGGTCGTATTTTTTGAAATCCGCCAGATTCACTCTTACCCTATCCCGTTCGGCCTGCTGGATAGAAGCTTCCCCCGCGGCGATAGCGGCCATGACAGGTATAGGTGTCTTCACAGCCTCTCCTAGAGGGTCTCCGGTAGTGGCTCCCGGAGTAGGTCCCGTAGCTGCTGATGGTGGGGCTACCGATGGCACTGTTGGCGGGACCAACGGTACCTCGGTAGTCACGGTCTGAGGAGGGGCGGCCATAGCCTCGCCGTCTGCTACCGGCGGTCCCGCCGTAGGTATAGTTGGTCCAGGTGGAAGGGCCTGGGCGACCACCACTGGCGTAGGTGGTTGCTGCGTCAACCGACGTACGTGTTCCGTGAGAGTCGCTAACTGCCCGGCCATCTCTCGTAGTTGTTGTCAAAGGAGTTGATTCTCCGCAGCCGTCGGCGTCGTACCATCTGTCCCCGCGTCATCAGTTGACGATCTAGTCCGGGCCATAATCTTTGCATAAAAAAAAACCAAGTCAACCCTAAACTTAACTGGTCTAGCACCGTAACCTACGATCAAACCGGGACTCAAATTCCCCCCCCCCCCCCCCCTCCCCGAACACTCGCGCTCTACGCACCTATACCTTGATCATCTCATTGGTTAGTAGCTAGTGGTAATGTACTCTGTGGATGTTGGACACCGACTACCGTGGTTAAAGTTGTTTTGCTCTGATACTATAAAATCTATCACTCCCCGGGGGGTTATCGAAGCGAAAAATAGCGCACTAATTTTTTTTTTTTTTTTTTGAAACACCCCCACCCTCCGGTGCGTGTCCAGATCCGCCACACATACAAATTCACCCCACAAACGGTCAGAGTCTCATTTGTATATGCACGGCGTCACAAATTACAATTTTCACTTTAACCACACCAGTCAAGAGGTTAAGTAGAGAAGAAAGATGGTCATGCACAATAAGCGAGGAGGCCACCAAGTTTAGAAAGGATAAATCCACGGGTTTATAAAACGGTGCCCACACGACACCTATTTTCAAAATCATTTTCGCAATCCTTTTCTTTTATTTGAAAACGGCCGTACCAAACTAAACATAAAGAAAAACCGTTCATCACAAGATTTCCAACATCCACATCATCCACAAATAAATACCACACGCACAAAACTACCTAACCAAAGAAATCACACGTAAGATAAGAATAAGTCACCAGCGGAGAAGAAAACTAGAATCCTCACGTCGCGGCCTCACTGTCGGCCCAGATCCCACCCCTGATCTAACCTCTCACAGTGTGGGAAGTCAGTGACACAGGGAGTAAGAAGTAAACATAAAAAGTGCAAGATGCTAAAAACAACTAAGAGTATCGCAAACCGAAAGACCAGAGCATCCCCACTCCCCCTCATGTAGTCAAACGCAACCCCCTGGAAAAAGCAGAACTGAGCACCTGCCTCAGAAATACGCACCGCTCTGAGCACCTACCCCAAAGCTACACCGCTCTCACCTTGGTGCTTTTAACCCCCCACCTACGGGGGCCCGCACTACGTCACCTTGTGGGGTTCACGGATCAACGTACGACCTCTCCGGAAAAGTACACCAGTGCGGTGGCCAAACCGCTAGTGTGCGTGAAGCAGCCATGAGCATAGTGACATGATCAAAATGTAATATAGAGCACCTCGACATTGAGTCGCAACAGATAGTAAATACAGGAATACTCGTGCGAACAGGGGTTGGTCAAGAGTCATTAGCATATCTACTTACTCTTACGTATTACATACGAAACCATACTCAAAAATACAGAAAAGGGTACCCACCTTGAATCGCGTTGAATAAACCGTCCTGCGCACTTGCATGACTCCCGGACCCCTAAAAGTCCCCTACAAAAAACATCAGTAACACCTAACTTAAAAACCCAGACCACCCGAGTAGAGAAACAAACTAAGAGACGCACGGGTGGACACAGAGACTGGGCGGCGGAGCTTGACAACCCTGCGCGGGCGATTTCCCAGCACGGCGCGCGTTGCGGAGCGACCCGCGCGGGCACCAACCCCGCGCGGCACGTTCCCCGCGCGGCGTGCGCTGCGGAGCAACCCCGCGCGGACGCGCGCTACCTACGGACAGCACCCCGTGCGGCACCAATCCACACGGGCGCGCACTGCCTGCGGGCAACACCCGCGCGCCACCAGCCCGCGTGGTGCGCTGCCTGAGGGCAGCGCCCCGCGCGGCACCAGTCCGCGCGGGCGTGCGCTGCCTGCGGGCAGCGCCCGCGCTGCACCAGCCCGTGCGGGGGCGCGCGCGCTGCCTGCGGGCAGCGCCCCGCGCAGTACCATCCCGCGCAGCGCGCGCTGCCTGCGGGCAGCGCCTGCGCGTCACCGCACAGCGTGCGGTGCGGCCCCGCGCGGTGTGCTGCACCATATGTGGTGTGGCCCCGGACAGCGGCGACCCGTGCACGGCGCGCCGCACCGTAGGTGGTGCGGCCCTGCGCGGCTAGAGGTGCGGCGGCGGCGGCGACGCAACGAACGGCGAAACCCTAAAAGCCCAAGAAAACCCAACCAAGAACGACGAAAACGCAATAACTAACTCCGCTTACCTTGATCTATCGGAGAAGATGATCCGTTCTCGTTCCTCGCGGTGGTGAGGATCTGGACCCGCTCTCCCCGTTGACGGTAACGTCTCGTTCCCGACTTCCAGTACGTTGATCGAAGAAGATCCGGGTTCCGTTTTTTCTTTTTATCTCTTTTCTCTCCGATTAGGGTTTCCTTTTTCTTGGAGGGTAATTAATATAATATAATTAATTTTCCTTTTCTCATACGTACAATAAATCCCCAAACTGCGACAAACGGGATTCTCTAACTAACTTCTAGATAAGAGTGCCACCTAAGCCAAGTTCTAAACCAGTCGGCGCGGATTTTGATGCACCAAAGCCTTAACGGGTTCGACTTATCCCATCGCACTCGTTAACACAAATGACTCAATCCGGGAGATCCGTAAGTCGGATTTTAGATCCGATCGCTCCGCCGTTCACCATTTCTCGGGCTCTAACCTGGGAAAAAAAATCTGCAAACCACCACGGTCTACCTAGGAAAAACTTGATAATTTATTTTTCCTAATAAACTAATTTATTAAAAAGGAAATAAAAAGAGGACAGGAAAAGTCATGATACTACAGTTCTACCATAGAAAACTCAATAATTCCTTCCCTAACAACTAATTTACTTAAAAGGAAATAAAAAGGAAAAACAAGAAGGGTAATGATACTACAGTATCCCCTTCTTTTATCAATATAAAGTGTAAATCGACCTTTTGGTCGTGTCTTTATTTATTTTTGCATTTAGAGTGTAAACCGACCCTGTGGTCGTGTCTTTATTTGCCCTCGTGCATACTTTAATGCTTTTATCGACACATCAGTCGTACATTTATCCACGAGCGTTTTGACTCATTTAAGTCGAAACCAGCGATCCCTCTCTAGCTCCGCGAACCCACTTCGGCAGTCACCGGTTGCTTGCGGTTGCGAGGAATTACCAGAGGTAGAACCCGGCCGAGCGGATCCCTCCTCGGCGCGATCACTTGATTGTTGGCGCGCGATGCACTTCGACACCTTCTGGAGGGTCACCCAGCAAGGGCCGATCACACGCAAGCCACATTTTGGCCCCAATAGAGCCGAACTAAAACGATAGGATATTGATGAGCATGGCCGGAACAGCCGGTTCGCTTTGTATTGCTCGAGAAAAGGTTACAAGGGACAGATTATAAGTAAGACTACTCCTAGGAAAGTTGTAAATGTTGGTAGGAAAATCTATCTAAGAAAGCGGTAAAGGAAAGCATTAAACTTAGTCTATGAAAGTTGCAAATGCAGGTATTGAAGGTATTGAATAGCATGGGTGGTCACTGACTTACAAGGTTGTAGAACTCATTTTCCTTCGATGGTTCGCTTATTTATACTTGTCCGAACCACGTAGGCAGCTGTGTATACCATAATTTATGGAGAATTATCGCGTATCTCTCAACCACTTTCTTCTGAGTTGATTCTTCTCGGCTAGATAGTAGCTTCTTTTTTTTCTGTCTACGTTCATCCCCAAGATTAGCGCACCGATGCGTGATAATCGACGCTCATTATCGCAGGGCACGGCTTGCCAATCTCGCGTTAATTGTGTGATCCGCGCCCGAAATCTCGTGCTTGCCTTCTTTAGGATCTTTCCTTTTGTGTTCGCATATGCTCCTTTTCGGCTTGAGTAACCTGATTCCGATCCTTATTTAGTCTCTTGTCGTCGTTCGGCTGAGACAACCGATGATTCGCAACCAACCGGAGTTGGTCTTGGTCAAGACGAGAGCACCTTTCATTGGCTCTTTCTATCGACTGATATCTTCAGCCGATGGTTTGCGCCACGCGTCGTCTTCTGATTCGCTCACGCTTCTCTCTACGTGGCGATATTTTCTGCCTTAACACCGTGGTACCATAGCATACTCCAAAGAGCCTCTTTGGCTTGACTAACACTTCATCTCTTCCGTAAGCAATGATGCCACAACCGACTGTCTCAAAAGTTTTCACATTGCTCAAGTGCATGATCAAATTATACCAAGATTCCGACATTAAGCAAAGAAAAATACTAGCCTTCTCTTCTTCATCAATCTTTACGTGAAAGGTTGCGAGCTTGCTCACAATGGAGTTGAAAAAACTCTAGTATTCCTGTACCGATGTCGCGTCCTTCATCCTTAGATTATATAATTGTGGTCTAAGAAAAATCTTATTCACTAGTAACTTTCCTTCATAAAGCCTCTCCAACCTCTCCCAAACCTCTTTTGCAGTAATTTCGGTCTCCATATTGAATAACACTAAATCGTTCAATGCCATAAACAAATTTGCCAAAGCTATTTTGTCCTTTTCTTCAAATTCCTTATTCTTCATCCCTTCTAGCTTACTCTTTTTTTCCCAGCAAGATAACTTCACAACCATCCTTCACCAACACTACTTGCATCTTCTATTTCCACAGTGTAAAGATCATCCTACTGAAACGAGGAATATGATCAAACTTGATTGCATCTTTTCTTGCCATTATTTCACCGTCAATTTCAAACTGCGAAGAACTAATGCTTTAATACCAACTAATGGAACCGGTAGAGAGGCAACAAAGCACACCTCAAATTGTCACGACTTACGAGCGCAATGAAAAATCAGATCTTATGCAGAGAAACTAAACAAGAACGATCGAAAAAATAAGTACAAGAAAAATAAAGCAGTAAAGTAAATACAAACATAAAAATATATATTGTTCGGCCAACAAAATGTCAACCGACTCCTACGAAAAAGACCTTCGTATGATTAATTCATGATACAACAAAATATAAGAAGTAGATTGAATATAAAAATACTCTCTCTGAACGCTCTCCGATGTTTTTTCTCTCAACTAGATTACAATGAAGCTTTAAATCCAGATCCTCTCAAAGTGTTCTCTACGTCGGATCGTTGGCGTTAACCATTAATTACAAAAGCTCGAGCTATTAGAAATACGCAACCAATTCACTTAAAGCGTACCGACGGCAGCGCCCACGGGTCTCGACCGGATTCAACTCATCTGGACGTTAGATATATTGTTGGGCTTCTTGCCGTTAGGTCTATTATGAACCGCAGCCTCACTCAACTTATTGGGTTTGCCTAATTCAACTTATTAGTAATAGCCAATAATCTCCCCTTCCCCAACACCTGCACCGTGTGGGATGCGCTAACCATTAATCCTACAAGCTCAAGCTATTAGAAATACACAACCAATTCACTTAAAGCTTACAAACAGAACGCCCACGGGTCTCTACCGGACTCAATCGATCTGGATGCTACGTCTATTGATGGGTCTCTTGCCGTTAGGTCTGTTGTGGACCGCAGCCCCACTCAATTTATTGGACTCCCCCAATTCAACTTATTAATCTTCTGGAACTATTGTCACGGAGTAAAAAATTAGATCTATTTTAATCCATAAATAAAAAACCAGCACTCTAGATATAGCCCCAAAATGCCTTGGATTCAAACCGACTTGGACTACTGAATCCAACCAGTTAGATCCTCAAATCCAACCAATCAGATTATATGCCAAAACCACCCGAACGATTCGATTGGTCGAAAATTAATACTCAACCGATCAGATCACCCATCTGGCCGATCGTATAATTCGGGCAGATTACCTGTTGGATCCCCCATCCGACCCGTTAGTTTGAGAACCCAGTTCCGACCGATTTGTTCTGTAATCTAATCTATCAGATTGTCCTACAAGCCATCCCAGGTTCTGAAAAACACATCCAATAATTAATCCACCAAAGAGTCGACTTGAACATCGCTCCATCATAATCAAACTGAGGTAATAATTAAAAAACAAATTAAAATTCAATTTATTCCCGTGTGATTTAGTGCACTTTTTTATCTATTTTATAATTTTATTTTTATTTTATCAAAAAATTCCGCATAGCAAAGTAAAAATTTTTGACACCACAAGATTGTACCAATTTAACATAGATCCTTACAGTAAAATAAAAAAAAAAATCACAACATAATAGTTAAGTGTTACTTTCGGAATACAACATAAAAATGCGCAAAATTGTAGGATAGTTTAATATAATTTTTTGAATCACAAGATGATGAAATAAAAATATGCTAAATTACGGTGGGGTGAATTAAGATTTAACCAAAAATATATATATAAATACTTGGGAGGGCATGTCTCGAAATGGCCTATATTTAAGGTGTCTCCATACATTTTTCCATAAATACATTGCAAAATTACTTAAGTATGAGTCTTGAACTATGGATACGAATACGAGACACGACACAACAGATTTTAAAAAATAAAAATACAGACACGACAAGAATATAACTAATAAAATATAATATTTTAATATAATAATATATATTTATTATATATAATATATTAATTTTGTAAAAAAAATACTATATTTTTATCATTAAATATTAGGCGAGAGATGAGACATATATATATATATATATGACTATTTTTTTAATTAAATTTTTTATATTTTTTAATTAATTTTATAATATAATAAATTAAATTATAATATTATGTGGAACGATATGAACAAACTTATTAAGTTAGAATTTTTACCAAATTTAATTTTTTTATAAATAAACAAATTATAAAATTATATATTAACTAATTAAATTATTATTTTTATCAAATTCAAAATTCTAATTTTTTATATAATTTTTTATAATATATGAAATTATCTGACGTGGTATAAAGGCGCATCCCTCCTCCACGCCACGTCCGCATCACCGCGACGCGGACGCGCGGGAAAAATTCCCGCGTCCGTGACGCCTTTTTATCTTGACGCATAATTTCTCACGTTTTGTACATGCAAGGTGTAGCAATCTTTTACTGCCGTTTTTCTTTCACTTTGTCCTCTTTTGCTATTTATTCTCATCATTTTTTTTTCCACGGGAGATGCTAAGTGTATACTTTTTTAGGGATGTACATTCTACATTCTATTCTATTCTAGAGTAAATATTATTCCACTCCTCACATTGAGTGACGCCCCACCTCAGAATGAAATAAAGTGTAAAATATACACCCCTAAAAAAATGTATACTTATATATACCCTTTTATATTATAGCTCTCAATGGCATGAAATGCATTTTAAAGATGCATGTACAGCACTACCATATTTAATATTTCAAATAATATAGTATTATAGAGTACTACTACCGTACAATTTTATAAATTCGATCATGATATTTATAAATTATTTTCGATAATAATAAAGCTTTCGAATTGACGATCCATATCATTAAATATGAATTATATTATTTGAAAGTTTTAAAAATTAAATTTTATAAATTTTCGATAAATTTTTTTTAAAAAGACGGTATATACAGAGACGAAGCAATAGTAGGACCCAAGGTGACATGGCCCCCCTCAATATTTTAATATTACTCAATAATCCTTAATACTAATTTTTCTCTTTCTCTCTTTTAGATAATAATGACCCCTTCTACTTTTTAATATTTATTTTTGTGCCAATATAATTTTCTTTATTTTTTATTTATATACATTTTAAATAGATAAAAATATATTAGGAGTCTTGTACTTACAAATGATTTGAAATACATATTAATTCTAAATTTTTTATTTCATATTTTTTTAATTTCTAACTATTTTTGGTAAGCTATTTTATTTAACTAAATAAAATATTATACTAAATTTAATAGATCTTTTAGCTAAAGTCATTGATCTAATTGAATTACGGTTATATTTAGTAAAAATTTTAGTTATTTGAATAAAATAATATAAATAAAATAATTTAATATTAACTATTTTTAAATTAAAAAAATTTAATATTTTTATATTAATTATTTAATTAATAATTTTTTAAAAAAAAATTGATGATGTACTAAAATTTTTATTTGAATATATTTTGGCCCCTCTCATAATTAAATTCTGGCTTCGTCCGTGGGTAGTTATGGATGTAAAAGAATCGAAATCGGTTGAATTTTTAATAGAAAATTATATTTATTATCTAGATAAAAATTATTAACTCCGACATTAAATTGAAGAATCATATTCTTTATTTTTAAGTAGGTCGTTCGATTTAATCATTTATTTTATGCTCACTTGATAGAGCTAATTATAATTTTAAAAAATTACAAAATTTATTTTTTAGAAGTTTTAAATGCTCTAGATTATATTTAACTGTATGAATTCTTGATTCGGAAGCTCCATCATCGAAAATAATTTACGAGTATGATAGGCTCTATACTCATAAGACTATAATAGCCCTACTGTGCTATCAATAGCACCAAGTTTAGTGCTATCAAGTTTTTCACTATTAAATCTATCTCTTTGACTATTTCTAATTCTTAGATCATACTATTCCACAACCGCTAACTAAATCTTAAGGGACCACTATTATTCTAGCCAACACCAATTTGGTGTTATTAATAGTATTGTAGCCTAGTTCATTTGAATTTGGATTTTTAGTCTTGTTTTAAAAAAAAAAATTTCTTTTCCACTTTTTTTTCTCTAATCTATAACTTTATTTTTATTAAATATTTATATTCCATATCTTTTCATTTTAGTTGTTATATTAATTTTTTATTGATCGCAACCAACAATGAAATTTTAATTTAATTTCAAATATATTTATTTAAATTTTAATTTTATATAATTTAAATTTATGAATTTTTAAATAAAAATTGAAATTTGAGTTTAAATCATGAATTAAATTTCATTTTTATATCAAATTTGAATTAACAAATATCAGAATTTAATTTTAATTTTTTAATTAAATCTAAATTAAAATTTTGATATTTTTAGTTCAAAACACATACTAAAATTTTAAGTTAATCGAAATTCGAGAAACATACAAGAATACTAAATATATATTAACATGAAAAGGTAGAAGAACTAAATAATTGTTGCCCATAGCAACCATGTAAATTTGAGTTAGAATATAACAAATATTTTCTAATAAAATATAATAATTATATTTTACTTTTTAAAATAAATATGATAAAAATATATATATATTGATTTGACATAACAATTACAATAATTATAGCGTGTATTTGCAAGTACACTTAAACTAGCAAATGAGACTCATGATCACATGTACCGTAATAATACTCGAAATGAGCGGTAAAGACCGCTCAGCAGAAAAGGAATGCATATATCAAGACGACGCGATGCCCCGAAACAGAGCCTAAGACCCTTCATTTCCAGATGACAAAATAGCATAAGTTAATACACTCAGAAAAGAAGGAACCAAACTGCATCACACTGTATACGCTCCAAAATTCTGCATGCATTTTTGTCGAAACTGAAACCATTTAAGATACATACTGGTAATCTAAAGAAGCATCGTCGCTGTGCCTTGAAAATTCATGAGCTTATTTATATATATATATATATATAGATGGATTAAGCCGCGGCTGATGGGAGGGTCATCTCGATGTTGGATGGCATTAACACATTAAATCCGTCGGCGGCTGTTGATATTATCATCCCCGGGATCTGCGGGTGCCAATGCAGTTCCTTTAAATCCTTCTGACCCTGTTTGCGTGAAGGAAATATCAGAATTTCGGAGAATTATGATTGCCGGTAGTATAATTCTCTTTGAAATAAATTAATTCGAGTATCTGGCGCCGTGTGAATTGAATCGTAAAGTAAAAGGTTGCTGCATAAAATTCCCACTAAAGAACAACACATGTAAACAACACCTAAACAAGGTGAGTATGAAAATTAGATGCTTAAGGCCTGTTTATCTGCACTTGCAACGTGCGGGGCAGCACTTTTGTGCAAAACAGGCAGGCAGTAGAGCATTAAGCAGACACAATACAGCTGCCTTTGATACCCCCACAGGTAAAGAGAACATGTTAGAAGCAGAACCAGGAATTTGATGCTTCAATGGTATCAGTTCCGTCATAATCTTGGCCAAGCAGGCCTTTTTATAAAAAGATGGATGCATGCAAAATGTACGCAGAATCCAAAAAGCATCAACTATTTCTCAAGAAGAAAATGTTAGCTCAAAGGAAATGAGTAATTTACTCTCCGACCACAGGTTAGATAAGGTCAGTAATGGAACCTGATGAACAAAAAGGAGCTGTGGTGGCAGATCTTCAGGGGCATTTGCTTGCTCTTTCATCTTTACTTTGAATTCAGCCTCCTCCTCTTCATCTCTTTCCAAAGAAAGGTCCCAAATCCTGGCAACCAAAAACCAAACAACACGTTAAAATGATGACTTGACTTAAACACATGAGCCGCAATTTCAAACCACCATAGTTAATAATGCCCGCAAGTGCGACACTACTTTTTTCTATGATGTGACATTATTGAGCTATGCTGATTGTAATTGAAAATTGCTCTTCAAGCCATTACATTTCTTCAAATCATGCAAGTGGGCGTGCACACAGCGTTCACACACACACACACACACACACACACACACACACACACACACACACAGTAGACACTGATTGAAAAAGCAGAGCTCATCGTACGTCAATTGATGGTCAGCAGATGAAACAGCTAAGGTCGATGCTTCATGTGGACTCCATTCTATAGATGTAACAGGCTGCTTGTGGTACTTGAAGTGAGCCACCAATGAGTCTCCCTGTTGACACAAGAAAGATGTAAACAAGCAAAATCTTGATTCAACAGCAGAACAATCATAACATATATTTTTGTGAAGGACTTTTGGAGGGCAAAAATAAGTCTGACTTTTGCTTAAACTTTGTTCAAAGAGTTCGTAAAGTTGGTAAAGACAATTATGCGAGCCAAGACAAAAATAGCATTTTTTTTTTCTTTTTTCTTTTCTCTTTTTTTGTCTGATGGTTGTCAGCCAACATAAAACATTCAACTCAAAAAGTGACACAAATAAATAGCAGCAACTAGATAAACTATCAATAAATCTATAATCTATAATCTATAATCTATAAACATATATTAATCCCCATGTGGGAGTCCACGTGTCAAATTTTTTCTATTTTGGCTCTAGAGGTGTAGAACCCACCTATCAATATTTCCGCTTTCTTACCCACAGCGAAACGACTGCATCGTTTCTGTTTCCATCTCTTCATAGCCCTCTCCCTCATCTCACCTTTCCGTCTTTTTTTTCTTTCAATATTTCTTCTCATTTGGATGGGCCCCGCCTACCTTCTCTCTCTCTGACCTTCTCCCGTGTCCCCTCGTCTTCCCCTCCCTAACACCATTCTCTAAATTAATAAATAAAATATTCAATTACCTAATAATGCCTTTTAGTTTTTTTATTAGTCTTTTCGTTTTCTCAAAAAATAAATTATGCTGATCTAAAATAATATCTTTTCGTATTTCTAAAAGTATCTTTTAGTATTTCTATAAATGTCTTTTAGTTTTTCCATAAAATTATGAGTTAATGCATAGGAAAGTTGAAAGGCTTTTTTAAAGCCTGTATATATGTAACAATTTTATGATGAAAAAGAAAAGTCAAGTTGAGTTGAATTTTCTACTTTCATTTAAATATATGTACTTTTGTTTTCAAAGATCTTCTATTCTTTTTTTTTTTTGTCAAACTTAAGAACATTTCTACTTAAATTGAGATTTTCTTCCATCATATGAATATGAATTTTTTACTAATTGATTTGACAAGAATAGTTTAGTTTGTACTTCAAGTGAAATTATTGCTTATGCATTTCATTTTGCATTTTTAGTTTTTGTTTGTTCAGATAATATAAATTTTTTACTTATTGATTTGACAAGAATAATTTAGTTTGTACATATTGCTTATATTTTTTTTTTTTTGCATTTTTAGCTCTACAGTAACAGTTATCCGCCACAAAACCCAATCGCTACACTATATCAATTAATTATAAATTTGAAAATGATATATGTTTAATATCTTCTTTTTAATAGTATTAATTATTAAAGGTCACTCTATGAAATTCTCATTTTAATAGTATCTACCAAGGTTTCAAGTGCCGCCTGTGCCCCTCGGCACAGGGCGGCACGTACCGTGCCCCTCAAATGGGGGCACGGTACAGGGGGTATTGCCCCCCCCTCCCCCGCGTCTCGGCGATACCCTTTGGGTATCGCCCGAGACAGGGGGATACCCAAGGGTATCGCCCGTGCCGTGCCGCACGGCACGGCAATTTTTCCTTTTTCTTTTTCTTTTTTTCTTTTTTCTTTTTTAATCCCGCATAGAGTATTTTTTTGTTATTTTTTTAAAAAATAACATATTGTACGGTACATATATATATATATATATATATATATATATATATATATATATATATATATATATATATATATATATATATATATATATATATTTTATCTTTAAGAGATTTAGATTATTTTGTTCACTAACTAATTTAGATTGTTAGTAAATGTAAGTATCTTTAAGAGATTTAGATTATTATTATTTACTAACTAATATAAAAAAGTAAAAAGATAAGATAAAATGAGAATGTGGTTATAAATCAGATCTTTAAAAGATTTAAGTTGTTATTATTCACTAACTAATAGCAATCTAAATCTTTTAAAGATTTAGGTTTTATGATTAAAAATATTTTTTATCTCTTTTCCTTCTTATATTAGTTAATAAATAATAACAATCTAAATATTTTAAAAATCTAATCGGTAACCACATTCTCATTTTATCTTATCTTTCTTCAATAAGAACCTAAATCTCTTAAAAAAATCTGACTCGTACCCACATTCCCATTTTATTTACGTATCTCTCTGTAATTTTATTTGAAATTAACTTAATCATGAAAATTATAGCTAAAGGCGGCCCACCGTCTTTAGAAGGCGGTGAGCCTTCTGTATGTGGCGCTAATATGGCAAGCTAATATGGCAAAAATAGGGTTAGTTTTACAAATAAAATTTTGATAAGATTATTTCGCAAATTATAAAATTTTAGAAGGTTATTTTAAAAAAAACTCCATTGTACTTTATACATAAAAAAAATTATCAATATGTTAATTGGTGAGTATAGTAAGCTATATATAGCCAATATTCATAATTTTTTTACTAAAAATTTCAAAACAATATTATAAGAGTTTATTGGAAACAAAAAAAATAAAAAAAAACCGTGCCAGAGTGTGCCACTGGGAGGTCATACGTATCTATCGGCACGCAAGCGTGCCTGTACCGTAGTTTCTAGTAATGGCATAAATTATAAGGGCAGATACAGCACTGCTCAAGTGCAACACAAAAGAAGAAAAGATTATTGTTCTATATTCCTCTTTTTATCAAAAAATAAAAATAAAAAATAAGGGTCATTTACTGCGAGTGGGTCACAATACGGAGTTTCTACTAATGGCATAAATTATAATGGCAGATACAACACTGCTCAATTGCAACACAAAGGAAGAAAGGATTATTGTTCTGTATTCCTCTTTTTATCAAAAAAATATATTAAAAAATAAGGATCATTTACTGCAAGTGGGTGTAAGGCAAAAATCGTAACACACACACACACACACACAGAACTCGAAGAACTTGGTCACTGTATCAAGTCAAAAAGAATGGTAAACATCTCTCATAGGTTTAAGATAACTTTCTTATATCAAGTATTCAACTGAGGATATACAACAATGCAAACCATTTATGAAGTGCATGTCTCACAGTAAATTGAAGTATGGTTGACTAAATTCAATTGCACTACCGGTCATTGAAGAACTTGTCAGCAAAAACAATGAACAAGAGCAACACACGGTAACTAGAAAATGTGACTTTTCCTCCCTAGTCCTTTAAAAAAGGTTGATAATAATTTGTAGTGCAATCAATTTGAATTTCGTCTTCAGATATATAAGCCATTCATAAAAGTTTTAACCAATTACAGAATTACATGCAATAGTAAAACAGCCAAATTTCACTAAATTACATGCAATATGATTAAAAAAGCTTTCGAATCACAAGTTTGAAAATAAAATGATCCGACACTGCAAAAATCCAAATAAAAATTACACCATTGGTCCCTAACCTTTACCTGATTTTTCACTTGATGCCCAACCCTTTAATTTTGGAATTGAGTTACTAAAATTTATTACTTTTTCAATCAAATCCACTCCCTTCCCCACATTGTTTGGACCGAAATTGCCACATCAGCAACAAACCATGTTTGCCACATCAGGACTAAGCCTTGCCTCATGGCAATTTTCACCACCATTAGCAGGCTTTTGAACAGATAGAACTTAATTGAAAAATTAATAAATGTTACATCAATAAATGTTACAGACTCAGTGCAGCAAAGTTAAAGGTTGGACCAAGTGAAAAATTGCGTAAAGGTTAGGGACTGATGGCGTAATTAATTCAACTATGAAAAGTATAAAAGGAGAAGCATGCTCAACGACAATAACCAATTTTTCTCTATAAGAGATGCAATAACTCTAAGCAAAGTTATTTACAATATCAAACTAGAAAACAGTCAACAACGATTCAACTAGCATCATAAGAAATAGCTGACTATGGCATTTCTTCATGTAGAAGTCTGATCTTTCATCTATAGAGGAGACTAGTTAATCACAATCACATTCCCGAGTGAAATATTCTCGTAGTTATACAATTTACGAGTCAAGAAAAAACAAGGTATGGCAATCTGAAACTTAATTAACAGAAGAAGAAGTGGAAAGAAATTGATTACCTTGATTAATCTAAGGTCGCGAATTGAGAAGCTACCATCATCACTCCCAGAGGCTATCATACAGCTAGCAAGCCTACTCAGGACGATGAAAATAAGAAAACAGATTAGAAACACTGAAAAGCAAATCAACGATGGTAGTATGATGAAAGTGAACAAAAACATTTTTGCATGTACCGGTTCCAAGAGATAACATTGACATCGGCATCATGTGCCTTAAAGGAAACTGCTGGAGATCTTCCTAGCCTTGTATCCCATATTGCTATTGTTCCATCCACTGAACAAGAGGCAAACACATCGGCTTCCGTGGGACTCCACTACAAAGATAGAAGCAATGATATTCACGACTCCATAACATTTTCCATTTCCTATATATTTCAGAACATCAAATGTCAAGGCATACTTGTAAATCTTCAACACTCGCACTATGCCCAACAAAAGGGATCCCATCAACATTCCATGTATCAGACGTGGGCATCCAAAGATGAATACATTTATTGCAATCACCTGGAAGGAGAGAAAAAGGAAGCCTCCCCACATCAATAATTCCAGTTGCCATAGTAATAACAAATTATGAAATTACATGGAAAATAGTTTGAAAAACAAAGACATACCAGATACAAGCCTTCCAGTAACAACAGGACTCCAATCAATTGCGTAGCCTTCATCTTTGTGTCCGGTGAATTTTATTATAGGAGAGTGACGGTGAATGCTATTATCCCCTCTGCTTACGGCTGTTTCTGATTCTGCTAAAGCATTAAGATATGAGCTGAAGTCCCAAACCTGCATAAAGTTACAATAGCATAAACCATATAAGTTAGATAATTGTGCTGTTTCACAAGCCCAGAGAAATATAAAATAGTAGAATTCTAACATTTGTAGAATAGCAATTGGATGGTAATAGACATTAGACAGAAGACAAGCCAGTTTGCAGCGGGGTATGAACTATCATCTATCACGTGGTCTGACAAGGCATCAACACTGTAAACACACCTCCAACATGGCAACGGGCACAGCTTGAAACACTTTATTTTAAAATTTTCAAGCAAACAAGCTATATAATGTTTGCCAAACTAATTAACTAATTACACACTTGGACGATCTGATTTTTTTTTTATTTTGATATCATATGTATGAAATCTAAAATTTCACAATTCATTGAAAATTTCATGAATCAGTGACAAATAATGAATTGATATTTTAGTTCTGCCCTTTGTAAGAATGGCTTATCCATTTGCAGAAAAGAAATCATGAAATTTAACTAGGTGGTCAGGTCAGTCTCAATTCAATTCCAAATTTGAGTCCTTAATACTGAGCTAATATATCATTTTCAAACATATTTCCTTGGAATTAGAGCAAAAGATCCAAGTGAAAACACACTAAGAACAATCAACATATTTGTTATGAATAAGTAAAGACTGGCGCCAACATGTGTCAAAACAGTGTTAATATGCCAAAGGTACAAACCATGTCAGACACAGATCGGCAAATAGTAAAGAAAAAGAAAAAGAAAAAAGTAACACGAGAAAATAATGTATATCAAAACACACAGATATACTATTACAGCATAATAGATAACTTAGCACAACAATATAAGACAGATAACTTCATGATTAGTCTATATTTATACCCATAATGCATTATCAAATGTAAAACGATATGCACTGTATATTGCATTGCATCAACTAACATGACATACAGGGAAACATACACACACATGCACAAGGGAAAGATTAGGGAAAAGATTTTCCCAACCTGCACATTACCAATATCTGCCCATGTAACACATATATGTGGCTTTTGGATCATAGATCGTATCCGATTGACACATCCTTGATGAGCCACCTTGCGTAACTGTTAGAAAAAGGCGAGAAGAGTAAGAGCATTCTACAAACTCAAAAAACTACTGTGTAATTCTAGCATTGAAGAAATACAACTACTGGTACAAAAACCTAGCCCAAGTTATCTTTATAAGGAAAAGAATAAAATAAAACCTTGCCTGTAAAATTGGTTTGGACGCGTCATTGCTCTCATCTTCATCGTCATCTTCATCACTGCTACTATCACTATCCTCCATATCGGCATCATCATCAGCTGATGCTGCAGGCACTAAATCACGCTTCTTTCCTTTTATATTTGAGAGCTTGAAAATACCAATATAATTCCAAGATGATTGCTCAGCCTGCCAAAAGATTAAAAGAAAAATATTGGAATATTAGTACAATCAAAATCCAAAAAATTTAAAGAAGCTCCGACGAATTGAACAAACATTAAAACCTTGATAAGATAACTTCCCCAAAATTTACCAAACCGCAGAAATAAATTAAAAGGGATAAGTAATTTCCATGTAAATCAATCTATCTTTTGGCTCTCAGATTTCAAGTTTTAAGCAGTCCAAAACAGTGCATACAAGTACAGTCTATATTCCCGAGCTGAAAATAAACAATACCAACAAAGCAAACAATTTCACAAATAGCATACGAAATAAATAAGAGCAACAGTACTAGGGCAGCAATTAAATTATGCAAATTAAGAAAATATTGTAAAATGCTTATAGAGTTTCCTAAAGAAGTCATTATCATTTCATCTATCTGTGAGCTCAAGGTTATTCTATCTGTCCACTAAATAGTATACTCTCCAAAAGTAATACTTAATTTAAATGTCAAGTAATCAAACCTGCGTCCCTGCGACACCATATACTGTATGAGGAAACTCTGTCCGGACCAATCCCAGCGAATCGTGCACTATATCAAAACTACAACACAAAATTTAGCATAAAAGTCTGATTTTTACGACAAAAAGAGAAATGGCAGTATAAATTTTCACTTAAATCTTCTACCTCAAACAAGGCCATCCAATATTGAAACCCCGAAGGTAATTATATGCAGAGGGATCAAACTGGAGCTCCTCTCCCTCTTCTAGATTATCAACACCTGGTTGCCATACCTTTGAAAGAATAATCGATCAATCGTTTCAAAATCCAAAACAGAATGCAATGAATACCTAGATACTATCAATTCAATCAAGAGTACAAAACACACAAAAATTAAGAACCTCCCAAACTACAGACCATTGTGAAATAGACCCTTGAGCTGGATTTTTCTTTTAATTTAACACCCTCTTAACTTTGAATTGCTTTGATTTAACTTATTCTAATCATCTGAATTAGGAATTTCGTCAAAATATGCCGGAATCAATATTTTTATTAGCTAAGCAACCTCATAAAACCATGAAATATATATTAAAAATAATTGTCAATAATTTTTGACAAAATCTCAGAAAAATTCAATGTGAATTACTAAATCCAAAAAAATTAAAAGTTAATAAGTTCTCAATCAAAACAAAGTAAAGTTCCGGGAGGCTATTTCAGAATAGCCTATAGTTGAAGGGGACTCCATATACAACTTCACCTACTTAAAAATCCAATCTTGTAAGTATGAAACAAATAATAGGATAGAAATTTAGGGTTTTGTCGTCACCTTAGCAGGTGCTGAGGGCACCGCAGAAGAAGAAGCAGCAGCGTCGCCCTTCTGAGATCCCTAAAATAGCAACAAGAAAAAAAAGAAAAACATTAAAAACAATTGATAAATTGAATACGAACAACGAACGAGGATATCTCTTACCTTATTCTCTCTTGCTAAGAGAAAAAAGTAACTGGTCAATTGAAAGGAGCAAGTGCCGGGTATGCCTAAGGAGGTTTTCATCTTACTCCCAAATCATACTAAATAGGATGGTATTCTCAGTCGGCGAAGCCTAGCCTCACTCAATTGAAATAACACAAGAATAAAACCAAAGGGAGAGGCGGTGAGTGGGGGAGGTTTAAGAAACCACCCGGTTTGTACATCTACAATATCCTAATCACGTATGCTAAATCAGTTTTGTACGGATTAAAGAAGGGCTCTCAGAGCGCAGTCTTATAAATTCCATAAAACTCTTATAGAGTTAGAGTTTGGCCTAAGATTACATAAGATTCGAGCGAGACGAAGAAGAAGAGGAGGAGGCGAACGCACCTTGCTCTTTCGCTTGCTCTTCTTAGGGTTTTTGATGCTCCGAACCATCGCTATGGCTCTTCGAGGAAGAGGAAGGAGTTTTTCTTCTCTCTTTTTTTTCCCTCTCTGTTTGTGGCATAGTTAGTTAATTCGAATTCGAATTCAACAAAAATTCGGTACGGGTATAATACAGATAAAACTTGTATCCTAATTTTTAAATTCGCTGAAAAATACGGTTTAAAAAACAGGTTAGCCAATTATTCGGATACGCGATTTATATGAGAATTAGAAGTTTATCAATTAAAAATTCGGGATAAAAAATTCGGCTATAAAATTAAATATTTTTCTCTAGATTTATGCTCTACTACGATCTAGCAACAATAGGGAAGCAACGAATTACCCATCAATTAATCATCCTCCATCAACCATCACCTAACCCTAAGTAATTAACCACTCTCCAATGGTTGTCACAATAGCAAGCAAATTAATGGATGTAACAACAACTTAGTTAGAGAGAAAGATGTTTTGTGTGAAAAACACAACAACTAAAAGAGAGAAATTAAAATTCGGCACTTGAGTTGAACATGCAGATAATAGCAAATGTTAATTTCACTCACAAAAACTATAAATTAGTACACTGTACACATTCACAAACTCACAGTCACAAATATCCAGGGCTTGGTGGCGACGAAGATGGCGACCGGCGCGCGGCCCTGAGGGGTTCCGATGGCGAGCGGTGTGCGGCTGGGGAGGTGGGGAGGAGGCGGGGGTGAGAGTCCGAGACCACTTTATTTTTTCTTATAACGAGTAGGTTTTTTTTCTTTTGTAGGGCTGTGAGGATACTCGTGCGTAGAGATATCAACAGCTCAAATTCGGAACGGATTTTAAAAAATTCGAAATCCGACCGATTTAAAAAATTTATATTCAAATATAAATTTTATTAAAAATTAAAAATCCGAATTCGAACCTGAATTCAAAAATTCAAATTCAAAATAATTATTTTATATATATATATATATATATATATATATATATATATATATATATATATATATATATATATATATATATATATATATAGTAAATATATTACATTAAATTTAAAATTTTAAAATATAAACTTAAATATTAAATATTTATATACGCATATATTATATAATGTAAAATTAATTCGGGTTCGAATCGGGTATAGTAAAAAATCCACATCCAAATTCAAATTCATCGGATTTTCATTTTTTATATTCCTGTTTAATATCGAATAAATTCATTCGGTTCAAATTCAGGTTGGGTTCGAATAAAATTTCGAATATACATACACATTGACATCCCGTACGTATGCAAACGAGAGGATTTGGAAAGACTAGATCCTAAACCCTAAATCTAAATCCTAAAACCCTACCTAGATGTGTAGACGGGGGATCGGGGGCAGGAGCATGCCCCGCCTCTTATCCCGATGATTAAAATATTAATCCAAATTCATGACGGATCAATAAATAAATAAATAAATAAATATTATATAATTCGCACAAGTCGCTTTCCGCGCGTTCCGAATTTGCCAATTAATTTTTTTTATAAAATATAATATTTTTAATATTTTTATAAATATAAATTAATAAATTTTTTAATAGTATTGAATAATATTATTAAGTTATATATAATTAATAACAGGGCTTTTTTTGAAATTGACCCTATAAAAATTTAAATTTTTAAAAATAGCCCTGCAAAATTTGTATTTGCAAAAATGGCCCTCTTCCTGCCATGTCAGCGAGCCACGTAAGCCGGACCGCCACGTCAGCTCGCCACACCAGCTGGGGCGGGGGTTGAGTAAGTTAAACACGCAGACCCAGCCTGCGTGTTCTAAACACGCAGGCTGACCGCAGCGCGCGGCCCAGGCCCGCAGCGCGCGGCCCGCGCGGTGCACAAGCGTGCCCACGCGGCGCCTGCGCAGCGCCCTTGCGCTGCGCGGCGCCCGCAGCGCTCCTGCGCAAGCCCGCCAGCGCCAGTGCCCTGCGCGCGCGCCCGCCAGCGCGCAGGTGCAGCCTTCGCGCGCCCGTTTGGCGCCCTGCGGCCAAGCGAAGCTCAAGGACAAGCAGTCCAAGCACACAATCTCCATCAACAACACCAACCCACTCCAAATCCACCATTAAAGGGCAAAAAAACAAGCTTCTAAAAAAAACTGCAATTTACCTTGTTTGAGGCTCCTCGCGCGCGCTCTGTTCGGCAACCAACCGAAGGTCCTCCTTCGCACCCCCCATCCACCTCCCTCTCTTTTCCCATTTTTTTTTCCATCATTTTTCATCATCTTTATCCTTCATTTCCATTTTTTTTCCTTCCTCTGTTCCATATCCAAAACCTCTGTTTCTTTTTTTTTTGAAGAAGAAGAAGATGGTGACGTGGCGCCTTCATTTAATTAAGGGATGGCTAATTAAATGGGCTTGGGGGTAGGTGAGAACACGCAGGCTCAGCCTGCGTGTTACTCCACCCCCGCACCAGCTGGTGTGGCGAGCTGACGTGGCGGTACGGCTGACGTGGCTCGCCGACATGGCAGGAAGAGGGTCATTTTTGTAAATACAAATTTTGCAGGGCCATTTTCAAAAATTTAAATTTTTATAGGGTCAATTTCAAAAAAAAGCCCTTAATAACATCAATTAGGAAAATTTGAAATATCAATCAAAATTAATAATAAAATTTAAAAATTTCAAATGCATACATATTAAATAAAAAATGTTACTAGAATTACAACACCATCTTATTTATGATTTTATTTTATAAATATATTATTTTTAAAAAATATTCTTTTAAAATACAAATGATTTTTTGACGGATTCGGGGCGAATCATGGCGAGGCGAAGTTTGGCGGGGCAAATTTGGGGTGAATTCGAAGCGGATCAAGATTTTTTTCGTTTCTGCCCCGAATCCGCCTCGGATCATAAAATTCACCTTGTTTCCTGCATCGAATTTGTTTATTTCTGATTGGAAAGTAAATATTTTTTTTATTTTGGAATATATAAATCTTGAGTTGGCTTTGCGCGTTGAGCAACCATTTAAGGTAGTGAGACCAATGACTCCACAGCAGGAATCCGCTCATGATAAATAGGAGCGATCCAACCGTTTAAATTTGATGCTCAAAAAATTTAGAATGCCAAAAAATATAAAAGGATTACTTCTGAAATATGATAAAGTCACGGATTATTTTGGGGTGTACATTCTACACCTCGCCCATTTAAGAGTGGGGTGCTTTTAAGGGGTCACTTCAAGTAACCCCTCACCACACCCCACCCATGGCCACTAGATGGGTGGGGTGTGGAATGTACACCCCACAAGGGGTGTACAAGTAGAATTTTTCTTATCTAAAAACCATTGAGGAGCAATTTGTTAGCTCCAATAAAGCTTTGACAAGCACGCTAATTGAGTGATTTTCGAGCATCAAGTACAATCGAAACAAGGATGTGCGTGAGCATATCATGGAGATGCGGAATATAGCGACTCAACTAAAGGCTTTAAAATTTGATATCTCTGATGCCTTCTTAGTCCATCTGATTGTAAACTCATTACCGTATGAGTTTGACCCCTTTAAGATCTCTTACAACACGCATAAGGACGAATGGTCAATAAATAAATTACTGACCATGTGTGTTCGAGAAGAGAAAAGACTTAAGCAGGAAAAACCGGAGATTATGACAGAATCTGTCAATTTGGCTATTTAGTGCAAAAGGAAAAAAGACAAAAGTACCTCTAATTCCAAAAAGATAGCACAAGTGTCAATAAAGAATTCTGACAAGAAAGATCAATGCTACTTCTGTAAGAATAAAGGGCACATAAAAAAGACTGTTTGAAATATAAAATTTGGCTCGAGAAGAAAGGTATTGAAACTATCTATATTTGTTATGAATCTCATTTAGTTAATATTTTTAAAAACATACGGTGGATTGACTCTAACATTATTATACATATCTCATGCAAGAATTTCACAACCGAAAAATACTGAAGTCAAATGAAAAGATTTTCATTACAAGAATTGATATTTTTAATGACCAAGTTTTAACGATAGGAATTATTTTTGGTCGTTAAAATCGTACATATAGACGTTCCCTCGTTTAAGACAAATTAATTTGGACCTTTAACGACCAAGATTATATTAGTCTTCTTATAAGAGATTTATCCAATCGTTAATAATATAAATTTAGCATTTTTTTTGTGAAGTGAATATTTAGACTACTCCCACGCGCAACCATCTTTCTCTTTATTTTATTATTATTTTTTTTCTTTCTCTCTTCCAAACCAATTCACCTTCCTCATTCACATTTTCCAAACAGAGTAAACCCTCCTCCCCTCCCTCTCTCTTTCTCTAATTTTCTTTCTCTTTCACACTTTTCCAAATCCCTTCACCTTTCTTCTCGCACCCTACAACCACAAGATTTCTTTCTCTTTCACACTTTTTCAAATCCCATCACCTTTCTTCTTGCACCCTACAACCACAAGAAATACTCTCCATCTCACCACGGCACGAGTGCCCCCATGACCTCTAGCCTTCTTTCCCCGTGCGCAATCGTTGACGCGAGCATCCCGTCGACGGCCTTTATCTCACCACGCGCTAGCACCCCCACGGCCGCCGGCCTCCTCTCACCGCGCGCAATCGTCGACGCGAGTACCCCGTCGATGGCCTCCATCTCACCACGCGATCATCGGGTATTTTTGAGGCACTTAGGAAGAATCGTGCATGATCGCAATATTTGTCCACTTCCTATGCACTCGTGGAAGGATGAGATTAGGGATGAAGAAAAGAAACATATGTGGGCTACGGTGACGGCAAAACTATTTAGCTTGATATCAATTTGAGTTGATCATAAAATTATTTCATCGCGTTATAAGTTTTCAATTGTTATATAAGTAAAAGTTTCAATTTGGAACTTTTATTTTGGTTGATTGAAATTTAGTAGTGAATTGGTTGTAAGCTGAAATAATATATAATTTTATATTTACAATAAGTTTTATAATCTTATATAAATTTGATTTGAACTTGAAGGATAAATTTGATAATAAAGAAATGAGGGAGTTTCGTGAAGATATCGTAACTCATTTGAATGATTTGTGGAACAAATAGAGGGGAGATTTACGTCGCAAATATATAAAATCATACAGTACTATACAAGAGACTCTAAGAAATATTTTTGAAGATATGGAACGAGATGATTGGGAGCGGCTAGTTAACGAACATTTCTCAAGTAAAAAGTTTATATGCTTCTTCTTCTTCTTTTTTGCCCTTAGATGAATTGAAGTATAAGCAATATATCCTAAAAAAAGCTTTTCTTACACATTTTGCTAATATTTTGATTTTTTTTTCTTCTATATATATAAATATAGGCTGCAAGCAAACGAACTCCAGTAATAAGGGAAAGTTACCAATACCTCATCGTACAGGTAGTAAGCCAATTCGACAAATTATTTGAAAGAATGTAATGGAAAGTTAATATTATACTTTTTTTATATTTTAGTTTTTGTGTTGATAAATATTCTTTGAGTTTGATTTCTGTACAAAAGGTAGACAAAGTCGGTCAACCACCAAGCTTAATTAGCAACTATATTTTTTGATACTAGAAAAATGGGTGACAAATTAGTAGATGAAGACACTGTAAAACAATATGTATGTGGAACATATTTTTTTGTTTTAGTTTTGGCACTTTTAATGCATTATCAACTTACTATTATTTATCTTATTTTTTGAAGAATAAAATTGTTAATGCTACTCAATCGGGACCCTCCTTATCCAATATAGAGCTAGTTGAAGAATGTTTTGGGCCACAACGTCATAATTATATTATTGCTAGTGACTTAAAGCCTAATGATATGAAGACTATTAGAATTAGAGTTGAGCTTCAAGTTAAGCTTCGTGAAACTCAAAAAGTAAATAATTCGCTTAAGAGTCGTATAGATGTAATGGAAGCCGAAGTAAGAATGATTAAGGAAATGCCTCAACGTCAACATTCCAATAGTCCACCTCCTTCATCCGAAGAGTAAATAATATAATTTTATTTAAATTTGTATAGTTTTTGCATATTTATATATATATTTATATTGGCACACAAAAGTTACTTTTAAATTCTATGAGTTGTTTATTTGCTTTATTGTTCAAAATCTATTTGTATGACTTACTTTTACAGTGTTTTAACTTTTATTCTTTTTCTCTTTTGTAGATAATTCATAGCGATTTTTGGGACAAGAAAGACAATCAATTGCAATATGCCTTTTTTGTTTTAAGCTATTTTTTTTTAAAAAAAATAGTAATAGGCACTTTATTTTTTGGTGAATATTAACTATATATGTAATGGTGTGATAAAAAACTCTAAAGTATTAGGTGAATGGTTTGGAAATAAGTATGAATTTGTAGATGTCAATTTCTTTTATTGTTAATCAAATATTATTATAAGTTTGTTCATAAATTGTGGATTTGTCATAAGTTTGCTTATATATATATATATATATATATATATATATATATATATATATATATATATATATATATATATATATATATATATATATATATATATATATATATATATATATGTATATGTATATGCAAAGTATTTATGTTGCTAAAAGCAATAAATAATATTTGTATCATTAACAACGATCGTTATTATACTATCTTCTTTTGCTTACGAAATACTATTAATGACGGGAAATATGGTCGTTAACTATACTAGCGATAAAACTTTTGGTCGTTATTAACACAATGAATGGGACAATTATAATTTTCATAATCTATATTACGACCGTCGAATTGGTCGTTGTTGTAAAATGGAGTGGTTACTAATGTAAATAAATAACGATGACAAATTATGTGGTCGTTATTAGTTTATAACGACAGGTAGTTCATTTTGGTCGAATCTGATTTTAACAAAGGAAGCACTTACGACGGGTCATGATGGATGAACTCGCTGTCGTTATTGATTTTTAACGACGAAAATCCGGATTTTTAACGACGGTATTGTCTTTCATTAAATAACGTATTTTCTGTAGTGAATTTGATTAGTGGAGAAGGAAAAAAATCTCAAGTTGAAGCCGTAGGAAACTATATTTTAGAACTTAGCACTGGTTTTATATTTTTAGATTTTCTAGAAATCTTAGTTTCCATTTCTAAACTAAGAAATAAAAATCCTAAGTCTTTATTTGAAAATAATTTTTTTACTATCTTCTCTGATAATATTTTTATTGACAATAGTTGTTTAGTAGATGATTTATATAAATTTAATTTGAGTCGATCTTTTGAGAATAACTTTAATATTAATTATAGCATTGGTGTTAAAAGAAATAAGAAAAACTCCTCTTATTTGAAGCACAGACGTTTAGCTCATATCTCTTTAGAGAGAATAAAGCGATTGGTGAAAGAAAAGATCCAAAAACATTTTGACTTTACCGATTTTGATACTTGTTTGGAATGCATAAAGGAAAAGCATACCAGCTGCACTGCATAATGAAAACCTATAAAAAGTGGTTGGCTTGAGAAAATCCTCAAGGTAAAAAGGATCGGCAATTCCAGATGATTATGTAGTCTATCTCTAGGAGTCTGACTATGATGTTGAGCACCATAAAAATCCATAGACGTTTTCAGAAACCATGCAGGGGGATAAATACACCTTTTGGTATGATGACATGAAGAAAGAGATGAAATCTATGACGAAAAAGAGAGTTTGGGATCTCGTTGAGTTATCACAAAGAGTCAAAAGTCGTTGGTTGTAAGTAGGTCTTCAAGACCAAAAGGAACTCTTTAGATAACATAGAGCGATATAAAGCCAGACTTGTTGTCAAAAATTTTACTAAAAAGAAATGCATTGATTATCATGAAACCTCTCTCCGATATTTAGGAAGATTTATTAAGAATTATCATGACTTTGATAGCTCATTTTGATTTGGGGTTACATCAGATGGATGTCAAAACAACATTTCTGAATAGGAATATAGAGGAATAATCTACGTGCAACAACCTGAAGGTTTTAGCATAGATGAGAACAGTCACTTTGTTTGCATACTAAAAAATTCTATATATAGACTGAAACGGTCCTCCTATCGATGGTATATCAAATTTCATGATGTAATTACTATATTTGGTTTCGTAAAAAATGTCATTGATCAATGTATATACCTTAAGGTCAGTAGGAGCAAGTACATTTTCTTACTCCTGCATGTTGTTGATATATTCTGATTGCAAGTAGTGATTTAAATTTGCTTAAGGAGACCAAAAATTTTCTTTGTAAGAATTTTGAGATGAAGAATATGGGTGAAGCTTCTTATGTTATCAGCATAAAAATTTATACAAATATATCTTGAAGGATTTTTGAGTCTATCTAAGAAAGCTTACATCGAAAGAGTTTTAGAAAGGTTCATGAATATGGTAAATTGTGCACCTATAGCTGTGCCTATTGTGAGGGTGGCAAATTCAATCAAAAATAGTGCCCACAAAATGATTTATAACCAGTGCATATGAAGAGCATACCCTATGCCTCTACAGTAGGGAGCTTGATGTATCCGTAGGTCTGTACCAGACCTGATATAGCGCATGCAGTTGGGATGTTGGGCATATACCAGAGAAATCTTGGCGTTGATCACTGGAAAGCTGCTAAGAAAGTTATGAGATATTTATAGAGAACAAAGAACTATATGCTCACCTATAGGCATTCTAACCATCTTGAGGTGGTTGGTTATTCAGACTCCAACTTTGCTGGATGTGTGGATTCTAGAAAATTCACTTCATAATATATTTTCTTCCTTACTCATGGTGTTATATTTTGGAGGAGCACCAAATAGAATACAGTTGCTACATCCACTATGGAGGCGGAGTTCATCGCTTACTATGAGGCTTCGTCACAGGCTTTATGGTTGAGAAATTTTATCTCACATTTAAGAGTTGTCGACTCTATTGTAAAGCCTATCAAAATTTATTGTGACAACTCTACTGTAGTATTCTTTGCTAAGAATAGTCGAATTACGAATCACAACAAACAAATCGATATAAAGTATCTTGTTGTGAAAGAATATGACAAAAGAATATGGTGGTTATCCAACACGTTGGGACTAAGATGATGATCGCTGATCCTATGACTATAGTATTGCCGGCAAACAAATTCAAGAATCATGTTGATCATATGGGTATCTTGAGTTTATTTACAGTTTGAATTTTTTCTTCTTTTATAAAGAGTTTAGTGACTATTTTTATTTGAATAAGAATATTTTTGTTTTTGCACAAGTTATGCGCATAAAGTTATGTTTACACACTAAAGTATTATTGTGCATTAAAGTGGGATTCTGAGTTGAATTTATAATAAATTCATATAGTAATAACTCATAAAGATATTTAATTAAGGAATACATGCTTTTGATATATAGACGATAGTGTTCATTCTGTTAGAACATGACTACTATGATTAAAGTATTGTTATTTCTTAGTTGAGTGAGAAATTTTGACTATATAATTTGGTGGGTACCTAATAAAATTTTATATCACC
This sequence comes from Tillandsia leiboldiana, assembly GCA_029204045.2. Classification (NCBI taxonomy): domain Eukaryota; kingdom Viridiplantae; phylum Streptophyta; class Magnoliopsida; order Poales; family Bromeliaceae; genus Tillandsia; species Tillandsia leiboldiana. The sequence continues at coordinate 5,719,051 of CM055066.1, forward strand.
TATACAGTATTGAATACATCATTGACCAAGTGAGAGAATGTTAGATATAGTCCACATGATTTATTCAAGGCAATCTTTAAAGATACAGTTTATCTAATCGGCTAGGCTGTATCTAGACACGTTCTTAATGGACGGACGTGATTAAAACATCTTTATATTAGGTTTTATATATATATATATATATATATATATATATAATCTAGCGGGAGTCCCGATCTAACCATAATTCAAATTTTCTATGACACGGAGATCTCGCTCTTTTGCAGATTGTGAACGAGAACAAATCACAAAGAAGAACCATCATTTACAATTAATTTTTGGAAATCGAAAATTATGAAAGAATGTATGATCCAATTTTTATATGGTTTAACAGTTAAACCATACAAATTTTAAAAAATTATAATAAAATTTATTATAAAATAATACGAGTCAAGAGGTCGGAAATCACCTCTAATTTTGGAGGCTTATGAGCGGCTAAGCGAGACATGAGAGACTGGGATGGACAGGAGTGCAGACCATCCTACAAGCAATAGAGCGTGACAAAAGGAGGACTAGCTGCACACGGTAGAGAGACGAGTCCTTTAGACAAGAGTGAGCGACAAGAAAGAAACAAGAGAGGAGATGAAAGGAGACCGCAAGAGAGATGGATCGTTTTATAAAGAGAGAGAGAGATAGCAAGAAGAATAAGGGAATTCAATAGAGTGAGCGAGTGGGGGCGAGAATAAAATGATATTTTTAGTTGATTAAATCTCAGGCACCCATGTTTATGGCGTAAGATATATACCCCAAATATGTGTAAACTACTCGCGGTGAAAATGTCTAATTGCACACCCCAGTTTAGGGTATACATCTTCCACCATAAAAATCCAATAACTAGAATTAAATTGAATATTTTTTTATAAAAGTACCTGATATACACAGCCCTTATTTTTATCAGGAAATTTATCCCTCCATATCTTCCCCTTCTCTCCCCCCCTTTCTCTCTCTCTATATTACCATTCTTTCCCTTTTCTCTCTCTCTCTCCCTCCATCTTTCCATTCCTCTTTCTTACACTATATACTATACGAGGAAACTTTATCCAGACCAATCCCAGTGAATCGTACACTATATGGAAACTACAACATAAAATTTAGCATCAAAATCTAATTTTTACCAAAAAAAAAATAATAATAACACTATAAATTTTTACTTAAATCTTTCTATCTGAAATTAATAGGGGCATCCAATATTGAAACCCAAAAGGTAAATTATATGTAGAGGGATCAAACTGAAGCTCCTCTCCCTCTTCTAGATTATCAACACTTTTGAAAGAATAACTGATCATTAGTTTCAAAACCCAAAACAGAATACAATGAATACCTATGCACTATCAATTCAATTAAGAAATACAAAACACATAAAAATTTAAGAAGAACCCTCCAAACTACATGCCATTACGAAATAAACCTCTAAAATGAAATTTTCTTTTGGATTAGCACCCCTTAACTTTGAATTGCTTTAATTTAACTTATTCTAATCATCCAAATTAGAAATTTCGTCAAAATATACCGGAATTAATATTTTTATTAGCTTAGCAACATCATAAGTTATAAATTTTTGATAAAATCTCAGAAAAAATCGATATGAATCAGTAATAAAATCAAAACAATTAAAAATTAAAAGGTCCTCAATCAAAACAAAGTAATGTTTCGAGACGCTATTCCGTTATGGTTATTTCACTTATCACGCTCCCGTAAGAAACATTGCTCAATAAAAAATTGGGTCATGCTCTTCGGCCCATTAGTATGTGATCCAGAATCATTTAAGGCCCAGTTTGGGTCAACCTATTCCCGACCCAAATTTTGACTACCAAAATCAAAGTTCAAGGACCAACAATGCAATTTTTTTTTTTTTTTTTTTTTTTTTTTTTTGAGAGAGAGAGAGAAAGATGGTATGCTATCCGCTTCGTTTATTTTGAAAATAAATTTAGTTGAAATAAAAATATATCTCAATTTTTTTTTTCAATATAAAAAAATAATGCTATCAATACAACTCATTTGAGGTGTAAATTTTTTGTCTAGTTGCATCAATATGACTAGTAAAATTTATTTTATTCTAAAAAAAATTGAAATATAAAATATACATCTCATTTAAAATATATAAATAATATTTTTTATAAAAAAAATATTAATTTAAAATTTATTTGGTATTGAAATCCATCGAATCCAAGGCAAAATCATGAAAAAAAGGGGTACGTGGGGATCCGATCGTTCATCTCGTTTCCGAGCTAGTTGTCTTTTTTATTTTTTATTTTTATTTACTTTTATTTCTTAACTTCTATTTTCTTTTATTTTTTTTTACTTATAATTTTTAATTCACAAACATAACTTGCTCGTACGGGACTGCTCCCTCCATATAATTAGTAAAATAATTTTTTTTTTAAAGGACTTTTCTGTTTTTTTGTGTGATTGTAAAAAATATAATTTAACTAACTTTAATAATATGCAACATGAAAATAAATTTTTTTTTTTTTACCATACATATGATCTAGTTTTCTGCTGGGTGATGGTCTATAAAACTAATAAATTAAATTGAGTTGATTGGTCAATAGTTCAAAATCGAGCTAATCGTAAGAAATTCAACAATGGATTCAGTATCTAGATGAATAAAATTAGATCGAAGTATGTGAACGCTACAACAGCTGAGCCCTTAAATACGATAGGTAGGTAGATATGCGTAATTTCTATTAGTGATTAGGATCCACACTACAATCTCCTTATAATCTGCATGCAAAAGGGATCCTTAATTAATTAATTACAAGGAAAGTTGATGAGCAAAGCAAAGCAAAGGCTTGTGGAGATCCCCCACAAGATATCAAGAACTTGTGGAGGAAGCAAAAGCCCCCCCTTATCTAATTTTGCAAAACACTTGCCTAGTGATCTTCTTTTGGGAATTCTTCCCAAACTCTCCTTGCATTCCACCTTTTAATAAGTAATAAAACTGGGACAATATATTAAATGGAATCAAGCTCGCAATGGTTCATATATAAAAAGAGTAACTTGTAAAGAAATAGAAGATCTTTCGACAACAAGAAACGTTGTCTCGGAGCTTTACTAGCGGAAATTAGAATTTGCCGATCGAACTGGACCATATTCTGTGCCTAATTTTTTCTTTTCTTTTTTTTTTTTTTTTTTTTTTGGGCCCGGCTGCTCCTCTGCAGAAACCGATTGCCCAGTTGCTAAGTTCATTTTCATCATTAATGAAGCGGCAGCATGCTGCCTTTTTTCTCAAAAAAAAAAAAAAAAAAAAAAAAAAAAGTAACTTGTAGTGTTGAAATGATAAAATACATCACATGAACTATAAAAGTTCATTAAAATATTGGATTATAATTTTTAGATGAAAATATATAAAATTTATCTAAATTATGAATAATTTTGAAACGATTATCCAACTTTTTAAAATTTTAATTTTACTATTTATGCTTTTAATTTGTTTAATTTAAATCAGTCAATAATATTTCGACTTTAAAATTTAAATTAATTACTTGTTTTGATAAATTTATAGTTGCAATAATTATATAAAGTATATTAATTAAATCTATAAAGATGAACGACGTATTTAAATTTTGAAGTCAACATATTATTGACCGGCTGAAATCAAATAATTTGAAAGGTTGGATAGTAAACTTAAAATTTTGAAAATTTGGATAGACGATTGAATATAGTCCAAAATTCAAATAAATTTTGTATATTTTTATCAAATATTTATAAGGCAAAGTTTAATTGGTACTAATGCACTAAATGTTGTGTTTCATTCTAACATTATTATTTAGAAAATGCTACTTATATATTTCAAATAAATGGTATATTTTACATTCCAACCATTGTAAGATAAAGTAAATTTTATTAGTTACATGACTAATCAAAAAATTTTCATCCTTAAATGAAAAGTTTCCGCCATTTAAGTTTTCATCCTTAAATGATATACATCATACATACATCTTAAATAAAATATATAAGGAGCATTGCTCTTACTATTTCTAATATAAATAACAGATTTTTTTTAATAATAAAGATTAATTAAAACAAGTAATAATTATAGAAATTTAATTCTGAGACTCAGTAAGATTACGAACGAAAAATAACTAATGTTAAAAAAAAATAAAATTGCATACTGTTGGGACTAGGGGTGTCAACGAGCCGAACACGAGCGTGTTGGGGTTGGCTCGTGTTCAGCTCGTTTAATAAACGAGCCGAACACGAGCTGGCTCGTTTAAATATCGAACTGAAAAATTCGACTCGTGTTCGGCTCGTTTATTAACGAGCCGAACACGAACTGGCTCGCGAACAATAAATTTGATTTTCATTCCTACTATTAGGCGTAAAGTTGAAAGAAAATTAAAAAATTAAAATTTTAATCTAATAATTAAAATTTACAAAAATTGATGGCCTAAAATCTAAATAGTAAATTTTATATATATATATATATATATATATATATATATATATATATATATATATATATATATATATATATATATATATATATATATATATATATATATATTCGAGCTGTTATCGAGCCGAACACGAGCGAGCTGACCCCAGCTCGTGTTCGGCTCGTTTATTAAACGAACTGAAAAATTCGGCTCGTGTTCGGCTTGTTTACTAAACGAGCGATTCGATCTCGAGTTCATTTCGAGCCGAACACGAGCTCGGTCGCGAACAGCGAGCTGGATTGCCACCCCTAGTTGGGACCAATGATAAAATTAACCCAAATTACAAAAAAGCCACTGCTATTTTGTTTTTTTTAAAAAATTCTATAAAAGAAAATTTTCAATCACCTGTCCTTTGGTTTAGCTTATTTTTATTATTCTGCTTTTTGAATTGAAAATTTTCTAATTTTTTTCTTGCTATTTTATTTTTGTTTCGTCGGTAAAACCTAATATTAAATAAAATTGCAGAATGATATAATTTACAAATAGTAAAGTGTTACACATTATAAATCGTAGATGGTGAAAAATAATGAAAAATAATACATTAGTGGTCTATGATTTTTACTTTGTTATATTGTCGACTATCCTAATTAATAGCATGTTTTTACAGTAAAATAAAAACAATACTAAATAATAACTAATTAATGCCTTTTAAACCACCGAATAGTACATTAGAAATGCACTAAATTGAAGTAAGCTAATTAAAGTGTTTAAATCCAAAATAAAAAAAATTTAAAAAGAAATAAAGAAAGGAAAGGGTTTTATTTGGACATCCCAAAAAGTTATCTAATAATTTTGTATAATTAAAAAATGCGAGTTTGATTTTTGCTATCTAAAAGACTTTAATTACCATCTATAATTTGGTAGAATAGCTACTGTTGGTGCATAAATTAGTGTGCCATAAAATAGGCGGGCTGATCCACGCAAGAGCCAAAGAAACGAGAACACGTGGTATGTCAGATGTGATGCCCCAACTTTTCAGGAGATCATCCATTCTAGAACTACTCTAACTCTAGCACGCTTAATCCTCTTAACCTCTTGTGTCTTGCTAGCTACCACCAAAAATGTTATAGCCGGGTTAAGAGATTTAGTCCTATTTTATACATTATATATATGACTAATCCAAATTCTGGGATGTCACATTCTTCTCCCCTTTAAGCCCTGACGTCCATGTCAGGTTCAAACACTTTCACAAGTATCAGGCGATATGAAACTCGTCTCACATTTTTAGCTGGTGATTGGATCTGATACCAACTGTAACGCCCAACTTCTCAGGAGATCACCCATCCTAGAACTACTCTAGCTCTAGCACGCTTAACCCTCTTAATCTCTTGGTTCTTGCTACCATCCAAAATGCTATAGTCGGGTTAAGAGGTTTAGTCCTATTGTATACTTTATATATAGGACTAATTCAAATCCTAGGGTGTCATACCAGAAGCCAAAAAAAAAAGCACACGAAGGTGGAGACATTTTAAGCTGGAATGGTCGAGACTTGGAGCGTAACTTACGCGATCATGGCTACAACACTCCCCCACTACGCAAACCAACCAATAACGCGGGTTTATAGAAGATCATTATAAATAATAATTTCGAAGCTTGTAATAAAGGTCTTACACCCTTGGACAAGACCACCCCTTACTTTTCACTATAATTTACAGCTATCCCTAAGAGTAGTATAACTTGCAACATTTCTTTTCCGCATTTACAACTTTCTTTACAGTTTTTCTATAACTAGTTTACTTGTAATTCAAGCTTTTCAATTCTCAATATAATTGATTCGGCTAATTCAGCCGAGTCTTCGATTAGCCGAGTCTACTTATTTTCAGCTTTCTTCGAATCGTTTGATCAAGACCCAATGTGTTGATCCCTCCTCAACCGAATCGCTTGACCTCATAAAATGTGGTGCATTCGAGGGTCAACCTAGAGACTGATCCATCTACATTGAGCAATCTCGATCTTGCCCTTGATCTCGAAACCAAATCCAAGTCGCCTCTGAGTTAATTTTTATCCAAACAATTTTTGGCACGTCTGATGGAACTATCAGATATAGATCCTTTCTATATTAGAATATCTGACGAACAATCTTTACAATTATGAAATAGAAATGTTCCAATAACTTTTGAGAATGAACCAGGTGGTAATATCGAAGGTACAAGTGAAAACCATTAAGCGTTGCCATTGGGAGTTGAGAATAGCGACCATTCAATGCCTTAAGAGCCAAATCTAATTAACTCAGACACCTGCACAAATGATGTGAGTTCTTAATATTGTTGACCAGAGTACCCAATAGAGTACCACCCGTTTAGATTCAGTGTTGACCGCGATCACGACCTCAAATGAATTTATAACTTGAATCAAATAGTTTTTAACCCGGAACGAACAAGTAGCCGAAGGGCTTCCAACCTCTCTAGTCCTAAATCAGCCTCAACCTGGGGGGCAGAACGTTTTCCAATCTATTCCACTCGTACAGCAACCTATGGCTCCAGTAGTGCTGTCGCACTGCCCTGCGGCTACAATTGTAATGCTTTAGCAATAAAAAATACCTTTTCAACTAGCTTTTCGGCCGACAAACATCAATCATGGGGTTCAACCAGGAATAGCCAGAGGGCTACCTCCATCAACTTTTCAGCCTCAAAATATAGGCATGAGCGATGGGGAGTATGGCCCAAATAGAGGATAACCTCAAAACCCAGCATCGAACGTTCTGCGTTAAGCCAAACCTTTCGAGAATCAACCCAAGCACCTATCCCAGTAACGACTAATAATGAGTTGTATGTCTAAATAGAGAAGGCAATAAAAAACACTTTTGGTGTAGATGCAAAGCTGGCTATGTAGCCAGTTTTTAGATCTCCAAATCCCGCAATTGTGGATATGGAGCACCCGTACCCAGCAAATTGAAAGATACCGAAATTCGACAAATTCTCAGGTCATGAGTCCAAGATCACAATCGAACATGTAGCGAAGTTCACGGCCTAGTGCAGAGAGGCGGCCATTGACTCATTATTGAAACTACGATTGTTCAATATATCGTTAACAAAAACGACATTCACTTGGTACACAAGCTTACCTTCAAATTCAGTCTGAGACTGGGACGAATTGGAGCGTAAGTGTGGTGACCCGGATCTTTGCAGGGCTTCTACAGTGTGACCAGCAGCTTCTGGAAGCCTACGTGGCATGTCGGCGGTGTTCGCGCGCCAGTTTGGACACAAGAGATGGACTCGGGGCTTAAAATGGATCTCGTAGGTAATCGGGGGACCCCATCGGATGTTTAGAACAGTTTACGCGAGGAGTGGATATCAAATTTAGGCTCGGCGCGGAATTCGGATTAAAAATACCTTTCCGGGAGCCTCCGGCAAATTATAGGATTGGAATTTGGCAAAATGGACGCCGGATTTGGAATCAGCGCGCGAAAACGGTCAAGATGGGCTATTTACTTGTATTTTTCGGAGCTTGCTACAGTAATTTTACTGTTCATCGCCGGAACAGTGTTTCCGGCGATCGCCGGCGGCGGCTGGCGGCGGCGGATAGCGGCGGAAGGCGACGGAAGGCGCTCGGGTAGGCGGCGCGCGGCCGCGGGCAGGCGCACAGGGGCGCGGGCAGGCGCGCGGGGGCGCGGTCAGGTGCGCGGTCCACGCGGCCGTCGTGCACCCGGGGAAGGGACACGTGGCAGGTTCTCACTGGTCGGTGTTGTGGTCTGGGTTCACGGAGCAGGCCGGTGGTGCACGGTAGAACGGGTGGACACGTGGCGTGAGGTAGTTGGTCCGGTGTTGTGCTCCCGGTCCACGCAATCGGTGGAGTTGTTGACCGGGGCAGGTGGCCGTACGGCGGGGCAGGTGGCCGTACGGCGGGGCAGGTGGCCGTACGGGCCCGGGTCAGCCGCGACGTGCGCGGTCCACGGCGCGACGTGCGCGGTGCACGGGTTGCCGGGCCACGTGTCGCGTCGCCATTTGCGGGCGCAGGTGCACCGGGTGCAGTGGGGCCCGGGGAAGTAGTGGACTGGGCTGTGTGGTGGACCGGGCCGCACTGTGCGCGCCCGAAACTTGGCGGGCCGGGCCGCACTGTGCGCGCCCGAATTCGGGCGGACCGGACCGGGCGCCCGGAAGTTGGGACATGATGGGAATTTTCCCAATTGTTTTCTTCAGCCTATAAATAGGCAGCCCGAGCCCTCTTTTCTGCTTTTTTTCTCTCAGCCCTTGCAAGATCTCCCCGAGCTCCCTTCTTGGAAGATTTTCATCTTCAAGTCCTTGATCTTCTTGCAGAGTTTTGGGATTTTTGGGGGCACGAATCTCGAGGTTCCCCATTTTACGGTGCGGCGCGATGTTGCTTTCTAGTGTTCTTCTTCGGCGCAGCGACAGTGTTTTGGCTCCCCTAGGCTACCCCGAGCTCCTTTTTCTGTGATTCTTGCGCCGACAGACTCCTAAGAGGTAGGGCTTCATCTTTCGTATTGATCGCGCTTTCCCGTTGCGAGTTTTTGGCACGGATCCCGAGGCAACACTGTGACCCTTTTTCTGTTTGGCTTTGTGGGACAGCATCGAGGTGTTTTGGCCATATCTTTGCGCACAAGCGTCAGCCGGAAACGAGCTTATACAACTTTTTCATCTACAGATCGCAAGGAACTCGCTCGTATTTTTCTTGGATTTTTATGAGATTCCATCAGAGGTGAAAATTACTGTTTTCTCAGTGAACAGTGTACAGTTTTAATACAGATTTTTGTATGAGTGTACCCCCTTGCCGAATTTTTATCTTGACTTACCGAACTCCGATTTGGGCGTGCAAGGTACCGTTTCGAAGCTATCGACGCAAGGATTGCTGTGATATTTTTATTGGAATTTTCTGGGCACTATCTACAGGTGATAATTTAACAGTTCAGAATTCGAGGTTGTATGTGGTTTTAAGTGCTATATTTGGGAGCCTAGTGTAATTAGTGGACTTTGTATTGTGCCAGGAGTGTTACGGGTGTGCTGAACTTATTGGAGCAAGGGATTAGAGTTATTTGGTGTTTTCAGCTGTTGGGCTTTGGACAGTCAGCTTTTCAGGTGGGTGCCTTATTCCCGGAACCGGTGGACGGTTCTCTAAATTTTCATATGTTAGCATTGCATGCAGGTGAATGGTACAATAGCTGGGATTGATCGGTAAGTTTAACAATGAGGATTTTATGGAAATTGCAAGTGAATTATTCACAGTATGACAATGGTATTAATCAAATAGTCATGTTGATGATTAGTGGAAGCTTATCTAAGGCAAGGATACCCTATATGATTAATTATCATGCCATATTAGCACATAACCTTTTATGAGGATGGTTTATGCATTGGGATAGGATTATGTAGTTATGTGCAGGTTCTACTCTGAGGAGCCATTATGGATTGAGAATTATGGACAGGTATGGTCATTGATAATTTTGGCATGAGGTTTATTTTCTTTATTCTTCTTGAGGACAAATGCATGCTTGTATGGACATATGTGTATGGACATATAGTTAGGCCATCTTTTACTGCTGCACTACATATTAGAATTTGACTTAGGAGAAATCATGATTGCTTTCTTTCTCCTTTTTATTTAGACTTTTGAGTCATGTTGCTCGGGTTCGAGCAGAGGTTTGGGATAGTGTAGCTGGGACCTTAGGGTCAGAGACAGGGTGTGCTTGATGTTGGATTGTGGGTTATTGCGACAACCGCGGACAGTAGGCAGTTGACCGGATCTTGATTAATTTACCCAATTGTGGATTGTGGGTTATTGCGGCAACTGCGGACAGTAGGCGGTTGACCGGATCTTGATTAATTTACCCAATTGTGGGTTGTGGGTTATTGCGGTGACCGCGGACTTTGGGCGGTTGACCGGATGTTGACTATTGCATCAGATTGGGTATCAGATTTGTTCTAGTGGATGGTGTTTCCCACTTTTTGAGTACTATTGCATCAGATCGGGGTTTTGTTAGTGGACGGAGTTTCCCACTTTGATCAAAGTCTTGATCCAGTCCTGCTATTATGAGACAGTGGTTACAGAGATACTCGATACAGTGATGCTTGATACAGTGATACTTTACTCGTGTGGGTCGCTCCCCTCGAGTGCCACTCCGGAGTAGGCTTTCCACGGTGTGAGCGCCGGGCACCAGGCAGGGTTCTTGAGTTCGACAGCAGAGCAGGCAGTACCAGTGATTACTGGTCTATCGATTGGGTTTATTCAGGCAGATACTTTTTGTTACACTCGTGCCTGGGGGACCGAGTGGAGTCTAGTAGCTTTGTTTAGACCAGTGCTAGTATTGTTGGGAACCGTTCGGGGTTTGACGGTGGTCCCGTGGTCGTTGTGAGTTCTTTGACCATTGTGTGAGAGGTTGAGCATCTTGAGTCTATCCGTTCTGAGAGAGAGAGCATGGATTATGACTATAGCCTGCATGAGCCACTACTCAATAGCGAGTTAGTCCGTTTGGACGCCCTACGTAATTCCTGCCCGTCAGCGGGAGGTGGTTGTAGGTGGGCGCAGGTTTGACTGGACCCGATGTGGCAGTCAGCTCGATTGGGTCGATTGAGCACCTCGTGTGCGAGTGTTGCATATCTTCATCAGAGTTTCCCCATTTGAGCATTTGGTTAGAGGCATGGTAGCTGTAGAGTGTTTCCAGCTTCTTCTTTCAGTTTTACTGCATCGGTTATCTTTTGCCTCTAGTAGTCTTGGTGGGCAGATCGTCGGGCCTAGTGGCGATACCCACTGAGAACTCCCTTATTGCGTAGTTCTCACGCCCGTTGGGGGTTTTCCCCCTTTTGTCCTTTCTCCTCTTTGTTTTGCAGAGTCTTGGCGGGTGTTGCCGTTCTGTGGTTGCTGTGCGTGGTGAGGGAGTAGCGAGCTAGATCCAGACCCATCTTTGGAGAGTAGCGGTACCCCCTTTGGAGGAGATCTTCAGTATAGTCGGTAGATTGGTATTTATTTTCCTCTTTTGAGAGACTGATGTAGTGAGGATATGATGTATTGAGAGCTTGTACACTGATGTTTTATTTGAGATATCTCCCTGTTGAGCTATGAGTTTTGTACTCGAGGTTAATGTATGATTATCATTTTTGGGAGATGGACCTTGTTGTTTTATCTTCAGTTGTACAGTGGTTGATTTTATTCTACAGCAGTTTTATCTTTTAGCTCTGATATCTGTTAGCTGTAGTTCTTTTTGCAGGTAGGACGCTTCGCCTATGCGGGTTTGGCATAGGTGGCGGATCTGTTGGCGAGCCCGGGTCGCAGTTTCGACCCCGGGGCGTGACAGTAAGTGTTGGGGCCGAAAATGTCGGTCGCCGATCGGCCCCAGTATTGTTCGTTTGACCCTCTGAATATGAATGCGTTGTGTGCCAAGGGATCAAGCAATCGGGCCGAGAAGGGATCTGCTCAGTCGGGTTCTCCTCACTCAACTCTCACGTCCGTTCGGCTTAGATTAGCCGAATCGGGATATAGAGGCGGGGAAAGATTGAGTCCGGCCTAGAGTAGCCGACTCAGAGAAAAAGAGATAAATAATTAACACGGCTAAAGAGCCGATTAGGAATTGTATTGCTCAGAAAGGAGATATAAGGAGGAGGAAATGGATAGAAATTACAAGTAATCTACTCCTAAAAAATATGGTAAATTTATTTAGGAAAGCAGTAAATGTAGATATGAAAGATATAAAAAAGCAGGGTGAGTGGTCCTGGCTTACGAGGTTGCAGAATCTCTTCTTCTTCGATGGTTCGGATATTTATACACTCCCGAACTATGCATATAATCGCCGATTTGAAACAATCGATGTGATTTGGGAAAAGTTATTGGAAAATTCTCAACTAGTTCCTTTTTGAAATGCTTCTTCTTAAAAGGATAGTAGTCATTTTCCGTCTAGGTTCATCCCCTAATTGTTGTGCGGAAGCTTGATTTACGGCGCCTTCCAATGATGGGCGCCGCTCGCCGTTTTTGGAAGTTGTTACGAGATTCATGTCTCGACTCCCGTATCCTTCATTTTCAGAGCCTTTCTTTTTCGGCCTGATTAGCCGAAGGCTGACTTTGACCCGCCTTCTTCGTCGTTTGACTGGGCGGTATTGATGTCGCTCATGGATGAGGCGGCATCTTCTCATCGGCTGCTTCTCCTATCAGCTGATGCCTTCAGCCAATGGCATTCGTCTCGTCCTGTGCTCTTGCGCAACTAAGATTGGTCCGGATTAGGACGTGAATCCTTCTTTGGTTGACTCATTCCCCCGTCGGCTGATATCTTTTAACCGATGATAGACGCCACGTGTCACTCCCTCGTGTGGCGAAAAATCTGGTCTCAATAGTAAGTTTCACAAATAGTTCTATATATCGAAGTCTGAGTTATCTGTGGCCGATCTAGCACAATACCGGCAAAAGCCGGGTGAAACAGTTGATGAATACCTGAACCGTTTCAAAGTCGCGAGAAAAAGTTGTGTCGTTAGAATGTCGGAATCAGAATTTACCAAGATGACGCTTAATGGTCTGAATTTTAAAATAAAAGACCATTTTGAGGACAAGTACTATTCAAATCTTTTTTATTTGGATGTTCAGGTTGCTCAATACGAGCAATTTTGAAAGGGTAATCAAGATGATCAGCTACGGTAGGGTTGAAACAAAGATTGGAACAAAGGCAATGAGAAAAATATCTCCTTAAGAGAATAATAGTCGGCTCAACTAGAGCCGAGCCAATTAAGCGAAAGTGATGAATCGGCTGATGAAGCCGATGTATACGTGGATAAAATGGTGAATAACCGCCAGCCGTACAAATGTGCACTTTTAAAGTCAAGCAAAACTAGCGAGTCTAAAACTTGAGTCTCGACTGTTACTTATTCATTCGACATATCTAAAACTGGTCAGATATTTGATCGATTATTTAAAGATGATCAAATTAAATATCAAGAGAGACAAACTCTGCTCTCTTACGAGGAGTTGAAACAAAGATAATATTATAAATGAAATCATTCGTGGAGCCCTCAGATTAGTGAATGCACAACCTTTAAGAGGCAAATTTAAAAAGAATTTGATGAGGGTCGGTTGGTCTTTGCCAATCAAGAAAATAAAAAAGAAATGAAAGTTGATAAGAATCTTTTTCCTTCGCAAGTCAATATGGTGGATGCTAAGGGGAAGCAGCCGATACGGAAAGACAACTTCCAGAACGAGGTAGTTGAGGTCATGAGAGAGCCTCGGCTCTGCATCAAGTACAAGGCCGAGATGAGGTGCAAAGATTGGGATGCAATCATGTGCAAAAAGAAAATGGCTGGTGAATGGAAAGAGCTCTTGGTCTTCTCCGAAAAATTGGGCCTTCCCTCTATTGAACACCAATTGAAGGAATTCTCAGAAAAAAGGTCTAATAAAGAGATGGACTCAAAACAGGACCTGACAATTCAAAAGGTCTTGAAAGAATTTTATCACGCAAGTGATAAAGAGAACTAAGGAAAACACACAATGTGATCTTTCGAAATGCACAACACCAAAGACAGGGATTTCGGCTCATAAGGTACAGCCCGATACGATTGAGGCCCAAACCTGAGTTCGAGAGAATGGCCGAGGAGGAGATAGAGACCTTTCATCGAAAACTAGTAAACGAGTATAGAATCCAACCATGACTGAGATCATAGAAGAGGCGAGGGATTATGAGGAAACACCCCAAAATGGTGAAAACACCGGCAAACATGCTGGCCAATCAATGGTTCATAGCAAAAGGACATGTCAAGTGGTACAAACTGATCATAACTAAGATCCAAAAGCATCGGCAGCACAGAATGCAAGCCGAAATGAAAAAAATTTGGAAGAGGCAAAGGGGATTAGGCCAATACATGGAAACGACACGAACATAAGTTCCCCTTACAACCCATGAAAAATGATGTTGAGGCGGGTGGTTCGACCACACTGCCTTCGTTAAAATCTCATGTGGTTCGCCCGGCTGTTGTGAAGCTAATAAAGATGGACCTCTAGAAGGAGTTAGAAGAAAAGATTTCTACTTTAGAGATTGTCATGAAATAGGATAGATGGCCGGCCAAGGAAAGAGACGTCAGGCCAGATGAGGAATCCTTGGCTGAAGAAGCGAAGAATCAAGAGCCGAGGCCCTAAAAGAGCCTCAGTACAAAGAGTTGGCCCTAGGGGCCGACGAGTTAAATAATTCGACCACTGCTAATATGGCCGATGTGGGTAAAAAAATAGTATGTGAAGATGCGATTGATAAAGCTTATGAGAGTAAAACAAACAAAAATGTTAGTTCGGCCAAAGCAAATAATGCCGTAGAAAAGTTAACAGAATTCAAATGATAACGACTATATTTATTGACCAAAAGGCGCGGGCAATTAAGATCTTCAAATATGAAGTGATTAGAAAAAACGGCCAAGTATGGTCATTGATTAAGCGCCGATAATCATCCAAACAGACTATCAGGAGGAATGGGGTATTGTTGGTGTACAAATTAATGCACCATAAGGTAGACAATTCGGCCCACGCATGAGCCAAAGAAACGAGGACACGTGACACGCCAGGAGACGAAAAAAAAGCGCCTGGAGACGAAAAAAAAGCGCCTGAAGGTAGAGAGATTTTAGACGGGAACGGTCGAGATGTGGAGTGTTAACTTACGCGATCGTGGCTAGAACACTCTTCCACTATACCAACCGACCAATAACGCGGGCTAATAGGAGATTACTATAAATAGTAATTTCGAAACCTATAATAAGGGTCTTACACCCTTGAACAAGATCACCCCTTACTTTTTACTGTAATTTACTATTTTTTCTAGGAGTAGTATAACTTATAATCTTTCTTTCCCGCATTTACGACTTTCCTAGGAGTAATTGTAGCCTAAGTTTTTAATTCTCAATACAATTGATTCGGCTCATTCAGCTGAGTCTTTAATAAGTCGAGTCTACTTATTTTCGGCTTTCTTTGGATCGTTTGATCAGAGCTCGGTTGAATCGATCATTCCTCAACCGAATCACTTGACCTCTCAAAATGTGGCACATTCGAGGGTCAACCTAGAGACTGATCCCTCTATAGAGAGCAATCCCGATCTCGATCTTGATCTCGGAACCAAATTTAGGTTACCTCTGATTCGATTTCTGTCCAAACATATAGCATACATATTTCATTTATAATATAATTTATTTTATTTTGAAAAAAATAACTTGAAGGCCTTGTTTGAACATCCGAATAAATTATCCTCAATATGAGAACTTTTAAGTATGGTTATATGAAAGGAGTTTTGATTTTTCTCCTGTTGAGGTCAAAATTGTCGCCACATGGAATGCACTATGATCAAGTCGGAAGACGACACATGGCGCAAACCATCGGCTGAGGATATCGGTCTTTAGAAGAAAGAGCCGACGAAAGGTGCTCACGTCTTGTCGAAGATCGACTCCGGCTAGTTGTAAATCATCGGGTGTCTCGACCAAACTACTATAAGAGGCGAAATTAGGATCGGGAATCGACTGCTCGAGCCGAAAATGGGCATATGCGAACACAAAAGGAAAGATTCTGAAGAATGTATGCACAAGATTTCGGGCGCAGATCACGCGACTAACGCGAAATTGGCAAGCAGCACCCTGCAATAAAGAGCGCCGATGATTACGCCTCGGAGCGCCAATCTTGAGGATGAATATAGTAGAAAAGAGATACTATCCAGCCGAGAAGAATCAATTCAGAAGGAAGTAGTTGAGAGATACGCTGTGATTCCCCTTAAATTACAATGTACACGCCTGTCTACGTGGTTCGGACAAGTATAAATAAGCGAACCATGAAAGAAAAAAGGGTCTTGCAACCTCGTAAGCTAGTGGCCACCCTGCTATTCAATATCTTCAATACCTGCATTTATAACTTTCCTAGATAGATTTTCATACCAGCATTTACTGTTTTCCTTTACAACTTTCCTTTACAGCTTTCCTAGGAGTAGTCGTACTTGTAATCGTTCACTTGTAACCCTTTCTTTCGAGCAATATAAAGCGAACCGACTGATTCAACCGTGTTGATCAATACCCTGTCATTTTATTTCGGCTCGTCTAGGCCGAATCGTTTGACATGCGGCGCAATCACATCAGAGGGTCATTCTGAAGCCGATCGCGGACCGGACCAGGTCAACGATCAGCGACAAATTTCGGCCCGAACACCTCCTTAAAAAGTTTTGATATATATGATTTGATAAGACAGTATATTTTACCTACGTAATCATTTATCTTATTCACAAAAAAAGATTAGTAAGTCGAATATGATATCTAACTCTAAACATTTGATCACACTTCTTACCTATCAAATATATAAATTTCTGGATATCGAAATAAGTTATCCAGTAATATCATATTCGGTACTAGAATTTTTTATTACAATTAAAAATTAAGAGTGTGGTCAAATATATAGAATTAGATAACATATTCAAGTTTTAAATTAATTTTTCAAAATAAGATAAAATATATCTTGCCAAATATAGATGTCAAGGCCTTTCAATAAGCAAAAATCAAGACACCCAATTACTAAATGTTTACTAAATAAGTACAAAAAAAGATTTCATATTAAATAAATTATCATAAGTGAGCTTATTCCGCGTAAATCTAAAGAAGACCAAGTAAATTTTTAAAAAAAGTATCGAAGCATTCAAATTCAACCGAAAATAGAATATACTATTAATTCCATTCTAAATATTTAACGAATTAAACTCCAAACTTTTAATTTTAATAAAAAATTCTGGATAACTTATTCCAACCACACATCCACACACACAGGAAGTGATCGAGGGTCTTTGTCTACAACATCGGAAATCTAATAGGCCAATAAAAATGTAGCTACACGGTTCAATTGTGGACGCTAGAGAAAGTAGTCGTTATATATACCTTTAAAGCAAACATAATGTGTTTCTTCTACGCAACCTATAATATTACCAAACACATGCATGAAATGCGAAGCAACATACATATATATATATATATATATATATATTAATTAGCATATGTTTTGCTCCAACTAAATAGGATCCGATCGAGAGTTGTTTTAACTCGGTCAAACTCCAAGTTATTTTAACTTAATTACTGTATATATAGGATAAATTATTGTTTCATGTGGTAGTGTTGTTTGAGTAGTATTATCGTCAGAAGAAGAAGTGCCGTGATAAAATTAACTTTATTTTTCCAAACAGCATAGGGTGTGTTTGGCTGGCCGTAAAATATACCGAAAATTATTTGTTGGTTTGAAAAATTATTTTTCGTATGTTTGTTAAGGCATAATTTTTTTTTTAAAAAAAATTATTTTTATGGATTTGAGAAAAATATAGTGTTTTTATTTTTTGCGAATTTTTAACGAAAAATAAAAGTTCAAACTGCAAAAAATCTCTCTTCATTCAATTTTCTCCGACAAATCAAATAAATATATATATTTTTTCTTTCGACCAAACAAATGTAGATGAAAAATTATTATTTTTTTCTACAAACCAAATACTACAAAATATAAAATAATTTATTCACCAAAATATTTTTTTTATAAAAATTTTATTTTTATAATTTCACGTGCAACCAAACACCCGCTCCCGCTCAGTTGATCAGTAGAAGGACTAGTGACATGAACTTAGGTTGCCTTGAGAGAGTTTATATATATATTTAATTAATTCTCTAATATACTTTGCGGTGTATGAGTATAAGATATTCTATTAATCCTCTAATATACTTTGCGGTGTATGAAATATTAGTATATACTAGGTGCAAGAAAAAAAAATTCTCTCTTTTTTAAAATTATGAGGGCATTCTATTAACTGTTCTCTATACCGGGTGTATAAAAATACATACACTACATACTTAAAATCTATAATAAAGATTTTAAATTTTAATTCAGTAAATATATTTAAATTATTAAATTTTATAAATGGGATATATTTAATTAAATTTTGATATAAAAACTTAGTTTTCTAATATAAGTTGTAGTATATGATGTGTTAATATACACCAGATGTATATAATAATTTATTCTTTTTTCAATCAAGTACTTTTAACAAAATAAAGACATTCTTATATATTTGGCAATTTAAAATAAGTTTTCTAATTTTAACTTTATAATTAAAAATTTATTTATACAAAATTTTAACTATTAAATTTAATTGAATGTTTAAGTAAAGTTATTATAATATAAATACTTAAAGTTAAAAAATATTAATAAAAATATAATGTATAAAACAATTTTATATATTTTTAAATTTTTTTATTATAATTTTTTAAATTTTAAAATTTTAATAATTATATATATTAATTGATTGAAATATTATCTATCCGCGGCGAAGCGCGGGTGCTGTACTAGTATATAATTATATTGGAATCCTATATCTATATATAGAATTGATATCCGTATCCTACATAATAACTTTTCATATATTTTAAAATTTAAACTGATTAAAAATAATCAAATAATTAAATTCAAAATTAAAAAAATATATATTTTTTTTGAAAATAACCTAAAATATAAAAACAGAGCCTAAACAATTAAATTTGGGTCCCAACTAGGTAAGAACTGGTTTAATGTTCGACACGTAGATCTCGAAAAGTACTTACTTTGCAAATTGAGATCGCACAGAAAACAAATACTCGAGCTAAAAGTTTGACCGTTTAAACTTTTTCACGCCAATTATAAAAATTGTTGATGAACTTAGTAAAATTTTCAACCTAGATTGATTGAATCACATTTTTTTAGAAAATCTAAAGTTAAATTGGCCACATCAACTAGCAAATGATCAAATTTTAAAATAAAGCTTCTGATTCAAAGCCTCAAAATTTATTTCTGTTTTTCTTACAATAAAAAGTGCTTTAGATTTTTATATTTGCCAGACGGATATTAATTACAACTTAAAGCAAAAGTAAAAATAAAATCAAACAGATCTAAAAATAAAGATGGATCGATCGCATGACCCTCAAATTAACTCTTTAGTTCCAATTAAGTAATTCAATTAATCAAGAGATAAACCTCAACATTAATTCCTAAATTAAGCTCATCAAAAGATTAATTAAACTAAGAACTCAAATAATTGATCGAGTCCTACAAAAATAATATAAGACCAAGCTAGTGATCAAGTTCCTTTAAATGTTCAATTGAACCAAGTTCCTTCTGATTGAGATCTACCTCTTTAACTTACGAATTTTGAAATTGAATTATTCTAGTTACTTTAATTGGAAATTTTGTTAACATTTATGATTCAAATTATTAAATTAGATGAAATCATAAATAAATTTAACAAAATCGCCACTTTCTCACTAAACCACTTAATCGTAAAATATTGAAAATAAACGGATCCTAATTAATCAAAAAGTTAAAAGTTAAGGGAGTCCAGGGCTATTTCAAAATCTCCTATGGCACGTAGAGGGGCTCCTCATACATTTGAACCTCCGCATCTTTTTCTCCATTATTATGACCGAGTCATCTTTTTACAGTTAAATATAACAAAATATGCATGTGATACAAATTTAATTTAACAATATTAATTAATTAATTAATTAAGCGTGCATGTACACATGTGCACGTTTAAACTTACTCCAATTTTCAATCATAGTATACTGCTAACACAAACCATCCAATTCCTTACAATAAGAATCTTTAGTTGTTGCATTGCTTCTTACGCAAAGCAAAAGCTACAATTAAACACATGCACGTACAGCAACCACGTACTTCTCTATATATACAACCTCATAGATAGGTAATTTTTTCGAATTGTAGATTCGAAAGCGGATACGGATATACATATACAGAGATATCGAAAAAGAATTATAGAGGGAACATGGAGAAAGGGAACAAGAGGTTGGCCGTTTTAGTTGGGTGCAACTACGCCGGCACGGAGTACGCGCTCCGGGGCTGCATCAATGACGTCCGGACCATGCGCGAGACCCTCCTGGGCCGGTTCGGATTCGAGGGGAGCGACATTTTGATTCTTACGGACGAGCCGGGCGCGGCGGTCCTGCCGACGGGGGCCGACATCAAGCGCGTGCTTGGCGACATGATCGACCGCGCCAGGCCGGGGGACGTCCTGTACTTCCACTACAGCGGCCACGGAACACTCATCCCCGCCGTCGACCGCCGAAGCGGCGGCCGGGAACATGATGAGGCCATTGTCCCATGTGATTTCAACTTGATCACAAGTAAGGTTTTGAGCTACAGTTGCATGCATGCTCTCTTTGTATGTGATCGATCATCAGCTAAGAAAATTTTGTGGTCTAGCTATTTGGTTCTGATAGGAGCTTTTAATTAATTACGACACTATTGTTATATATATATATTTGTCATGCATTAATTAACTCTCCACAATAATATTTCGCCAGAACATTAAATTAGATTTTTTATTTTTTTGTACGTACTTTTATTTTTCGCTTTGAGCATATATATATATATATATATATATATATATATATATATATATATATATATATATATATATATATATATATATATATATATATATATAGGCGAAGTCAAATAAATAAATATGCAGTCACGGTATGTAACGGATCGCTTGTTATTAATCAGAGTTGGTATATATTATTGTGGTTTTACGTACAGATGTGGACTTCAGGCGGCTGGTCGACCGGCTGCCGGCAGGAGCGACGTTCACGATGGTCTCCGACTCATGCCACAGCGGCGGCCTCATCGACAAGGAGAAAGAGCAGATCGGCCCGTCCACGGTCACCGACCGAGCCATCTCCCGCCGCCCCCGCGGCCGCCTCATTCCTTACGAATCTGTCCTCGAGCACCTCACCGCCCTCTCCGGCATCCACTCCCTCCTCCTCGGCGACCACCTCTCGCATCTGTTCGGCCACGAGATCAGCCCCCTTTTCTCCCAATTCGGCGGACTCACCGCGCACCCTCTACGTCCCGACGAGGGGATCCTCCTAAGCGGCTGTCAGCCGAACGAAACGTCCGCCGACATGAGCCCAGAAGATGACGACAACAACGACGATAGCAACGACGACGACGACGACAGTGAGGCAAACGAAAAGTCCGCCGACATGAGCCAGGAAGATGAGGACGGCAGCAACGATGACATGAGCCCAGAAGAAGAAGAAGAAGAAGAAGAAGACGACGACAGCAACTATGACAGCGACGACAATGACGACAGCAACGACAATTCTCCTGCCGGCGAAGCAGGGAAGGCCTACGGGGCGTTCAGCAATGCGATTCAGATCGTGCTGAAGGAGGACGAGAGCGCGCTGAGTAACCGAGAGCTGGTTATGAGGACGAGAAAGGTTTTAAAGGAGAGCGGGTTCGAGCAGCACCCGTGCCTCTACTGCAGCGACAAGAACGCCGACGCGCCGTTCTTGTGGCAGCGGACGCAAGCAATGCATTTGCAGCAGCAGCAGCAGCCGTTGATGGGCTATTCTGGGGCTTATGAGGGGCAGATTACTACAGTGACTATATCTCAGGCAAGTGTACGTTGGAACATGGATTCTTCATGAAAATTTGAAATGTACAAAAGTGGGGATCAGCTAATAAATATGAATTAATTTGTCCATATAGTCATATAGCTAGGATGT
Source organism: Tillandsia leiboldiana (assembly GCA_029204045.2). NCBI lineage: Eukaryota > Viridiplantae > Streptophyta > Magnoliopsida > Poales > Bromeliaceae > Tillandsia > Tillandsia leiboldiana. The sequence goes on from CM055066.1 coordinate 5,741,006, forward strand.
AAAGTTTGTTCATGTATGTATTTAATTACAAAGAAAGAAATTTCAAAATTTGTTCATGTATGTACGTATTTAATTACAAAGAAAAAAATTTCATTATATAGATACTAACTGTTGATGTAAATTTTAAGTTGTGGATTGGATTGCTTATGTGCTTTGCATTTAAAAACCAACTTACTTTGTGATGGTAAGAATCATGTGATGATACTTGTATGGATAATGGACAACTTTCTAACTAACTCAGTTTTTTTTAAAAAAATTACTGATGTGATGACATTCTGATATATATATATATATATATATATATATATATATATATATATATATATATATATATATATATATATATATATATATATATATATATATATATATATATATATATATTATGTCTCGTTTAATGTGCATAATATATAGCTAGCTCAGCTTCGAGTCATATTTTTAAAGATACCCTAGAATTTTGCTGTTGATGTTGCCTATCCAATGTGGCCTTCTTTAATTCAAACACCACATAAAATGTTAACCTCATCACTAGCATTTGAGAAATCTTGTAGGGGGTACTCCGAAAATTTACCCACAATATAAAAAGAGTCACAAATTATCAAATAAATTTAACAAATTTAATGAGTCTGATAATGCATTTAATACCAATTCCACACATAGGGTCGTAGGATCCAAAATGAAAAAGCAATATTTACCGCACTATAAACTGCACGCATAAAAATTAGGGCACCTGCAGTTGTGGCTACTGCATATTTAATTAACTTCAAACATCAACTATGATATCGGGAATTGAACCCTACCTTTGTGCGTTCACAAAATGGAGGTTCGCCCACCGGCCTCTCAGGTTATAAATTAATAGGAAAAAAAAAAGAAAGAAAAAAATCAACTGCTCAGTATATGCAACTAAGTACGTACGTACATCAAACCAAACAAGCCCCAACTTCATGCTTACCTTTTGTTGTGTAAATACAAAGCAGTTTAGTACACTGCTAGCTAGCCCTCCTATCTGCTCTTCTGCTACAAAATTATCTGTTATAATCAACCTGCCAACATTGCACTTATGTACAACTCAAAAGTTCTTCGCTACACACTAAAATAATATAAAAAAGGTAATCGACAATTGTGATCAGAGCTCGACCGATGCGATCTAATCTTAAGGAGTTTCAGACATATTACAAAGAGCGAGAGAGAGGAGTTCCAAGAGTAGCAGGAAAGAACCATAAAACAAGAGCCAGCAGCTGCACTACCCTTCTGTACATGGGATATATTGGGTCAGCAGCTGGTGCTATAACCCTTCTGCAGTTTCGCGGACGTCTTTTACATTCCGTTCTAATTCATCTTTTCAAAGGTTTATAGAGGACGACGGTTACGTACTTGGATTGGAACCTGTGGGTGAGTCCGAGGGCCAAGAGAGATTGTGATGCCCACCCTTTCTCGATGAAGAGGTGGTTGAGGACGACATGCTGTGGATTTACGGAAGACTCCTTGGGGTTGTCCTGCGAACCGAGGACGGTAACCAGCAGTTGCTGCGGGAGTGCTGGCGGCTCCTTTGCAAAGTCCTCATCCCCGGGGGAAAGTTGGTCATAGCTTGCGTAAGGTGAAGGAGGTGCCTCGAATTCCGAGACAGCATCAGTACTTTCAGGAACATAATCCTGACAAAAGAATACATAGGATAATTTTGTTGCAAATGCCTATGAGTTCTGGAAATCTGGAAAACCAGAAGCTTCGAGAAACTAGTGGTTTGACTATTGAGTAGTACGGTCTTTTGCTGTAGCAGGAAGCTCAAAATGAGCTTCCGAGCTCCAAGAGCAGAAGATCTAGTTTGAAGCTTTTGTATCTTCTGCAGTAAGAAGTTTTACGAGGAAATTTTAATAAAGAAAGCTATAATTGCTTTGAATAATTCTACTTGAAGACCACTTTAGTGAAGCTCAAGCTCTGACCGTACCAAGCCCTAAATCTTATAAAACTTGTGGCAGATATCAGCTGTAGTTTATCTTTGTATCTTACTAACATGGACATCAAGGATGTTAGAGAATTGTCCTCTCTCATCAGTAATGTAAGGAAGATCAGGACTGTATTTGAATTCGCCATCAACAATGAACTTGCAATGATAGACTCCGGACGGCAAGACCATCAACACGGCATGATCTTTGCCCGACATCTGCAGCGTCTTCCTGAAAATGCTCATAGATATATATAGGTTCTTCAGTATATTAAGTCAAAACAATCAAGAGGGGGGATGACGAAAAAAAAAAGTAGCATAGTAGATTTCGCATTATATAGTTTATTAAAGAAAAGGACAAGTACCTTGAAGACCAGTTATCCCAAGATCCTTCCACAAAAATATCGGTCCCTCCATGGCTCCATGTTATTAAAATAGGAATACCCTTTTCCTGGGGAGCATCAGAAGGCTTGCTCAAGTTGTTCATCCGTGAATGATTGAAAACAGAAGAGGCATCATTTGGTCTCTGCAATGGAACTGCTGGAACCTGCGACATAAGTATCCATGTTATTTTATGCAGAAACAGCATTTACTTTTACCACTGCCATTTATTTACTGATCTTATGCTTGGATTCAGCTCCGTGGTGGATATGTCTTTAAACTCAGTACGAGCTTTCTCTTTCACTAGACAGAGTGGACAATTAAAGAACTAGCTCTACTTTGGCTATAATGAGATAAAGGCCATATCATGTCTCTTCCATTTGCTATACTTAATCAATTGGCTTAATAGGTAGAAGATGGCTTTCATAGATGATCTATCAGTAACACAACCAAAACAAATAGTTGTTAAAGTTGTATCACATCTCAATAATACTTCCGTTCTCTCCCAAGATTTCATAGAATTAATGACTCATAATTTAGATCCTAGGCGATTTTCATAACTCAGTATTTCTCCCTCGTTTCCACATTTCCAATATCTCCACTTACCGAAATTCCTTTTAATTTTACCATTTTGTTAGAAGATAAAATAACTAAATGAAATCTTATCATCCCCTAAGCACCTCCAAACAGGAATGACATCAGGTAGCAAGCTTAAGTATCATCTTCTTCGATGCATCCTGAACCTCATTTAGTTTAATTTCTAATATACTTACTATTTGAATCCAGCTCTGTATATTTTGCTCCTACTAGCATTAATTTCACTTCTTGGATAATTCCAAGTAGGGATGTCAAAGTGTACGGATACCGGAAATTTTACCCGAACCCGAATTGGACGGGTTTAGCCGATGCTAAACGGATGTTGTTTCGGATATGAGTATAAAAAGCAAAAACTTGACAGATTCTGTCACACCCCGAGCCCACAGCGGAAGCCCTCGGGCACGCAACAGACCCGCCACATGTGCAAGGACGCACCCTACACACGCGAAGCGTCCAAAACTACCCTGTAAAAGAACTATAATCTACAACTAAACATATATCAGAGCATAAGTAACTAATAACTAATAACTATCACTGTACCAAAACATACAGATCCACCTCTCAACATAAATAAATACAAGTAAAGAGCCCTGGCCTGACCAGTCACGAGTACAGTGCTAAAAACTAAACTACTAACAGGATGGACTACCTCTATCAAAAAATGCTGGGTAGGGGCTGCTATTAACGGTGCAATCCCCTTACCTCGGTCCGGAGATGGCTCGGAAGGCCCTGAAAAGTAGACCACAAGCGAGCGTGAGAACTACAAAACAGTATTTCCCAGTGGGTATGGTCGGCGACAATCACGACCTACCCACTAGATCTACTAGAGGTAAAATAGTGAAACTGCAAAATAAGCGAGTAACAAAGTATAATAGGAAAAAAAAATAAAATACAATACTATGCCATCATGTCTCTACATCAAAACCCAAAATATCTCTACCCGCACCTGAGCACAACGGAAACCTAACACTAGCCGTCCCAACGATACACCAGACCCAATCCTGAACTGACCGTCTCAATAGCCCAGTTAAGCCTGCACCGCCTAAAAAACAGGCCACTATCCATCTCTCCCTACTATCCGGGTTACACCCCAGATGGTAGCCTGTCAACAGTAGATGCCAGCCTACCCTCCTAACACCAATCATCCGGCCCTGTGTCGATAAATCTCTCGTAAAACTCGAAGTGGCATGCAAGCTATGATTAAACGGTGATTCCTCCGATCACCGACAACACCAGACACAAACCCCAAGGTCAACTCACGCGTCCCTAACACGAAAGTACTGCGCGTCTTGAAACCCGTGCCCCAGGCACACACCACTCGCACTGGTCCAAGGCCCGTGAAACCCCAAGGCAATGCAACCACTACGTCAGCATGACGTGACACAAATACCACTATCTAAGAATTACCCATCTCTAATACCCAACAACACAAACGAAGGGTCAACTCAGGTCGACAACATGGTTCCCCTAACAATCAGACCAACCCAATTATGCTATAAAAATAACATCTACCTTGAAATTCCACACTAAAAGACAAAACACCCTAGAATCACTAACACGGATCCCTTGATAACAGATATACCCAAACATGCAATAATAAAGCCTACCTCGAAATTTGCACACCCAAAAGACACCCATAAACTCTCTAGCAATAAAATACTAATATTCTAGTCCCCTGGTCCCAAATAGTCCAGGTACAGATAAATCATGCATTTTCTACATCCAAAAATAATAATAAAGCAGGCAAAATTCCTACATCTAACATGCAGACATACTCAGTAATCCATCATTCTCGACGATACGGAACACACCTGGAAAGCAACTCCTGGCAGAGCACGGTCAACGAAAAAGTTGCACGCTCAACGATGTTCACCACACACAAACGACAATCCCAAAAAATCCGGTAGCACCCCGCTCCACCACGCAACACAAAAACTTTCGTCCTAACTGTTAAAAAGGTAAAAAATTCAAAATCCAAAACTCTAACGGGCTAACCCTAAGGCAACCAAAAAAACTGTATCGAAAAACACAACAAATAATAATAAAATAAAAGGAACCTACCCCGAAGACGACGCGTCGTCGAAAATCACGCGCACGCCTCTGCTTGACTCCTCGGATCGATTCGCGCGTGCTCCACGATACTTCCCACGCACTCACGGTATTCCTCTCCCTCTCCCTCGCGCTCTGCTTCTCTCTAAAGCCCTCAGACACGAATAGAAGAAGAAAAGAGAGAAAGAAAGAGATCTCCGTGTGTTAAGTAGACCAAAACGGGCGATTCGGGCGCCCGAAACTGGCTTTCAAGCGCCCGAAACGGGTAGCGCCCGAAACTGGCTTTCAAGCGCCCGAAACACCCGTTTCGGGCTGCCCAGAAGCACAGGAAAGTGGCCCGAAATATTGGGACCACTATAGTGTGCCGCGAGCGGGCGCCCGCATCGCGCGCCCGTAAGCACCCGGGGCCGCCAAGCATCCACTCCCATGCCAGCGCGAGCGTCGCATCGTGCGCCCAACCCAATTGGGTGGCGCCACGTGGCTCCCCATGGCCGCACGCAAGCCGCCCCCGCCTGAGTCGCGCGTTTTCCCGTGCTCTCGCCTCGGTCGCCACGCCGCCTCACAAACCACGCCCACTGCTGCCCCCTTTCTCACACACACACACACACACACTCACTATCCCTTCTAAAAGTCTCCTAAAACACACTCCGGGCTTTGGTTTTCATAATACCGATTTGTGCTAAAACGGTCCCGGCTTGATCCGACACTCCTTCAATGTGCCAAAAGACCAACCATACTGCGACTTTGCAATTTGCAAAAGTTCAGTATCTCACAGATTCGGGTTCTAGTATGGATTTTGCCCGTACCCGACCCCGACCCAAACCCGACTCAACCCGAATATATATATATATATATATATATATATATATATATATATATAGAGAGAGAGAGAGAGAGAGAGAGAGAGAGAGAGAGTCCGGCTACTATGCTATCGATAGCACCAAGCATTTGGTGTTATCAAGTTTTCTACCCTTAGATCAACCCTTTTGATTATTTTCACCCGTTAGATTTTACTATTTCTCCAACCACCCATTAAATCCAAGGGGCCCATTATCATCTCAACCACACATCTTTTAATTCAACGATTAAAAACTTAATAGCACAAATGACTTGGTGCTATTAATAACATTCCAGCCTAGCTCCCTCTCTCTCTCTCTCTCTCTCTCTCTCTCTCTCTCTCTCTCTCTCTATATATATATATATATATATATATATATATATATATATATATATATAGAGTTTGGCTACTATACTATCAATAGTACCAAGCATTTGGTGCTATCAAGTTTTCTACCCTTAGATCAACCCCTTTGATTATTTTCATCCGTTAGATTTTACTATTTCCCCAACCACCCATTAAACCCAAGGGGCCCACTATCATCTCAACCACACATCTTTTAATTCAACGGTTAAAAACTTAATAGCACCAATAACTTGGTACTATTAATAGTATTCCAGCCTAGCTATATATATATATATATATATATATATATATATATATATATATATATATATGTTTGATGTTATATTTGAATTTGTATTTTAGAGATTTATATTTTAATACAATATATTTTGAAATATGTTAAAGAGAAATAATTGTTTCGGGTTTGGGTTTTTGGGTTGGGCTTCGGATTTTAGATTTTTGATTGGATTCAGTTTTGGACATGATTTTCAAAACCTGTCGGGATTGGGTTCAGATTCGGGTTTCGGGTTTGGTTATCGGGTTCGGGTTTCGAAAAACCCACTCCAAATTTGACTCGTTGACATCCCTAATTCCAAGTCACATAGCTAATTAGGGTTTAGAATTGCTAGGATTTGGTTAGTTTTGTAATTAAATCTTAATTAGATTAGGATTAATATTTAAATCTGTTAGAGATAAATTAATTTAGATTTAAATATTAATTGGAGTATAATCCTAATTTAAGTAGATTTGGGTTTATCTTGGGCGGAGTTTATATATATATTTCTAATGTAGAGAGCATATATATAGAAGTACGTATGATCTTGAGGATGATTGTACGATACAAAAAGAGAGAAAAGAGAGAAGTCTTCTAGGTTTATAGAAGACGAGAGAAGGGTGAGAGAGATTCAGGAAGAGGGCTCGGGTTGAAGCTTCTCTATTACAGAAGAAAAGAGCAGTCGGTGTAATTCTTTTCTTGGTTAATGAATCTTATTTCATCCGCATATTTTCTGTTTTGGTTTTCTTCTCTTTGTGGTTGTATTGGTTCCAGTTTTGTTGAGGGGACGAATTTTTTGGTAAAAACCCGATTTGACGTTTTCGCTGCGGAATTCCAACTCTAGGCGGTATACCGGCATGGATTGCAGTACCGGAGCGGGTTGCGGATTCACAGAATCTGGTACCAGGACGAGTACCGGATTTTCCGAACAATTGGTATCGAAGCCAAAGGTTATTGATCTTCGAAAAGATCGACGGAAATGGCCACGAAGTTCGAAATCGAGAAGTTCGACGGCAAGAACAATTTAGGCTTGTGGCAAATTAAAGTTCGAGCCATTTTGGTACAACAGGATTTGGACCAAACGTTGAACGGGAAAGAGGCAAAGCCGGCGGAGATTACGGATGCGTCATGGGAGAAGATGGAGCGAAAAGCGTTGAGTACGCTTCATCTATTATTAGCCGATGATGTTCTTTACAACATAGCCAACGAGTCAACACCGGCGAAGTTGTGGAAGAAATTGGAAGATCTGTACATGACCAAGTCCTTAACGAATAGATTGTATCTGAAGCAGCGATTGTTCACACTGCGGATGCAAGAACCGGCTAGCCTACATGAGCATCTGAACGAGTTCAACAAGGTGGTGACCCAGTTGACCAGTATCGGAGTCAATTTGGATGATGAAGATAAGGCACTTATTTTACTTTCTTCATTACCGGTGACATATAAGCATCTTGTGACCACGTTGCTTTATGGAAAGGAGACCATAAGCGCGGAGACGGTCACGACAGCGCTTATCTCGAATGAGATGCGAAAGATGACTCAAGAGTCCGGCATACAAAGCCATGATACAGCTTTGATAGTAAAAGCGAAGAAGGATGTAAAAACATTGGCGACCGGAAGTAGACAAAAGAAGCCGTTATCCGAGGTGGAGTGTTTCTATTGTCACAAGAGAGGTCACATTAAGCACAACTGTCATAAGCTTAAGGATAACTTGAATGAGTTAAAGCGGCAGAAGGAAAAAACTGTCACGGATCAGGACAATCAGACATCAGCGATGGCGCAGGCGGCAGAATCGGAGATGATCAATTCTGATGTGCTATATGCGGCGACCGGTGATACTAAAATTTCGGATGATGTATGGGTGCTCAATTCGACATGTTCCTTTCACGTCTGCCCGTAAAAAGAGTCTTTTGCTACCTATAAGGCGATAAAAGGTGAAAAAGCTCCTATGGGGAACAGGACGGCGTGCAAAATTTTAGGAGCGGCACGGTGAAGATCCGAATGCATGATGGGGTCGTGAGGACGCTGACAGGTGTACGACACGTTCCTGGTTTGAAGCGGAATTTGATCTCGTTAGGTGAGTTGGACTCGAAAGGTTGCAAAATTTCAGCTTTGAGAGGAGCTATGAGGGTGCAAAAACGAGATCGAGTCATGTGCGTGGCGAACAACCGCGGGAACTTATATGTTCTGAACGGGAGAACAATCAAAACCGAAGCAAAAGCAATTTGGGTTCCAAAAGTTCGTGGAGGCGCAACCGCTTAAGATGGAGCGGAGGATGCGGCAACATCGAGTGGCGGAGATAAGCTCAAGGTGGAGCTTGCGTGGTGAGCTCGACGTAGCAGTTAAAGATTACAAATCAAACCAAGGTGGAGATTGTTAGGATTTGGTTAGTTTTGTAATTAAATCTTAATTAGATTAGGATTAATATTTAAATCTGTTAGAAATAAATTAATTTAGATTTAAATATTAATTGGAGTATAATCCTACTTTAAGTAGATTTGGGTTTATCTTGGGCGGAGTTTATATATATCTCTAATGTAGAGAGCATATATATAGAAGTACGTATGATCTTGAGAATGATTGTACGATACAAAAAGAGAGAAAAGAGAGAAGTCTTCTAGGTTTATGGAAGACGAAAGAAGGGTGAGAGAGATTCAGGAGGAGGGCTCGGGTTGAAGCTACTCTATTGCAGAAGAAACGGTGTAATTCTTTTCTTGGTTAATGAATTTTATTTCATCCGCATATTTTCTGTTTTAGTTTTCTTCTCTTTGTGGTTGTATTGATTTCAGTTTTGTTGAGGGGACGAGTTTTTTTGGTAAAAACTCGATTTGACGTTTTCGCTGCGGAATCCCAACTCGAGGCGGTATACTGGCGTGGATTGCGGTACCGGAGCGGGTTGCGGATTCACAGAATCTGGTACCGGGACAAGTACCGGATTTTCCCAACAAGAATGTACTCAAGCACCTTGCTTAAATATGATGACAAAAGAAATGCATCCTCTACTCCAGATCAAGCAAAGTAAGACAAACTATTCACTTTAAAAAAAAAGCAGGAGATATTGCAAGAAGAAAAATATAAAATATAGTCAAATATTGACCAAAAAACATAGCCCAAATTATAAAATCTATTTGAAAAAAAACAAACAAAAGATATATAGCCATACCTAATACATGCAGTAAATACAGACCTAACTAGCATGATTGTACTCATAGTGATCTATAATCTACGGAGCTCCAAGAATTGTAAATCAACAATAAGCAGTGAAAAAAGGAATAAATATCATAGAAGCAACACAAGTTGGTGATATCAAGTATTAAATGGCAATATGGCATTATCCCCAGAGCTGTCAATTCAAAAAATATTAGCAAAACATTGGCTGATTCCAAAATGGAATCCAAACAGTCCTACTGGACTTAAGAAAACCAACTGGAAGTTTTTTAAGATTTTGAAGATCTATATACAAGAAACAAAGTTGCATGACAACAGACACTAAACCAAGTGGAAAATTTTTAAAACCTCTTTCACTTTCTCAATTAATTATCCAGCAAGGGCCCTTATCCTGTAGATTGTCATGCTATCCAGCATGATCAAACTCCATGCCAGAGCATGCGGCAAACGAAACAGACTCCATAATAGGCATGTAGCAAGCATGACTAGTTGCTTGCATGCTTGCATCATTTCATGTTATCATGCTAATTGCTAACCAACATACCTTGACATGTGGCAAGCAAATCTGTGTTATACTAGGAATCTATGTTGCTGGCATAAATAACATTACTAATATCCATAACAGTAATTGCCAATTAACATGCACTACACGACATGAATTGGTACAGAAAGTCAAGTTAAAATAATAAATATAAGATTACCAGTAACAAGTACTGCCATGCCAATTAGCACGGTCGTCATGAGCCTGCCATGCCAACAGTGCCACGAACCTATGCATACCAACACAAAAAGGACATCCATACATTGTCAATGCAAATCATGCCAAGTATTGGTACATCTCAGGGGATTTCATATCATGTTGAGGCTAACTGGAACAAGATGATTATAAATCAACGCCTGTTACAACCATAAATCTAGGTGTTCCAATAATAACAAGTTCCTTGTTACAAGTAATACTTCTTGTACTCTGAAACCATCATTGAAACCAAATAAGTTGACAACCTACATCCATAAGTCAGTATTACGTTAGTAAGATTGGAGCATACAATTCCAGCAGATTAATTGATAAATTAGTTTTCTACTAGTGTGGCAATGAGAGTAGGATTTTTTTTTTCTTTTTTCCCATCTTCCTGACTTCCTACCATGTCATCTCTTCTTGTGTAATCACAGTCCCCATAGTGGCGGCTTCTATAGACCTTTTTACTCGCTCATTTTTTCTTCAACGACTAGTCATCTATGCAATTCCAAGATTACTCTTTATCACTGCACAGTCAAACAAATTTTCCTTCTCAATATACTTTTAAATCATCAGTGTAACTGCCAAGGCTGATTTGTATAACAACAAAGATTTAAAGGGCTGATGACTTGATGTTGAACACATATAACATGAGGAGAGAGTGCTTAAGCAAATATAATGGAGGAGGAAGTGAAAAAGACTAAAAAGACTTCTTCACAGTATAATGTCGTATGTTGTAGGAATGCGATTCTAATCCATGTTCCCAGCATGGTGCATAGCAATACATAGAAAATTATTATCCATGGTAGCAGTCCAAAATGCATTGAGCGTTGTGATACATTCCAATCACTCCCTTTTAGCTTTCAAATTTCCAGGTTTGAATCATGTGGCTAACTTACATGCCATTTACATTAAGTTTTCAATATTGCATCATTAAGCAAAGTTTAATCACATAATATTGTATTAGCTGATACTATGAATGTATTGCTTTATAGGAGCTTAAATGTTATAAAGTTCGTTAACGTTTGGTCTATAAAAAGAAAACAATAATACATGTACTTGGATCATTTGACTTGTACTAACTCTAGTTGCGAAATGGGTGCAAAAACATCTAGGGACCAAAACGACAAAGAAGTGCAACCAGTCAACTGTCAAAAGATCAAAAATCTATGGTACTCATAATGATGCACAACCATAAAATGCAAATAAAAATGGAGAAGAACTACTGCTAGGTTGATGCTTATTTCATCATCATACACAATACATAACTGAAATAGAAAAGCCGAAATGACCGCAAAATGACAATAATTTGCCAAAAGAGTCGAACTCTTTACATAGTATAATCTATGGCACTTCTATGGTTATTATCAAGGAGTAACTCTTTCCAATCCAAAAATTCACACAATAAACAGAAAGAAAGAAAATGGTTATTCATAAAGTACTATCCTTGTAAGTCGAATCAATAATCTAATAAATAAATTATATAATCTTTCTCAGTGGGAAGAAGAAATAAAGATCCTACTTCAAATTAGTTAAAAGCAAAAGGCATAAATATTTGGATCAGTTATTTTCTTCCACTATACATCAAAAAAAAATTCATATAGAGTTAAAAGATAAAGAATCTTTTTCAACAAAAATCTTCATAAGCTTGCTATCATACATATTCTAATCATTTGGCAGACAATGAAGAAAATTTTAACTGCTTCATAGAAACTTCCATTAACACAAATTATTCCAACCATTTAGAGCCCAAAAATACAAAAGAATAAACCATGTTGCAACCTTAAATAAGTCCTCCATATAGTTTTTATCAAATGCACTCAACAATAGGCTTTAACTTAATCTATCTCATGATAAAATACTTCATTCGTAGGTACATGCATTCTGCATCTCTTATACAGTTATTTTATTTCCTCCCAATTAACCCAGTTGACTGAAAGTGCAAAGTTCACATCAAGTATAATGTATTAACATACAAAGTTTCAAATTAATGTAGGACAAAACAAAAGCAACATAAGAATGAGACTGTCAAATATAATAAATCTGTGAAATAAAACTCTTAAGGCATCAATGCCCAGTGGTGTATCGAACTTGTAATCCACACTTTATCTCACAAATGTGACAGTTCATCTATTCAGAAAAGCTGACATTTCACTTTGCTTGCTGTACTTCATATAATACACAATACACTAAACTGAAATTAGAATAAATTCAATCATGGATCATAAACTATTCAAAAACCAATATGCTTTTTGACAGAATTTCCTAGATGGCAAAAGCAACTGAACATTCGAAGACACTATCCACATTATATCAACTTCACAAGACATGAGAAGAAAATGTTCTGCATTTGAGCTCTGGCCATGTTGGAACTAACCTTCATAAGAAAAGCCAAACTAGAGAATTATCAGGTATCACAGAAATTGAGCAAGCTATCGTATTATATAATGAAATCTGCAGCACAAAACACTATTCTGTAAAAAAACAAAAGCACTCGACGAAAATTGTAACTTGCGAAAGCAGAATAACTGCATGAGTCAACAAAATTGGTGTTTAGCAACACATCCCAGCATCTTCTTGCAATTGCACGATGAAATATCAAATATGATCACACATATTTGAAAATAAAAGACACTAAAGAGAAACATAGTGAGATCTAGTACAAAAAAATTAGCATTTGATCTCAAAAATCCTAGTCAAAACCATTACTTGGTTTACCTTACCAAGATTTTATAACTCACAATATGTAAAGCAAAACCGCTAAACCAAACTAAGCAACCACAGATCCTACCGAAAACAAAATTTAATGCCTAATAAGGAGAAATAAACAGAAAATGTACATAAAACAATTGAACAGAGATTTGATAGTTTTTCCTAAATCGTTATTAGGCATCATAAACCCCCACAGCCACAATTTAGCGAAATCGCCGCACGATCACACTGCACATTTCGCTACAAACTATTTCAACTACGTTAGAACACAACAAGAATAGAGAAACAGAACAATTAAACACATATCAAACCAAAGAGGCAACATTTTGAACATAACGCAGATCACAGAAAGGTCAAAACCGATCAAATTAATCCCCAAAAATCGAAAAAAAAAAAAAAAAAAAAAAAATTAGCTCGTTTATAGAAATTAGCGAGAGCGAGAGCGAGAGCGAGAGCGAGAGCGATCGCGATCGCGCGAGTACCTGCGGAGCGAACAAGAGCGGCGACGACGACGGCGACGGCCTGGGGCTCGCCGGCGGCGAGGTTCCGCCGCTGCTCCTCCTCGGCGGAGGCGGCGGCGCCGCCCCATTGCCGGCGCCGCGGCCGTCGTTCTCCGCCTCATCCTTCGTCGACGCGTTTCCCATCGCGTTTCCCCCCTTCTCTCTCTCTTACAAAGAGGAAAACGAAATGGTCTCTCTCTGTGCAACAATGGAGAGGGAGAGGGGGGTCTTTTGTTTAAATACGTAAAATAGTTGGACTTCGCTGTTAAAAAGGGTGGGGAGGTCGGAAAATGCCACGGAGGTCGCAGTTATTTACGGATCCGTGCCACTCGGAGCGGATAAGGACCAAGGAGACGAAGAGCCCTGAACGCGGCGGAGCCGGGGGGTATTTTTGGAAATGCCACGGGAGTTAGGAGTTATTTACGCGGCGTGCCACTGCGTAGCACTGCGGATGGAGAAGGAGAAATAGAGGAGAGAGAGAGAGAGAGAGAGGTGTAGGAATAAAATGCCCATTTTCCTTTTTAAGAAATTATTGCGTGCACCGAGCGTACGAAAATATTTTGTGCACCATGCTTTATTTTTAATTAATGACCAATTTTATAAATTATATTATAATAATGTAGCCATCTAATAATAATATCTAAACCTAGATCTATGTACAATAGCCTTGACTTGTACAAAAATGTTTATTTTATAGAAAAATTTAGAGCTTTCTTTGATGTCGAAAATAAAAATATTTACTTATATAAAGTATAGACCAAATCACAACAACTAAATAGTGCAAGAACTGTCCATATATTTTATTCTTTTATTAGAAGAGTAATATTACTCATATATTTTAAAATTGGATATATATATATATATATATATATATATATATATATATATATATATATATATATATATATATATATATATATATATATATATATCTTATACTTTTTATATTTAAAAATTTAATTTTTTTTATGTTTACTAAAAATTATTTTATTAGTGCTATTAGATTTTCGGTTCTTGAATGAAAGGATGTGCGGTTAGAATGATAATATTTTTTTAGAATTTAGTAGACGTGATTGGTGGAATGGTATGATTTAAGAAATAAAAATAGATGTGAAAAATTTAGTAGCATTAAATACTTTATACTATTAGCATCATTGTAGCCACACACACACTATAGTATTTAGATCTAATGGCTAAAAATTTGATAGCATCAATTATTTAGTGTTATCAATAGCATAGTAGCCGGACTATATATATATATATATATATATATATATATATATATATATATATATATATATATATATAGAGAGAGAGAGAGAGAGAGAAATAGAGTGTCGGCTACTATGCTATCGATAGCACCAAACATTTGGTGCTATCAAGTTTTCTACCTTTAGAGCAAGGTTCGAAGTGCCGTGGCACGGGGGCGTGCCGCTCGCCGCCTGGCACGGTACGGTACCGGCACGGCGTGCCGACACGTGGCACGCTTGCGTGCCGATGGATACGCATGACCTCCCAGTGGCACGCTCTGGCACGTTTTTTTTTTATTTTTTTTGTTCCCAATAAGCTCTTATAATATTGTTTTGAAATGTTTAGTCAAAAAATTATGAATATTGGCTATATATAGCTTACTATACTCACCAATTAACATATTGATATTTTTTTTTATAATTAACATATTGATATTCTTTTTTATATATAAAGTACAATGGAGTTATTTTTCAAAATAACCTTCTAAAATTTTATAATTTGCGAAATAATCTTATCAAAATTTTATTTGTAAAACTAACCCTATTTTTGCCATATCAGCTTGCCATATCAGCGCCACATACAGAAGGCTCACCGCCTTCTAAAGACGGTGGACCGCCTTTAGCTATAGTTTTCATGATTAAGTTAATTCTATATGTAAATAAAATAGAAATGTGGGTATGTAAATAAAATAGAAATGTGGGTACAAGTCAGATTTTTAAGAGATTTAGGTTGTTATTGTAGAAAGATAAGATAAAATGAGAATGTGGTACCGATTAGATTTTTAAAATATTTAAATTGTTATTATTTATTAACTAATATAAAAAGAAAAAGAGATAAAAAATATTTTTAATCATAAAACCTAAATCTTTACAAGATTTAGATTGCTATTAGTTAGTAAATAATAACAACTTAAATCTTTTAAAAATCTGATTTATAACCACATTCTCATTTTATCTTTATCTCTTTACTTTTTATAATCTAAATTAGTTATAACCTAAATTAGTTATAACAACCTAAATTAACAACCTAAATTAGTTAGTGAACAAAATAACCTAAATCTCTTAAAGATTAAAAGAAAAAAATATGTACCGTACAATATGTGATTTTTTTAAAAAATAATAATAAAAAATATTCTACGCATGTGAGTAAAGAAAAAAAAAAAAAAAAAAAAAACCGTGCCGGTCGCTATTAGTTAGTAAATAATAACAACTTAAATCTTTTAAAAATCTAATTTATAACTACATTCTCATTTTATTTTTATCTCTTTACTCTTTATAACCTAAATTAGTTATAACCTAAATTGGTTATAACAACCTAAATTATTAACAACCTAAATTAACAACCTAAATTAGTTAGTGAACAAAATAACCTAAATCTCTTAAAGATTAAAACAAAAAAAATATATTTTTAAAATAATAATAAAAAATATTCTACGCATGTGATTAAAAAAAAAAAAAAAAAAAAAAAAAAAAAAAAAAAAAAATTGAAAACGGGCCGTGCCGGTCGGCACGGCACGCGATACCCCCTCGGGTATCGCTCTGTCTCGAGCGATACCCTGGGGTATCGCTTGAGACAGGGGGGGGGTGCGAGACCCCCCCCCCCCCCGTACCGTGCCCCTCTTTGAGGGGCACGGTACGTGCCGCCCGTGCCGCCGCGGCACGGGCGGCACTTGATTCCCTGCTTTAGAGCAATCCCTTTGATCATTTTCATCTGTTAGATTTTACTATTTTCTCAACCACCTATTAAACCAAGGAGCCCACTATCATCTCAACTATATATATTTTAATTCAAGAGTTAAAAACTTAATAGTACCAATGACTTCGTGTTATTAATAGTATTCCAGCATATATATATATATATATATATATATATGGACTGAAATACTATTGGTAGCAAACAGACTCCGTTGCTATCGATTTATTTTCGATGATGGAATTTCCCAATCGATGATCGAGAATATGATCTAGATCACTAGAACTATCTATAAATTAAATTTCAAATCTTTTCGACATCATTTACCTAATTAATTTCCGAATCGATGATCGAGAATATGATCTAGACCACTAGAACTATCTATAAATTAAATTTCAAATCTTTTCGACATTATTGACCTAATGCTTAAAGAATTGCAAAATTTTAATGATAGATATAAAACGTTTGCTCGTTTAACGGTGTAAAAAAAATTAAATCAATTAAATTTTGATTAAATTTTTTTAAAAACTATTTAAAATAAAATTTATACTCTCGATCTTTGATTACGAGACTTCTATCATCGCTTTTTGAATGATATTTATTTTCAACCGTTTATTTTTATATCCACTTGATGAATAAAAAAAGAATATCAAAAAAATATAAAATTTGATTCTCAGATAGTTTAAATGGTCTAGATCATATTTAACGGTGTCGATCGTCATTTTAGAAGCTCCATCATCGGAAATAAATTAATAGTAATAACATATTTGGTTATAGGGTGTTTATTTATTATAGAGAGTTTTATCTAATGTTACGAAGGTGAAACAAGTTTGAATGAAAACACATAGTGGAAAATGTGCTTCTCCAATTTCTAATAGAACACAATAAAATTATATCTTGTTAATTGAATTTACGCTACATTATATCCACTACGAAAACAAACAAAATATATTTTAAATATTAAATAAAAATATACAAAACTTATTTAAACTATGAGAGTTTTAGTTTGAATCAGCTATCTAATCTTTCAAAATTTTAATTTTATTATCTAACATTTTCATTCAACGACATTCTAACTTTAAAATTTGAATGTGTAATTTATCTTTACAAATTTAGTTGGTATATTTTATATAATTTCGTAACTATAAATTAATGTAATTATAAATATAGTGTAGTTTGCATACAACTTATTTGATTAGCAGTAGTAGATAATATTATAATTATAAATATTTTGTTTAGTTGCCTATTGCTAAAAAAGTGTATTTATAAATTTTTATTATTTTATATATAAAATGGGTATGTAGAAAAAAAAAAAATTAAATAAATAATTTTTAGAGAGATATACTTATCTTTATTTAAAATTAATATCTCCAAGTACCGCAGTTAGCCAACTTAGGCACGTAATTCTACTACAGACGGGACTTCACATGCAACTGTAACTGTAACTCCAACTGCAACTGCAACTGCAATAGTTAAATTAAAATATATTAAAATAAATTTTGAATTTGAATCTGCATATAACTAAAATCATAATATAGTTACAATTATGTGTAACTAAACAGTTCCTGAGAACGATTCGGATCGACATACTAAAATTGCTAAATTACAGAAAATTTTTCTATAATATATCGCATTTTCACTTTGTCCCCTTGTCTTTAAAAAGTCTATATTTTGCCCGTTCGTAATTACGTAATTATTTTTAGGGGCAACGGGGTTAACAGAATAGGCAAAATGACGATAATGCTCTCCTTCTTCCTGTGCTTATCCCTGTGCTCCCCTCCGACTCCACTGCCGCCCCCGCCCCGCCGAGAAGCTCTCCTCCTCCTCCCCACCCTGTCGTCGTCGTCGCCGCCGTCGTCTCCCCCCGTCGGAGAGGTCCGGGGTGCCCAGAGAGTCGCGTCCCCGTGCGGACGCGTGAAGCGCGGCGCCCCCAGGGAGCAGGTCACCGCGCGGCGGCCTATGGGGGCCCACCACCTGGCGGCCCCCCTCACCCCGCGCTGACCCGCGCCAGAGGAGGCGCGGGTCCCCGCGCGCTGACCTGCGCCAGCACGCGCGCGTGCTGCGCGTAGTGGTGCGGCGAGTGGGGCGCCACCACTTGGCGCCCCACCAGCCTCGGGCCGCGCCTGACCTGGAGCGCCGTCGCCGGAGAGGGTCCGGGCGGCGACTGCGCCGATGGCCGAGGGCTCCCGACAACGGCAGTGGCAGGATCCCTCGCGGAGCGACGGAGCTCGGCCTTGGAGCGATCGGGAGAAGAAGAGGTTGAAGGGTATTTTCGGTATATTACCTAAAAAATTGACGACTCACTAACGGAATCCTGACGGCGGTGGTGTAAATGCACAATTCCATAATTACGAGGGGGCAAAATGTAAGTTTTTTAAAGACAAAGGGTAAAGTAAAAAAGCGGTATATTATAGAGAATTTTCTGTAATTTAGTCAGAAAATAATACTTTTTATAAAAATAAATAAAATATTATTCTATCACATGTTTTTTTACTATTTGTAATATATTTTTTTTCTCCAATTTCGAAAAGAGTGTAATTTTGAGGAAATGTGGTGACCGAGGTGATATTCATACACCGGGCGCAGGAAGTAGTTTCTCGTCCCGTGTGCGTGGTTTTAGAGGAAAACTACGGATGATGCTGACGTGGCAGTGTATGCGTCGAATATGACGCGGCGTGATGTGGTGGGCCCATTGGCGGCAACCCCTGTACGGATTTTTTTTTTTTTTTTTTTTTTTTTTTTTTTTTTTTTTGCATGCATGGGATTACGAAATAGCGGTATGTGGTTTTACTGAGATACCGAAAATACCCCTGAAGATGTTTTTTTTTTTTTTTTGGAGT
Organism: Tillandsia leiboldiana; assembly: GCA_029204045.2. Classification (NCBI taxonomy): domain Eukaryota; kingdom Viridiplantae; phylum Streptophyta; class Magnoliopsida; order Poales; family Bromeliaceae; genus Tillandsia; species Tillandsia leiboldiana. The sequence goes on from CM055066.1 coordinate 5,760,331, forward strand.
TATGGTAAGAAAAAATATATTAATTATCTATATATTTTTAAAGGAAAATGCTATGTGTACACCCCTTTCGGGGTGTACATCATACACCCCACCCATCTAAGGGTGGGGGTGTGATGATGGATCACTCGATGTGACCCGTAAAAAATATCGGCACCATTAAAATGGCGGAGGTGTATGATGTACACCCCTTCGGGGTGTACATGTAGCATTGCTCATTTTTAAAATATTTATTTTTTTATATGTATGATTAAAAAATTTAAATAATAAAATTTAACTTTTTAGAACTTTCTATTATAAATATCCTTTCCTCAACTCACTCTCAGATAAATCTAAAATTTTATCACTTAAATTTTTAAAAATATATTTGAAAAGATATTGCCTGTAAGGTGATTGAATATCCAGGACAAAAAAAATAATTATTTATATAAATATAAATTTACTAAGATTATTTATTAAAAAATAAATTTGAAGGGCCTAAATGCAAAACAAACTTCTAAATCTTTTTATAGAGTAATTATATATATTTTAAAAATTAAAATTTTAAAAAATTAAACTTTATCACTTAAATTTTTTAGAGATAAATATAAAAATTCAGTAGTTTTGAGGGGGTATGAAGGCAATCATCACAAATAAACCATCATTTGAATAATTATATTTTAAATAATATTTTTGAAAATATAAGATCCTCCTAGTATTGAGTATCAAAATGATAATTTAAAAGTAGAAGAATTAGGTTTTTAAAATAAAATTATAAATAATCAAACAAATCAAAAATTTTAAATTGAATAAAACAAGTTAGAATAAAAAAAAATACAAGCTCAAGAAGCACACGATCGATTTGTTTCGAGATTCAACATTTTGCTTACATCTCTGCCAACTCCTCAACACAAGAGAACGTTGGATCTCTATTAGATGATACTTTTACGGATAATCACCAAGTCTTTACACCAACTAATTCTTCTTCTTCTTCAAAAGGATTATAAAAAATATTTTTTTTTCTCTCTTTTACAAAAAAAATTCACTACAAAAATCACTCAAGTTTAGAAAGAGTTTTGAAAGCTAAGAGTAATATATTACAAAACTTTCAAGCTTTTTCATGTATAAAACAAGTCCCAAAACTCTCTATTTATACCAACATTTTAAATTTACCCTAAATACATTTTTGGGCGCCTTAAATTTAACTATTTTTATCTTTCTGCACAATATTACGATTCGAGCGCCCTAAATTTGAAATTCCCATTATTGTGCTATTTGCACCAATCCTGTCAAGCTGTCAACTTTGACTTTCGAACACCGTACACACTGTCGGGCATTTGAATCCGCTGAAAACAAAACATGCACATTAAATGCTTTCATATAAGTTGTCTCCGCAGTTTCGAACGTCCTAAACAACTTTCGGATGTCCGGAGGCATCGCCGGACGGATCCCGCGATGGGGAAGGTGCCCAATACTTACGAACGTTCTCAACCCTGTTGTAGGATTCTGTTTTGGACGTCTGAAACTGTGTCCGAAATATGTAGAAACTTCACATAATGAGATTTTAAAATTTTGGGTGCTTTTTAGAGTTTTGTAAATATGTCTTGAGCAAACTTTTAAAAGCAATTTCAGATGAGAAATTTTTTGAGCTTATATATGTATTTTGAAAATTAATATTTTTTATAATTAACTTGATTTTATCAAACTCTAAATATAAAGTCCAAACAAAACGGATTAGTATCAAAATATCATTATTATTTATAATCATCAAAATTAAATAAGAGATTATGTTCATTAGGCCAACAAATATGTGGCTTATTTTTTTTTTTTTTATGTTTTATATTAATCTCTTAGTTTTAATTTTTTTAAATATAAATATTTTATTAATAGTTGTAGCTTTTCTTCACTTTTTATAAGAGGTTTTTTTTTTTTTATATATACCTAAACTTTTTGTACATGCATCTTTATTAAGAGCCATTACTTTTGATTGACAATGATAATTGATATATATATTTTGTATACTTCATATACATAGTGGAGTTTTTTTTTATCCAAATGGAGAAAAGGAAAAGCTTGAATATCTAACATTTATTTAAAAGATGTTGAAAGAAAAATTCTAATCTAAAGTTAATTATTTATAAAGAAAGAGATAAATTCACAATTGAGAATAGGGATATCAGCAGTCGGATTCGGAGGGGATTTTCAAAAATCCGAACCCGAATCCGAGCCCGACTATCAAATCCGAATTCGAATCCGAATCCGAATCCGACGGATTTTAAAAATTCATATCCAAATCCGAACCCAACCAAAAATTCAAAATCCGAATCCGAATTCGAAATAATTATTTTTTTTTTTCTTTACAATATTTCAAAATATATTATATTAAATTTAAAATTTTAAAATATAAATTTAAATATAATATTAAATATTTATATACACATATATTATATAACGTAAAATTAATTCGGGTTCGGGTCGGGTTCGGATTCGGATCGTGTACAATTAAAATTCATATTCAAATTCAAATTCGTCGGATTTTTATTTTTTGTATCCATATCCGAATCCATACCTGTTTAACATTTGGTAAATCCATTCTGTTCGGATTTAAATTCGGATAAAATTTTGGATATCCGTATTCATTGACATCCCTAATTGAGAACTTGTTCAAAATTGTTTAAAATTAGCATATAAATTGCTTTATATATAAATTTCGTTTAGCCTTTTATGATTTAATACATTTTTACTTGGTAAATGTACTCGTGGTATAAATATTGGAAAATGCTATTGGTACACCCCTGTTAGGGGTGTATATCATACACCCCTAACAGGGATGGCTGGGATTGAAAGTAAAAATCCCAGCCATCTATTCTCACACCCGCTCTCTCACACCCGCTCTCTCTCTCTCTCACACCCACTTTCTCTCTTTTAAAAATATATAATATTAATATTGAATATATAAATATTATATATTATATAAATATATTCAAAATTTATTATAAAATAAAGTAAACCAATATAAACTGGAATAAAATTAAATATTTTTAAAATTTAAATATTATAAATTGAAATATCTTTTATAATTATTAAATTATAAAAATGTATATTTAATTTTCGGATCATGTCTTCTTCTCATGGGACATTCTTGGCACTAGTATAATTTAAATTTTAACTTTGTGGAAAAATTTTAATTTAATTTTGTGCAAATTTTATTTTTAAATTTAAATTTAATTTTTTAATTAAAATTCTAATTTTTTTAAATTTTTATTCATAATTTTATTTAAAAAAAAATAAATAAATAAAGAATACTTGTGTACCGGTACATAATGTATCGGTACCGGTACATTACATTATGTACCGGTACATTACATTATGTACCGGTACCGGTACATAATGTACCGGTACTGTACAATGGGAAAGTAGTGAAAGAGTATTATCTGTAAAATTGGAGTGAAAATATCACCTCCTTAAATTGCATTTTAATCCAAGCCGTCCGTTTACAGGGTGTACGATCTACACCCCTTTAAGGGGTGTACCGGTAGCACTACTCATAAATATTATGCATCATCTTTCTATAATCTACGTTAAATATGGTAATAAAATAATATATTTTGCAAATAAAAAATATTGCCTTCAAGTTTTTATTTTCTTTACCCAAAAAATGTCGTGGATATAATAACTAATTACAATCAATCATTTTTTTAAAAAATTAACAATAATGCTATATGTACATTCCACTTTATATGTATAAAATTATTTATAAAAAAAGTAAAAAAAATAGCAACTATGTCAAAAGAGACCATAGGGTGTAAATTATACCATGCAATTGAGACAGAAGAAGACAGTATAATAATAATAATAATAATAATAATAAGATTAAAATGCAGAATTTTTTTTTATTAGTATTTATTTTACACTCCCACAGACTTTTTTTTTAAAAAAATTATTGGTATACTCTAAAAAAGATATATATCTTACATGTCATCTATTCTGAAATGAATAAATTTTATTAGTCACTTTGAAGTGACTATTAAAATATATTTCATGGATGAATAAAATATATATTATACATCTCTTTTTGGGTATATGGATAGTATTACTTAAAGATTTCTATTAAATTCTCTTAAAATTTAAAATTATAACACTTATCTAAACTCTGCCACTCTATTCTGTCACTATTCTATATGTAAATTTTATTCTATATGTAAATTTTATGGAATAACTGTGTAGAATATTCTTAAAAGTGCTATATATATATATATATATATATATATATATATATATATATATATATATATATATATATATATATAATTGAGTTTCTATGTTTATAAAAGTACAAAGTTATTTGTGTTTGTGAGTTTTTTATCTTTGGATGTATGATGGTGGGCCCCTTGGGTTTAGTGGGTAGTTGGTGGAATAGTATGATATAAGGGATAGAATTAATCAAAGGGTTAGATCTAACGATAGAAAACTTACAAACACCAATTGCCTGGTGCTTGTACAAGCACAGTAGCCGGACTCTATATATATACTTTTTCTTTCTCTCATTTTAGTTGATTTTACAATAGCATAAATCTTAATACAAATTTAATGATAAAAAATTTATAAGTATAATTAGGTTTGTACTTTTAAAAATATATAAGCTCTACTATATATATATATATATATATATATATATATATATATATCTCGTAGGATTACTATACTCTTATAAGTATAAATCTTTTTATACTCATAACTTCTTCGTCTTTGGATAAAAGGATATGCGGTTAGAATGATAGTGGTCCCCCTAGGGTTTACTAGGTTGTTGGAGAAATAGTAAAAATCTTAGGAACTATTATAATCCTAACCACATATTCCTTCATTCAAGAAATGAAAATTTATGAGTACAAAATTTTTTTACTCATAAGAGTATAGTAACCAGACCCTCTATATATATATATACATATATATATATATATATATATATATATATATATATATATATATATATATAAAATTTCTCTCAAAATGGTTAACTATATGAAAGAGGCCGGGTTAACTATATGAAAGAGGCCCTTCTACTATTTACTAATTAATTTTTATCTTTTCATTATTTTTAAAAATAAAACGGGTAGATCTGTAGCTATCTAGTTGTACGATACAATATATGTATGGAATAGCGAGAAATAATATTGATGAGACATTGATGAGACATTATGTTATAATTTTAAATTTTTAAGAAACAAAATAAAGACTTTTAAAAGATATATAGTAAACTACAGAAGCGAATTTTTATAGAAATTTTTTTACCAATATATTATAAAGCATGTTTGGATATCTTGTAATTGTGAAGTAATTGTCTATTATGTTATATGCTCAATAAATTTATAGAAAAAAGATATATTTACAATTTAAAGTTAAAATATTATTGACTGACTCTAAATAAATAAATTTAAAAAATGGATAGCCAAACTAAAATGATCTATAATTCATATAAATTTTATATATATTTTATTTAAAGTATAAATACTTTAATAATAACACCATAAATAGACCGTCAACCAACCGAACTTGAGTTGGCTTATTAAAATATCGGGCTGAGAAATTTCGACTTGTTTAATAGCAAGTTAGATTGTCAGCTCTAATACAGAATAAAAAGTTGAAAAAAAAATAAAAAAATTAAAATTTACAAAATATAGTTCTTTTTACATTTGTGTTGACTGATTATTCAAATAATGAAACTTTATAATATATATATATATATATATATATATATATATATATATATATAATTGAACTCTTATGTTATTAAAAATAGCAAATCATTAGTGCTTGTGGGTTTTCGATTTTTGGATGAAGATGTATATGGTTAGAATTATAGTAATTCCTTAAAATTTAGAGGGTGATTTGTGAAATAATATGATCTAAAAAATATAATTAGTTAAAAAAAATTTACAGGTATTAAATATTTTGTGCTTTTAAAAATACTATAATCCGACTCTCTTCCTCTCTTTATATATATATATATTCGAACTATATCGAGCAGAGCACGAACAAGCTGACCAAGCTCGTGTTCGACTCGTTACAATCTCAAACTAAAAATTTCAACTCATTTATTAAAACTAGCGTTCCATTTCGAATTCATTTCGCGCCGAGCATGAACTGACCGGACTGCCTGCCCTAAATTCATAACTTGAGCGATGGAGGGCATAATCGTAAATTTCGAAGGTGTAAGCGGTTGCTTGTTGTTGTAAATGTACTAGATAGGAAGCCTAAGAAGGAGGGTGACAAGGATGGGAGGTGGGGAGAGAGAGAGAGAGGATAAGTCAGTGGGGTCGTCCTTATCCACTCGCCAACCTTATCTGCCTCCATTAACTATTTTCTTATTCTCATTATTATTCCCATATCCTTATTCCCGTCAAAACCTGCACTTCCATAGCCGAGTTTACTGCAGGGAATAAAAAAAAAAAAAAAAAACTTTTTTGGACAATTTGGACTCTAAATTAGAAGATAAAATATGGTAGGATTGATTAATTGCACGTTAACAGACGAAGTCAGAATTTAAATTCGAAAGGATCAAGAATTAATACATAATATATTTATTTTTAAAAAATTATTATAAAGGTTTGTAAGGAAAATTTGTTACGAAAAGCTTTTCGTGGTCCACAAATTTGACCCTCGATTAATATTTGTAATATTTTAATTTTTAATGTGCCTAATTAATTAGAAACTTTTATATAATTTTTAAAATTTTGAGGGAGGCTAAAAGTACATATAATATACTTGTCTTAAAAAAAAAAAAATTATTGTAAAGTTCTGTAAAAAAAATTTGCAAGGAAAATATTTTCTGACTCACAAATTTTGAAAGAAAATATTTTTAATTTGACCCCCTGAAAACTAAAATTTGAAAGGAAAATGCTATATATACGACCAAAATGTGTGTATATCATATACCCCACCCCATTAAAGAGAGGGATGAATTTTATCGATCAAAGTGACTGATGAATAAATTTCCATTCCTTAAATAGAGTTGGGTGTATGATATACATCCATTTTGGATGTATACATAGCATAGCTCAATTTGAAATATTATTATCTATAATGTGGCTATTTAATTAGGAATTTATATGTAAAGGGGTGCATGGCCGTTCTAAACCGTACAATGACTCTTTCCCCATCCTTCTTATAAAGTTGAATTATTTCATGTTTATACTCTTTGACTACGTTTGGTTTTTGCAACAAATCGAAAATAAAAAATTTATTTTTGCTTTTTCACTGAACAATACTAAAAAAAATTACAAGAATAGTTACTCCGATCAAATTAGATTATTCTAGTTAATTTTAGAATAATCTGAAAACAACTATTCTATCATTTTAGAAAAATAAAATTATTCTCATGTAATCGTTTATTTATTAAAAATAATTAAAGTAATATAAAAATATAGTTATATTATTATTATATATATAATTTTATAATATTCTAAAATATCTTATAATATAAAATATAATAATAATAATAATAATAATAATAATAATAATAATAATAATAATAATAATAATAATAATTATTATTATTATTATTATTATTATTATTATATTTTTTATTACTTTTATAAATTTATTTATATTATATGTTATTCTAAAATATACCATATAATATAAAATTAAATATTATATAAGGTAATAAATATATTAAATATATAATATTTTTATATTTAATTATTATATAATATATTCTATTTTTATATATTATATTATATATTAAATATTTATATTATATGTTATTCGAAAATATATTTTATTTATTTATTTATATATAATGTTTTAAAGTATATTTATATATTATTATTAAATTATGTTATATATTAATATTGAAATATTTTATATAATAATATGATTATAATAGCATTAGATATAATATTTTAATTATTATATATTAAAAAAATATTTTTTATATGTATTATTGTACATATATTAAATATTTTATATATAAAAGATATTGTAAAAATAATTTTGATATTTAATTTTTTTTTTAATATTGTACTATTTTTTATTATTCTTCCTAAAATTATCAAACAAGATTTTGATTATCTAAGAAATAAAAAAATTTCAAGACAAATACAATTTATTTTTTATTCTTTTATATCCTAAAAATAAATAAGTTATTTCAAGAATAAAAATATTTATTCTTTCAAATATTATTCCGTTACTTTATTATTAAAATATGATAATTATTTATAAAAATTAATAATTTGCAAATATATCTCTTGATTATTTCATGTTTAAAATCTTTATTATTAAAATATAATAATTCATAAATGATTTACAATTATATCTTGACACGATCAAAATCACCGTATATATAAGTATAATGACTATTTTATGGCCTTATCTGAACCAAAGGTTACTGAGCTGTATTGCTTTTCATTGGCAAATCAAAGCTTTTGATTTGCTTCAATTTTTTTTTTATATATTTTTCGTAATTGCTGATCTAATGATAGCAATGAAAAAAACAAATATGAGTACGGTTTATATACTTTCAAAAGTACAAATTTATTTATGCTTGTAATTTTTTTATCATTAGATTTGCATTGAGATTCGTACTATAAAGTCAACTAAAAAGAAAAAAAAAGTACGTACAATAGCACAGATCTCTATATAAATTTATAAGAAACAAATGAACAATAATAATAATAACTGAGCTTAAATATTTTGGACTGTAGTGTGAGCCCAACGAATTATTATTGCTAGTGGGTCGGATCATTACATTTTAGTATTAGAGCCAGTTATCAGCCGGAAGTGTGTGACGAGTCTCGGCTGAGTATGGGTCTAGATGACAGGACTAGCCAGACAAGTCTCACATCGCTTGGTGATCTTGGGTTTTGTATGTGTTTGGGTTGACGAGAACGCCAGGCCTAAACGGGAGGAGTCTGTGATACCCCAATAGTTCCACATCGGATGGGAATGAGATTGTGATTGGATATATAAGAGACAATGTACACTAGTGATAATAATTAAGCTTAAGCATTTTGGACCAGTAGTTTAGGTGGACCAGTAGTTTGGGCCCAACGAGTTATTATTGCTAATGGGCCGGGTTGTTACTTTTGGTATCAGAGCCAATCACCAGCCGGAAGTGTGTGACGAGTCTTGGTTGAGATTGGGTCTAGATGACAGGGCTAGAGAGACAAGTCTTACATCGTCTGGTAGTCTTGGGCTGTGTGTGTTTGGGCTGACGAGGATATCAGGCCTAAATGGAGAGAGTCTGCGACACCCCAATAGTCCCACATTGAATCGGAATGAGATTGTAATTGGATATATAAGAGACAATGGACACTAATAATAATAACAGGGTTTAAGCAATTTGGACTGTGGTATGGGCCAAATGAGTTATTATTGCTAGTGAGTCGAGTAATTACAAGCTTGTAGCTCAACCTCTTTTGGGAGATAACTACGGGACATGGAAACGCTCCATGACTGCAGCCTTAGGTACAAAGAACAAGTTCTGTTTTGTGGATGGGACTTTAGCGAAGCCAAAGTCTCCTATCGATTTCATTCAAGCGTGAGAATGATGCAATCATATGATATTTTCTCGGTTGATTAATGCGCTAAGTAAATATCTCCGAAAAAGTATGGTGTTTGTCGAAATAGCGCATGAACTTTAGGCTAAATTTGAAGAAAGATTTTCGCAAGGAAATAGTCTTGGCATCTATGAAATTAGGTGCACCATTGCCAATACTCGTCAAGACCAACTCATGGTTGCTGCTTATTTTTCTAAGCTAAAGCAAGCTTGAGATGAACTCAACTCTTACTCTACAACCCTATTTTGCAATTGCGGGGCCTTGAAGGAGATTCAATGAGAGCAGCAAATTGAACACTTTTATCAATTCCTTGTGGGATTGAATGAGGCGTTTCGATTTATACGATTTATACGCACGCAAATCATCGGGATGAATACTCTACCAAGTCTTACAAAGGTTGTGATGACCCGAATCTTCATGGTGGTTTTGCTGAGTGAATTGTGGCTTCTGGAGGCCTATGATGTGTGTTGGAGATGGTTGCGCGCAAATCGGATCTCAGGATCGGACCCAGCACGAATTTGGATTAAGAATACATGTTCGGATGCCTTCGACAAATTTTTGAAATGGAATTTGGCAAAACGGACATCGGATTTGGATTCAACGTGCGAAAACGATGAAAACGGGCTATTTACTTGTATTTTTCGGAGCCCGAATGTCAAAACACGAATTTCGAGGCAAAGGTTATTGTTCCGGCGGGCCAGGGCAGCACCGGCGGCGGCGGGCAGGAGGCGGAGCGTGGCGACGCAGGCGCGGGCAGGCGCGGGCACGACCGCGGGCAGGCCGGTCCACGGGACTTAGGTGTGCACCGGGACCAGCGGGCGCAGCGAGGTGGACACGTGGCGCGGGGGGAGTGGCCGGTCAACGCACGCGCGACAGCACGCGTTCCGCGCGGGGCGCGGCGCACGGTGGACCGCACCAGCCACGTGTCGCCCGCCCATTGGCGGGCGCAGCGACCCGGCTGCCCTGCCGTGGACCGCGTGGTAATGGTATGAGGAATTGCAAGATAAATATCCATGTTATGTCCTATGAAAACTTACAATATTGGATATCCATGATTATGGTTAATGAAAGCTTACCTAATGGAATGTTACCCTCTGTGATTGATAGCATACATAATTTAATGTACAATCTATAGGATTGAGATGTAAGCATGAGAAATGGCCTAGATCATGTAGATTAATGCTTACTTAATTTATTGTACATGTTTTGGTGGATTTGAGATCTCGCATATTGTAAATGGTTATGTTCACTTTATGTTAGATGAGATAGAAAACATACTTGTGCGAGATGATGTTTCCTATTTTATGCTAAGTTACATTATGCTATTATTGGAACTTGACCTAGCACCCCGTCATATGGTGCATGTTAACCAGACTACTAGAGAACCTTCACTTGGGCTAGGTTCTTTTATACTTTAGACATCCCACACTTTGCATCTTTTCTGGACATAGAGTTTCCTCGCCCGGATAGTGGGCCCAGAGGTCAGGTCATTGTGGGACGTATGTTGCACTCGTGCCTGGGGGCTGAGTAGAGTCTGGTAGCTGAGATTAGACCAGTGCCAGTGTTGTTGGGAGTCGTTTGGGTAGACGGTGGTCTCGGGCTGTCGAGTGTCTTCCGGTCAGTGTTGTTGGGAACCGTTTGGGGTTGACGGTGGTCCCGGGTCGTTGAGTGTCGTCCGATCAGTTTTATTAGCCCTGAGTTGTGGGTCGATCCCGGCTGTGGAGTATCTCCAGCCTGTGTGTTTGGCATGGCGAGTTGGATGTTTCGTTGGGAGCCGTTTGGGTCGACGGTGGTCCCGGCTGTGGAGTATCTCCAGCCAGTGTGTTTAGTGCCACGAGTTGGTTGAGTTCGCTAGTGTCTCGAGATTCGTGAGAGCTTATTAGCTGAGTCGTTGAGAGTACTCCGACCGTTGTGCGAGATATTTGAGAATCTTGGGTGTAGTGTACCAGATTTTGGTATATAGGCAAATATAAATAAAAATGTTATGAAATACCACTTTTATTGAACTTAGTGAAGTAAAGAATAATTAGGAAGTGAATTGGGCCCAAATCGAAATAAAAACGAGAAGTTTAGAATTTTATATGGAAAAGTGGGCCCAATTTTTTTAGCAGAAAATTCACAATGTCAGAAAAATCTGAGAAAAATTAGGGAGGTCCGTTTTTATGTTCTAAGGCCACAATAAAAGTTTCGCAGCGATCGAATACCCGGACAGTGAGAACGGGGTCCGTCAGCGATTGTGAATACAACGAGACTTTGGTGACCCGTAAATAGCCCAAATGGAAGATGTTGGATATCCCGTGATAAATTAAGTTAAGTTGAGGCTCTCTATCAAGTTTGAGCGAAAACGGGACGAAAACGGGCGAGAACGGGCGAGAACGGGCGAAATCCGGAAATCTGGCCGTACATTCGGGCGCCCGAAATGTACTGTAGCGGACGTACGGCCGGCCGAATTCCACTGTAGCAACGTCCGAATCCCAAGTTGGCACGGATCCTGAGGCAGTTGGCACGGATCCCGATACAGTGGCACGGATCCCGAGGCAGTTGGCACGGATCCCGAGGTAGTGGGCACGAATCCCGAGGTAATCGGCGGGCATCCATGCGTGGATCCTGAGGATTTCGCGCGGCGCGAGGCGCGGGGGCAGGTGGGGGGCGCCATGTGGCGTCGCCCCATTGGCCCAAGCGGCCGAGGCGGCAGGCGCACGTCGGGAAGACGCGCGGCCTCTAGCGCGGTGTCAGCGGGGCAGGCCACGTGTCGGGCCTTTATTGGGCGGTCAGCGCGACGCGACGCGTGATGCGACGTGTTGCTGCTGTCTCGTTGACGCGCAGGAGGCGCGAGGGGCCGCATGGCGGCTGCCCATTGGCCCACGCTAGCGGGTGCTGGCGTATGCGCCGGTGGTCCGCGGGTGCAGGGGCACTATATCAGCCCGAAACCCACTTTCGGGCGCCCGAAAGGTGCGCCCGAATGTGGGGATTTCGACTATAAAGGGCCGAAATGCTCCATTTCTTCTCTTTTTCCCCTTTCTTCTCCAAAACCGAGCGTCCAAGGGGGGGGAGTGGGCCATTTTGTGGGGGGTTTTTGGGGTGCTGCGAGCACGCCGAGGACCCCGTGGTGCGCGCGCAAGGTGTTCCATGGAGCCGGATGGACGCGTGTGCACACGTTGGACGGCGCGACGATATCGAGGTAGGTTTCGCTCGCCATTTTTGCGGTGTTTTTGGCACAGTGTTAAGATTTCCCTTTTTGAATTTTGGATTTGACCCCATGCCCTTGTGCATGTTAGGGACCGTGATTTACTGTGCCGTTTTGCTGCGCGAGGTATCGCCGGGCATTTCGGGGTGCACCGTTTTACGTGCAAACCCAAGGAATGTGCACCGTTTGGCGTGCAAGCTCGAAGATCGTGCATCGTTTCGCGCGCAACCATGAAGAGAATATGCACCGTTTTGCGTGCAAACCTGAAGAACTTGCACCGTTTGGCGTGCAACCTTGAAGAGTGATGTGCATCATTTTGCGTGCAAACCCGAGGTGCGTGCATCGTTTTGCGTGCAGGTTTTGATAACGTGCATCGTTTTGCGTGCAAACTTTGTTGTTGTGCATCATTTTGCGTGCAGACTCGAAAAGCGTGCACCATTTTACGTGTAACCGCAAAGGAAGACATGCATCATTTTGCGTGTAGTCTTTGATAATGTGCACCGTTTTGCGTGTAGATTTGGAAGGCGTGCACCGTTTTGCGTGCCAGCTCGAGGAGACAAGAAAAATCGCGCGGAGACCAATTGCAAGTGTCTACAAGCAATTGGGTACATCATAAGGTGGGGGATTTTACCGAAAATGGGTGACCTCTCCACTTTTTTCTCTGCTTTTGATCTTTGAAGCATTATAGTGAGCATGCTAGTGTAGTGTAATATTTTAATGTGAGATAATGTGATTATGAGTGAGAAAAATTTTGGTGATATATTTTCATGTTAAAATGGACTAAGAGGAAGGTGCCATTTTTTATTTATCAAAATAGGGGATATTTGAGCATGTTTAAATAAATATAGTGGAAGTGCAAATTTTATAAATTGTCAAAATTAGATGATAAATTTGCATGTGTAAATGGACAAAGGGAAAAGTGAAATTTTCTAATTGAGAAAAATATATGATAAACTTGCATCTGTAAATGGACAGAGAAATGTGGATTTTTCGAATTGTAAAAAACAGAAGATAAATTTGCATGTGTAAATGGGCATAGAGAAAAGTGAATTTTTCTAATCGTCAAAAATTGATGATAATTTGGCATGTGTAAATGGACAAAGAGAAAAGTGAAATTTTCTAATTGTCAAAATAGGGGATAAATTTACATGTGTAGAGGAATATAGATGAAAAGTGCTAAATTTATGATTTACCCAAAATAGGGAATAAATTTGCATGTGTAGATGAACACAGATGAAAAGTGTTAAATTATGATTTACCCAAAATAGGGGATAAATTTGTATGTGTAGATGAACACAGATGGAAAGTGCTAAAATATGATTTACCCAAAATAGGGGATAAATTTGCATGTGTAGAGGAACACAGATGGAAAGTGCTAAATTTATTATTTATCCAAAATAGGGGATAAACTTGCATGTGTAGATGAACACAGATGAAAAGTGCTAAATTATGATTTACCCAAAATAGGGGATAAATTTGCATGTGTAGAGAAACACAGATGAAAAGTACTAAATTTATGATTTATCCAAAATAGGAGATAAACTTGTATATGTAGATGAACACAGATGAAAAGTACAAATTTATGATTTACCTAAATTATGTGATATAAGAGCATGCTTGGTAGTAAAATTAGGAGAAAACCTAGATCAAGTGTTTAACGAGTGGCATGATGTCCTAGGAGTTAAACCAAGATGAACGAGTGACATTGTCTTAGGGGATAACCTAAGGTTGAGAATAAAGTATTTAACATAGAGTCAATGAACTCTAGGTTAAGCATGATATAGAACTTAGGTAAAGAAAACCTAAGGTGAACTAGTGGAGTTTTACTCTCAAGTAATGAATTAGAGTCAATGTAACTCTAAGTTAAAAGTGGAACAGGAAAATAGAGTTAATGTAACTCTAAGTTCAACGTGGAATAAGGAAAAGAGTATGTGGCCACAAAGTTAAAGAGTTAAGCAGATAGTAAAGTATCTAACTTAGAGTCAAACTCTAAGGACAAGTATATGTAATCACAAGGTTAAAGAGTTAAACACATATAACCCTAGAATGGGTCATAGGGTGTCTAGGTAAATGGACAACCACTTTAACTTCAATTTGAGTTAAATGAATGAAAGAGAAATGATTATGAGTCCATGAGACTCTCTAGTTATCCTTGTGGCGAGACCTAGGATAAGAGATAAGTTAATGAAAGAGATAAAGTTTAAGAAGAAAGCTAAAAGTGGTTAAAAAGCAAAAGAGAATGCAAATGGTACCTTTGAATATGAGACCCTTCTAAGGAGAATCGGATGTGGTACTCCTTCAGAGGGCCGATTAAATAAAGACAAGTGTAAAAGTGAAAGTAAAAAGCTAAAAGGCTTAAAAGAAAGAGGAATAGATTGCCAGTGGCAATGTGAGCTATAAGCTCGAATAAGAAAGAAAAGCAAGTGCTTAAGAGCAAAGAGGCTAAGTGCTAATGTAAAAGTAAAAGAAAAGAAAAGAAAAGAAAAGAAAAAGATAAAATGGGCGTACCTTCGGGGGTGAAACGTAGCCCATGTTGGAGTTATGGGCAGTGTCCCTCTCCCGGGCAGTGACCCGTATGGCACGTTTCTCCCGTAGGACGGGGTAACACTTGCGGGTGTTGTCGGCAACCTTAGAAATCTTGTCTTGTGGTAGGATGACTACAGGGCTGGGGCCCATTGGACAAGAATTTCAGAGAGTTAACTTTAACTAAAGCATCATGATATAAAGAATAAAGAAAAGATTGAGTGGCCAAAGTGGCCGGGTTAGTTTAACCCCTTTGTACAGCGACATAATGGCCGAGTTTATGGATAGTAGCCTGGTAGGGCTGGATATTGTAGTTTTAGGTCGATGAGTATACACAGGTAGTGTAGCGTCCTTTTATATGCTTATCAGCATGTTAAATCAAGATTTATAGTTCCTAGCATTCTGCTATTATTGCTTCCTTTGGACCAAGCGGTGTAGAACATTCTTTCTCGGTGGTTGATGTTACGGAATTTGAGTTGGCGTAGTTTCGTGAAAGTCTCAAGTCTTGAAGATTGAAGGTGAAGAAAGTTGGATCATTTAACTCAATCTAAAGAAAGAAGAATTCAAAAGGATTAGGTATGTTTAACTAAAGATTTTGTGTGATCCGAATACTTCTTGTAGTGTAGAAACACTTGGAAGAATCTTTCATTGCATAAAAATCAAAAACTGGACTTGGGACATGTTCAGGATCCGGATCAGGTTGTTCGATCCGGATCCCGAAGGTGGTTCGTTCATACACCAGTTCAATCCGGATCGTAGCCTCTCTTGATCCGGATCCCGAACACTGAGTTTACCATCTTCCTTGAACGATCCGGATCAGGCTTCGCAATCCGGATCCCGAACGTTGACGTTTGGTGAACTGTATGAACGATCCGGATCAAGCACTTCGATCCGGATCCCGAACCTTCGTTTTTCTGGAATTGCCTGACTCGTTACGACGATCCGGATCATAGCTAATCCGATCCGGATCGCCGTCCGTAAAATTTCCAGAAATGGTAGGTTTTTGATTCTTATCTCCTTCCTAGGGTTTCTAACCTATAAATAGACCATATGACTCTTTTTCTAGGGTCAATCCAAATAGCCGTCATTTTCATATATCATCTTATACGGCTCTAGATCCACATATAGAGAAGAAAGGAAATCATTAGAGAATACTCTATGTTTCTTCATCTATATTGATTAGTTTGATTCTAGGTTTTCATACTCACATCTTGAGTTGAATCAAACTAATGAATACTTAGATGGTATTTTCGATCTATCTTTGATCTAAGTATTCGGCGGATCATCACCACCAAAAACAACGATTTACCCCAAAAATCGGCGCGTGGATTCGCGTGTCCTTGTGGATTCAAGGTTCAACCGCTCTCGTGGATTCGGAGCGAGGCACGTTCGTGGATTCGAAGGGTGCTATTGGGTGAAGACCGTGGACTCGGTCGGACGTCGTGGATTCGACGTTGGACGCCGTGGATTCGGCGTTGGGCGCAGATCGTGGATTCGAGAAGCGTCGCGGAGCGAGCGGAGAAGATCCTCTAGGAGCGTATGGTAAAGGTTGAGTCGTAAGTGTGTACGGTAAATCACCTTGTACGTGTTTTAATTCTAGTGGATTTCTGCCGTGTTATCGGTCCCGTGGTTTTTTACTCCGGTGATGGAGTTTTCCACGTAAAAATCTTGCGAGTTATTTTTATTTCCGCATTGGGTTTTTATCGCAACGATTTTTGAGTGTTTATACGTTTACACCTATTCACCCCCCTCTAGGTGTTTTTTCCCCTATTTAGATCCTTATTACATATAACCCAACAAGTGGTATCGGAGCGGGAATAGGGTTGTAAACAATGGTTGAAGGTGGAAACATCAACCGACCCCCGTTCTTCGATGGAACAAATTATGCGTACTGGAAAGTGCGGATGAAAGCCTTTTTAATTTTCATCGACGAACGGGTGTGGCAATCAATTGAATTAGGATGGTCTAATCCAACTGAATTTATTGGTGATGTTCGCACCTTAAAACCTAGGTCGAAATGGACCAAGGAAGAGTTAGATTCATCTTCTTACAATGGCAAGGGAATTAATGCTATTTTTAATGCCTTATCTCAAACTGAGTTCTCTCGCGTCTCAGCATGTGAGACTGCGAAAGAAATCTGGGATGTTCTTCAGGTTACACATGAGGGAACTAACCTCGTGAAGATTCAGAAACTGCAAATGCTTACGAGCAAGTTTGACTCTATCTTGATGGCAGAAAATGAATCTTTCACGGACTACTATACACGATTGCAAGACATCGTAAACTCATGTGCTAACCTGGGAGAGAAGATTCCAGAATTTAAGATTGTAAGAAAGATCTTAAGAACTCTTCCTGAACGATTTCGCCCAAAGGTTACAGCCATTGAAACTATTAAACACCCGGACGAAATACGTGTAGAAGAATTAGTTGGTTCATTGCAAACATATGAAATGACGTTTACTACTAACAATTCTTCTGGAAAGGCATCCACTTCTAAGTCTTCAGGTTATGCGTTGAAAACAACTAAGGAAGAAGACGCGGATACATCCTCCTCAGACGATGGCGAGAACCTTTCTATGGAGGAATTTGAGAAGCAGCTCGCTCTCTTGACAAGGAAGTTTCGCCGCAACTTTCGAAGGGGTAATTCAAGCAAATCTCCATCCTTCGGAAAGTCGATCAAAGGAGAGGGTTGTAATAACCGTAATTTTTAAAATCCAAAATTTAAGTTAAAATAATTTTCGGAATTATTTAAATAGCAAAAATGGGCAATTAGTGGGTCAATAGTGGCCCAGAAATGTCGACTTTTGATCGGGGTCTGATATGGAAAATCCGAGATCACCATTGCGATCGTCTCATCGAAACATAGAAGTTTCATATTCATATGTTTTCGATCCGACGGTCGGATCTTCCAGAAATCAGAAATCAAAAACGGGCCCCGCGACTTAAGTGTGAATAGTAACTCGCGATTTTCGACCCTTCGCGAGTGACAGTTGGCCGAACCACTGTCTAAAACCCTGACATAGGGGTATGAGTAGTGGATCCTAACTAATTTCGACGTTCTGAGCACAATGGCACTGACGGATTTCGTGTTTGGCGATCCGGGTGCATCGAAGTGCGTGCGTCGGATTACGACACATTGAGCTAAATGGCCCGAGAATTCATTTGTGCACCAAATTGAGCAAATAAACAGCCTATCTTGAAGCTCTCGACGAGCCGGACGTCGTGGCGAAGTCCATTTCGCATTTTGTCGAGCAGATTTTCTCAAAATGCATGAAAAGGGCCAAATTATCGCTTTTTCTTCGAATAACTTAAATATGCTTGGGCCAAGGCTTTGGGACCTTGTTCACTGGGCTTCTGTAGACCTAAGTGGCCCACGAATGAGGTTGAGCAGAGCTTGGAGCTAGGGGTTGTGTGTGAACCCGGATTAAGGTTAATGGCATAAAGAATCTTGCATTAAAGAGGAGTTGGCTTTTGGGCTTCCTCGTGGGAGGTTACACGAGGCTCTTGGGATTTCTAACTCCCAAGAGTTAAAACTCATAAGGCCTTGGTGTAGGGTGGCCGAGGAGTCACAACCTATTGTTGTGAACTCGGGGAAGAGAGAGAAGGAGGAGCTTGGAAGCAACCTCTTCCCAGTCTTGATCTGGTGACCCTAAGGAGTTCCTGGCGCAAGGAGGACCTTGCTGGAGAGTGCCCAAGGCTGCGCGTGAAGAAGGACCCGAGAACCGGCTTCTTCCTCCTTCACCAACTCCGGCCAAGGTGAGAACTTCTAAACCTTTGATGGTTAGCCCCGAGACCTTTAGCAGTGGACTTCCCATGTCCTAGGGATGCTCCAGGCACAAGACCAAGCCCCCATGCAGCCCGGGTTGCCGGCAAGGACAAAGATGGCCGGAACCCTAGTTATAGCTCCGCCTCGGGAGAACTCGGAAACCAGTGGACCAAACGGGCTCAAACTTGGGGTGCTTGGACTGTAGGTGGAAGGGACCAACTCCACCAAATTTGGTGGAGTATGGTTAACCCAGTGAGTGGCAGTTTTATGCCCTAGATTTCGGGGTTATTACAAGTTGGCCGAGGATGCAACTCCGGCGCCGGCGAGCCTCTCCGACGCCGGCCATCTACCCAGAAGAGATGATGGGACCCAATGGGGTCCATCCATGCCATTGCATGGCTCCCATGCATCATGAAAAATCATGATGTCATGGATGACCCGAAAGTGCCCATGTTGCGGCCGCCGGCGCTCCGGCCACCTCCGGCCGGGGTGGGATGGACAGGAAGCTTAGTGTGGACCCGAGGAGAATTCCCTCCAAGTTATAAAGCTCCAGGTGGTCTCTGTGGGATTTCGCCATTAGAGCCCTCAAGCTCCAAACCGGAGCTTTGCTCCGCCGCGCCGCCGCCACACCCCGGGGCCAGCCGCATGTATGGGAGGTTTCAGCGAAGTGTTTGGCACCTGTTGGTGCAAGAAATTTGATCCCAGAGGCTCTAGAAGAATGATCACGAAAATCAATGCAAATACCATCTTCTTCCTCCTCGAGCTCGGCTAAACCATGGTGCAAACCTGCACCTAGGTTGATGGGGTTTGCTCCAAAATCATTGTGGATCACTTTGATCCAGAAAAGAGTGGCCCAGGTGCAGAAACCAGAGAGAACCCAATTCGGATTGTGCTTGTGTGCATGTGTATGGGTGGTGCATGCCAAGTGTATGATGAATTGCCTCAATGAAGAAAAAGTGGGATTTAGACCTAACTGTAAATATAAAAGTTGCTTAAATATGTCCCTTGAGCTTGATGCTCACTTCAGATCAAGTTGAATCTGTGTGGACAGATGTTTGGTGCATTGTGAACTTGTGTGAGTACAAGGGCTTGGTTCTGGTTGAACCAGCAAACCTGAGCTGTATCTAGGGTGAGCCCTGGTATCCTGGCATAGTCCAGAGCAACTTTGATATACAAAGTTTTAGCATATGAAGTATAGATTCAAAGTTGTATCATAATCAAGCTTAAATACAATTATCTCTTAAAAACAGTATTAGGGGCTGTGTGAAAAGTTGTAACAGTGTACTCCTGGCTATTTTGGGGTCACTGAACGCGATGCTCGCGTTTATTTTGGGTTTGGTGAGCCGAAGAAACGAAAATGCGTTTCGGCTAGGTTAGAGAAGTAAATTATGGCCCGAAGTTTGCCCCGGGCATCGTGCTGCCACAAATGTGTGAGCACGGCGTTCAGCAAGTCGATTGTCACCTACTGGAGGTGACGGCTCGTAAAAATGATTCTCCGTTTATGAGAATGAGCCAAAACAGTGTGTATTTAGTGTATAAAATGCATTCCGAGTAAACCTGGGGGCCTGGCTGTAATTGTAGCAGTGTGGAAAAGCTAGCTGAAGGTTCTAAAGTGGTTTTGACCTTTCAGTGGGGTTCCTGGAGTTCCTGTTAAGCTAAATATGCTTAATGTTGCGCAAATCGACGAAACGGTCGATTCGCGCTTATGCACTTTGAGGATTTGATAGATCCTGAGTTGTCACCCGGTATTATTGTAGGGCCCAGTCGTCAGGAGCCAGCTGTGATCCGTCTTGTGGTTGTCGCGACCGTCTACCTTCTGGTGGAGTCGTTGTTCCTCCTATATACAGGTGGGTTATCTTCGGTCCGCGTTTTATCAGGTTGGCCCTATTGGGTGCCGTGGTAGGTTGGACCCCTGTTCTTGGTGTAACCCTGAACCTATGCTTTAGCCTTACTATATGCTTTCATTCCAGCATTCAGTTATTTCAGCTATATTGCTTGATTATACATATGAGCCTTTCGTGATACTCTATTCTTCACTGCATGTTTAGAATAGGAGTTCTAGTCTCAGTACTTGGCATGAATTGCATCAGTATCGATATCCTAGTGGGGATTTCCTCGGCTTCTCGCCGTCTGTCCGGTCTACCGACCGTGGACTGAGATTTAGCAGTATGATTGCTATTGAGTTTATACCTGTTCTTATTACTTGCTTATCTTTCCAGCAGTTGCTTGTTATTCATGTTGAGATATATCATGTTCTTTTCAGTGGTTGATATGCATTTCCTGGACACATGCCATGCTTGATTGGTCACTAGCATAGTTCTATACCTGTCTCTATTCTTCACTGCATGTTTAGAATAGGTGAGATTATTTCAGTACTTGGCATGTTATACTTGTATCCCAGTGGGGATTTTCCTCGGCTTCTTGCCGTCTATGTGGTCAGTGGACCATGGTTTGAGCATCAGCATTATGATCGCCGTCGAGCCAAGCTTTTCGTCACGCACACCGACGGTTTGGCCACCGTGTGGGTGTTCTTTACCGGTAGAGAGGTCTGATCGACCCGTGAGCCTAGTGGGGTTATGATAGCTTGATTGTGTGACCAAAAGTGGTTTAGCCTGAGGTCATATGCTCCATGGCAAATTTAGCCTGAGGCCCTTGTGGCCAAAAGTGGCAGTGATTGGGTATATTTGTGGTGACACCTTTGACGCATGATCTTTGTTATTTCCTGCTTATCATATTATCATTCTCTGCTTGTCAGATTATCAGTTATATCATGATCATTTATTGCTCGCCAGATTATCAGTGATAGCATGATTGTTTCCTGCTTATCAGTACAGTATATTCATTCTTGCTTGTCAGTTATAGCATGATCATTCATTCCTACTTGTAGTCTTATCAGTGATAGCATGATCAGCTCTATATATGATTACACTGCTCAGTTGATTAATCCATGATTGATGATACTCTGCTGAGATTATATACCTGTTTTCTATCTTTCAGCTTATCCTACTCTTGCTATCCGCTTATTATTGTACCCAGTAGGTACGGCTTGCTATTTCCCGGCCCGTCGTGCCCACTGGGATACACTCCGGTGTGTCTCACACCCTCGGGTGACTGTTTTTCAGGTCCTTCGGGTGGGGGGACTTTTGGACGCTCTGTGTGAGGCCGTGAGATAGACTGACCCTGGTAGGATGTACCCTTTTTGGTTTTAGTAAAACTTATAACTGATATTTCTATTTTGAGAAACTGGATTGTAATACCTCTGGAACCTTGTGGATGTAATAGAGTAGAACTTAATTAGTATATCTATCTTGTATCTACTCTGATTGACTGTATCTGTTAGCCGAGCACATATAGGGAAGACTCTGTTGGAGATACAGAGACTTTTCTATATGTGTGGCGGTCTGTTCACGCCTTGGAGAAAATAAGTTTAAACTCTGATTTAAAAAAAAAAAAATTTTAGACCCACTTTTGAATCTCGGGGCGTGACAGATTAGATGGTATCAGAGCAAAGGTACACGGTACCTAGGAAAGTTGATTAGGATCTGGTTAGGATTGAACCCTAGGATGACTTGTGACGTGAGAGCGTGGGGTATTTGTCTAGCGGTTAGGAGCTCAGGTGTATGTTACACTTATGAGTTGTTTTTCCTAACTGGTTGTTGCAACCAAGTGCGGTGTTAGCACGTGTTCTGGGCTTAGTGGTCATGGTTTGGGCAGTGTTAGCTGCGATTGTAGTACGAGCCATGGGTTTGATATATCAGTGGAGCCTGAGGGCTCAGATCTTTGGCAGCGGTAGGAGAATCAGCTCATCGCTTTTGCTGGGATAGTCCAGCAGATGGCTCAGCATCAGAAAATTGCTATTGTTGCACTGGCCCTACCACTAGTCCATGTATTTGGAGCTTAAGTGTGTTTCGTGTTCGCATTGTGGGGATCGTTGATAGTGCAGGGTTAGTCGCGGTCATGGTTTTCGACCGTGGGCTTGATGTTTCAGTGGAGCCAGAGGGCTCAGATCAGTTACAGTGCATGTGGTTCAAAGATTGACCACGGTTCTTGTAGTAGTTGTTGGATTAATGGCACAGCAGCAGATGACTGCTAGTACTGTACCAGTTCTACAGTTCGCTCAGAGATTTCGTAGACCGCGTGTCATAATTCAGTGGCCTATGTGCCCGTTGGTAATCCTGGTTTGGATTTAAGGTAAGGTGTTAATTAGGTGTTGGAAAACGTTGAAATATGATTCTAGTTTTTTTTGTGAATAGACAGGGTGGTATTTCTGACCACGTGAAGGTAGTGACCTTCGGTAAAGGTTACATCATGCGATAGAGACTGTGTAGGGAGGTATGTGATGTACCTTCAGATGTGAGTTGTGTCCCCAACTACTTGTTGGCGACAGATCTATGGTATTTCGCCTTTCTTTTGATAAGCACGTTGGGCGGCCGACAACGTACTTCCGAAAGAACTGAGAAATACTCTGCCCTGTAATGGGGAATATTCAGATTGGGTCTAAATGAGTAGCCTGACGCTTTGTGACTGATTGTCAATTGCAAACCCGTTAAAGGCTTAATAGTGGTTTAGATAAGTTTCGGGGACGAAACTTCTTATAAGTGGTGGGTGATGTAATAACCGTAATTTTTAAAATTCAAAATTTAAGTTAAAATAATTTTCGGAATTATTTAAATAGCAAAAATGGGCAATTAGTGGGTCAATAGTGGCCCAGAAATGTCGACTTTTGATCGGGATCTGATCTGGAAAATCCGAGATCACCATTGCGATCGTCTCATCGAAACATAGAAGTTTCATATTCATATGTTTTCGATCCGACGGTCGGATCTTCCAGAAATCAGAAATCAAAAACGGGCCCCGCGACTTAAGTGTGAATAGTAACTCGCGATTTTCGACCCTTCGCGAGTGACAGTTGGCCGAACCACTGTCTAAAACCCTGACATAGGGGTATGAGTAGTGGATCCTAACTAATTTCGACGTTCTGAGCACAATGGCACTGACGGATTTCGTGTTTGGCGATCCGGGTGCATCGAAGTGCGTGCGTCGGATTACGACACATTGAGCTAAATGGCCCGAGAATTCATTTGTGCACCAAATTGAGCAAATAAACAGCCTATCTTGAAGCTCTCGACGAGCCGGACGTCGTGGCGAAGTCCATTTCGCATTTTGTCGAGCAGATTTTCTCAAAATGCGTGAAAAGGGCCAAATTATCGCTTTTTCTTCGAATAACTTAAATATGCTTGGGCCAAGGCTTTGGGACCTTGTTCACTGGGCTTCTGTAGACCTAAGTGGCCCACGAATGAGGTTGAGCAGAGCTTGGAGCTAGGGGTTGTGTGTGAACCCGGATTAAGGTTAATGGCATAAAGAATCTTGCATTAAAGAGGAGTTGGCTTTTGGGCTTCCTCGTGGGAGGTTACACGAGGCTCTTGGGATTTCTAACTCCCAAGAGTTAAAACTCATAAGGCCTTGGTGTAGGGTGGCCGAGGAGTCACAACCTATTGTTGTGAACTCGGGGAAGAGAGAGAAGGATGAGCTTGGAAGCAACCTCTTCCCAGTCTTGATCTGGTGACCCTAAGGAGTTCCTGGCGCAAGGAGGACCTTGCTGGAGAGTGCCCAAGGCTGCGCGTGAAGAAGGACCCGAGAACCGGCTTCTTCCTCCTTCACCAACTCCGGCCAAGGTGAGAACTTCTAAACCTTTGATGGTTAGCCCCGAGACCTTTAGCAGTGGACTTCCCATGTCCTAGGGATGCTCCAGGCACAAGACCAAGCCCCCATGCAGCCCGGGTTGCCGGCAAGGACAAAGATGGCCGGAACCCTAGTTATAGCTCCGCCTCGGGAGAACTCGAAAACCAGTGGACCAAACGGGCTCAAACTTGGGGTGCTTGGACTGTAGGTGGAAGGGACCAACTCCACCAAATTTGGTGGAGTATGGTTAACCCAGTGAGTGGCAGTTTTATGCCCTAGATTTCGGGGTTATTACAAGTTGGCCGAGGATGCAACTCCGGCGCCGGCGAGCCTCTCCGACGCCGGCCATCTACCCAGAAGAGATGATGGGACCCAATGGGGTCCATCCATGCCATTGCATGGCTCCCATGCATCATGAAAAATCATGATGTCATGGATGACCCGAAAGTGCCCATGTTGCGGCCGCCGGCGCTCCGGCCACCTCCGGCCGGGGTGGGATGGACAGGAAGCTTAGTGTGGACCCGAGGAGAATTCCCTCCAAGTTATAAAGCTCCAGGTGGTCTCTGTGGGATTTCGCCATTAGAGCCCTCAAGCTCCAAACCGGAGCTTTGCTCCGCCGCGCCGCCGCCGCACCCCGGGGCCAGCCGCATGTATGGGAGGTTTCAGCGAAGTGTTTGGCACCTGTTGGTGCAAGAAATTTGATCCCAGAGGCTCTAGAAGAATGATCACGAAAATCAATGCAAATACCATCTTCTTCCTCCTCGAGCTCGGCTAAACCATGGTGCAAACCTGCACCTAGGTTGATGGGGTTTGCTCCAAAATCACTGTGGATCACTTTGATCCAGAAAAGAGTGGCCCAGGTGCAGAAACCAGAGAG
Organism: Tillandsia leiboldiana; assembly: GCA_029204045.2. Classification (NCBI taxonomy): domain Eukaryota; kingdom Viridiplantae; phylum Streptophyta; class Magnoliopsida; order Poales; family Bromeliaceae; genus Tillandsia; species Tillandsia leiboldiana. Next base: position 5,785,902 of record CM055066.1, read on the forward strand.
AACCCAATTCGGATTGTGCTTGTGTGCATGTGTATGGGTGGTGCATGCCAAGTGTATGATGAATTGCCTCAATGAAGAAAAAGTGGGATTTAGACCTAACTGTAAATATAAAAGTTGCTTAAATATGTCCCTTGAGCTTGATGCTCACTTCAGATCAAGTTGAATCTGTGTGGACCCGAAAGTGCCCATGTTGCGGCCGCCGGCGCTCCGGCCACCTCCGGCCGGGGTGGGATGGACAGGAAGCTTAGTGTGGACCCGAGGAGCATTCCCTCCAAGTTATAAAGCTCCAGGTGGTCTCTGTGGGATTTCGCTATTAGAGCCCTCAAGCTCCAAACCGGAGCTTTGCTCCGCCGCGCCGCCGCCGCTCCTTCCTTGTCTTTAATCGTTCTACGATTAAATGTTGTGTAGTTTATGTAGACTATTTTTTTTCTTTCTTGTGGCCGACCCGTCAACCATCTTTGGGAGGTAAATGGTATATTTTCCTATTGGTTGATGATTTCTCTAGGTATTCTTGGGTAGCATTTTTGAAAGAGAAAGCTGATACTTTTGATTCTTTTCACGAGATTTGCCTTCGTATTATGATTGAAAAGAATGAAAAGATCATTCGTGTTAGAAGTGATAGAGGTGGAGAATTCATTAATTCTAAATTCATTGACTTTTGTACTTCAAACGGTATTAAGCATGAATTCTCTGCACCCTATACACCTCAACAGAATGGTGTTGTCGAGCGCAAAAACAGGGTTGTTCAAGAGATGGCACGTGTTATGCTTCACAGCCGAAATTTACCGCTATATTTTTGGGCTGAAGCTGTGAACACTGCAATCTATGTAATTAATCGAGTGTTTTTGCGCCCGGGAACGTTAAATACACCATATGAACTATGGTGTGGTAGAAAACCCAACATCAAATATTTTCGCATCTTCGGGAGTCGGTGTTACATTTTACGTGACCGTGAAAATCTTGGAAAGTTTGACTCACGAAGTGACGAAGGGATTTTCCTGGGTTATTCTACTAATAGTAGAGCATATCGAGTATTTAACTTGGAATCTAAGACGATCGTAGAATCTATAAATGTTAAAGTAGATGAAGCTTTTCACTTTGCATCTGAAAAATCTACCCTCGATATCTCTCTAGATGATGATTCTCCTGCCGTTGCATCTTCTCATAATAATACTTCCAATATTAATGATGCATCTAATGGTTCTTCAAGTTTATCTAATGTGCAGGAATCATCTCATATATCTCCGAGTACTCCGTTTCAACAAACGCTACGAATCTCCAAGGATCATCCGGAATCGAATATTATTGGAGATCCACAAGGAGTGAGAACTCGGAGGCAGTTGGTTTGTGGATTTGCTTGCTACGTATCTTTAATCGAACCAAAGAACATAGATGAAGCTCTTCAGGATGACTACTGGATTAAAGCAATGCAGGAAGAGCTCCATCAATTTGAGCGAAACAAAGTCTGGGAATTAACGAAGCCTCCAAAGCAACATAATGTGATAGGTACCAAATGGATCTTCAAGAACAAGAAAAATGAGGATGGTATTATCATCAGGAACAAGGCACGATTAGTTGCTCAAGGCTACTCTCAAGTAGAAGGTATAGACTTTGATGAAACATTCGCCCCTGTAGCTAGACTCGAGTCCTTTCGTATACTATTTGCTATTGCTTGTCATTTTAAAATCAAATTATTTCAAATGGACGTTAAGAGCGCATTTCTAAATGGGTTTTTAAATGAGGAAGTTTATGTGGCTCAACCGAAAGGTTTTGTAGACCATAAACAACCTAACCACGTTTTTCGTTTGAAAAAGGCTCTTTACGGTCTGAAACAAGCACCGCGAGCATGGTACGAAAGGTTGACAAAGCACCTTTTGGAGAAGGGCTACACTCGAGGGGGAGCTGATAGGACTCTCTTTGTGAAGCATTATCAAAGCAATTTCATTGTAGCACAAATCTATGTCGATGACATTGTATTTGGCGCAACAAGAGATAATGATGCTTCTAAATTCGCGGAGACCATGAAAAGCGAATTTGAGATGTCCATGATGGGCGAATTGACTTATTTCCTTGGATTGCGAATTAAACAAAATGATGAAGGTATTCACTTGAGTCAATCCAAGTATGCAATGGAGTTGGTTAAAAAGTTTGATCTTGAAAATTCGAAGGATTTTCCGACTCCAATGGGAACTAGCCACAAGGGACTTGGAAGTGAATCATAAAGTGAGAATGTAGACGAGAAACTGTATCGAAGTATGATTGGAAGTCTACTTTACCTCACGGCTAGTCGCCCGGATATATCTTTTGGTGTTGGGATCTGCGCGAGATATCAATCTGCACCAAAGGAGGTTCACCTGAAAGCGGTGAAAAGGATCATCCGGTATATCAAAGGATCAATTAATTTGGGAATTTGGTATCCTATGGGAACAAGTTTGGATATTGTTGGATACTCAGATGCCGATTGGGCAGGATCAGTGGATGATCGGAAAAGCACGAGTGGTGCATGCTTCTATCTTGGCCATTGCCTTGTTGCATGGCACAGTAAAAAGCAGAATTGCATAGCACTCTCGACTGCCGAAGCGGAATACATTTCAGCGGGTAGTTGTTCAACCCAACTCATTTGGATGAAAAGTGTGTTGAGCGACTTCCGGATTTCAGCATCTTCGGTAACAATTCTTTGTGACAACACAAGTGCAATTAACATTTCTAAAAACCCTGTGTTGCACTCTAGAATAAAACATATTGAACTTAGATATTATTTTCTTAGAGAGCTAGTTGAATCAAATACTCTTCAACTTTCATATATTCCAACTGAGGATCAATTAGCTGACATTCTAACAAAACCTTTGGATCAAAAACGTTTTATTCATTTGCGAAAAGCAATTGGAATGCTTTCCTTGAAATAAACTTCTTTTTGAAACCTTTGCTTAGGATAGGTTTTGTTTTTGTTTTGTTTTGTTCATTATCTATGTTTGTACATAGGACATTAATTGAGCATAGATCATAATTGACTTTAATTGCATCTTTTCGCACATTTAGAAATTTATTATGCTTTTGCCATCATAATATTTCACTGTTGCAATGATCATTTATGTTAATTAAATCATCTTCAGAGTGATCAAAGTCAATTTCTCTCTCAATGATCTCTTGGTATAGTCATTATCTTATTTGACTGCTTAGTCGAGTATGAAATCGAGATCAATTTTTGGTTGAATACTTTATATCTTAAATAATTGATAGCCAATTGAGGGGGAGTCAAAGAAAAGTAAAATGCTCAAAAGATGTGGAAAGAGTTACATCCCAATGAGGAGTGTGAAAACTACCACCACATGGAGGAAAGAGCTACCACCTCGGTCGTCCGAGTATTGTGTGCAGCTACCACATGTATACCAAGCATGGGTGTTCAAATTTTGATTAAGTAAAATGCATGTTGAAATACTTGACTCCGTCAAATTTCAAGGTTGGTATAAGGTGGGTTTTTAAAGAAAGATGCTCAAAGAGCCACTCTCTTCAACAGATTGTCTAGATACATTATCTACTATATTTGGGATTTCAAACATCTATTGATCTTTGTATTTCATTTTCTTTACTGAATTGATGATTTGATAAAGGCATTACTCATAAGATCAAGTTAGATGTAATTGAAGGTGTTCAACTTTAAGGGATTTAATTTTTGGATATTATTGATAGATTTGGCATAATCTAATTCTTGTTGTATGAAACGATGATTTTTGTTTAAAGTTGATACACATCTGTGCTTACAATCTTTTTCTGGTTTTACTTGAATTTTTCTGAAATTTTCTAAAGAAAAAGTTGGAGCCGATCCGGATCGGGCAAGATGATCCGGATCCCGAACGCAGGTATTCTTCTGCGGGCTGACGATCCGGATTGGACCTGCCGATCCGGATCCCGAACGCAGTTTCTCACTGCGGGTAGCCGATCCGGATCGCAATCATGAACTGATCCGGATCGCGGCTAGGGTTTTATAAAGAACAAAAGGGTTTTGATTTCTTTTACTCCAATCTTTTGTTCCAAAGTTTCCAGAGCTTCTCTCTCTAGATTTCACCCTTCTTGGAAGCTTTCAAACTCAAGTTCTTCAACTCCAAGTAAGTTTTATTGATCAAAATCTCGGTTTTTCACCGTTTTTCTCTATTCCTCCTCAAACGTGATGAAATTCTTGGATCAATTTTGTTTGTGGATGGTTTTTGATCAAATTTCTTTTGAAATAAGAACTCTGGGTAGATTAGTTTTGATTGTATGCTAGGTATTCTCCTGATTAACGGATTTTTAGGCTTCGATTTTTAAAATTTCGGTTTTAGGGCATATAATGAGGATTTTCGCAAATCATGCAATTGATCTATTTTTAAAAGTCCTTTTGCAAAACTAATTTGATTCTTAGTCTCTCTACATGATTATGATTGTTTGGGTACAATTTTTCAAATTTTTGAAAATTAACAATTTTTCATGTGTTCTTGAGTTGATCTTCACAGGATACATTTTTCACTAGCAATCAAAATGGTGATCACTTGGATTATTTTTCTACTTGCTGCCATGGTTCATACCAAGGATACTGTCAAGCCTAAGAAGGCTAAGAAAGCGAAGAAGACCAAGGATGATTCCGACACTGAATCAGAGACGGAGTCGATCGACTGGGATAACATCGAAATCGAGCAAGCTGCTCCCATTGTCTCCAAAGGGAAAACAACTGCTGAAGCTTCAAAGCCTACTGCAGCTGAAAAAGGAAAAGCCCCTATGGAACCAAGTCCAATTGGAACAAAAAGAAAAACCGGTGCAAGAAAAAGAGGCAGTGCTCAGGGAATTACTATTGAGGAACCAGTTGCTAGGCAGCCTCCTCCACAAGACTTCATCAGCTCCGAAAGAATCAAGGATTTTGAGAAGAGGGAATGCATTGGCGAGAGACATGTCAATGTCAAACCAATGAAGGAACGATCTGTAGCTTTTGGGACTTTGTTTGACCAAGTTGGTCTTGCTCAAATTTGCAACTTCCCTGAGACTACTGGGTACTGTCCACACTCAGTTCGAATGTTTTATCATAACGCTGCAAGTCTGATTGATCACGAGGATGGACGTCGAGAATTTCACACTTTGGTTAAAAATATCAAAATCAAAGTCACACCCCAGCTGATTGGAGTTGTGCTAGGTATGACAGCCAGAGCTGATGGACTCTATTACCTAAAAACTCAAAGCTTCAACGACAACTCCTGGAGAGTTGTAGTTAATGGAATTTGTCTTCCAAATACTCGGTCGACCGGAAATTCTGTTTTCTCTAAAGAGCTTCGACCAGAGTATCGGTATATAAACTTCATTGTCTGCTACAACATTCTTCCCAACATGAATACGAAGGTTCTTCGATGGGACAGAATGTTATACCTTTATCTTCTTGGAAACCCGGCCGCATTGATGGGAGCAAACTTGAATATTCCCTATCTCATTTGGTCAAGGATGGCGCGGTATGTGGAACACTCTCATCCCACAGAAAGACTACCCTACCCAATGATTATCATGCGCATCCTTAGAAAGTTTAAAGTCGATACAAGCGCGAGCTCATACATGTACAGTTTGGGCACCATTAATGAGACGACAATTGTGAAGTCTCTCTCGACGAAGCCAGATGAACCCATAATACCTCCTCACCGGCAACGAGCACAACAACAACAAGCGACAACCTCTACACCAGCAGCACAACCAGCACCTCCATCAACGTCTGATGATGATGCGTCGGTTAGCTCAATCTTTAAGGAGCAACAGCGACTCTCAAACGAACAAGAACGCATGGCTACTGATTTCGCTGAAATGAGAGAAGATATCAAAGAAGTTAAGAAGGAACAAGCTTCTATGAACAAACGGATCAAGAAAATGTTTCGGAAGCTTGGGTGTATCAGCTCCGACGACTCTGCATAAACTTTTTTTTTCTAACCTTTCCTTTGCAGGTTTTTAAGTTTTTGTTATTATTCAGCTCTCACGTTTCTTTATTCTGATCTATTTAACTCTCCTTGATTTTTGTAATTTTGGCTTTGTTTATGACAAAAAGGGGGAGAGAGTTTAGAGAACTTGAACAATGATGATGATGTGGAAATTTTGTATACATCAAGGTACAATGATGACTGAGAACTTGAACAATGCTGATGTGAATGTGTGAACATCGAGGTAAGTATAACCTCAACTTGAAAGGTAAGTAGAACTTCAACTTTTGGTTTTCATTTGTTTGAATGCATGCCTCGACTAACTATTCAACTAACTATTTGGGCATGTAATATAACTAACAAGTTGATGTTCACTAACATGACATTTGGTTTTTGATTGCATAGAAGATATGTTGGTTTTTGACTATGATTCTCTTACATATCTGAATTCTCAAATGTCATGATGATCAGATAAACTCTATCTCTGTACTAGGTTTTGAATGTTAAATATTCTTGAGGTATCTAACGATCTCTTTTTGTCAAGAATGATTTCTTTGTGCAGAGAGTACAGATGTCTAAGTCTAGAGTCTGTTTTAGGAGTTTATCTCATGTTTTTAAATTTTTGGATCTCCATTGTAAATTTTTGTTGTATGGTGATAGCAACAAAAATATCTTTTTGAATTTTCTTTAGTGGATCTGTGTTTTGTCACGAAACCGCCAAAGGGGGAGATTGTTACGGAATTTGAGTTGGCGTAGTTTCGTGAAAGTCTCAAGTCTTGAAGATTGAAGGTGAAGAAAGTTGGATCATTTAACTCAATCTCAAGAAAGAAGAATTCAAAAGGATCAGGTATGTTTAACTAAAGATTTTGTGTGATCCGAATACTTCTTGTAGTGTAGAAACACTTGGAAGAATCTTTCATTGCATAAAAATCAAAAACTGGACTTGGGACATGTTCAGGATCCGGATCAGGTTGTTCGATCCGGATCCCGAAGGTGGTTCGTTCATACACCAGTTCAATCCGGATCGTAGCCTCTCTTGATCCGGATCCCGAACACTGAGTTTACCATCTTCCTTGAACGATCCGGATCAGGCTTCGCAATCCGGATCCCGAACGTTGACGTTTGGTGAACTGTATGAACGATCCGGATCAAGCACTTCGATCCGGATCCCGAACCTTCGTTTTTCTGGAATTGCCTGACTCGTTACGACGATCCGGATCATAGCTAATCCGATCCGGATCGCCGTCCGTAAAATTTCCAGAAATGGTAGGTTTTTGATTCTTATCTCCTTCCTAGGGTTTCTAACCTATAAATAGACCCTATGACTCTTTTTCTAGGGTCAATCCAAATAGCCGTCATTTTCATATATCATCTTATACGGCTCTAGATCCACATATAGAGAAGAAAGAAAATCATTAGAGAATACTCTATGTTTCTTCATCTATATTGATTAGTTTGATTCTAGGTTTTCATACTCACATCTTGAGTTGAATCAAACTAATGAATACTTAGATGGTATTTCCGATCTATCTTTGATCTAAGTATTCGGCAGATCATCACCACCAAAAACAACGATTTACCCCAAAAATCGGCGCGTGGATTCGCGTGTCCTTGTGGATTCAAGGTTCAACCGCTCTCATGGATTCGGAGCGAGGCACGTTCGTGGATTCGAAGGGTGCTATTGGGTGAAGACCGTGGACTCGGTCGGACATCGTGGATTCAACGTTGGACGCCGTGGATTCGGCGTTGGGCGCAGATCGTGGATTCGAGAAGCGTCGCGGAGCGAGCGGAGAAGATCCTCTAGGAGCGTATGGTAAAGGTTGAGTCGTAAGTGTGTACGGTAAATCACCTTGTACGTGTTTTAATTCTAGTGGATTTCTGCCGTGTTATCGGTCCCGTGGTTTTTTACTCCGGTGATGGAGTTTTCCACGTAAAAATCTTGCGAGTTATTTTTTATTTCCGCATTGGGTTTTTATCGCAACGATTTTTGAGTGTTTATACGTTTACACCTATTCACCCCCCTCTAGGTGTTTTTTCCCCTATTTAGATCCTTATTACATATAACCCAACAGTTGAACCCATAGGAAACTTTAAGTAGTTCTCACACCCACGGATGACCATTTTTTCCAGGTTGTAGTGCAGTCAGCAGGACAGACGACAGGGGCAAGGGCCCAGTAGCATAGAGACCTAGAGGATCTAGCAGATGTTACTTTTTTTACATTTTGAGCGAACTATGTATTGTGAGGAAATGATGTAAAAATTTGTAATATTATTTAATTGCAAGTTGAGAGATGTAAAATGTAATAAAGTTGTATTATGGTTCACTATTGTATGCTTTCATTTCCGCTTAAACTATTTGTTTATTGAATGAAAGTTTTAAATTAGTAGTGATTTTAGTACTCTGATATTGAGCTTCCGCATACACTTGATGTATTATTTTGGATGTTACCGTTCCTTTCGGGTAGTGAGAGGTCATACCCGATTGGCGGGTCTGTTGGCGTGCCTGAACTGTACAAATTGGCGGTCTCGGGGCGTGACATTGAGTCCTTCCGTTCTAAGAGGGAGCGTGGATTTTGATTATAGCCTGCAGGAGCCACTTTGAGCTCGACAGAGATGCGCGGATACTTTCCTCGGTGGGGTCGTGCCCCTCGAGTGACGCTCCGGAGCTAGACCTGTTACTTTCCTATCACGACTTGTTGATGCTGTCCCTCTGGTTGGGCCTTTTTTAGGCAGTCACGAACGCCCTACGTAAGTCCAGTCCTCCGTGGATGTAATGGCAATAGGTAGGCGCAGTTTTGACTGGACCCTATGTGGCAGTCAGTTCGATTGGGTCGATTGAGCACCTCGTGTGCGAGTGGTTGCATATCTTTTCATCTATATCACCGATTGAGCATTTAGATAGAGGCATGGTAGCTATTGTGTATTTCCAGATTTTCTTATTTAGTTTTTACTGCATCGTTATCTTTTGCCTCTAGTAGACATAGTGGGCAGACCGTCGGGCTTGGTGGCGGTACCCACTGAGAACTACGTGTCGGTGTAGTTCTCACACCCTCTGTCGGTGACAGTTTTGCAGAGGTTTCTTCTCCAGTTCCTACCTCAGCTGTTGTTGTTCCTTCTGATCGAGGCGAGCGAGTCGCGAGCTAGATCCCTACCTGTCTTTGGAGAGTAGCTGCACCCCCTTATTGGAGATTTATTCTACAGTCAGTTAGATTGTTTATTTTTACTTTTGAGAGATTGATGTATTGCGAGGATCTGACTTGTACTGTGAGCCTGTACACTGATGTATTGTTATTTTAGTTACTTTCCCGTTTAGGTTTTAGATGCTGTATCAGAGGATGTTGTACTATTATTATTTTTGGGAGGTGGATACTGTATTTTATTTCCAGTTGTACAGTGGTTGGATTTTAGTTTTACAACAGTTTACTTTTCAGCTCTGATATCTGTTTAGCTGTAGATCTATTCTTGCAGGTTGGACGCTTCGCCTATGCGGGATTTTCTGTATAGGTGGCGGATCAGTTGGCGAGCCAGGGTCGCAGTTTCGACCTCGGGGTGTGACAGATTAGAGTGGTATCAAAGCCTAGGATGTAGGTCATTGTGGACTTAGAAACCCTAGGCTTGTGGTTGGACCCTAGGATGACTTTGTGAGAGTCGTGATTTATAGCGAGAGTCCTGATTGAGTTTTATACCTCTCCTAAGGGACGGGATGAGCGATCGGCATGTTTATTCTCCTAAGTGATTATGTTGGCTGCAGACAACATAATGCTGTAGAATAGGTGACATGCTCTAGACTTTCGCTAGATTGGGTCGAGTGGTTGTTGTGTGCTGATTTACGGTTTTCGTCGTGGTGAGCGGTGTCTCCCCGACGCGGGGTTTTGACCGGTGCGCACCCCGTCGCAGCAGTTGAGCCAGAGCTGTTAGATTCGGGTCGGATACCCAGATTGAGGTCAAAGAGTTCTGGACCCTGATGGCAGGATTGTTAGAGGCTTATCGATGGCGGTGTGAGCAGCGGGCATGGGTGACACAGTTGCCGGAGCAGTGGGCAACCCGACAGTGCTTCCCTCATGAGACCACCCGGTTGCGGTATCCTCAGTGGCAGCGATTCCAGTGGTGCCGATGGAGCGAGCAGCCCCCTCCGTGTCGACAATTAGTGCCGAGGCACCGAGGCAGGGTGGACAGCTGACAGCAGATGAGCTGTGGGACAGCATGGATTGACTGAGCCAGTTTCGGCAGTTGGACCCACCCCTATTCGTAGGATTGAGTTTAGAGCCTCTAGAGGCAGAGTCGTGGGCGGCGGTGATGGAGAGACTGTTGAGAGCCTCGTTGTGCCATAGAGTTTACGCAGTTTCTGAGCTGTGTGCACCACGTTAAGAGGGACGAGGCGCATCGGATATGTGTGTTTGAGAGAGGGTTGCACCAGGATACCTTTCAGCTTGTTGGTCTCTCTGGGTATGGATTTTGGATGCCTAGATGGAGCCGGCGCTGTATTTGAAGCGTGGCACTGTGGTTCCTGTGGTCAGGGACTTGCCGCCTGGGGCGAGTTCTAGAGTGAAGCGCCCGACGCCAGATGATGGAGGACAGATTAGCCGGTAGAGGCATTCCCGAGTTCTTTCATTAGGGTAGTGGATTTCTGAGGCGCTAGAGGTCGGGTGGACCCCGAGGGCAGCATCAGCATCAGTATCGGCGGGTGTGGTAGCAGAGGTGTGTTATCTGCGGAGCACCGCATTCGTCCCCCCAGTGTGAGCAGAGGCAGGGGCCGTGCTCCCTATGTGGATAGTCTAGATATTTTATGGCTGTCACGCCCCGAGTTTCAAAACAGCGGTAGAAATTTTTTTTTTTTTTTTTAAATCATCAGAGTACATATTGAAACCCATGACGTAGACAGACCGCCACATGCACAGGGAACCCTCTGTCCACTGGGATAGAGTCTCCCCTATACATGCTCGGCTATACAAATACAATACTGAATCAGATGCGACGTAAACAACAACTGAAAGTAACTAGTACATGTCCAACATACAACACATAATCCACAACTCCAAAATATAATACAGACTAATCACTGAATATGAAATACTGGAAATCTGTAGTCGATAACAGGGTCAACTCTACCGTGACAGCTCAAAGGATCGTCCCAATCTCTCAACACCCGACTGACCTGAAAAATAGTCACCCAGGGGGTGTGAGATACACTCTACATGTATCTCAGTGGGCACGACGGGCCGAGAAATAGCAAGCCGTACCTACTGGATACAGTAATAAGCGGATAGCAAAATAAGCTATAATCACAAGGCTGAATAACTGTATGCTGTACTGAACTAAGCATGCTGTGCAATAATTAAAAGGAAAAGCAGGGTATCATGATCATGTGCTAAGCAATAAAGCTAGTATCACATATAAAACTGAGTAAGCTATAACTGGCAACCGTGTAAACCTGGTCAATCTCGATGAACAATAATACTGATCATGCGATAAAACAGAGCAAGTATGATAACCATAAATATCAAAGCTGTAAACAAAGAGTACGATGATAAATCTGACAAGCAGGAACTGATCATCCTATAACTGATAAATCTGAAAAGCAGGAAATGATCATGCTGTAAACAAAGCTGTAAACTGGAAGTGCTGAATAACAACAAGTACCCAATCCATGCCACTGTTGGTCGCTGGGTCCTCAGGCTATTGCCACTGTTGGATACCAGGACCTCAGGCTAAGCTGCCATAGGACCTCAGGCAAATGCCACTGTTGGTCTCTCAATATGTATCAATACCTCATCAGGCTCACGGGTCTATGTGATGACCACTTTACCGGTAAAGAACGCATTGTGGGGGATCAGACCCACTGCGATCGTGAATGAAAAGCTAGTGCTATGGCAATCGTAATGCTGATGCTCAAACTCGCGGTCCAACGACCGAACCATCGGCTACAAGCCGGAAAAATCCCACTCACGATGCTGGAAGCTGTAATCTCAACTGATGCAGTATAACTGAAACTGTATAACAGAAGCTATATAATAGAAACTGTATACCGAAACTGAACTCCTATTCTAACATGCAGTATAGAACAGGAATGCTGAATAAACTGAACTGATGACCAATCATGCATGACATATGTCCAGATATATCAATCAATGCTGGAAATAATAAGCATAACGAAAGGCTCATCTATGGGATCAAGGATATCAACAAAACAGGGGTCCGTCCTACCACGGTACCCGTAGGGCCGAAATGATAAAGCCCGGACCGAAGATAAACCCACCTCAACACAAGCGATCCTGAAATCCGCTGGGAGGCTCACTGGCTAGCGGCTGACTTCTAGTACCTGAATAATAGACACAAGTCAATAATAGACTCTCTCTCATATCCATCCCACTAACTCACTGTGTGTACAAGCTATACGGAAACTTCGCTGAAGTCCCGGGATTTTTCCGGAATTTTCCGAAAATCCGATTCCCTCTCAACGAAAGCCATTGGATTTCCAACAAGGGTTTAGAGATCATGGGCGTACAGCCCAAAATAGCCCATGAGGCTACAATTGCAATTAGACCCCTAGGGTTTCCCAAAATTGCATAAAAACCCTCCAAAAACTCATGTTTTTTGAAATTACTTCACAACCACACACTTCTAAACTGAACCGAGGGCACCTGTAGGTGGGCCTCGACATGCTGAATGCCGTGCTCACCATTTGGGAGCAGCGCAGAACCCGAGAACATAAATGGGTCCATAAACACTATGCTAGAAGGTTCTAACTTGCTAAACATACACCCAAACTCAACCAAATCAAAATATAGGGTGAGCACCATGCTCAGGGAGCCGAGAGGACTCAGAGGCTCACCCTGGTGCAACCCCATTGCTGCTGCAACAGTATAAGAGACAACAAAACCACTTAGAGTCCAATATTGCTATAACTAAAAATCTACCTGTGTAAACTTGAATCCAAGTTGAGCATCACCTCCAACATGTTGTGGAGACTTGGAGGCTCACTCTAGTGCAGCCTCAAAGCTGCAGGAATAACCTAAGGATCATCAACCTTGCTCCATCAAGGCTCGACATGCATGATGCTACAATCCCATAAGTCATTTTTGAAACAGAAGTGAGCATGAAGCTCAGGGGACAGCATGGGGAAACTTTCATATTCAGCTCGAAGCCTGAAACTAAACTTTTCTTCATTGTGATATTTTAACAAACACTCGGTGGGCACATTTTAACAATACACAATAAAGCTTTTGCCCGAGCTTGTTCTCAGCAAAGAAGGCACCTGGGAGCACCTAACTTGGATGGAAATGATCTTCAAGGCAGAAGGATAATTCCCAGCAAGTCTGGGTCATCTTGCACCCAAGGTTGGCCGGAAAAACCAAGGTTGAAGATGAAGCCTTTGCTTCGAAAATGGTGAATCTTCAATAATGGGTTCTGGGCCTCAAGCAACAGCACCAACAGCTTCCTAACAACCTTTTAGGAAGGTCTGGGCTTGACCCCGCCGTCGGAGGTCACCGGATGGCCGGCCGCCATTATTGCGGCCAACCAAGCTCCAATAATGGCGGATTTTTATCCGGGCTGCATGGGTCACATGCAAAGGTACCAGTAGCTTTCCCTCGATGTGGGGAAGTGTTTTGGTGCGGTGGCCGGCGGCTAAGTGCTGTAGCGGCGGCGGCGGAGCAATTATCGGTTCTCCGGCGGTGCAACTTCACCACCGGAAAACGGCCGGTTCTCCGGCTTTGAGATTAGACAGGGAAAGTCTAAAAGACCTCGTAAAGGCTCTGCCATGGGTCTTGGGCCAAGAAAACCAAAGGAAAGAAGACCCTCACCTTCGCCGGAGTTGGAGAAGATGGACGAAGCCGGCCTTGCTCCTCCCAGCGTCGCGCGGCCACGGCAGGCAGCCGGATCACCTTGGCTCGGTTTCTGGACGTTGGAGAAGTCCTCTGGATGCTTTGGAAGAGAACCCAAGCACCTTGGTGAAGCCTCACTCCAGCACACCCAAGATCAAGAGTTTTCTTGAAATATCTTGCTTTTCCGGCGATGGGGAACGGCGGCCGGCGGCGCTGGGGCTCGGAAAACATGCAGAGGAGCACAAGAATCTCAAATGAAGTTTGAAGAAGCCCCAGGCCTTGATTGCTTCCTTCCCCAAGTTACTCACCTCGGTTGTCTACAAATGGGTATCTTCCTCACCTTACTCCGAGCCACCCAAATGGAGAGAGTGGTTCCGGGAGCTTGGCGTCGTGGCAGAGATGGTGGGGGTCGTGGACAAGCAGTTGCAACTGCCCCCAAACCCACAACATTAGAGTATAGTGTAATTTAGTGAATTTTCCACTTTCTTTGCATTTTGGTCCTTCTACTCTTCATCATACCCACTAAAATCCTCACTGTAGGTGATAAATGTAGAGAAGTCCCTCTCCCATAAGTTTGGTGCAATTTGACCCATAAAATATTGGGCTTTTTCGCAAAATACTTCAAATTTTCTAATATTTCACGCTTTTCGAGACAACCGGGTCGTCAAACACCAATTTCGTCGGCGCCACTGCACTCAGAACGTCGATGCCATTCAAATCGACTACCTGAATCGCTAGATTCGGACTCCAGATAGTGAATCGGCCAACGTTCGCTCGGTGGGGAATTAAATCAGGAGGTTACTATTCACGACTTAAGTCGTGGGCCCCACAAGCTTCTTTACTGATTTCTGAACAATCTGACCATCGGATCGAAAATCTTTCTATGTCATTTTCGATCGATTCGACGAGACGGTCACACTGGTGATTTCAAATTTTCGAGATTAGACTCGGATCTGAAAGACAGAAATAGTGCTCCGAAAACTGTGCAATTTGCACACCGGTATACAACCATTTAGGTTTAACTTTGCAATTTCTCATTCACATTCCTATTTGAATTCTTCAAATTCAATTTAAATTTTATGGGTACTACAATGGCAGACTGAACTTTGATGTCGAGGCTGACTGAGCGACGACCACCTGCATCGAGAGAATGAGTTTGTGCCGCCCAGTTGGAGGGCGCCACGGCGGTGGACTGTGTTGTCACAAGCATGATTTTCATTACAGCAGTCTGGGTTAGAGCATTTTGCCTTTCTATATGGACTAGAGGTAGAGTCGTTACCGTGTGCACTAGAGGTACAGATTCCTGTTGGTGTTGTGCACATGGAGGAGGCTTGTGGATCATGTCCAGTGCAGTGAGACCGCGCGTTATGCCGGCAGACTTATTAGTATTTGTGTCAATTATGTGTTTTGACCCAGTGCTTGAGTTTGGTTGGCACGATACCACGTGATGTTGGACTGCAGGGAGAGAAGACTTTGACCTTTTGCGAGGCAAACAAGAGGAGGTTTGTTTGTAGAGACTGTTAGAGCACATAGGTTACAGCAACAGTGTGGGAGGTGCCTACGGCGGCACCGGGACTCTAGGGTACCCCTATCGCCGTGAGTTCCCGGGTGTGAGTCCACCTAAGTTGATGATGATGCCGCCGGTCTGGGAGATTGAGATTGTGATTGACGTGGTTCTGGGAACCGCACCGATATTGAAGGCACCTTGTTGGACGGCACTAGTAAGCTGAGAGAGCTGATAGCGCAGTTGCAGGATCTGGCGGATCGAGGGGTCTGTTTGACCCAGTGCCACGTCGTTGATACACGACGGTGAGGGTTCTATTGTGGTTCGAGCGCAGGCAGGTCCGGGCTTTATTCAGGACCATTTGATTGGGTTATATTTCGGCAGTTGTTCTTTTATGATGCATGTGCCTATTTGGGATCATACAGCTGAGGACTTTTCCACGACGGCGTTTAGGACACGGTAGGGGCACTATGAGCTCACAGTGAGGCCAATTGGTTTGACTAATGCCCTGCCGCCTTTATGATATGATGAATTGTGTGTTCCAGCTATACTTGGACGGATTGGTAGCGGTACTCTTCATAGATATTTGATTTACTCCCAGAGTGACTTAGAGCATGAGGAGCACTTGTGGATAGTGCTACATTGTCTGTGAGGAAGAAGCTGTATGCCAAGTTGTTGAGGTGTGAGTTTTAGCTTCGGGAGCTTACTTTCTTGGGGCACTTTATTCCAGCTGTAGGAGCGGCGGTAGACCCGGCCGAATGGACGCTATTCGAGATTGGCTGAGACCAACGTTTATTGTTGAGGTGAGGATCTTCTTGGCACTAGCTGGTTTTTATCGTCGGTTTGTGTTTTGAGGGTGATGCTTGTCAGAGCAGTTTCGAGGAACTAAGCAGAGTTTGTGATGATTCGATCCTTGCTTTCCGGTAGTGGAAAAAGGATTTGTGATCTACAGCGAGGCCTCCCATAGCGGTTGAGGAGTTACGGTTGGATTTTTGTTGAGTATCTAGTATCACCCCGACATAGCCACTGTAGTGGCGAATACCTTGACCGGGAGAGCTGTCCGGAGTTGAGTTGAGGATTATGATATAGGCGAAGACACCAGCCTTTTGGGAGTCGAGATGGATGATGTTCCTGGTGGTGGGCTCTTTTCTTTCTTGGATGATCATGTAGGTGTATTTCGGGTCGCCCTGGTTGAGTTGGCACCAGGGTGTGGTTTTGGTGCGTGTTGCACTGGTTGTTCTTTTTTTTTTTCCCCCAGCCTCTTTGTTGGAGTTCCTGATGTTTTTCCACGTCTCAGCTCAGAGGTGTTGCATATGGATCCCTCGTCCGTGATTGACTATCTCCATTTGAGTTCTATGAGTGTTTGGAGTACGTTGTCACGCCCCGAGTTTCAAAACAGCGGTAGAATTTTTTTTTTTTTTTTTTTAAATCATCAGAGGACATATTGAAACCCGTGACGTAGACAGACCGCCACATGCACAGGGAACCCTCTGTCCACTGGGATAGAGTCTCCCCTGTACATGCTCGGCTATACAAATACAATACTGAATCAGAGGCGACGTAAACAACAACTGAAAGTAACTAGTACATGTCCAACATAAAACACATAATCCACATCTCCAAAAATATAATACAGACTAAGCACTAAACATGAAATACTAGAAATCTGTAGTCGATAACAGGGTCAATTCTACCGTGACAGCTCACTGGATCGTCCCAATCTCTCAACACCCGACTGACCTGAAAAATAGCCACCCAGGAGGTGTGAGATACACTCTACATGTATCCCAGTGGGC
Source organism: Tillandsia leiboldiana (assembly GCA_029204045.2). Lineage (NCBI taxonomy): Eukaryota > Viridiplantae > Streptophyta > Magnoliopsida > Poales > Bromeliaceae > Tillandsia > Tillandsia leiboldiana. Next base: position 5,802,949 of record CM055066.1, read on the forward strand.
ACGACGGGCCGAGAAATAGCAAGTCGTACCTACTGTATACTGTAATAAGCGGATAGCAAAATAAACTATAAACACAAGGCTGAATAACTGTATGCTATACTGAACTAAGCATGCTGTGTAATAATCAAAAGGGAAAGCAGGGTATCATGATCATGTGCTAAGCAATAAAGCTAGTATCACATATAAAGCTGAGTAAGCTATAACTGGCAATCGTGTAAACCTGGTCAATCTCGATGAACAATAACACTGATCATGCGATAGAACAGAGCAAGTATGATAACCATAAATATCAAAGCTGTAAACAAAGAGTACGATGATAAATCTGTCAAGTAGGAAATAATCATGCTGTAAACAAAGCTGTAAACGGGAAGTGCTGAATAACAATAAGTACCCAATCCATGCCACTGTTGGTCGCTGGGTCCTCAGGCTATTGCCACTGTTGGACACTAGGACCTCAGGCTAAGCTGCCATAGAACAGGACCTCAGGCTAATACCGCTCTGGAAACCAGTATGCTATAATAACCCCAACGGGCTCACGGGTCTATGTGACGACCACTTTACCGGTAAAGAACGCATTGTGGGGGATCAGACCCACTGCGATCGTGAATGAAAAGCTAGTGCTCTGGCAATCATAATGCTGATGCTCAAACTCACGGTCCAACGACCGAACCATCGGCTACAAGCCAGAAAAATCCCACTCAGGATGCTGAAAGCTGTAATCTCAACTGATGCAGTATAACTAAAACTGTATAACAGAAGCTATATACTAGAAACTGTATACCGAAACTGAACTCCTATTCTAACATGCAGTATAGAACAGGAATGCTGAATAAACTGAACTGATGACCAATCAGGCATGACATATGTCCAAATATATATCTACTAATACTAGAAGTAAAATGTATAAGGGAAGCTCACATGTGGAAACAGTGCTATATAGATATAAGGATTAAGTATTGGAATGCAAGCAAGTAGTAAGACGCAAGTAAAAACTCAATAGCAATCATAATGCTGAATCTCAATCCCCGGTAGGTAGACCGGACAGTCAGCGAGAAGCCGAGGGAAATCCCCACTGGGATATCGATACTGATGTAAATCATGCCAAGTACTGAAACTAGTACTCTTATTCTAAACATGCAGTGAAGAATAGAGTATAAGACATGTGTCCAGATATATCAATCAATGCTGGAAATAATAAGCATAACGAAAGGCTCATCTGTGGGACCAAGGATATCAACAAAACAGGGGTCCATCCTACCACGGTACCCGTAGGGCCGAAATGATAAAGCCCGGACCGAAGATAAACCCACCTCAACACAAGCGATCCTGAAATCCGCTAGGAGGCTCACTGGCTAGCGGCTGACTGCTGGTACCTGAATAATAGATACAAGTCAATAATAGACTCTCTCTCTCGTACCCATCCCACTAACTCACTGTGTGTACAAGCTATACAGAAAACTTCGCTGAAGTCCCGGGATTTTGCTGAAATTTTTCGGAAATTCGATTCCCGCTCAACGAAAGCCGTCGGATCTCCAACGAAGGGTTTAGAGATCATGGGCCCACAGCCTAAAACAGCCCATGAGGCTACAATCGCAAATAGACCCCTAGGGTTTCCCAAAATTGCATAAAAACCCTCCAAAAACTCATGTTTTTGCAATTACTTCACAACCACACATCTCCAAACTGAACCGAGGGCACCTGTAGGTGGGCCTCGACATGCTGAACGCCGTGCTCACCATTTGGGAGCAGCACGGGACCCGAGAACATAAATGGGTCCATAAACACTATGCTAACATAGCCTAAATGCATTTTTATTTCTTCGGCTCAACAAAACCTAAATCCGACACGAGCATCGCGTCCAGTGACCCCAAAATAGCCAGGAGCTCACTGTCGCGGCTTCGCAAACAGCCCAAAACAGACCTATAGCCAAACATCTTTATTTAAGGCTTTTAAATACAAATCTCTTTAACCACATGTGCTGTTTGCAACCCAACCTGAACATTTTGTTCAGGGCACCCCAGGGACACAGGGGCTTGCCCAAATGCAGCCCAGAACTGCTGGATCAAGCAGATTCAAAACCCTTGCTTTCTAACATGACAACATTGCTCCACGCACAAATCCACACAGATCTGCTTTTATCTGAAGTGAGCATCAAGCTCAGGGGACACAATGGAGGAACTTTCATATTATACTTGAAGTCTAATTCCATAAAAAACCTCATTGAGGCATTATCACAAACACCTAGTGTGCACCATTACACAAAACACAAGAAAGCCATGCCCGAGCTCTTTCTCTGCAAAGACAGCATCTGGGACTTTCTAACTTGGAAGGAAAAGATCCATATGGCCTAAAGATTAATCCCAGCAAATCTGGGCCAACTTTGCACCCAAGGTTGGCCGGAATCCGAGGTTGAAGATGAAGCTTAAGCTTCGAAATTTGTGACCATTCAACCAAAGCTTCTGGGACTCAACCACTTGCACCAACAGTTGCCAAAACTCATTACCAACTTACCTGAACCCATGCCCGGCGACAGGGCACGGCGGCGGTGGCGGTGGAGCAAAGCTCGGGTTTGGAGCTTCCACCTCTAATGGCGGATTTCCACCAAAGCTGCATGAAGCCCATGCAATAGCATGGATGGAATCTGCTTGATCCCAGGAAGCTTCCCGACGACTTCCCACCCGCCGGAGACGGCCGGAAAGCCGGCCACCGCAACACGAACCCATTTCGGGTCATTCATGGCCGCCACTTATTAAGGCTGCATGGATGCCATGCAAAAGGTCCAACGAGATGCTCAAGGTATCAGGAGACTCACCGGAGTTGGCCGACGCCAGAGGAGCGACGGCGGCTGCGGGGCGGCGATGCTCGGCCAACACCAAGAACCCGAATTGTTGATTTTGCTCCCCCGCACTCCACACCACACCAGAGCCCACCAAACTTCACAGGGATTCTTCTGGGAGTCAGCAGAGAATTCTGCTCAAGTTGGTTTCGGCGACGGAGCTCCAGAGGCGGCGCGCAACAATCCCGGTCAATATTAGGGTTCCGGCCACCCTATTTTCACCCGACGGCAACCGGAGGTCCCGGGGCCTGGCGGCTTTACCTGGAGCACCACCTCGACGTCAGATGCCGGCTGCTAGAGTCTAGGTTGCAGAAAAACACAAGAAAATTCAAGCCTTACCTCGCCGGAGTGGAGGAAGAAGGAACGGTTCCCCCCCGACGTCGTGCAGCCACAGCTCGCACCCGAATTCCCTGGGCTCGAGTTCTGGGGTATGCAGAAGACCTCAGGATACTCTAGAAGCAATCGCAAGGATCTTAGTGACCCTTCCTCCAATAACACTTAACTAAAGTCTCTCTCTCTCTCTCTTCACTCCGGCCATACCAATGAAGGGAGAGGTTTCCTGGATCATGGCTCGTGGCAGAGGTGGTGAGAAACATGGATGAGCAGTTGTAACTGCTTCTGTAACTGCTTCCCAAACCCTTAACACTAACGCATAGTGTTAATAGTGAATTTTCCCTTTCTTTGCAACTTAGTCCCTCTAAACCTTGTTCATTACAATTCAGTCCATAGCTGTAGGTCATTTATGCATAGAAGTCCTTCTCCAAATAACCTCATTGCATTTGACACAAAAAATAATAGGACTTTTTGCAAAATACAGCAAATTTTTACGTATTTCACGCTTTTCGAGACAATCGGATCGTCCAGCGGAAAAACGGACACCACTACGACGTCCGGCTCGACGAAATCCAATAAGTAGTGGTTTTAGTTTATTGCATTCTATCCTCTATAATTTCAAAATCCATAAAATACGATAAATTTTATACTGTGTGGCACGCTTTACGATGCTTTAGAGTCATCAAACGGAAATTTCGTCAGCGCCACAGCGCTTAGAACGTCGATGCCATTCAAATCGACTACCTGGATTGCTAGATTCGGACTCCAGACAGTGAATCGGCCAACGTTCGCTCGGCAGGGAATTAAATCAGGGGTTACTATTCACGACTTAAGTCGTGGGCCCCACTAGCTTCTTTATTGATTTCAGAACGATCTGACCGTCGGATCGAAAATCTTTCTATACCATTTTCGATCGATTCGACGAGACGGTCGCACAGGTGATTTCAAATTTTCGAGATTAGACTCGGATCTAAAAGGCAGAAATAGTGCTCTGAAAACTGTGCAATTTGCACACCGGCATACAACCATTTAGGTTTAACTTTGCATTTTCTCATTCACATTCCCATTTGAATTCTTCAAATTCAAATTTAAATTTCTCGAGTACTACATTACCTCCTCCTTATTAGAAGTTTCGTCCTCGAAACTTAACTATAGTAGGACATCGAACAGTCCACTAAAACATGATGTCTGACTAACATGTACACGGCGACAACCAATCGCAGAACATCTACCCTATCCAACTCAACCACAGTGACAATCAGTCACAAAGCACATAATAAACTGGAAAGCTCACTGAAACATCAGCACTGTTTGGAACAACTCTGGGCTACTAGTTTCGACAGTTTACTTGTAAAGGCCGACGTCGCTTGTATAAACGTCCAACAACCACAGTGACAACTAGTCAACTGCGCACATGTACGGTAGAGATCTATCCAAAATACAATCACAGACTGCGATATCATCTCTAGGGTAATCACACTGTGCTCAAAAGGCAACTGCAAGGCTAACTTATAGGAAGGTACACATACAGACCCAATCATAATACCCCATCTTTTTGCGGGGTAGAGTATTTCATCCACTCTTTCGACAGTACGTTGTCTGCAGTACGTACTGCAATTTTGGGAAACCCTAGGGGTCTAACTGCAATTGTAGCCTCATGGGCTGTTTTAGGCTGTGCGCCCATGATCTCTAAACCCTTCGTTGGAGATCCGACGGCTTTCGTTGAGCGGGAATCGGATTTCCGGAAAATTCCGGCAAAATCCCGGGACTTCAGCGAAGTTTTCTGTATAGCTTGTACACACAGCGAGTTAGTGGGATGGGTACGAGAGAGAGAGTCTATTATTGACTTGTATCTATTATTCAGGTACCAGCAGTCAGCCGCTAGCCAGTGAGCCTCCCAGCGGATTTCAGGATCGCTTGTGTTGAGGTGGGTTTATCTTCGGTCTGGGCTTTATCATTTCGGCCCTACGGGTACCGTGGTAGGACGGACCCCTGTTTTGTTGATATCCTTGATCCCACAGATGAGCCTTTCGTTATGCTTATTATTTCCAGCATTGATTGATATATCTGGACACATGTCTTATACTCTATTCTTCACTGCATGTTTAGAATAGGAGTACTAGTTTTAGTACTTGGCATGATTTACATCAGTATCGATATCCCAGTGGGGATTTCCCTCGGCTTCTCGCTGACTGTCCGGTCTACCGACCGTGGATTGAGATTCAGCATTATGATTGCTATTGAGTTTTTACTTGCGTCTTACTACTTGCTTGCATTCCAATACTTAATCCTTATATCTATATAGCACTGTTTCCACATGTGAGCTTCCCTTATACATTTTACTTCTAGTATTAGTAGATATATATTTGGAGACATGTCATGCCTGATTGGTCATCAGTTCAGTTTATTCAGCATTCCTGTTCTATACTGCATGTTAGAATAGGAGTTCAGTTTCGGTATACAGTTTCTAGTATATAGCTTCTGTTATACAGTTTTAGTTATACTGCATCAGTTGAGATTACAGCTTTCAGCATCCTGAGTGGGATTTTCCCGGCTTGTAGCCGATGGTTCGGTCGTTGGACCGTGAGTTTGAGCATCAGCATTATGATTGCAAGAGCACTAGCTTTTCATTCACGATCGCAGTGGGTCTGATCCCCCACAATGCGTTCTTTACCGGTAAAGTGGTCGTCACATAGACCCGTGAGCCCGTTGGGGTTATGATAGCATACTGGTTTCCAGAGCGGTATTAGCCTGAGGTCCTGTTCTATGGCAGCTTAGCCTGAGGTTCTAGTGTCCAACAGTGGCAATAGCCTGAGGACCCAGCGACCAACAGTGGCATGGATTGGGTACTTATTGTTATTCAGCACTTCCCGTTTACAGCTTTGTTTACAACATGATTATTTCCTTCTTGTCAGATTTATCAATTATAGCATGATCATTTCCTGCTTTTCAGATTTATCAGTTATAGCATGATCGGTTCCTGCTTGACAGATTTATCATCGTACTCTTTGGTACCGTTTGGTTCGGGGATAAGGAAAATTTTGTTATACCGGGGATAGGTATAGATTATGGTATTAGCAGGAATTAGTGTAAATTTGTGTTTGGTTGGGTTTAAGAGTTATACCGGGTTTAAAGAAAATTGTGTTTGGTAAATTATATAGGAATAAGGAGAATAAGATGAATAAGAAAAAATTGTGTTTGGTTGAGTATAGAGGAATAAGAAGAATTGAGAAGTGATAAATATATGTATTGACTATTTTGCCCTTTATGATATAATTTATAAATAAAATAATTTATGATATTAATCAACCTAATAATAAATTTAAATTAATATTAAAAAATTTAAAATATATTTAAAAATAAATAATAAATATTTAAAAGTACTTAAAAATGATAGAAAATTTTAAAATAAAATATTTAAAATTTTTTATTCATTATAATTTTCAAACCATTAACCAATAGATAAGCAAATTTTAAATATTTTCTTTTAAAATTTTCTATCGTTCTTAAATACTTTTAAATATTTTTTTAATTTTTTAATATTAATCTAAATTTATTATAAGGTTGATTAATACCATATTTTTTTTTATTTTTCAAATGCTACATAAAGGGTAAAATAGTCAATAAAAAAACTTAATAAAATTTCGGCACTAATTATAAACAAGTCAATATACCAATAAAAAATTATCTGGATGTTAAATAAAATTAAAGCAGAATGTCATGACACAATATTGTTAATTTGAATATAATTTATACTATTAAAATTAAAATTTGAATATAACTTCAATTAAAAATTTAACTTGAATATTGGAGGCGAGCCCAATTCCCGTGCCATAAAACAAATTTAATTTTATTTTTGAAGTTAAACTTATTTTTTATACAATAATTACCTAATCAATAGGTTATCGACCAAAATTAATCGTTAAAATAATATTGAAAAATATATAATATCATATTAACAAATTTAATAACATCCATCAAATTTTTGTTTAGTTATTTAATTTAAAATAAATATATTCCCGATTTTAAATATTTTATATATTTAAAATAAATAATAAAATAAATAATAAATAATAAATTTAAAATATAATCAACCTAAATAATAAATCAAGTTGAGCTTTCTCGATTCCCGTGCTCAACTTGGAGGCGACCCCAATTCCAGGTGGGGGTGGGAATCGGTATTCCCACCCCATCCTTCCTATTCCCGGTTTGTAGGAATACCAATTCATACAAACCTTATTCCCGTTTGGGAATGGTATGGGGGATAAGGGGGTTATTCCCCCCTTATCCCCGTTACCAAACGGTACCTTTGTTTACAGCTTTGATATTTATGGTTATCATACTTGCTCTGTTCTATCGCATGATCAGTGTTATTGTTCATCGAGATTGACCAGGTTTACACGATTGCCAGTTATAGCTTACTCAGCTTTATATGTGATACTAGCTTTATTGCTTAGCACATGATCATGATACCCTGCTTTCCCTTTTGATTATTACACAGCATGCTTAGTTCAGTATAGCATACAGTTATTCAGCCTTGTGTTTATAGTTTATTTTGCTATCCGCTTATTACAGTATCCAGTAGGTACGACTTGCAATTTCTCGGCCCGTCGTGCCCACTGGGATACATGTAGAGTGTATCTCACACCCCCTGGGTGGCTATTTTTCAGGTCAGTCGGGTGTTGAGAGATTGGGACGATCCAGTGAGCTATCACGGTAGAGTTGACCCTGTTATCGACTACAGATTTCCAGTATTTCATGTTCAGTGCTTAGTCTGTATTATATTTTTGGAGATGTGGATTATGTGTTTTATGTTGGACATGTACTAGTTACTTTCAGTTGTTGTTTACATCGCCTCTGATTCAGTATTGTATTTGTATAGCCGAGCATGTACAGGGGAGACTCTATCCCAGTGGACAGAGGGTTCCCTGTGCATGTGGCGGTCTGTCTACGTCACGGGTTTCAATATGTACTCTGATGATTTAAAAAAAAAAAAAATTTTCTACCGCTGTTTTGAAACTCGGGGCGTGATAGTTTGGAGTACGAAGGTCGCCCGTTATGAATTCTAGCTCGTGAGACGAGAGGATTGCGCAATCGGGCCATGCCGTACTGGATGTTGTTGTTGTTGAGGAGTAATCACGGGGAGTGAGTGGCGATTTGGGAGCAGATGACGGTGGTAGTGGATACCCACCCTTATGGTTTGAGACCCCCGTTAAGGTTTGTTAGTTTCGAGGACGAAACTTTGTTTTAGTGGGGGAGGATGTGATGACCCAAATCTTCACGGTGGTTATCCTGAGTGAATTGTGGCTTCTGGAGGCATATGATGTGTGTTGGAGATGGTTGCGTGCAAATCGGATCTCATGATCGGACCCAACGCGAAATTTGGATTAAAAATACCTGTCCGGATGCCTTCGACAAATTTTTGAAGTGGAATTTGGCAAAACGGACATCGGATTTGGACCCAGCGTGCGAAAACAATAAAAATGGACTATTTACTTGTATTTTTCAGAGCCCGGATGCCAAAACACGAATTTCTAGGCAAGGTTACTGTTCCGGCGGGCCAGGGCAGCACTGGCGGCGGTGGGCAGGCGGCGGAGCGCGGCGGCCCGGGCGCAGGAAGGCCGGTCCACGGGACTTGGGCGTGCACCGGGACTAGCGGGCGCAGCGAGGTGGACACGTGGCGCGCGGGGAGTGGCCGGTCAACGCATGCGCGACAGCGCGCGTTCCGCGCCAGGCGCGGCGCACGGTGGACCGCGCCAGCCATGTGTCGCCCGCCGTGAACCGCGGGGCGAGCTCCCCGCCGTGGACCGCGCTGCCATGCGGCGTGCCGCGATTGTCGGGCGCGCTACAATTGGCGGGCACGCGGGGTGCGGAGCGGGCCACGTGGCGCGCCCGGGGGAATTCGGGCGTGCACAGTAGCGGGCCGGGGCTGGATTCGGGCGCCCGAATCTGGCGCCCGAATCCGAATCCCCTCCTTTGGTGGACTTGGGCTATAAATAGCCCATGTGGACTTCATTTTTGGGCTTTTCCTCCGAGCTTCTGAGCCTATTTTCGGTACGGAGCATCGCCGGCGAGTCTTCTTCGATATTTGTGATCCCAGGGATTTTTCAGAGTCGTGCTATCTGCGTTCTTCTCGACATCGCGAGCTTCGACGCGCCTTTGATACCGAGTTTTTTCGTCGACGCTTCTTCCGCGAGCTCTCCAGGTCTGACGGGAGGGAATTTTTGGCCGATTTTCATGACATCGGTTTCACAAGAGGTAGATCATCGTTTTTTGTGTTTTCCGCTCCTCTCAATTTTGGGTTTTTATTAGGGTTTCTGGAACATTTTTGAACCCCCTTTCTTGCTGGTGATTTTCATGGACATCGGAGCTTGTTAGATTTTTATATTCGTGCTCGTTTATCGGATTTCAACCTGTGAGGACTCGATCGATATCTAAGCTTTGCGAGCATCGCAGCCATATATTTATTGGAATTTTTAGAGATCATCTCGCAGGTGATATTTTGGATTCTTTCGGACTGATCTGAGAATTTGAGAATTATCCCCGTTCAGTTTCAGCCCCTTTGGACCTTGGATCGATATGCACTTTCAGGTGGGTTGCTTCGTCTCCAGAACCGGTGGACGGTTCTCTAATTCTATTTGATAGAATGCATGCATGTTTAGTGTACCAATATATGATTGAGAGGTAAGCTTAGTAATGCTAATGGTATGAGAAATTGCAAGATAAATATCCATGTTATGTCTTATGAAAACTTGCAATATTGGATATCCATGATTATGGTTAATGAAAGCTTACCTAAGGGAATGTTACCCTCTGTGATTGATAGCATGCATAATTTAATGTACAATCTATAGGATTGAGATGTAAGCATGAGAAATGGCCTAGATCATGTAGATTAATGCTTACTTAATTTATTGTATATGTTTTGGTGGATTTGAGATCTCGCATGTTGTAAATGGTTATGTTCACTTTATGCTAGATGAGATAGAAAGCATGCTTGTTCGAGATGATGTTTCCTATTTTATGCTAAGTTACATTATGCTATTATTGGAACTTGACCTAGCACCCCGCCATATGTTGCATTTTAACCAGACTAGTAGAGAACCTTCACTTGGGCTAGGTTCTTTTATACTTTATGTGATGACCCGGATCTCCGCGAAGGTCTTACGGAGTGAATTGTGGCTTTTGGAGGCCTATGATACATGTTGGAGATGGTTGCGCGCAAATCAGACCTTAGAATTGGACCCAGCGCAAAATTTGGATTAAGAATACCTATCCGGATGCCATCGACAAATTTTAGAAGTGGAATTTGGTAAAACGGATATCGGATTTGGACTCAGCACGCGAAAACGATGAAAATAGACTTTTTACTTGTATTTTTCGGAGTCCGGATGCCAAAACACGGATTTCGAGGCATGGTTACTGTTCCGGCGGCCGGCGGGCCGCACCGGCAGCACGGGCAGGCGGCGGAGCGTGGCGGCGGGCAGGCGCGGGAACGGCCACGGGCAGGCACGTGCGGGGCGCGGCCAGGCCGGTTCACGGGTTTTGGGCGTGCACCGGGACCAGCGGACTTCGGCGGGACACGTGGCGCGCACGGATTGGGCGGTCAATGGGCGTGACTCGCGTCGGGCGCGGTGCACCGTGGACCGTCCCAGGCCACGTGGCCCTCGCCAATTGGCGGGCGCAGCGATCCGGCTGGCCCGGCGTGGACCGTGGGCCGTGCTCCCGCCGTGGACCGCGCTGCCATGTGGCGCGCCGCGACTGGCGGGCGCTCGTGCGCGGGGCGCGGATCGGGCGGCATGGCATGCCGAGGGGGGATTTGGGCGCGCACAGTATCGGGCTGGGCCGGATTCGGGCGCCCGAATCCTGCGCCCGAATCCGGATCCTCTCCTTTGGTGGGCTGGGCTATAAATAGCCCCTTATGTCTTCTTTTGAGGGCTTTTTCCGAGCCCTCTTGAGCCTATTTTCGGCAGGGTGGTTCTACAGCGGGTCTTCTTCGAATTTTGAAATCCCGGGAATTTTTGGAAGGCGTTCCATCTGCGTTCCTCTCGACATCGTGAGCTTCGACGTACCTTGGATACCGAGTTTTTCCGTCGACGCTTCTTCCGCGAACTCCCCAGGGCTGACGGGAGGGAGTTTTTGGCCGATTTTCATGGCATCGGTTTCATGAGAGGTAGATCTTCGTTTTTCGTGTGTTCCACTCCTCTCAGTTTTGGGTTTTTATTGGGGTTTCTGGAACATCTTTGAACCCCTTTCCTGCTGGTGGGTTTTCTGGACAGCGGAGGCTTGTCAGATTTTTATCTTCGCGCTCGGGTATCAGATTTTGGCCTGTGAGGACTCGATTGACATCTACTCTTCGCGAGGATCGCCTTCGTATTTTTATTGGAATTTTTAAAGACTATCTCACAGGTGGTATTTAAGCATTTTATGGACTGATTTTTACAGCAGCATGTGTTTGTGGGAATTTTTGCTTATTGCAATGTTTGGACCATATCTTTGTACCCGGGAAGCGTTTTCTGTTGTTTTTGAACTCGTTGGAATCGTGAGAATCCGAGGATTGTCCCTGCTCAGTTTCAGCCTATTTGGATCTTGGATTGACGTATGATTCTGGTGGGTTGCTTCGTCTCCAAAACCGGTGGACGGTTCATTAATTATATTGTATAGAAAGCATGCATGATTGTGAGATATGTTAGAATGTATGTTAGATAGAGAGATGTTGTCTTTCCTGTGTTGTTATGGAAATCATGTTGGTTAATGTTCCCTGATCTTGCTTTAGTTAAACTAAATGCTATTATTGGAACTTGACCTAGCACCCTGTCATATGTTGCATCTGTAACCAGTGTGAGGACCCTAATTTCCGCAAGAGAAATACTGTTGGACAAACAGAGCTTCTGCAGTGTGTTTAGCAGCTTTAGGAGGCCTTTGCTGTGTGTTGGAGGTGTTTGCGCACGAATTGGACCTCAGAAATGGACCCAGCGCGGAATTCGGATTAAGTTTACCTGTCTAGATGCCTTCGACAAATTTTAGAAGCAAAATTTGGCAAAACAGACTTTAAATTTGGACTCAGTGCGCAAAGTTACTGTTCCAGCGGCCGGGGCAGCGCCGGCGGCGGCGGGCAGGAGGCGGAGCACGGCGGCGCAGGTGCGGGCAGGCGCGGGCAGGCATGGTGTACAGAGTTGGGTGTGCCATGTGGCAGCTCCCCATTGGACGCGCTAGAGACACGTGGCGACTTCTGATTCGATGGGTGCATCAAGTTCGTGCACCGGGTGCAGCGAGTGTAGGCATTGACACATGGCGCGCAGCGATTGGCCGGTCAAAGCACGCGCGACAGGGGCGCCGGGCGCGGCGCACGATGGACCGACCGGGCCACGTGTCGCCCGCTCATTGGCGGGCGCACTGACCCGGCGGATCCGGCGTGAACCGCGGCCCACGGTTCTAGCCGTGGATTGCGTTGCCACGCGGCGCGCCCGATTAGCGGGCGCGCGTGCTCCCGGCGCGCCGGGCGCGGGGCGCGGTGACGTGGCGGGCTGTGGTCGATTCGGGTGCGCGCTGTGCGGGCTTGGGCCGGATTCGGGCGCCCGAATCCGACGCCCGAATCCGGACTTTTGGTGGGTTGGGCTGGGCCTATAAATACCCCCCTCTCCTCTTTCTTTTGGGTTTTTTTTGGGCTTTCTGGACCCCTTCTCCGAGAGAGCCCTATAGAAAGGTTGTTCCCCTTTATGTTTTTGATCTTGTGCTAGATCCCCTGGATTTTTGGAGGCTCGGCAGCGGCGATCTCGGTTTTACAGTGCGCCTCGACGTTTCCCATTTTCGGCCTATTTTCGTCGCAGTTCAGTCGGAAATTTTCAGTGCGCAAACCAGGAGGAATTTTTAGGCGATTTCTTCGGCAGTGTGTTCCTAAGAGGTAAGCCTTCGATTTCCGTGTTGATCACTTTACCTCATTTTGGAATTTTGGCATAGTTCCCGAGGTATATTTTGACCCCTTGTACCGCTGTGAGGATTTGGACAGCGGAGGAGTATTGTTGTGATTTCTCGGTCTACGGGCATCGGAATGAGGCGTATGAGGACTCGATCGACATCTACGCTTCGTGAGGAACGCACCCGTATTTTTATCGAAATTTTTGGAGGACTCTTCGAAGGTGATAATTAAGCTTTTTGGGACTGAGTGTCTGCAAGCTTGTGTTCATGAAGGTTTTGACATACGGCGATGTTCTAATTATTTCTTGACCTACAGGTGTCGCATTTGGACGTGCAATATTCGTTTCGATCGGCTCGCAGCGAGGATCGCAACGGTTATTTTTCTGGAATTTTCTGAGGTCTTCTGACTGGTGAAATTTAGCCTTTTTCTGGCTGGTTTTGTGGACAGCGGTAAATTGAGGATTTGAGAATTAATTGTGCCTCGTGTGGGTTATTTGTTGCAGTTTTGCAGTGTACCGAGGTTTCCCTGGAGTGTGGGCGCTTTTGGATCTGTGCTTCGTGATCGAGGTGGGTGGTTGCTATATCCCTCTATTCTGACATACCCACTAGGATTATTAGAGAGATCCTTTCATTAGGTATATTGAATGATCACCTAATGGACATGCATGCTTAAATTAAAATAATTGTGAGCCTATCATATGGAAAATACTATTGTCGAAATCTGATAGTGGTTGGGACTTATATATGTTTACATGGATATAATATTAGCACTTAACCTTGCATGTGGAATTTGCTTTCATGTTGTGATAATATGAAATGTCTTGTGGGAGGGTACCACTTGAGGATCTTTTGGACATGCATAGGTGGATGATTTAGGTGAGAAAAAATTGTGGATTTTAGACATGTGTGGTTGGATAATGATTTTAGCATGATGGTTATATCTATGCGGAGCTATTAATTGATACACATGTGGAACCACTATTTATCACACTTTCTTTTATCTTTTATGAGGACATATGCATGCTTGTATGGTCATCTAGATAGGCCACTATTTGTTGCTACACTATCATATTGGAACTTGACTAAGGAGAAACCATGCTTGCTTCTTTCTCATTATTCTTTAGTCAGGTGGTTCTCGTTGCTCGGGTTTGAGCAGGGGTATGGGATAGTGTAGCCGGGACCTTGGGGTCAGGGACAGGTGGTATTTGATTATGGGTTGTGGGGTATTGCGGCTACCGCGGACAGTAGGCGGTTGACCGGATACAGATTATTTTACCTGATTTTGGATTGGGGGTTATTTCGGTGACCGCGGATATTGGGCGGTTGACCGGGTGTCAGTTGTTGGGCTTGATTGTCGACAGAGGGTATCGCGGCGACCGCGGATATTAGGCGGTTGACCGGATGGTTACTTATGCATCAGATTGGGGATCGGGTTATCTTTAGTGGATGGGTTTTTCCACTTTGATCAGAGTCGTGATCCAGTCCTGCTATGGTGAGATATCGAGTTCCCCACTAGAGCGTTGGGGAGTTCCCCTCTAGAGCGTGGGGGTCAGACAGTGCTTGAGTTTGTTATCACACCGGCGCGGCTTTATATGCCCGGTGATGCTTTCCTCGTGTGGGTCGCTCCCCTCGAGTTCCCCTCCGGAGTGTCGGGGTCAGGTAGTTATGGAGTTTTGCTATCACATCGGCGCGGCTTTATTTGCCCGATGATGAGGGCGATAGCAGGCAGTACCAGTCTTTACTGGTGGATAGATTGGGTCACCGGGACAGTTTGGTTACTGATGGATTTAGAGGCATAGTAGTGATAGTTTTCTTTTTCAGCAGTTGTGTTGTTTACCACTCATCTTCTCCCTTTTGCCTCTGGTAGACCTAGTGGGTACGTCGGGGTTTGAGGCTTTACCCACTGGGGGAGGTTACTGGTTTACTAGTAGTTCTCACCCCCATTTTTTTTTCTTTTCTCTTTGTCTTCTCCTTTGTTTTGCAGTGTCTTCTGCGGGTGCTGCTGGGTTTTCAGCGGCGGGTCGAGGTGAGAGGACGGCTGAGTAGATAGATCTCGAGGCAGGATGAGCGAGTTAGCTGGACTATTGGTGTACCCTTTTCCTCAGACGGTTGTACTTTACTTTTGGGGTCTGGATTTAGCCAGCTGTTTGTATTTTATTTGGTGAGCTGGGAGAGACAGATGTATTATTTTTACAGATGTACTGTATTTTATTTCCAGCTTCAGTCTGAGATGTATTAGTTTTTAGTTCAGCTCTGTTTTATGCTCTTTTTATTATCTCTTATATCTGAGCAGGTTACTAGCGCTTCGTGTACGCGGGAAATACCGTGTGCACCGCGGATCTGTAGACGGGCCCGGGTTCTGGTTTACACCCGGGGAGTGACAACCAGACTAGTAGAAAACTCTCACTTGGGCTAGGTTTATTTATACTTTAGACATCCACACTTTACTCTCTATCCCTGGATATAGTGTTTTGCTCGCCCGGGTAGTGGGCTGAGTGGTCGAGATTTCTCTTAGTGTGGGATGCATGTTACAGTCGTGCTTGGGGGCAGAGTGGAGTCTGGTAGATGTAGCTGGTCTTATATCTGTGGCGGGAGCCGTTTGGGTAAACGGTGGTCCCGAGATGTCGTGTTACTCTGATTTATGTGTCGCCACTGTGTTAGTGGCAGTAGTATACCAGTGATAGCAGGACCTTGAACCCAAAACCTTTTTGGACACACATGATTTTAGTCAACCAATGTTTTTCTTCCAAACATCGAAGGGTCGCCGGAGTCTGTTCTTGTCTGATTGGACGAAGGCATTTGCCCTTCGGGGTTTGGGAATAAAAATTTATTTTCTAACTGTTTTTCCTAAAAGAACTAAAAATCAATAAAAATGGGTTTTCCTCAAATCAAGATGGTTTTTCAAAAAGGAAGTACTTTAATCCTCACCCCGCGCGGGTTTGAGTGAAAAATGGTTTTCAGTAATAAATGTCACATTTTTCCTGTAAACTTCCCCACTCGAGAGGATTCGAGTGGTCTGGGTTCTAAGGGCTGCCTTTTTCTTTGGGTCGAGAACAACGAGAGGCTATGCCTAGAGCCTGTTCTTGTTTGATTTGGGTTATAGGTTCTAGTCTTTCGGGGTTCCCGGACCCTTCATTGTTGTCGGCTGTGGAGTAGACCCAGCTAGTGAGTTTGCATGTTGAGTTGATGTCCTATTTAGGGAGCCGTTGGGTTGACAGCGGTCCTGACTGTTCGAGTATTTTCCTGTTAGTGAGTTAGAGAGGTGATTTGGGTATTGTCGATCTTGTTGATCGTGGATTGGACTATAACCTGCATGAGTCATATTGAGCTCGACAGATATGCGCAGATACTTTCCTCGGTGGGGTCGCGCCCCTCGAGTGCCACTCCGGAGCTAGGCCTGTTACTTTGCTATCGCGACTTGTCGATGTAGTCCCTCTGGCTGGGCCTTTTTTAGGCAGTCACGGACGCCCTACATAAGTCCAGTCCTTCGTGGATGTAATGGCAGTAGGTGGGCGCAGGTTTGACTGGACCCTATGTGGCAGTCACTGTGATTGGGTTGATTGAGTATATTGGGTTAGAGTCGATGCATCATTTTTATCTGTATCATCCATTGAGCATTGTAGATAGGGGCATGATAGCTGTAGATTTCTTTCCAGCTTATCTTTACATTAGTACAGTTTTCCTGTTATCTTATGCCTCTAGTAGACTTAGTGGGCAGACCGTCGGGCTTGGTGGCGGTACCCACTTAGAACTACGTGTTGGTATAGTTCTCACACCCGCTGGGGGTTCTTCCTCCCTCCCTTCCTCTTTCCTCTCCTTTGTTTTGCAGAGTCTTCTGTAGGTGTTGCTGATTCTTATGTAGCTGATCGAGGTGAGGGAGTCGCGAGCTAGTTCCCTACCCGTCCTTGGAGTATAGCTGTACCCCATCTTTGGCGATCTTTAGTACAGTCTGCTGGATTATAGTAGATAGTTACTTTTGAGAGTTTTAATTTTTGAGAGACTTATGTATTGTGAGATTCAAACTTGTACTATTTGGATATGTTTTATCTTATTTCAGTAGTATACTTTTCAGCTCTGATATCTGTATAGCTGTAGCATTATTTTTTGCAGGTTAGACGCTTCGTCTATACGGGGCTTTCCGTATGGGCGGCGAATCTGTTGGCGGGCCCAGGGTCGCAGTTTCGACCATGGGGTATGACACTTTAGACATCCCACACTTTGTATCTTTTCTGGATATATTGTTTCCTTGCCCGGGTAGTGGGCCGAGAGGTCAGGTCATTGTGGGACGTATGTTGCACTCGTGCCTGGGGGCTGAGTGGAGTCTGGCAGCTGAGATTAGACCAGTGCTAGTGTTGTTGGGAGCCGTTTGGGTAGACGGTGGTCCTGGGCCGTCGAGTGTCTTCCGGTCAGTGTTGTTGGGAATCATTTGGGGTTGACGGTAGTCCCGGGTCGTTGAGTGTCGTCCGACCAGTTTTATTAGCCCTGAGTTGTGGGCCAATCCCGGCTGTGGAGTATCTCCAGCCTTTGTGTTTGGTGTGGCGAGTTGGATGTTTCGTTGGGAGCCGTTTGGGTCGACGATGGTCCCGGCTGTGGAGTATCTCCAGCCAGTGTGTTTAGTGCCACGAGTTGGTTGAGTTCACTAGTGTCTCGAGATTCGTGAGAGCTTATTAGCTGAGAGTGTACTCCGACTGTTGTGCGAGATGTTTGAGGATCTTGAGTCCTTCCGTTCTGAGAAGGAGTGTGGATTTTGATTATAGCCTGCAGGAGCCACTTTGAGCTCGACAGAGATGCGCGGATGTTGGGTTATATTTAATATATGGATCTAAATAGGGGAAAAAACACCTAGAGGGGGGTGAATAGGTGTAAACAATAAACACTCAAAAATCTTTGCGTAATAAAAACCCAATGCGGAAATGAAAAATAATACGCAAGATTTTTTACGTGGAAAACTCCATCACAGGAGTAAAAATCCACGGGACCGATAACACGGTGAAATAAACTAAGATTAAACACGTACAAAGGTGATATAACGCACTCACAGGCGACTCAACCTTTTTCCATACGCTCCGAGTTGATCTTCTCCGCTCGCTCCGCAACGCGCCTCGAATCCACGATTTGCGTCCAACACCGAATCCACGGCGTCCAACGTCGAGTCCACGACGTCTGACCGAATCCACGGTCTCCACCAGGTAGTATGTCTCGATCACACGAACGTACCTCGCTCCGAATCCACGAGAGCGGTAGCACCTTGAATCCACAAGGCCACGCGAATCCACGCGCCGATTTTGGGGCAAAATCGTTGTTTTGTTGGTGGTGATGATCCGCCGAATACTTAGATCAAAGGTAGATCGGAAATGCCATCTAAGTATTCATTAATTTGATTCTACTCAAAATCTGAGTATGAAAACCTAGAATCAAATTAATCAATATAGATGAAGAAACATAGATTTAAATCTAGTTATTTCCTTTCTTCTCTATATGTGGATCTTATAAGTTTTTTCTCCGTTAATATTTTTTCGTCATTTCCCGGAGTATAAAACTTATCGTGGATTACCCTAAAAGATAGAATTAGGGTTTACTTATAGGTTAGAAACCATTGAAAGAGGATAAGAATCAAAAACTGATTGTAACAGAATTTTTCCCGCACGACGGTCCGGACCGGATTAGGCTCGTTCAGGACTGTCGTTGTTTTTCAGAGAATTCCTGAAAAAACAAGGTTCGGGGTCCGGAACGAAATCCTACGGTCCGGACTGTTCATGCGATTTCAACAAACTCCACGTTCGGGGTCCGGAACAAAACAGGGATGTTCAGGACTGGATTTGTGCATGAACCAACCAACGTTCGGGGTCCGGACTGTAGTCCCCTGTTCCGGATCCTGAACATATACCATATCCAGTTTTTGATTTTTATGCGATTAAAAATCCATCCAAGTGTTTCTACATTATAAGAAGTATTCGGATCACCAAAATTGTTTAGTTAAACTTACCTGATCCTTTTGAATTCTTCTTTCTTGAGATTGAGGTATATGATCTAAGCTTCTTCATCTTCAATCTTCAAGACTTAAACACTTTCACGAAATACGCCAAAACAAAATTCTTAACAGCGGATACTTTCCTCGGTGGGGTCGCGCCCCTCGAGTGACGCTCCGGAGCAAGATCTGTTACTTTGTTATCGCGACTTGTCGATGCTGTCCCTCTGGCTGGGCCTTTTTTAGGCAGTCACGGACGCCCTACGTAAGTGCAGTCCTCCGTGGATGTAATGGCAGTAGGTAGGTGCAGGTTTGACTGGACCCTATGTGGCAGTCAGTTCGATTGGGTCGATTGAGCACCTCGTGTGCGAGTGGTTGCAGCATATCTTTCATCTGTATCACCGATTGAGCATTTAGATAGAGGCATGATAGCTGTTGTGTATTTCCAGCTTTTCTTATTCAATTTTTTCTGCATCGTTATCTTTTGCCTCTAGTAGACTTAGTGGGCAGACCGTTGGGCTTGGTGGTGGTACCCACTAAGAACTACGTGTTGGTGTAGTCCTCACACCCTCTGTCGGTGACAGTTTTGCAGAGGTTTCTTCTCCAGTTCCTACCTCAGCTGTTGCTGCTCCTTCTCATCGAGGCGAGGGAGCCGCGAGCTAGATCCCTACCTGTCTTTGGAGAGTAGTTGTACCCCATAATTGGAGATTTATTATACAGTCAGTTAGATTGCTTATTTTTACTTTTGAGAGATTGATGTATTGTGAGGAACTGAATTGTACTGTGAGCCTGTACACTGATGTATTGTTTTTTTAGTTACCTCCCCGTTTGGGTTTTAGATGTTGTATCAGAGGATGTTGTACTATTATTATTTTTGGGAGGTGGATAATGTATTTTATTTCCAGTTGTAGAGTGGTTGGATTTTAGTTTTACAGTAGTTTACCTTCCAGCTCTGATATCTGTTTAACTGTAGATCTATTCTTGCAGGTTGGACGCTTCGCCTATGCGGGGTTTTCTGTATAGGTGGCGGATCTGTTGGCGAGCCCGGGTCGCAGTTTCGACCCCGGGGCGCGACAAGGTATACTCTCTTATTCAACAAGAAGAAAAGTATCTTGGTCTCAAAATATCTCACTCAAATCCGTCGGAACTCACTGCTCTTATTGTTAAAGGCAGTTTTTCTAACCGCTTCAATGATACTCATTCGACTTCTTCAAAGGTGAAGCCATATTTTATTTGTAACCATTGTGGCAAATCTAGACATATCAAATCTCGCCGTTATGAGACCATTGGTTACCTTGTTTGACACGCCAAGCATAATCTATCTAAATTAGAAGCTTCTTCTCAACCTTTGCGTTTACAAAGGAGAGGGCGAGCAAATGGACAACAACAACGCTCGAGGCATGCTAGCAACGACAACAACAACAACACTAGCAACAATGCCTGGCAATTTGTTGGGGTGTCTAGTTCAAGTGGTAATCTCCAAACTTATGATGAAAGTCCATTGCCTTTTACAGGTCAATAATATCAATAGTTGCTGTCATTTTTGAATAAAGATGCACCAAATTCATCAGCTAATTTTGCCGGTAAAGTATCCCCACGAATCCAAACCAACAAATATCCATCTTCATGGATTATTGACTCCAGAGCTTCTGATCACCTTACTTTTGATTCTTCTTTATTAACTAATGTTATTTGTACTACGAATACTAAATCAATTTCAAATGGGTTAAGCAATCCCATCGCTCATATTGGTAACACTCATATTTCTCCAAGTTTACATTTGAATAATGTCAAGTGTGCTCCGTCTTTTAACTTCAATCTTCTCTCCGTTAGCAAAGTTACTAATTCTATGAATTGCGCCATGATTTTTTGTTCTAACTTTTTGTGTATTTTAGGACCCGACAATGAGGAAGTTGATTGGAGTCGGTGAAATACGGGATGGATTATATCATTTTGTTCAACCATCCGTCGTTGCTGCCATTTCAAATAAACCGAGCCATCTTTGGCATCGTAGACTCTGCCATCCTTCAAATCACAGGCTTGCAGGCATTTTCCTTTCTCTATTTCATGGCTACTCTTGTTCTCTTGACTTTTGTGAAGCATGTACCCTTACTAAACAAACTCGTTTACCCTTTCAATCTAGTTTGAGTAAAACTTGTTCGATTTTCAACTTGATTCATTGTGACATTTGGTGAGGATATTCCACTCCATCTCACTCTGATGCACATTATAATTTAAGCATAGTTGATGACTATTCATATTGTATATGGATTTATCTTATACGATATAAATCTGAAACATACAATTTCTTGTGAATTTTTATTAATTTGGTGTATACTCAATTTGGTTGCAATGTCAAACAAATAAGAACTGATAATGGGTTTGAAATTTTGTCTCTACCTATACAATTGTTATTTCAAGAATATGGAATAATTCATCAAAGATCATGTGTTCATACCCCTCAGCAAAACGGGATCGTGGAGCGTAA
Source organism: Tillandsia leiboldiana (assembly GCA_029204045.2). Taxonomy (NCBI): domain Eukaryota; kingdom Viridiplantae; phylum Streptophyta; class Magnoliopsida; order Poales; family Bromeliaceae; genus Tillandsia; species Tillandsia leiboldiana. The sequence continues at coordinate 5,824,492 of CM055066.1, forward strand.
GCATCGTCATCTTCTTGATGTACCATGAGCATTGCATTTTCAAGCCAATCTTCCTATTCATTTTTTGGGACAGTGTGTGCTCACTACAACCTATTTAATAAATAAGATTCCTACACATATTCTTGACGGAAAATCTCCCTATAAAATACTTTTTGGTTCTAAGCCTAATTATGATAATTTATGTGTCTTTATGTGTTTATGTTATGTACAAAATGTTGATACTCATAAACATAAGTTTGATCCCCGAGCCAAGCGTTGCATTTTTCTTGGCTATCCTACGGGACAAAAGGGTTACCATGTTTATGACATTGAAAGTGGTAAAAATTTTATCAGTCGTGATGTCACCTTTTGTGAAAATATTTTTCCCTTTTATTCCACTTTAGCAAATAACAAAAACAATATTGTTAATCCTCCTACCACCATTACTACCAATGTCGATTATGATGATTCTATATTATCACCCACAACTTTATCACCAAATGAAGATATCACGAATTCCAACACTAATATAGAACATCCACCTACAACTCATAATTAGCCACCATGTGCTACTCAAGTTGATGATGTACCTTGACGATCCTCATGTGCTTCTCGATGACCAACTAAATTAGATGATTATGTTTGTACTACTATTGGATCCAATCCATCCCAAACAACATTGACACAATCAATGTCACGCCTCGAGCCCACAGCGGAAACCCTTGGACACGTAACAAATCCGCCACGTGTGCGAGGACTCACCCTACACACACAAAGTGTCCAAAACTACCTATGCAAAGGAACTATAATCTACATCTAAGCATATATCAGAGCAAAAAAATAAAACTATACTAGCATCTATCACTGTACAAGATACATACAAGATCCACCTCTCAAAAGAAATAAATACAAGTAAAGGGTCCTGACTTGGCCAGTCCCAATGTATAGTGTACAAAACAAAACTATCAATATGGTGGATTATCTCTATCAAAATATGATGGGTAAGGGCCACTATCAACAGTGCAATCCCCTTACCTCGGTCTAGAGCTGGCTCGGAAGACCCTGAAAGGTAGACCACAAGCGGGCGTGAAAACTATAAAACAGTAGTTTCTAGTGGGTACGGTCGGCGACAATCACGGCCTACCCACTAGGTTTACCAAAGACAAGATAGTGAAACTGCAAAATAAATAAGCAACAAAGTATAATAGAAAATAAAATAAAATACAATACTATGCTATTATGCCTCTACATCAAAACCCAAAATATCTCTACCCAAACCCAATGCAATAGAAAACCGAACACTAGCCGTCCCAACAGTACACCGGACCCAACGTCTCAATAGTCTGGTCAAGCCTGCGCCGCCTATAAATTGGCCACTGTCCATCTCTCTCTGTACTGTCCGGGTTGCACCCCAGGTAGTGGCCCGTCAACAATAAACACCAACCTTCCCTCCTAACACCAATCATTCGGCCCTTGTGTCGATAAGTCCCTCGTAAAGCTCGAAATGGCATGCAGGCTATGATCAAACGGTGATTCCTCCGATCACCGACGACTCCAAATACAAACCTCAAGGTCAACTCATGCATCCCTAACATGAAAGTATCACACGTTTCAAAACTCATACCCAAAGCACGCACACACAACCACTCGCATTGGCCCACGGCCCACGAAACCCCAAGACAATGCAACCACTACGTCAGCATGACATGGCACAAATATCACTATGTGTAAGAACTACCCATCTTTAATACCCAACAATACAAACGAAGGATCAACTCAGATCGACAATATGGTTCCCCTAACAACCAGGCCAACCCAATCATACTATAAAAATAACATCTACCCTGTAAGTCTACACTAATACGCAAAACACTCTAAATCACTAACATGGATTCCCTGATAACAGATAAATCCAAACATGCTATAGTAAAGCCTACCTCGAAATCTACGCACCCAAAAGGCCCTCAAAAACTATCTAGCAATAAAATTATAATATTCTAATCCCCTGGTCCCAAACAGTCCAACTACAGATAAATCATGCAATTTCTACAGATAAATTGTACGCTCCACGGCACTCCCAATGCGCTCATGAACTTCCTCTCCCTCTCTCTTGCGCTTTGCTTCTCTCTCTAAAACCCTTAGACATGAGCAGAAGAGAAAAAGAGAGAAAGAAGGGGGCCTCTGTGCATTAAATAGGCAAAAACGGCTAATTTGGGCACCCGAAACCAACTTTCATGCGCCCGAAACACCCATTTTGGGTAGCCTACACACACGGGAGGTGGCCCGAACTTTCTGAGCGAATATAGTGGGGGTTTCAGGTGCCCACTCGTGCACCCGCATCGCCCCGCAGTCGCCACGTGCCTACGTTTGCGTCGCGTTGTGTGTCGCGTCACAGTCCTACACGCCACCGCCCAACCGAGCATCGACATGTGGCGAGAGCCTCGGTCGCCCCGCATCCACGCCCATAGCATCGCGCGACGTACGTGAGCGCCGCTTCCCCGTGCGCTTGTCTTGATCGTTGTGTGCCTCGTGAAGCACGCTCACTGTTGCCTCGCTCTCTCTCTTCCCTAAACCCCCCCAAAAAACACACCTCGGGCTCCGTTTTTTGTGCCTCTTTGTGGTAAAATGGTCTCGGCTCGGTCTGACACTCCCTCAACGTGCTAAACGGCCAATCATACTGTGACTTTGCAATTTGCAAAAGTCCAGTATCTCACAATAAACCTCCACTTTGTCAGATAAACCACATTCTTTATGTTTTGTTATTTTCTATAAAAATTTCTCAACCTCTCACCATACCTTTCTATCTAGTATTTCCTCTCATGTAGAACCAACCTTTTATTTCTAAGCGGTTAAAGATCCTAAATGGAGAAAGGCACTGAAAAAGGAACTTGATGCACTCAAATTCAATAATACATAGACTTTGGAACTATTACCACCTGGGAAGCGCCCTATTAGTTATAAATGGGTGTTCAAAATCAAATACAATTTAGATAACAACATCGAGCGATATAAAGCCCGTTTGGTAGCTAAAGGTTATACACAAATGGAGGGCCTCAATTATCATGAAACCTTTTCTCCCATTGCAAAACTCGTAACCGTGCGTTGTCTTTTTTGCTGTTGCTACTGCTCATGGATGGAAACTCCACCAACATGATGAAAATAATGCCTTTTTGCATAGGGACCTACATGAAGAAGTTTATATGCTTCCTCCATCGGGCATTGATAAAAAATGTGATAATCTTGTTTGTCGATAGCGTAAGTCTTTATACAACCTCAAACAAGCATCTCGTAATTGGTTTGAAAAGTTTTCCAATGTTCTTCGATCGGCCGGATTTAAACAATCCATCGTCGATTATTTTCTTTTTGCAAAATCTTGTGGTGAAAAATATACCGCTGTTCTTATATATGTCGATAATGTGATTGTGACTGGGAATGGCACATCTTCCATTACTTGGCTGAAGAAATACTTAAATACACTCTTTCATATCAAAATTTTGGGATATCTAAAATATTTTCTTGGAATTGAAGTGGTTCGCTCTTTCGAAGGTATTTTTTTTTAAGCCAATGAAAATATATTTTAGATATACTTGTTGAAAATGGTATGATTGGTGCTAAGGGTTGTTCTTTTTCGATGGAGCAAAATTTTCATCTCACACCTGATAATGGTGAACTTTTGGACGATCCTAGTGTGTATAGGCAACTTATTGGACGCCTAGTTTATCTCACAATAACAAATCCCGACATAACCTATTTAGTCAATATACTTAGCCAATTCATGCAAAAGCCTAAGAGCTCACACATGGCAGCAGCATATCGAATTCTTCGTTATTTGAAGGACTCATCTTGACATGGAATATTCTTCTCTACCTCTACTTTATTATTATTAAAAGCATATTGTGACTCAAATTGGGCAAGTTGTCCTAAGACTCGACAATCAACTACTAGCTATATCACTTTTTTTTGGAACAAGTCCTATTTCACGACGCACCAAGAAACAAAGTGTTGTTTCTCGCTCATCGGCGGAGGCCAAATATCATTCCACGGCTACTACAGCTTGTGAGTTAACGTGGTTTAATTATTTACTTAATGATCTTGGTGTTTTTTATCGTCAGCCGATGTTGCTTTATTGTGATAATCAAGCTGCACTTCATATTGCTTCAAATATAGTAATTCACAAACGTACAAAGAACATCGAACTAGATTGTCATCTCATACGAGAGAAAATACATTCTAGGCTCATTAGTACGACATATATATCAACAACTCATCAGTTTGTGGATATTTTTATAAAGAAGCTTGGTGGAGAAATATTTCAATATTTGGTCAACAAGCTGGGTGTTACGTCTATTCACATGCCAGCTTGAGCTTGAGGGGGAGTATTAGAAACTGAATTTTCATATTTTATGAATATATATTTGGTGGAATATTTGATGGAGAAGATGATGGAGATTTGACTAATTATTTATTGCTATTTTGGATCAAAATTATCTTGCCAATTCAGTTGGATTTTGAAAGGAAGACGATTTAGATTTGATTATTTTTGGTACTGCAATTCAACTTCTTACTTCCCAAGGAACTCCTAAGTTAGGTTTCAAATAAAGTTGTTGATTTGTGGAAAAAGGATAGGTACAATAAGGCGGCATTAGCTGTAGTAAGTTGCCTGGCGTTACTTTTCCTACGGGGATGGTAGGCCAATGCTACTGTGGCTGCTCTTAGAACGGAGATCTTCTAAAAAGAAGAAGACAATAATTGATTTAATGACAGTACATAAAAGACAATAATATTTTATATTATTATTTTCTTTTTTGATTAATTCATTATGTCTATTAAAGTTTATATATATTATTAATTTTTAATAAAATAAGACTAATGTCTATCACTCCAATTTAAATTTTCTATCTATTTCCACTTAATAATTCTTTTACATTTTATGCATCACACTACACCAGCAATCATTAATGCTATGTTTTTTTTTTGTTATTTTCTGCAACATCAAATTTTCAATAGTGGAATTATTGTTTTTTTTTTTTTTTTTTTTAAAGAGAGCATAAAAATATTATGTAAACTTTTTGGATAGCGGTCTTTCCGCCAATATTTCTTATCATCAAAGGAGGAGATTTTCTAAAGTATTTTCAAACATTTTTAGATATAATATTAATGCTAGTGCTTTTAGCCATGGAATTCCTCGTTAATTAGAGCATATAAATAAACTTTGTAAGTCCAAATATACGACAAAATTATCTATTAGAGATAGGTTGGATGTCGTGTTAATCTTTGCTTGTCTTGTTGACCTTATCATCTATTGTACAGGAATTGTTTGGATGTTGAAGTAAATTATTACAAATAAAGGGCGATATTTTTATAATTTCTTGTGGCAGTCTAAATCTAGGCCACCAATCGGCCGACAATTTAGCTTACGTACTATCTATGAGTTAGCTTGTGTTCGATTCAAAGTGAGCTCGAGATTGATTGCTTGTTTAATAAACAAGTCGAACACGAGCTGAATTTTTCGACTCAAATTGTTAATGAGCCGAGCACGAACTGGGATTAACTTTCTTATGTTTGACTTGATATAGCCCGAATATATATCTTTATATGTACAAAAAAATGATAATATCTAATATATCATTCAAAACTTTTAAAATAACTAATATATTCTTGGTTGACCAAAATGCCCTTATTGATTTTCAAAAAAAAATTCAAATATCTCCAAACCTTCAGGATTTGCTAGTGAGAATTGAGGTTTAGAAGTGTATTTTGGTAATTTCAGGATAAATTTAAAAATTTGGAATAGTAGTCAGGGATAAATAAGCCAAAGCCTTTATAATTTTTTTTATTTAAATTTTAGGCCAACCAAATATAAAGTGTAGTGAGCCGGATCAGTTGTTGTGAGCCGAATCGAATGAGCCGAATCGAATGAGTTGAATCGAATGCCTTGCGGCAATGTGGAGACAACGTTTCGGTTCATGCATGTGTAATCGGCTCATGCTCAAGTCAACGAATTCTGTTGCTGATGGGATAGCCGCCGGAAGCTGTGCTGACATTGAGGCTTGTTATGATGAGAATAGCTGGTGTGGCGTACCGTGTACTCAACCCTGTTAACGCCGCGCCGCCCGGTCAGTTCTGCATTGTCAGTTTTGTTTCCTTCGTACACAGCTGGCTTCCCCTATAAATGGTTTTGAGAACGAGTCTACCGGGAGGACACATTGTTTACGTCGTGAGAGGTTAGCTTGAGCCGAAGGTTGGAAATCTTCAGCAGACTGAGGAGTTCGAGGACCCATTCCACGAATCGATTCATACTATGTGGAGCCTTCATCAGCGATTGACTGCAGTCTTCAGCCGATCTTCAGTCTGAGGTGGGGGATGTCACCAAATAGGGGTGATCTCTTACTTTGACTATTGTCTTGAGTTTTGTTCGATGGTTGTTTCTTACCTTAGCTGTAAGTGTGTGTTGTGGTGGGAGTGTCCTGTTATTCTCCCTAAGCTTTGAGGTTTTGAAACCCTAGGGGTTAGTACTCTAGTGTTTGGGGTGTTTTGTTCGTGAACCTCAGGATAGTACTGTGAGGTCGTGTAACCGAGGGTTCGGTTGAGTGTGAGAGTTGGTAGACTCTATCTTATGGGTAGCTTAAGAAGAATTGGAGACTTATACTCTGGTGTGGTAAGCTGGGTAGCTGCCCTTCGGGCTGATGTGTGACATGAGAGCGCTTGATGTAGGAGTAGGTCGATGTTCTCAACTCCTTTGGGAACGGATGTACAGAGCTAACGATTGGGCTTGGCGACGTGAGGTGTAATTCTGCCCCCCTTTCGAATTTTCTCGTGGTGAAATATCTACCAGAGGATGACGTGGATTCACTCCCGATTCTCCAGACACCATGTAGTTATGTGGTGGAATACCCACTGAGGGTGACGTGGGTATATCCTGGCTCTCCCGGTGGTAAGTTTGTTTAACCAGATGGCGCGAAAGTGAAGGTGTTCGATGCCCACTTGGCACCCAGGACCAATCTGGTGAGCGAACGGTTATCCGACTTGGCCAGACTAATGTACAGGAAAGGCCGAGGGAGTGAAATGCATGTACTCGGCCTTAACTCGGGGCTCGTACAAGTGAACCAATTAGGAAAGTGAGGTTCCCCTTTCGGCTATTGCGATGGTGAGTAAGCTCGGCAGATCTGAGCCGAGGCATTGGTTGGTTGGATTTTGGTGAGGCATCTGGGGTGTTCTTTAACCTTTACTGCTTTCCTATTTGTTGTCTATGTGTGGTTGACTTTTTTAGATACATCCTGTAGACCAAGTAAGTATAGAACATTCTTTCTCGGTGGTTGAACCCACTGGAAACTTTAATTAGTTCTCACTCCCTATGGTTTACTCCTTTCAGGTGTTGGTTCGGTTGGTGAGGCACACGATCGCGGCTAGGTCGGGGTCGAGTAGCGGAGCTAGGAGTCTAGCTGGCCGTCCCTGGTGTGTGGTGTTCGGTTGTTGTCCGGTTGAGCCGAGGGTTTGGTTGTTTGTTCCCTTTTTGTAACTGAACCGTTAGATGCAATAAAGTTATTTTTGATGTTTTATCCCTTGTAATATGATATTGTGTATCATTACACTTCTTCCATTCAAGCGGAATAGGGATTGACCATTCCGTTCGGGTGGAGAGAGGCTTGCCTGTTCGGCGAAAAGTTTGGGCGCGTCCAAGACCGGTCAATCGGCGGTCCCGGAGCGTGACATAATGAGACCTACTTTTTATGAGTTATAATTGTTAGATCAACTTTTTAATTTTTTAATTTTCTTTCAAATATGGGTGGGGTGTACATCATACACTCCAAATGAATTGTATGAGTAGCATTGCACTTCATTTTTTCCAATTTATAAAAATGCATAGAGATCCATCACCTTTAGGGCAGGTAGAACTGACGCCCTAAATTTTACTTTTCTCCTTAAGTAAGACATCTTTATATATATATATATATATATATATATATATATATATATATATATATATATATATATATATATATATATATATATATATATATATATATATTTTAATTAGATTGTACTAATAAGTTATGTTAAAAAGTTTAGTAATTTAAATTATTTAATATCTTTATTAATGATTAGTTTTTTATTATACTAGTTTATTTACTAAAACATAGTTAAAATTATTGTACTGATTCTATCACTGATTACTTTAATAAATTGGGATAATCGCATATGGTGCAAAGATTGTCTTTGTAGATTTATTCCTATAAAGTTTTTGTTTTCATATTTATTCCTCTAAAAAATTAGTCATTTATAGAAATATCTCTACCGTCAGCGTCTGTTAAAAAATAGTTGTTAATCATGGGTTAAATATCTTACCGTTGGATATAAAAAAACTATTTTACCCCTCATATACATGATTTTCATCACAAACCCTACCACCGCATCGCCGCCGAGGACGACGATGAGGGTGGCGGTGAGAGAAGGATGTGGTGATAGTAGAAAGTAGGTGTGGTGCACCGACATTCGCTAAAGTAGCAAAGTGTGGTTAAGTCACCATGAACATGTTTAAGAACAAGAAAAAAATGAATTAGAGCAACTTTGGTTCGAAGCAAATCACATTCGGATCGAAGTTGAGTCGAAAACAGATGAAAATAGTTGTTTGGAGCTTCAAACTCATTTCGGACGCCTGGAATGATCTGCGGGTGCTTGGAGCACAGTAGTGGGCACAAGCACGGGCGCTCTGTCCGTACTTTCGGACTCTCAACCTGAGAGCAGCATTTTCGTGTGCGCGGACTTTCGTATGTCCGGGGTGTCCTGCTGGCGCCCAAAACTATAGTAGCGGGCGCAGCTGAGGGCACCTAGGACCGCCTAGAGGAACAGTAGTTCTGACGTTTCGGATGCCTGGATAGGGTCGCGGGCGCTCGAAACGCACGTTGACAGGCATAGGTTTGAGGGAAATGGAGAATTTTTGTAGGGCCAGTTAGGTTATTTCACACCTTCTGTTATAGCCACCCGCTCCCTGACAAAAGCCCTCTCTCTCTCTCTCTATCACGCACCGGGGTCGAAACTGCGACCCGGGCTCGCCAATAGATCCGCCGCCCATACGGTGAACCCGTATAGACGAAGCGTCAAACCTGCAAAAGGAAGATGCTATACTAAACAGATATCAGAGCTGGAAGTAAAAGCTGAAATAAAAAAAAATACAACACAAGGTCCTCACCAAAAGTACATAAGTCTCTCTCTCAAAGAAAGAAAAGTACAACTCTATACCTCACTACAAGGTCTCTCAACAAGAAGCTCTCAAAATAATAAGGGTACATCTACTCTCTGGACGACGACTGGTAGGGATCTAGCTCGCGACTCCCTTACCTCGATCTGAGGAAGCAACAACTAGAGCAGCAGGAACAGGAGCAGACGTCCCTGGGGAAAAAAAATACACCACGACGGGTGTGAGAACTACATCCCACAGTAGTTCTCAGTGGGTGCCGTCAACAAGCCCAACAGTCTGCCCACTAAGTCTACTAGAGGCATGCTGTAATAAATGAAAAACTGAAGGAAAGAACTGGAAATGAATAACTCTACAGCTACTATGCCCCTATCTAGATGCTCAAAAAGTGGAACAGAAGATAACATGGTGCATCTACTAACACTCAAGTATAGTCACCCAATCTACAATGACTGCCTCATAGGGTCCAGTCAAGCCTGCGCCAAACCTACTGCCACCTCATCCACACTGGGACGGGACTTATGTAGGGCGTCCCACACAGACTATCTCAATCTCAAGTGAACTCTAGTGTATCAACTAGTCGCATCAACAACACGCACCCGGGGCGTAGCTCGAGGGGAGCGACCCCACCGAACTCAAGTATCTTATCAGTCTCAACTGTCTCATAAGCGGCACATGCAGGCTATAATCCACGACAAAACAGATCGGCAACTCGATGCTCAAAAGCACCACTCAGTCGGAAAAAGACTCCACGACTCAATCAGAAAAAGTCCAAGCACTCACCGCTAATAACGAAGATGGGTCCGAGAACCCCGAGAGACTAGAACCTACAACCCAAATCAAACAAGACCAGGCCCTAGGCATAGCCCCTCGTTGTTCTCGACCCAGAGAGAAGGCAGCCCTTAGAACCCAGACCACTCGAATCATCTCGAGTGGGTAAGTTTATAAAAAAAACAATGACATTTATTACTTAAAACCATTTAATCTAAGAGAAATCCATTTTTTTTTTATGATTTTTAGTCTTTTTAGGAAAATAATTCGAAAACACGTTTTATGTCCAAACCTCGAAGAGCTAATGCCCTCGTCCTATCAAACAAGAACAGACTCAGGCGACCCTGCGATGCTTGGAAGAAAACATTGGCTGACTAAAATCATGTGTGCGTCCAAAAAGGTTCTGGGTTTAAGGTCCTGCTGTCACTAGTACACTACTGCCACTACCACTGCAGTGACAACCAAAACAAAGTACACGACATCTCGGGGTCACCGTCTACCCAAACGGCTCCCGCTAGAACTAAACGACTAGCTCTATCTACCAGACTCCACTCGGCCCCCAAGCACGAGTGTAACATGCATCCCGCACTAAGAAAACCCAACCACTCAGCCCACTAACCGGGTGAGGAAGAAACTATGTCCAGGAAAGAATAAGAAGTGTGGATGTCTAAAGCAGAAAATAAACCTAGCCCAAGTTGGAGTTTTTCTACTGGTCTGGTTATACATGCAGCATATGACGGGGGTGCTAGGTCAAGTTCCAAGATAACTGTAATTTAACATATGGTAGGAAGCAAAAGATCGCATGATCATCAAATAACACTAGAATTATCAGTTATCACATTCTAGCATGCTACACAAGAGATTCACTATCATGCAAGGTCCTACAATAGCAGATTTAATGTACAGTCCATCAGTCTTGGAGACAGGGCCACCCACCCGAAAATGCTAACTGTCCAAGGTTCCACAGCTGAAAACACCAGGAGCAACAATCTCTACTATTCGACAGCCCCGATGGTCCAAAAACACTGAACAAATCCTCCTGGTACAAACACACGGCTAACAGTTACACTTAAAATTCCACAATTTACCCAAATAAGTACATTCAAAATTCAGCCACAAAGATATCACTTTTTCACCTGCAAACAAAGCTCCAAAAATTCCAATAAAAATACTATGGCGATCGTCGTGTTGAGATCTTCGAAACGGGTACCTGCACGTCCAAATCCGAGCCCCGTAGGCCGAGTTACAAATTCTACAGTACAGGCGCGCAAAAACTCACAACCACACAACTGTAAAACTCTGCACAGTAAAAGGGGAAACAGTATACCTTCGGGCAAGCCTCAGAAAAATCCCGGAAAAATACGATGATAATCCTCGTGATGAGTAGATGCAAAAAGTGTATAGGCTCGTCTCGATCCAAGGCTCGAGTGCGGAGATAAAATTTCGGCAAGGGGCTGCTGTCCAAAAACTCCACCAGCAAACAGCGGCTTAGAAATGTCTCGAAAACTGTGCCATAAACTCTGAATCCAGCAAGATGATCAACACGAAAGTTGAAGACGTACCTCTCATGAAGCCAATGCCACAAAAATCGTCCAAAAATACTTTCGGAATAGCTCTGTGGACCTCTCAGACTGAAATGCAGCGATAACGGGCCTCCGATGAAAGATCGTCGCTCCGCGCTACGATGCCGAAATCGTCGACGCTGCGGCTTCCAAAAATTCCGGGCCTCCACCAGAAGGTGTGCAACATGAAGATCTCTAACTTTGCTAAAGGGTCCAAGGGCAGAGGGGTTCGGGAAAAGGGTCAAAAAGCCCGAGCAAAGGGGCTATTTATAGGCCCAGCCCGAAAAATCCAACAATTTGGACTTTTGGCCCAAAATTGGGCGCCCGGGCATTCCGGGCTACTACAGTAACGGGCCCGGCCCGTTACTGTGCGCGCCCGAATTTACCCCAGGCTGCCACGTAGCCACCCGAACAGCAAACAACCAAATGGGGCAATGGCGTTGCGCCGCGTGGCCAAGGCTGGTGCCGACACGTGGCGCCCACGCGCGAGAGCCGCGGGTCAGCGCGCCCACGTCGCCCCCACGCGCGTCCACGCGGGCCTGTCGGGCACGCAGCCCGAGGCAACCACTCCCCGCCCCGTGGACCATGCGCACAACACCTCTCCAACCACGTGCTGCCACGTGTCCACCCCCGGTCCACCGTGCACCCGCGCCATTCCATGGACCGCGCCTGCCGCGCCGGCCAATAGGGAGGCGCCACGTGGCCAGCGCCCGGTGCACGCCTTCTGCGGTGGACCGCGCGGCTGCGCCTCCACCCGCCGCCGCGCTCCGCCGCCAGCTGCCGCCACCGGTGCCTCTCCAGGCGCTGGAACAGTAAACCCACACCTCGAAATCTGTGTTTTCGCGTCCAGGCTCCGAAAAGTACAAGTAAATAGTCCATCTTGACCGTTTTCGCGTGCTGAATCCAAATCCGATGTCCGTTTGGCCCAATTCCACTTCTAAAATTTCTCAAAAATTCTCGAAAAAATAAACTTGATCCATTTTTCGTGCCGGGTCAATTTCTTGGTTCCAATACGCGCGCAAAAACCTCAATCGCCCAATATGGGCCTCCTGGTAAGCAATTTTGCTCCCAATACACTAGGAAATTCATTTCTTGGGCCCAACACGCGCACAAACACTCCCAAAAGCCGCTAATCCATCAATAAACCTTTAAGTGGGGATTCGAGTCCTCACACTTTCTCACTCTCTTTCTCTTTCATCTCTCTCATTCTCTCTATTTCACTCTCTGTGTGCTATCAAGAGAAGAAACAACAGCAACATGAGCTTGAAGGAAAGGAGAGCCAGCATGTGACGCCCCACTTCCCAGGGGGTCACCCATCCTAGAACTACTCTAGCTCTAGCACGCTTAACTCTCATGTTCCTCTTGGATCTTGCTACCATCCAAAATGCTATAGCCGGGTTAGAGATTTAGTCCTATTATATCATTTATATAGAGGACTAATCCGAATTCCGGGGGTGTCACATTCTTCCCCCCTTTAAGCCCTGACGTCCACGTCAGGCTCAAGCACATTCACAAGCACCAGGCGATGTGAGACTCGTCTCGCTAGCCTTAGCCGACCTTGTGAGGAGCTGCACTCCACTCACAATGGTCATTAGCCGGGGAGCCTCGCTCTACCCGCTATATAACCCTGGCTCAGCCGAGACTCATCTCACATTTCCGGCTGGTGAATGGCTCTGATACCAACTGTGACGCCCCACTTCCCAGGGGGTCACCCATCCTAGAACTACTCTAGCTCTAGCACGCTTAACTCTCATGTTCCTCTTGGATCTTGCTACCATCCAAAATGCTATAGCCGGGTTAGAGATTTAGTCCTATTATATCATTTATATAGAGGACTAATCCGAATTCCGGGGGTGTCACACAGCAGCTGGGAGACCCTTTGGCTAGGGTTTTGATATCCAAAATACTTAGAAAAAGGTGGAGAAGACATTGAAGAAGACCTTGGGAGAAGAAAGGAACTCTTTCCCCATCTCTTTTGCTTGGGAGCTCAAGAAAGATATGTGGAAAAAATTTAAGATTTCTAGATTTTTGAGTTTTGTGGGTTTTAATAGAGATATTATGATCTCTTATGGGTTGCTATGCCGTTTCTAGGGATTTCTTGGAGATTCAAGTGATCAAGCCCATCCTTCTTGCAAAAGAGCATCTAAGTTGGGAGATTTCACCAAAAAGGGTGAAGTCATCTCTTTTCTTTTACTTTCTTCAATTTTAGAAGTATTGTTGTAAGAGTAAAATCCTAGAACTATTGTGCAATGGGTTAAAATTAGGGTTTAGCCTTGAGTGGTGTAAAAGAGAAATGTCAATGTTTAGCCTTGCATGAAAGTGATCAATAAACCTAGTTGTAGGTTGATCTTGGATGGAAATGAACTTAGGGGAGGAAACAAAAGCACGATTAGATAAGCACTCGATCATCTATAGAATCCACCCCTTCAGATATGAGAAAACTTGTCACCACTTGGAATCGACCAACACAATGGTTGAACAATACTTTCACTAAAAATCCACTAAAGGGATTGGAGCAAGTTTACAAGAACACTTTATTCTTAAGATATAATCGAAACTCAAATATTAAACATTAGTGACATTACTGTAAGGTGTCGAACTAATTTGGGAAGAGCTGAGTGTTTGGAGGCGAGGATGAGACATCGATTCGTCGCCAGGCGAGTTCGGCTTATGTTAAGTCAACAAGTCATGTTGGTGATGCGATAGCTCAATTGGACGGGGCTGACACTGCGGCTAATCATTATGAGGATAAGGGAGAGGGGGAGGGTGATGTGCCGTGCACACCAATCTTGTCATGCCGCGTCGCACCGCCTAGACAACGCAGACCGGTCACATCTGTTCCCTGTGTATCCGATTGGTTCCTATATATATAGTGAAGGAAGCGAGTCTATCCGGAGGAAACCCAGATCGAGTGAGAGAGATTAACTGGAGCCGAAAAGGACCATAATCTTTAGGAGACATGGGAGCTTGAGGACTCCTTCATCAAGTGGGCTCGCGCTGGGAGGAGTGTTCCTTGACGGTCTTGGCAACTGATCACTACCCTCCACCGGGCGATTCAACTAGAGATGGAGGATATCGGCGAGCAGAGGTGATTTCTTACCTTGTCTATTGTTCTTGAGTTTTGGTTGGTTTGTTTGTTGGTTTTGCTTGTCCCTAGATGTTGAGTAGAGAGATATGTGGGAGGGTTGTGTAGAACTCCCTAAGCCTTGAGAATTTGTCCCGTAGGGGTTAGTGACCTTTGTGTCTGTGTGCGTTGCTTTGTGAATCTCAGGGTAGAACCATGTTGGTTGTAGAACTATGTTGGTTGTGGAACCATAGGATCGGTTGAGTGTGAGAGTGTGAGAGTGTGGCTTTATAGTTTCCATCTTAGGTGTAGCCTAATAAGAACCTAGAGGTGAGAAATCTGGTGTTTGTGAGCTGGGTAGCTGGTCTTCGGGCTACTATGGCGTGAGAACGTTTGACTGCAAAGAAGATCGATACTTTCGACTCCTCTGGAAACCGGTGTACATAGCTAACGATGGGCGTGGCGAAGGTGGTAGAATCCCGGCCTCCTATACGGTGTTGTGGGTGTAGCCCGCCGGAGGATAACGAGGGTACGTCTCGGTTCTCCAGGTGTCGTGCAGTTGTTGGGAAAAACCCACTGAGAGTGACGAGGGTGGTGTCTTGGCTCTCCTAGCGGCAGGAATGTTTAACTAGGTGGTGGCGAGTGCAAGCTTCTCCGACCCCCCACTTAGCACCTAGGACCAGTCTGGGGAGCGTACAGACAACCGACTTCGCGCAGATGAATGTACGGGTTGCCGATGGGAGTGTAGTTCGATGTGTCGACCTCCACTTGGAGTTCGTATAGGTCAACCGAACAGGAAAGGTGAGATCCCTTTTGGCTCTTGCGTTGGTGAATTGTGCTCGGCGGATCTAAGTTGAGGTTGTTGGTAGGTATTGGGGTTTTGGTTGGGTGTCGGTGAGGTATCTGGGGTGTGCTTGACCCTTTTTACTATTTTCCTTATCTGTGAGCTATTTTTTGTGTTTTTCTTTTGAGAATGTCTCCTATAGACCAAGTAAGTGTAGAACATTCTTTCTCGATGGTTAAACCCAGTGGAAACTTTAATAAGTTCTCACTTTCTATGGTTTACTTCTTTTTAGGTGTCGGTTCAGTTTGGTGAGGCACAGGACCGCGGCAAGAACTTGGTCGAGTAGCTGAGCTAGGAGTTTAGACGGTCGTCCGTAGCCTTGTTTTATTGTTCGACTGTTGTTTTGTTGAGCCGAGGGATCGGTTGTTTGTTTCTTTGTTGTAACCGAATCGTTATAATAGAATAAGAGTTTCTTTTATACTTTATCTCTCTTACTCTGATATAGCGCATCCCTTTGTTTCTAATTGAAGTGTGTGGAAGTGACTGATCGTTTCGTTCGGATTTTGACGGGAAGTTTGTGCGTGCACCCGAACTAATCAAATCGGGAGTTTTAGGTCGTGACAGACTTTGGAGTGGTATCAGCCTAGGAGAAGTTCTAGGTGGTTAGCATTGGACCGTTGGAACCATAGGCGATAGGGAGTCGTGAACCTTAGAAAGACCTTAATAGGTTAAGAGCATGAGTTGTACATGAACTTTGGCAAAAGCAAGAGATTGGGTTGGTAGTTTTCCCATGCAGGATGTTGGGAGCCGATTGAGAGAACCGAGCTTTCACATTTCGGACGATTACGTTGACGGCCGACAACGTAATGCTTGAGGTAAATGGGAGTGTTCCTCAAGGACTTTTGCTTAATTGGGTCTTGGTTGATTGATTCATTTTGAGCCGAGTCGTAGGTTTCGGCCGTTGTTACTAACATTGTTGTATGCAGAGTGAGCATGGTACCTTGAGGACGACCGCAAAAGAATCCTCCAACGGCTCAATCTGAGCCGAGTAAAGTGCACGAGTTGCACAATCAAGTGGCCGTGCTTCTCAGCGTGGTCCAGCAATAGACAGAGACTTCTCGACGACAAGAGGAAGCTTGCAACGGCAGGAGGAGCAAATTCGAAGGCTCCACAAGATGTTCCTACTGCAAGCAGGAGCTGCACAATCGACTTAGGAGCATGGCACCCTGAGGACGGCTATTTGTTTTTAAGAAAAACTATTTCTTTTTAATTGTTTTTTTTTCAAATTTCATAAAGAATTATTTTTTTTGTTTTCTGATATTTTTTTTTACAATAAAAACATTAATTTTTCATAAAATCTTGATTTTTTTTTTTTTAAAATATTTTTTCTTAGAATCAAATGGATGAAAAACTAAAAAAAAATCATAAAATTATTTTTTTAATTTTTTTTCACACTTTCAAAGGAACCAAACAATATTTAAAGGTGTGTTTTGTTGGCCGTAAAATATACCAAAAATTATTTTTCGACTTGAAAAATTATTATTTTTGTGTATTTATTTAGTCGTTTTTTTTTTTAAAAAAATTATTTTTACAGATTTAAAAAAACTAAATTATTTTATTTTTTTGCGGATTTTCGACATAAAATAAAAACTCAAGCTGCGTAAAACTATTTTTGTTTATTTTTTTTCATGTAACTAAATAAATAGGAATACTTTTCTTTCAACTAAAACAATATTAATAAAAAAATTTTCTACAAATCAAATATTAGTTTGTTACAAAAAATTTACTTTTATACAAGATTAACTTTTACGATTTTACATACACCAAAAATCCCTCCCCTGAGCTTCTAACCAAACTATAAGGACAGTAAGTGAAGAGAAAAAAATAATTTTCGACAGAAATGGAGAGGGGCATGCTTGTTTCACCAAACTGTAAGGGCCGGCTTGTTTCACCGTAAGTGAAGAGGAAAAAATAATTTTCGACAGAAATGGAGAGGGGCATGCTTGTTTCACCAAACTGTAAGGGCCGGCTTGTTTCACCGTAAGTGGAGAGGAAAAAATAATTTCCGACGAAAGTTGATCACTTCCACTGATATTTTACGAAAGTGCAGTAAGAGAGAAAGAAATAATAAAATATTTAGAAAAGAATTTAATTATACTAATGCTAGTTATATTTCATCCAAATATATTTAATTATTATACTAATTAATTTTTTATTTAAATTGTATGTTCAAAATATGATAAAATTTGATTAATTAAATTTTAATATTTTTTTTTATTTAATTTGCATGTTTAAAATACGGTGAAATTTAATTGGTTAAATGTTAATAATTTTTTAATTTAATTTTTTTTCTATATTATTATAATTTATATAAAAAAATTAATATAATTATTTTAAATTTTATTTTATAATTGTATAAAAATATAATTATATTAATTTTTATTTATTATATTATAATTTATTATATATTAAGTCGGTAGAAAAAAAAAAAATTATGTTGGAGATAAGTTTATCAAGCGATATATGAATTAATAAAATTTTTACTAAAATAAATAGAAAAAATAAAAATTAAACTTTTTACGTAATTTATTTTTCTGCCAAATAAATAACAGAGCTGATAAAATTTTACTTCAACGGTTATCAAAACAGATAGCAGAAATAAAATAGTTTTCACCCTCACTACTCTAGACCAACCCAAAATCCAATTCAGTCCTAGTTATACACGCGGTGGAATCAAGCACAGTTAACCAAATGGACGGTCCAGATCTTCCTGATTTTCATCACCTTTCCACAGTACATCTCTCTTGCCTTATCCCCTCTCCCCGCCCTCTCTAAAACCTCAAATCCCTGCGAAAATATCTCCATTAATGGCGCCCTAAATCTCCTCTCCCTCCTCCTCCTCCTCTTCGTCCTCCACCATCCATGGAGCTCTCTCTCCCCCTCCACTCCGACCTCTACCCCTCCCGAATCTCCTTCTCCTCCTCCCTCTCCCCCTTCCCTCTCCACCCCCACCTCAAAACCCTAATTCCCCACCGACCCAAACCCCCAATTCCCCTCATCTTCGCCGTCACCGTGAACCCCCCTGCCGAAACCCCCCTCAATAGCCCCCAGCGCCTCCTCCGCGAGCTCGCCGAGCGCAAAAAGGTCGCCTTTCCCAAGAAGAAGACCCCCCCGCGAAGGTTCATCCTCAAACCCCCATTGGACGACGCCAAATTGGCCGAGAGGTTCCTCAACAGCCCCCAATTGTCCCTAAAAACCTTCCCTTTGCTGAGCTCTTGCTTACCATCTTTGCGATTGAACAATGCCGATACGACCTGGATCGGCGAGTACCTCCTCGAGGCGAAGCAGGCTCTCGGGTACCCACTGGAGCCCTCCGAAGGGCTCGGCGACGACACCCCGGCCAAGCATTTCGATACCTTGCTGTACCTGGCGTTCCAGCACCCCACGGCCGAGGGCCGGACTATGGCGCGGCACGTGCGGAACGGGCACTCCAGGCTCTGGTTCCTGGGCCAATACGTGATCGAGATGGCGTTCGCCGAGTTCTTCCTGCAGCGGTACCCGCGCGAGTCGCCGGGGCCGATGCGGGAGCGGGTGTACGCCCTCATCGGGAAGAGGTTCCTCCCTAAGTGGGTCAAAGCCGCGAGCTTGCACAATTTGGTGTTCCCCTATGATGAGATGGATAAGCTGATCAGGAAGGATAGGGAGCCCCCTGTGAAGTAAGTTTTTGTTAAGTTAGTATCATTAATTTTGTTTTTGACATCAATTTTCTATCATGTTATGCTTGCAGATGTGTAATTTAGGATTAGATACTTAATTTTAGCTCTTCCTATTTGAATATTCGCTGTGTTGATTAATTCCGGGTTAGACAGGAGAATATGTTTGATGAGAGAACTAGAATGATTTAGTTCATGTATGGAACATGAGGTAGAATTTCATAATTAGGTTTGAGTAAATTCAAATTTCTTGTAATAATATCCAAGGGAAAGCCGATAATTTGATAAATTTGTGAGTCGAAACCTTGAACACTCGCATTAGGTTTTTATGAAGATTCAAAATTCTGTCAATTTGTTCATTTGATGATATTACATACGGTGTTGTCCAGTTTTTGTTCTCTCTCCGTCGCCCAAGTTTGATGGAGCTATTAGATCGAATGTTAACCCTGCGAATGAAGTAATGAAAATGCCTATCATGTTTAGTTGATGCGTGCGTATTGTTTAATGCAATAAGTTAATTTATAGTCATGCATCCTTTGTATGCATGCTTCGTGATACATACGCATGGGCTCTCTTATTTTTATCACAAGGACTTTCTATGATGCAGACTAATACATAGGTGCCCTCCGGAATGATTTAGAATTCTATCTTGTCCTGCATCATCAGGTCTGTGTTCTGGGCAATATTTGGAGCTATATATCTGTGCTTTGGCATGCCTGAAGTATATCGTGTCTTATTCGAGGCATTCGGAATGGATGCCGAAGATGAGAGTTGTCAACCAAAATTAAGACGGCAACTCGAAGATGTGGACTATGTATCGGTGGAGTTCGAAGGCCGGCTGCTCAGTTGGCAAGATGTTGCTGCATACAAGGCATGGATTCTCCCTTCTTTTCCTTTCATCTTTGTTTCTCCAGCGCCATTTATATCTTCTCTTTTTGTTAAAAGTATGCCAGACTCCTTTGAGCGTTTGATGATTATAGATCGCCACCTGAACTTTAAAAGGTTGAAAAGTGAAAACCTACATGAACAATATGCCCATTTCAGTCAACCACCTAAACCCGATTTCTGTGAATTTCTATGACGTTGGCACCTGACTCTCACTTTGAATGCCTAGATGGGTATTTGTGCCATTTTGCTTCTATGTAATTGATGGCTGTTAGGAAAAACTGGCAGAAATAAGGACTGGTTAGTTGATTGAAATGTGCAGACTGTTCATGACACTCTTTTCAACATTTCAAAATTTGGATGGTGATTGATAATTTTGTAACTGTGTTATTGTTCAGGGTGCTCTAGAGTAATTTTTCCTTTTTTTTGGTGCTTCTAACTTTTGCTTTACCTTTAACTCATGGGTCATGCATCTCTATGCAGCCTCCACAAGATGCACTTTTTGCACATCCGAGGCTTTTCAGGGCATGTGTCCCTCCAGGTATGCACCGTTTTCGAGGAAATATCTGGGACTTTGACAACAGGCCCAAGGTTATGAGAGCCCTTGGATACCCTTTGCATATAAATGACCGGATCCCGGAAATCACGGAAGCCAGGAACATAGAACTTGGGCTTGGGCTTCAGGTAATTTCCTGATTACTTTGGTCACCCCTAAAAAGAAAGTCTAGTTCTGTATGCTGAATAATAATTCAATCAGGTAAATATCTATTGTCTTAGCTTATGTTGAGTAGCTTTGACTGTCTTTAGAAAGCAAGATACTCCACTCCATATTATTTCACGTTTAGCTGCATCTCTTATCTTCAATTAGGCTAAAAGATCCTTTACAATCTTGACTAACATAACGCAGAGTGTCTATATGGATCAAGGCTTCATGTTGATAATAGCTTTTGGACTTGACCTGGGGTGCATTGCTTTAAAAATTTGTTGCTACTAAAATAACTTTGTGTTTTAAAATTGTAAAGATCTTTGGAGGTAGGCACACAAAGGAGAGAGTTATGATTTTACTTCTAAACTATAAGGCTTTTTGTTGGATCCTCATGCTTGTGAATATGATTGCCAAAGTGAGCATGTTTGATGTAAAACACTGGTTGCTTGAAGGAATGCGCCACATGTTGTCTTTAATGGACCTGCAAAGCATTATTATCAGATAATTATCAGGTCCACATGTAAACCCAAGTAGTTGACTAGTTCTTTAAATACATTGAACATTTTTTTCCCATAAGTACTATCATTTTATTTATGTTTGATGCGCATCAAAAGTCTCATGCCTACTTCTGTAATCATGGATTCTTGTAGCAATAATGCCGAGAGACTTTTTCTTACTGTGTACAAGATTTGCACATTGCCTTGGCAAGCTGATATATTGCCCAATCGGTAAAAGATATAGAATAGAAATTACGTAATAAAATTTTGATGGAATCATTTATTTGGCTGATGCGTCTAAACAAGAGTTAAATCTATTGAGATATGTCATTGAACCGGAACTTGAATGCCAAGTGTCACTTGCTGTACAATGTGGTACATCGGTTGCAATTTTTCTTGATTCATATAATAGGAATAAAATGCAATAATGTAGGACATGAAAGGTGTGTGTCTAGAGATATAGTGAGACGAATCTTTTAAAGATACACAATTTTAATGTTCGTTGAAGAGTACTGTTGTTGATAAGTTTTCGCATTATCTTTCACTGAAGTCGAGTTCCTTCGATTCAATATAAAAATTAAAATAATTTAAAGAAGATGCTATGTTTAACTTACGGATCAGATAAACGCTTAACTATAAGTTCTATTTTTAGGTGTTCTTGAAATTTATGTTGGTATTATTTGTTTCGGTAGCCTCTCATCAGAAAATTGTAACCATTCAAACCTTTAATACCTTAGTAAATACTTTTTCCGTGACCTTGCACAGTTAGAAAGGTTTATTCGAATAGGAAGCTGGCTGAAGGAATACAGATTTTAGAACCTGAGCTTGTCATTTCCTCATCGGCTTCATTAAGAGTTATTGTAATGGACCAATATACCTGTTGTATTGTTTTATTTGCAATCTTCTTTATAAGTTGTGTAAGTTTCAAACAAGTAGTTTGTGCTCTATAGATGTGCTTGTGTAGGCCGGGATTATATATTAATATTCCATTACCCTTCTATAGTGTAATCCTCATGATTCTTTCATTAATATCCTGTAATAGGAAGGATAAAACAACACTTGTTTACTTTTAAGGTCTAGTTTAATGCAGCTACTTAGGCCAAGTTTGATTGCGGTGTCTAACCATACTGCCTTTATGCTTTCAATGACCCAAAAAACTCAAAAGCACTTTGGATCTTCCCTGCAATGCAATAAAAAGATTGTGGGAACCACCACCGGAGAAGCAAGACACCACTTGCTTTTTTTCCGGTGGCGATTCCCTCAATCATTTTATAGCATTAGAAGAGGGAAGCACTGTAGCGCTCTCGAATATTTTTGGCCTTCCAAAGCATGAAAATAGGTGCTTTTGGCAATGCAATCCCAAACTAGGCCTTAGATGCTTAAAAGCCCCCACATAATCCGAAAGTGCTTTCGAACCCCTCTCTTATCCTACGGAATGGAACTGGAGGTTCCCACTATCCTTTTTAACTATTGGATGAGCTGAACTTTAAACTTGCTTTCAGGTTTTTGTGGGGCTCTATGATATCCAAGTGGTTGTGTTTGGGGAACACATTCCCATGCCAGTAGTTCTACGTTTATAAAACCTACTTTTGCAGATGGCTTTCTCAAGCCTTATCTCATTTTAGTGCTGGATTATGATGCCTTATCTCGATTCTTTCCAGCTGTGCTTTATGCATCCTTCGAAATACAAGTTTGAACATCCGCGATTTTGTTTTGAGCGGTTGGAATATGCTGGTCAAAAGATTCAGGTATGTTAGCACTCATAATCATACAGAGTTGCTTTCCATGATTATGAGTAAACCAATTCATTATTCTCGACAACCTATTGTTGCAATTATATTCCTATGTAGGATCTTGTGATGGCCGAGAGATTACTTATGAAGCATCTCGACGCTCCCGGGAGATGGTTGCAAGAGAAGCACCGCCGGGTGTTAATGAACAAATTTTGTGGGAGGTACTTAAGGGACAAGCACCTCCACCACTA
Organism: Tillandsia leiboldiana; assembly: GCA_029204045.2. Lineage (NCBI taxonomy): Eukaryota > Viridiplantae > Streptophyta > Magnoliopsida > Poales > Bromeliaceae > Tillandsia > Tillandsia leiboldiana. The sequence continues at coordinate 5,847,633 of CM055066.1, forward strand.
CATCATATACGGCGAGTCAGTCCTAGACAAGTTCGAGCACAACCGTCGGCTCAGGAACCCGGCCACGACTGCAGTCCAGCAAGCGATTCACGGGCTCGCGTACATGGTCTATGGCAAGCCCGACGTCCGCCGATTGATGTTTGAGGTATTTGATTTCGAACAAATCCAACCTAAAGCTGTGTGAGTTTTTTGACCTGGAGTAGGTGCTTCCATTTTATACTTCTTACTTCGACATGCATGGGTCTCCATATTTGACCTCCTGAAAGGAAATCATCTCAAGTTCATTGTGGTGGCATTTGGTTTTAAATTTTGTATTGTTGTTAAAGAATTCAATGAGGTAGGTAGAAATTTTAAAGAACAGTTGTATAGTAGATGCTTTTAATGAAAATGTAACCATTTTCTTGGTTTTTTGTTGTTGTATGAATTGTTTTTTCATAATTTTGTTCGCTGTAAATGATGTCCCGCATGAGAATTGATTTTCAGCGTAAAATTCAGAATGAAAGGCTCATGATCTATTACATGTTTTAATTTTGGATTCCAATATCATACACCAGATTTGTAACGGTAGGTAAAATGGTTGTCGAAAAAGTTGAAAATTGGCCCTTTTTTTTAATCCCAAATCCGAAGAACTTAATTTTAGCTAAAAATGCATAATAGCCATAATAAAATACTATCATATTTCTTCTAGAGGTGATTTATATTATTAATTTTTGTTTCTTTTTTATAACGCCATAATAAAATACTATCATATTCCAATAGGGCATCATGTTTATGTATATGGTCACTTTACTATATCATTGGTGTGCTCGTACACTTAAAAAAAAAAAAAGAAGAGCCAAAGTATAATTATCACATAAGTTTAGAGGCTAACGATAATTTAAATATATTATTAGTTTTCCATTTTCAAAAGTAATATATAGAATGATTTTTTATGCATATTCGTTTAAAAAGATATTACAAAAAAATATCGTAAAGATGCTGGATGTAATTGTAGATTGCACGTCAAAACAAACACGTGCAGTTATCAAAATAAAAACAAACACGTCAAAGCGTACAGTGCACAAAAAATATCGTGGTCAATATCCGTACATGCAATTATTAAAGTAAAAACAAATAAATCAAAGTGTACTAAAGTAAAAGCAAATAAATCAAAGTAAAAACAAATAAATCAACGGGTACTAAAGTAAAAACAAATAAATCAAAGTGTACATAGTGTACAAAAAATATCACGGTCTAGTTTAACGGACCTATCATTCATTCGAAGTCCTAATATTTATTTTATCTATTATATATATATATATATATATATATATATATATATATATATATATATATATATATATATATATATATATATATATATATATATATATACTAAAGTAAAAGCAAATAAATCAAGTAAAAACAAATAAATCACAGTCCTAATATTTATTTTATCTATTTTATATATATATATATATATATATATATATATATATATATATATATATATATATATATATATATATATATATATATATATATATATATATATATATATGTACTAAAGTAAAAGCAAATAAATCAAGTAAAAACAAATAAATCAAAGTGTACTAAAGTAAAAACAAATAAATCAAAGTGTACATAGTGTACAAAAAATATCACGGTCTAGTTTAACGGACCTATCATTCATTCCAAGTCCTAATATTTATTTTATCTATTATATATATATATATATATATATATATATATATATATATATATAAAGCGCGCTAGGTTTGCGTGCTTTTAAAAGCATGTAGGTCTTCGTACTTCTAAGTTATTTTCGATATTAGGACTTCCGAATAGACATCAGTTTCGTTAGACTTGATTTAGAATATTTGAAATATCTAAAAAATAAATTTTATTATTTTTCGATATTATTTACTTAGTAATTAAAATGGCTCAAAATCAACGGCTATAAATAAAAATTTCAAAAAATGTGATCATATGATATTAAAATTTTAAATAAAAAATATTGATCTTATTTTATATAGTATAAAAAAAATTGCTATTAAAATTTTACATGATTTGAATATTTTTGCGCCGTTAAATTAGCAAACGGCTTACCATAACTATTAAAATTATTGATTTTGAGTCTCTTTGAACACAGGGTAAATGATATAAAAAAATCACAAAATTTATTTTCTAAATCTTGTAAATACTTCAGATCAAGTTTAATAGAACCGATCGTCCATTCGGAAGTCGCAACATTGAATACAATTTGAGAGCGCGGAGGCCTCCATATTTTTAAAAGCACACAAGCCTAGCTTATAT
>CM055066.1:5854927-5865969 GCA_029204045.2 Tillandsia leiboldiana
TGTGGTAAACTATATGCATGGATACTGATAAAAATACCACTAATATGCCTCTACATGCCCAGCTAAAAAGATAGCTAAATGTATGCATCAGAATATCAAAGCCTGTCTGAATAACCCAATCACTACACCAGTAAACACTGGGACTGCCTGCGGTGCCTGCCAAATTGTGTATGCCAGCCTACGCATAACACCGATAGGGGATAGGAGTCTCAAGGACTCAAGTCTGCATATCGCGCACTCCGGAGTGGCACTCGAGGGGAGCGACCCACACGAGCATAATGCCTGAGTAATAAGTGTCCAAGGAAAAATAAGTCCGTAAGACTGGATCATGACACTGATCTAAATGGAACAGGTCCATCCACTAAAAAGAAAGCCCAAATCCCTTCCCCGATCTGATGCAACAACAACTGTCCGGTCAATCGCCCAAAATCCGCGATCGCCGCAATACCCTGCCTACACAGCCTGCCTGTCCCGAAACCCAAGTATCTGCCTACTCTATCCCAGCCCCTGCCCTAACCCGGGCATGACATCCCCTATGTCAAGATAACTGGAGAAAATGAAATCATGGTTTCTCCTAAGTCAATTCCAGCATGATAGTTCAGCAGAAAAAGGTGGCCTAACTAGGTGACCATTTAAGCATGCAAAAGTCCTTTACTAAGCAAGATAATTTTAGTATTCCAATTCTTACATTATGCCTTGGTTAAAATATCCGAAATATTAACCTACCATAAGCTGATTTAGACACATGCATAAGTCCTTCAATAAACATTAAGTATGAAACGGATTTAGCCGGTTATTACCATTTATTAGTGTCTAGTCCTCTAAAGATACAAGTATCAATCGTGAGCCCTTTTCTTTTCATTAAGCATGCTATGTTCATTTTACTAGTGTGATAGCAACATTACACCGGAATAGCTCCAATATGCCTAGTGGGTTATTCCAAGTAAGAGGTTAACAACGGTACCCACCTCGAGCGCTAAAATCCTTGTCCCAAATGTGAAAACCCGCGCTCGCACCAAAAGCTCACAGCAAGACTGTACACAATATCCAAGAAAACATACGTAATTTTAATCCTTTAATGTTCACCAAAATCTGTCCAAAATCATCGGTTTAAAGTTCTCAGATTTTAACCTGCGAAAAATGCCCAGAAAATTCCAAGAAAAATATCGTCGCGATCCTTGCGACGAACCGGTCAAAACGAGTCCTTGCGCGGCCAAATCCGAGTTCCCTACGCGGAGTTACAAATTCGGCAAGGGAAACACCCCTATAAGGACTGAACCAAAATTCTGTGCCAAAGATCCGCAGAGAGAGAAGATTTTCACCTTCTAGTAATACTCAGAAAAATCTTAGAAAAATTCAGTGGATTCCTTGCGAGGTGTAGATGAGAAATGCCTTTTGAATCGCCGCAATCCGATGCCTGGGCGCGAAGTTACAGCCACAACAAGCAAGTACTGTCCAAAACTCCGCAAAGAAAGGTGGGTCACAAAGAAGCTCGGAAAACTCGAAATCCATCTAAAACTAGGGGAAACTCAAAACATCAAAAATAAAGCCCTACCTGTCGAGAGTCCAATGGCGCAAGAATCGCTCAAATCGGGTGTCGGGATGAGTCGGGGGAGCTCAAACACTGAGAAGGGACGAAACGGGTTGCCGGTGAACAAACGTCGCGCCGCGCCGGAAAAAGGGAAAACCTCGAAATTCCTCTTCTACAAATCCTGGGAAGCTCCTGAGAGATGCAGCACAGGTAGGGGTAGAAATTCTCTTAAGGACTTGCTGTGGAAATCTGCACAGAAAAGGGCCAAAATGAGCCCCAAAACCATTTAAACACACTCCTCCTCCCTCCCCCCCTCATTTCGGATTCGGGCGCCAAAGCAAGCGCCCGATCCGCTAGGGGGGGGTCGCACAACCCCCGGTCCGACGCGCCGCGCCACCACCGCACGACACGCGTCCCCCCCGCACAGCGAACAGCTGTGCGGGGCGGCGGGCAAGCGGCCGCGTGTCCCAGCCCGCTCGCGGCTGCATGCGCCCGCCAGCGGCGGGCCGACACGTGGCCCGCACTCGGGCGCGGGCCACGTGCGGCCGACCGGCCGCCCTGCGCTCCTGACTGGCGCGGGGCCCGAGGCGCCGCTCCCAGGCTCCGTAAACCGCGCCTCGGTGAGCCCGCCACTCCTGGGATGGCACGTGGCGTGCGCCCGGTCCACCGAGCCGCGCAAAAACTCCCTGCACCGCGCCTCAAGCTCCCGCCTATCCGAGAGCGCCACGTGGCGCCCCGCATGGTCCATGCGCCGCCGCGCATTCCCCATGGACCGAGCGGTGTGGACCGGCCAGTAATGAGCTGCCACGTGGCCCCGCCGGTCCACGGCTCACCCCCATGCACCTAAATGCCCCGAGAACTTCCGGAAGTCCGTTTTTGGTCATCCGGACTCCAAATTCGACAAATAAACAGTCGTTTTCAAGCGTTTTTCCGTGCTGAATCCAAATCCGAACTCCGTTTGGCCCAATTCCGTTTCTAAAATTCAGCAGACACAGCCGAAGGCCAAAACAGCTAAAATACCACACAGGGTCCATCTGTGGCACCCCATTGATGCACCATGGGCCAGACACACCAACACTAGGTGTTCTACACAGTGGATTCAACGGAAAAACTGTACGGGGAAAAACCAGAACACTACATCCTCCCCCACTAAAAAGAGTTTCGTCCTCGAAACAAAAGCCATACCTCAAGCCGGGGCCTCGAACAAATAGGGGTAAGCATCCAACATCGCTGACTCTAGCTCCCAGGTAGCCTCGCGCTCATCACGACCGCTCCAGAGGATCTTCACATAAGGGATGGCCCGGCTGCGCAGCTCTCTAACCTCGCGGTCCAAGATCCTCAATGGCCGCTCAACAAAGCTCAGATCCTCGGCAATCTCCAGTGGGGTGAAATCGATGATGTGTGACGGATCATGAACATACTTCCTCAGGGTCGATACATGTAATACATCGTGAACACCAGCAAGCCTGGGGGGAAGTGCAAGCCTGTAGGCAACTGGCCCTATGCGCTCCAATACCTCAAAAGGTCCAATATAACGAGGGCTCAGTTTCCCACGAATCCCAAATCTCCGGATACCCTTTGAAGGCGAAACCTTCAAAAGACATGATCTCCAACCCTAAACTCAAGGTCTCGCCTCCGCACATCGGCGTAGCTCCTCTGTCTGCTCTGAGCTGTCTGAAGATGCTGCCTGATTACTCTGACTTTATCCTCTGCCTCTCGCAGTATCTCCGGCCCCAAGGTTCGCCTTTCACCCACATCACTCCAATAAAGTGGGGAACGACACTTGCGTCCATACAATGCTTCAAACGGAGCCATCAGTATGCTCGCTTGAAAGCTATTGTTGTACGCAAACTCTGCCAGGGATAAGTGTCGCACCCAACCTCCTCCAAAGTCTAGCGTGCAAGCCCGGAGCATGTCCTCGAGAATCTGTATAGTCCGCTCTGACTGTCCGTCTGTCTGTGGGTGGAATGCCGTGCTGAAACTGAGCTGCGTCCCCAAAGTGGCCTGTAGACTCCTCCAAAAGCGCGAAACAAACCTCGAATCTCGATCAGATACAATGGAGGCAGGCACGCCATGCAATCTCACCACCTCGTCTAAATACAGCTGTGCCAGTCGGTCTAGTGGCCAAGTCACCTGCACCGGTAAAAAGTGAGCGGATTTGGTGAGTCTGTCCACGACTACCCAGATCGCGTCTGCTCCTGTCTGTGCCCTCGGCAACCCAGTGACAAAATCCATGGTAACATGTTCCCATTTCCATTCAGGGATTGGGAGGCTCTGCAACTTGCCAGCAGATACACGATGCTCAGCCTTTACTTGCTGACAAGTTAAGCAATGTGCTACAAATCTCCCAATGTCTCTTTTCATCCCGTTCCACCAGAACTGTGCCTTGAGGTCCCTATACATCTTAGTCCCCCCAGGATGGATGGTATAAGGTGTATAGTGGGCCTCTCTCAAGATCTGCTCTCGAATCTCCGTATCCATGGGCACACAAGCTCGGTCCCTGTACCGAAGTACTCCCGAAGCATCAACTGAAAAATCCCCTGCCGAGTCCGCCTGAATCTGCTCTCGAATCCTCATCAAGTGGGGGTCCTCACTCTGTCTCTCCCGAATCCTATCCAACAGAGTGGGCTGTACGACTAGAGTCAGAAGTCGCGCAGAGACCCCAGGGGATACAACCTCGAGCTCTAACCGCCTCATCTGCTCAAGTAGTGGCGCCTGATCGGTGATCATCAAAGATAAGCTCTGCACTGCTCTCCTGCTCAAGGCATCAGCAACCACGTTGGCCTTGCCAGGATGGTATAATATATCCACATCATAGTCCTTTAATAATTCCAACCATCTGCGTTGCCTCAAGTTGAGCTCCTTCTGCGTGAACAGATATTTCAAGCTCTTGTGGTCGGTGTAAATCTCGCAGTGCTCTCCATACAGGTAGTGGCGCCATAACTTTAGTGCGAAAATCACTGCAGCCAGCTCTAGGTCATGGGTCGGGTAATTTTTCTCATAATCCTTCAGTTGCCGAGAGGCATAAGCGATTACCCTTCCCTCCTGCATCAGCACGCAACCGAGTCCACTGTGCGATGCATCACTATAAATCACGTATCCTTTCCCCATAACAGGGAGGGAAAGGATAGGAGCCGTCATCAATCTGTTCTTTAATTCCTCAAAGCTCCTCTGGCAATCCTCACTCCAAACAAACTTAATCCCTTTTCGCGTCAGACGAGTGAGGGGTGTGGAAAGTTTCGCAAAACCTTCCACAAACCGACGGTAATATCTGGCTAGGCCCATCAAACTGCGGACCTCTGATACCGTCGTCGGTCGGGGCCAATCCCGGACTGCCTCTATCTTCGCCGGGTCTACTGCCACTCCAGCGGCTGAAATCACGTGGCCCAAAAAGACAACCTCCCGAAGCCAGAAATCACACTTAGATAACTTGGCATACAACTTCCTTTCTCTCAGAAGTTGCAGTACAATCCTCAAGTGCTCCTCGTGCTCCACATCGCTCCGGGAATAAACTAAGATGTCATCGATAAAAACAACGACGAACCGATCCAGGTAGGGTCGAAAAATCCTGTTCATTAAATCCATAAAAGCAGCAGGGCATTTGTCAATCCAAAAGGCATGACAGTGAACTCATAATGCCCGTACCGCTCCTGAATGCCGGCTCGGGATATCCTCGGCCTTCACCTTCAGTTGGTGGTAACCAGACTGTAGTCAATCTTGGAGAAGATACAAGACCCTTGCAGCTGATCAAATAGATCATCAATGTGCGGCGAAAGGGTACTTGTTCTTGAGGGTCACTTTATTCAGCTCGCGGTAATCAACACAAAGTCGAAGTGAAACCATCCTTCTTCTTCACAAATAGCACCGGCGCTCCCCAAGGCGATACACTTGGCCTCACAATGCCTTTATCCATTAAATCCTGAAGTTGCGCCTTTACTCTCGCAAACTCAGCCGGTGCCATCCGGTAAGGAGCCTTATAGATTGGCGCAGTCCTTGGACTACGTCACATAAAAACTCAACCTCACTATCCTCGGCATACAAGTCAACTCCGGTGGAAACACGTCCGGGAACTCATGGACAATAGGGATATCCGTGAGTTCCGTGCCGCCGTAGGCTCCTTTACCACACAAGCCAAAAATGGCTACGCAGCCACAGCGCATCATCTGCCTCGCCCTAGAGTCGAAAACCACAGAGGCAAAGAAAAGCACTCTGGCACCCCCTGTAAACGAACACCTCCTGGCCTGCTCTTAAAAGTAACAGTCCTCGCGGCGCAGTCATCGTCGCGAAATAGCGGGCCAGCCAATCCACCCCCAGTACAATGTCAAAATCTCGCAGCTGACTAAGGACCATAAGGTCCCTGGCAAAAACCCAAGACTCAAGCTGTACAGGGGCAAGACCAACAACACTCCTCTACATGCAATGTATGCTCAGGAATCCGTACCTCTAATGCATGTGGCAACCGACCTAACTCTAATCCATAGGATGATGCAAATGATCTACTGATAAAAGATGTGATGCAACCGGTATCAAATAAAGTGCGAGCTCTAGTACCAAAAAGTAAAGTGATACCTGCCACCACGTGTCGGCTGCTGCGGAGTCCTCTACCTGGGCGGCGTAAACACGCCCACTCTGTGCCGGGGTCTGTAGTCTGCAGGATGCGAAGAAGGAGCCCTGCTCGCTGGAGCATAAGGCCGCTGCTGAGGCGCCGAAGGGGCTGATGCTGAAGAAGGGGCCTGCGATGTCGAGAAAGGGCAAGTAGCTCGAATGTGGCCAGACTGTCCACACCGATAACAGCGGCCATACCTCTGATCACAAGTATCCGACGGGTGCTGTCCCCTGCAAAAGATGCACCTGACCGCCGACTGAGACTGCCTCGACTGCTGCTGCTGCTGCCTCTGCCGCTGTGACCCCTGCTGTCGGGACTGCGACCTCTGCTGCTGTCGCTGGGGCTGCTGCTGATGCTGCGGGGGCCTCTGGGATCCCCCAGACCCTCGCCGCTCCGATCGCCCACGGCCCGAAAACTGAGGCGGTGGCGGTCGGGGCGGCCTCCAGGAACTGGCCTGTCCCCCATCGTCGGACGCTGGTCGCTTCCTCTCAGAACTCTGAGCGACCGCGCCCCCACGCCTAGCAACGACGTGGTCTCCCCTCTCGACCCACTGTGCGTGATCCACTGCCTCTGATAAGGTCTGAAGCCTCTGGGCGTGCACCAAGGTATAAATCTCAGGGCGCAAACCCGTCTCAAAAAGCTCAACCTGGTGCGGCCCATCCCTGGCCACATAGGGCACGCAGTTGAGCAACTGCGTGAACTCCTGAAAATAATCCCATACAGCCCGATCACCTTGCTGTAGATTCTTCAAGTCATCCTCAATCTTTTTCTTCACGCTCGTGGAGAAATAGGTGTCCAGGATCATCCGTCGAAACTCTGACCAAGGCAGCTGCCGGGTAATCTGAAACTCCAAGGCTCAACCCGACGCCACCAGGCATCTGCATCCCCCTCTAGACAGTGTACTGCCATATGCACTCTGTATCTATGGTCAATGAAGAAGTCCCGAAATAACTTCTCCATTGCTGCCAGCCATGATCCTATCTCCCACGGGTGGTGCTCCGCCCTGAGAACCTAGGCGGTCCTCGCTTGCAAAACTGTGAGAGCTTGTCAGCAAACTCCCGCTCCTCCGCCGGGGTCAACGGCCTGAACATCCCCTGGGCCCCACTGCTCGACGACGGTGCCAGGGACTGGTGGAATAGCCGGTGGTACAACAGGTGGTACAGGGGCCTCTACAGTAGTAGGGGAGGTGCCCCAACCTGGGCAAGCAACTGGTCAAACCTCTGCTCCTGACGGCGGTGGCTCTCCGCCAACTGGGCCACCATGGCCCTGAGCTCACTAATCTCGGATGGCCCGGACTGCTCCGGCTCCTCCGGGGGTGTAGACGTACCCCGGGTAGGCATCCGTCGTCTAGGAGGCATCCTGCCACAAGAAACAATAGATCAAAAAAACAACCACTCTCGACCCAATCCAGCGAAAGTCATAAGCATCCTCCTTTCTGTAACCTTATGTTGTCTGCAGCCAACATAATAGTCCTCCAGAAATAGGATATGCTAGTCTCTCTTCACTCACAGGAAGAGTTAATAATAAATTGCCGACTTTCGCAAAATGTCGCGTCACTCGCGCCCTGCCATCCTAGGGTCTGCCAAAAGCCTAGGGTTTCCTAAGTCCCAACTGACCTATCCCTAAGCTCTGATACCATCTTAATCTGTCACGCCCCGGGTGTAAACCAGAACCCAGGCTCGTCTACAGATCCGCCGTGCACCCGAATTTCCCGTGTACACGAAGCGCTGGTAACCTGCTCAGATAGATAGATAAAATAAAGAGCATAACAGAGCTAACTACAACTAGTACAACTCAGATAAAAGCAGAAAAAAAATACAACATAGCTCTCAAAAAATACAAATGTCTCTCCCAGCTCACCAAATAAAATACATCCAGCTGGCCGAAGCCAGACCCAAAATAAAAGGAAGTACAACAGTCTGAGTGTACCGGGGATACATCAAAATCTATCAAACTCTGGATCAGGGAAGCATCTAGCTAATCAACGATCCTCTTACCTCGGTCCTGAGAAGAGGGTCCCGCAACTCCCGCAGAGGACTCTGCAAAACAAAGGGGAAAAAGAAGAGGGAAAAAGAGTGGGGGTGAGAACTACTATAAAACAGTAGCCTCCCCTAGTGGGTAAACCTCAACTCGTACATGCCCACTAGGACTACCAGAGGCGAAAAGAATAATGTGGTAAACTATATGCATGGATACTGATAAAAATACCACTAATATGCCTCTACATGCCCAGCTAAAAAGATAGCTAAATGTATGCATCAGAATATCAAAGCCTGTCTGAATAACCCAATCACTACACCAGTAAACACTGGGACTGCCTGCGGTGCCTGCCAAATCGGGTATGCCAGCCTACGCATAACACCGATAGGGGATAGGAGTCTCAAGGACTCAAGTCTGCATATCGCGCACTCCGGAGTGGCACTCGAGGGGAGCGACCCACACGAGCATAATGCCTGAGTAATAAGTGTCCAAGGAAAAATAAGTCCGCAAGACTGGATCATGACACTGATCTAAATGGAACAGGTCCATCCACTAAAAGAAAGCCCAAATCCCTTCCCCGATCTGATGCAACAACAACTGTCCGGTCAATCGCCCAAAATCCGCGATCGCCGCAATACCCTGCCTACACAGCCTGCCTGTCCCGAAACCCAAGTATCTGCCTACTCTATCCCAGCCCCTGCCCTAACCCGGGCATGACATCCCCTATGTCAAGATAACTGGAGAAAATGAAATCATGGTTTCTCCTAAGTCAATTCCAGCATGATAGTTCAGCAGAAAAAGGTGGCCTAACTAGGTGACCATTTAAGCATGCAAAAGTCCTTTACTAAGCAAGATAATTTTAGTATTCCAATTCTTACATTATGCCTTGGTTAAAATATCCGAAATATTAACCTACCATAAGCTGATTTAGACACATGCATAAGTCCTTCAATAACATTAAGTATGAAACGGATTTAGCCGGTTATTACCATTTATTAGTGTCTAGTCCTCTAAAGATACAAGTATCAATCGTGAGCCCTTTTCTTTTCATTAAGCATGCTATGTTCATTTTTACTAGTGTGATAGCAACATTACACCGGATAGCTCCAATATGCCTAGTGGGTTATTCCAAGTAAGAGGTTAACAACGGTACCCACCTCGAGCGCTAAAATCCTTGTCCCAAATGTGAAAACCCGCGCTCGCACCAAAAGCTCACAGCAAGACTGTACACAATATCCAAGAAACATACGTAATTTTAATCCTTTAATGTTCACCAAAATCTGTCCAAAATCATCGGTTTAAAGTTCTCAGATTTTCACCTGCGAAAAATGCCCAGAAAATTCCAAGAAAAATATCGTCGCGATCCTTGCGACGAACCGGTCGAAACGAGTCCTTGCGCGGCCAAATCCGAGTTCCCTACGCGGAGTTACAAATTCGGCAAGGGAAACACCCCTATAAGGACTGAACCAAAATTCTGTGCCAAAGATCCGCAGAGAGAGAAGATTTTCACCTTCTAGTAATACTCAGAAAAATCTTAGAAAAATTCAGTGGATTCCTTGCGAGGTGTAGATGAGAAATTCCTCTTGAATCGCTGCAATCCGATGCCTGGACGCGAAGTTACAGCCACAAAAGCAAGTACTGTCCAAAACTCTGCAAAGAAAGTGGGTCACAAAGAAGCTCGGAAAACTCGAAATCCATCTAAAACCAGGGAAACTCAAAACATCAAAAATAAAGCCCTACCTGTCGAGAGTCCAATGGCGCAAGAATCGCTCAAATCGGGTGTCGGGATGAGTCGGGGGAGCTCAAACACTGAGAAGGGACGAAACGGGTTGCCGGTGAACAAACGTCGCGCCGCGCCGGAAAAAGGGAAAACCTCGAAATTCCTCTTCTACAAATCCTGGGAAGCTCCTGAGAGATGCAGCACAGGTAGGGGTAGAAATTCTCTTAAGGACTTGCTGTGGAAATCTGCACAGAAAAGGGCCAAAATGAGCCCCCAAAACCATTTAAACACACTCCTCCTCCCTCCCCCCCTCATTTCGGATTCGGGCGCCAAAGCAAGCGCCCGATCCGCTAAGGGGGGGTCGCACAACCCCCGGTCCGACGCGCCGCGCCACCACCACCGCACGACACGCGCCCCCCCGCACAGCGAACAGCTGTGCGGGGCGGCGGGCAAGCGGCCGCGTGTCCCCAGCCCGCTCGCGGCTGCATGCGCCCGCCAGCGGCGGGCCGACACTGGCCCCGCACTCGGGCGCGGGCCACGTGCGGCCGACCGGCCGCCCTGCGCTCCTGACTGCGCGGGGCCCGAGGCGCCGCTCCTAGGCTCCGTAAACCGCCCTCGGTGAGCCCGCCACTCCTGGGATGGCACGTGGCGTGGCCCGGTCCACCGAGCCGCGCAAAACTCCCTGCACCGCGCCTCAAGCTCCCGCCTATCCGAGAGCGCCACGTGGCGCCCCGCATGGTCCATGCGCCGCCGCGCATTCCCCAGGACCGAGCGGTGTGGACCGGCCAGTAATGAGCTGCCACGTGGCCCCGCCGGTCCACGGCTCACCCCCATGCACCCAAATGCCCCGAGAACTTTCGGAAGTCCGTTTTTGGTCATCCGGACTCCAATTCGACAAATAAACTTTTTCAAGCGTTTTTCCGTGCTGAATCCAAATCCGAACTCCGTTTGGCCCAATTCCTTTTCTAAATTCAGCAGACACAGCTGAGGCCAAAACAGCTAAAACCACACAGGGTCCTTCTGTGGCACCCCATTGATGCACCATGGGCCAGACACACCAACACTAGGTGTTCTACACAGTGGATTCAACGGAAAAAACTGTAGGGGAAAAACCAGAACACTACACTACTACTGTAAGAACCACCCTCCCCTCATTTGTCTTTTTTTTTTCATCTTCTTCTTTTCTTCTTCTTCTTCTTCTTCTT
>CM055066.1:5866069-5914600 GCA_029204045.2 Tillandsia leiboldiana
CTACCTGTCACGCCCCGGGTGTAAACCAGAACCCAGGCTCGTCTACAAATCGCCGTGCACCCGGAATTTCCTGTGTAAGAAGCGCTGGTAACCTGCTCAGATAGATAGATAAAATAAAAGAGTATAACAGAGCTAACTACAACTAGTACAACTCAGATAAAGCAGAAAAGAAAATACAACATAGCTCTCAAAAATATACAAATGTCTCTCCCAGCTCACCAAATAAAATACTCCAGCTGGCCGAAGCCAGACCCAAAATAAAAGGAAGTACAACAGTCTGAGTGTACCGGGATACATCAAAATCTATCAAACTCTGGATCAGGGAAGCATCTAGCTAATCAACGATCCTCTTACCTCGGTCCTGAGAAGAGGTCCCGCAACTCCCGCAGAGGACTCTGCAAAACAAAGGGGAAAAAGAAGAGGAAAAAGAGTGGGGGTGAGAACTACTATAAAAACAGTAGCCTCCCCTAGTGGGTAAACCTCAACTCGTACATGCCCACTAGGACTACCAGAGGCGAAAAGAATAATGTGGTAAACTATATGCATGGATACTGATAAAAATACCACTAATATGCCTCTACATGCCCAGCTAAAAAGATAGCTAAATGTATGCATCAAATATCAAAGCCTGTCTGAATAACCCAATCACTACACCAGTAAACACTGGTACTGCCTCTCGGTGCCTGCCAAATCGGGTATGCCACCTACGCATAACACCGATAGGGGATAGGAGTCTCAAGGACTCAAGTCTGCATATCGCGCACTCCGGAGTGGCACTCGAGGGAGCGCCCACACGAGCATAATGCCTGAGTAATAAGTGTCCAAGAAAAATAAGTCCGCAGACTGGATCATGACACTGATCTAAATGGAACAGGTCCATCCACTAAAAAGAAAGCCCAAATCCCTTCCCCGATCTGATGCAACAACAACTGTCCGGTCAATCGCCCAAAATCCGCGATCGCCGCATACCCTGCCTACACACCTGCCTGTCCCGAAACCCAAGTATCTGCCTACTCTATCCCAGCCCCTGCCCTAACCCGGCATGACATCCCCTATGTCAAGATAACTGGAGAAAAATGAAATCATGGTTTCTCCTAAGTCAATTCCATGATAGTTCAGCAGAAAAGGTGGCCTAACTAGGTGACCATTTAAGCATGCAAAAGTCCTTTACTAAGCAAGATAATTTTAGTATTCCAATTCTTACATTATGCCTTGGTTAAAATATCCGAAATATTAACCTACCATAAGCTGATTTAGACACATGCATAAGTCCTTCAATAAACATTAAGTATGAAACGGATTTAGCCGGTTATTACCATTTATTAGTGTCTAGTCCTCTAAAGATACAAGTATCAATCGTGAGCCCTTTTCTTTTCATTAAGCATGCTATTTTCATTTTACTAGTGTGATAGCAACATTACACACGGAATAGCTCCAATATGCCTAGTGGGTTATTCCAAGTAAGAGGTTAACAACGGTACCCACCTCGAGCGCTAAAATCCTTGTCCCAAATGTGAAAACCCGCGCTCGCACCAAAAGCTCACAGCAAGACTGTACACAATATCCAAGAAAACATACGTAATTTTAATCCTTTAATGTTCACCAAAATCTGTCCAAAATCATCGGTTTAAAGTTCTCAGATTTTCACCTGCGAAAAATCCCAGAAAATTCCAAGAAAAATATCGTCGCGATCCTTGCGACGAACCGGTCGAACGAGTCCTTGCGCGGCCAAATCCGAGTTCCCTACGCGGAGTTACAAATTCGGCAAGGGAAACACCCCTATAAGGACTGAACCAAAATTCTGTGCCAAAGATCCGCAGAGAGAGAGATTTTCACCTTCTAGTAATACTCAGAGAAAATCTTAGAAAAATTCAGTGGATTCCTTGCGAGGTGTAGATGAGAAATGCCTTTTGAATCGCCGAATCCGATGCCTGGGCGCGAAGTTACAGCCACAACAAGCAAGTACTGTCCAAAAACTCCGCAAAGAAAGGTGGGTCACAAAGAAGCTCGGAAAACTCGAAATCCATCAAAACCAGGGAATCAAAACATCAAAAATAAAGCCCTACCTGTCGAGAGTCCAATGGCGCAAGATCGCTCAAATCGGGTGTCGGGATGAGTCGGGGAGCTCAAACACTGAGAAGGGACGAAACGGGTTGCCGGTGAACAAACGTCGCGCCGCGCCGGAAAAAGGAAAACCTCGAAATCCTCTTCTACAAATCCTGGGAAGCTCCTGAGAGATGCAGCCAGGTAGGGAGAAATTCTCTTAAGGACTTGCTGTGGAAATCTGCACAGAAAAGGGCCAAAATGAGCCCCCAAAACCATTTAAACACACTCCTCCTCCTCCCCCCCCCCTCATTTCGGATTCGGGCGCCAAAGCAAGCGCCC
Organism: Tillandsia leiboldiana; assembly: GCA_029204045.2. Classification (NCBI taxonomy): domain Eukaryota; kingdom Viridiplantae; phylum Streptophyta; class Magnoliopsida; order Poales; family Bromeliaceae; genus Tillandsia; species Tillandsia leiboldiana. The sequence continues at coordinate 5,868,455 of CM055066.1, forward strand.
GATCCGCTAAGGGGGGGGTCGCACAACCCCCGGTCCGACGCCCGCGCCACCACCGCACGACACGCGTCCCCCCCGCACAGCGAACAGCTGTGCGGGCGGCGGGCAAGCGCCGTGTCCCAGCCCGCTCGCGGCTGCATGCGCCCGCCAGCGGCGGCCGACACGTGGCCCGCACTCGGGCGCGGGCCACGTGCGGTGCGACCGGACCGCCGCCCTGCGCTCCTGACTGGCGCGGGGCCCGAGGCGCCGCTCCCAGGCTCCGTAAACCGCGCCTCGGTGAGCCCGCCACTCCTGGGATGGCACGTGGCGTGCGCCCGGTCCACCGAGCCGCGCAAAACTCCCTGCACCGCGCCTCAAGCTCCCGCCTATCCGAGAGCGCCACGTGGCCCCCCGCATGGTCCATGCGCCGCCGCGCATTCCCCGTGGACCGAGCGGTGTGGACCGCCAGTAATGAGCTGCCACGTGGCCCCCGCCGGTCCACGGCTCACCCCCATGCACCCAAATGCCCCGAGAACTTCCGGAAGTCCTTTTTGGTCATCCGGACTCCAAATTCGACAAATAAACAGTCGTTTTCAAGCGTTTTTTTTTCCGTGCTGAATCCAAATCCGAACTCCGTTTGGCCCAATTCCTTTTCTAAAATTCAGCAGACACAGCCGAAGGCCAAACAGCTAAAATACCACACAGGGTCCATCTGGCACCCATTGATGCACCATGGCCAGACACCAACACTAGGTGTTCTACACAGTGGATTCAACGGAAAAACTGTACGGGAAAAACACGAACACTACATCCTCCCCCACTAAAAGAGTTTCGTCCTCGAAACAAAAGCCATACCTCAAGCCGGGCCCTCGAACAAATAGGGTAAGCATCCAACATCGCTGACTCTAGCTCCCAGGTAGTAGCCTCGCGCTCATCACGACCGCTCCAGAGGATCTTCACATAAGGGATGGCCCGGCTGCGCAGCTCTCTAACCTCGCGGTCCAAGATCCTCAATGGCCGCTCAACAAAGCTCAGATCCTCGGCAATCTCCAGTGGGGTGAAATCGATGATGTGTGACGGATCATGAACATACTTCCTCAGGGTCGATACATGGAATACATCGTGAACACCAGCAAGCCTGGGGGGAAGTGCAAGCCTGTAGGCAACTGGCCCTATGCGCTCCAATACCTCAAAAGGTCCAATATAACGAGGGCTCAGTTTCCCACGAATCCCAAATCTCCGGATACCCTTTGAAGGCGAAACCTTCAAAAGACATGATCTCCAACCCTAAACTCAAGGTCTCGCCTCCGCACATCGGCGTAGCTCCTCTGTCTGCTCTGAGCTGTCTGAAGATGCTGCCTGATTACTCTGACTTTATCCTCTGCCTCTCGCAGTATCTCCGGCCCCAAGGTTCGCCTTTCACCCACATCACTCCAATAAAGTGGGGAACGACACTTGCGTCATACAATGCTTCAAACGGAGCCATCAGTATGCTCGCTTGAAAGCTATTGTTGTACGCAAACTCTGCCAGGGATAAGTGTCGCACCCAACCTCCTCCAAAGTCTAGCGTGCAAGCCCGGAGCATGTCCTCGAGAATCTGTATAGTCCGCTCTGACTGTCCGTCTGTCTGTGGGTGGAATGCCGTGCTGAAACTGAGCTGCGTCCCCAAAGTGGCCTGTAGACTCCTCCAAAAGCGCGAAACAAACCTCGAATCTCGATCAGATACAATGGAGCAGGCACGCCATGCAATCTCACCACCTCGTCTAAATACAGCTGTGCCAGTCGGTCTAGTGGCCAAGTCACCTGCACCGGTAAAAAGTGAGCGGATTTGGTGAGTCTGTCCACGACTACCCAGATCGCGTCTGCTCCTGTCTGTGCCCTCGGCAACCCAGTGACAAAATCCATGGTAACATGTTCCCATTTCCATTCAGGGATTGGGAGGCTCTGCAACTTGCCAGCAGGTACACGATGCTCAGCCTTTACTTGCTGACAAGTTAAGCAATGTGCTACAAATCTCCCAATGTCTCTTTTCATCCGTTCCACCAGAACTGTGCCTTGAGGTCCCTATACATCTTAGTCCCCCCAGGATGGATGGTATAAGGTGTATAGTGGGCCTCTCTCAAGATCTGCTCTCGAATCTCGTATCCATGGGCACACAAGCTCGGTCCCTGTACCGAAGTACTCCCGAAGCATCAACTGAAAAATCCCCTGCCGAGTCCGCCTGAATCTGCTCTCGAATCCTCATCAAGTGGGGGTCCTCACTCTCTCTCTCCCGAATCCTGTCCAACAGAGTGGGCTGTACGACTAGAGTCAGAAGTCGCGCAGAGACCCCAGGGGATACAACCTCGAGCTCTAACCGCCTCATCTGCTCAAGTAGTGGCGCCTGATCGGTGATCATCAAAGATAAGCTCTGCACTGCTCTCCTGCTCAAGGCATCAGCAACCACGTTGGCCTTGCCAGGATGGTATAATATATCCACATCATAGTCCTTTAATAATTCCAACCATCTGCGTTGCCTCAAGTTGAGCTCCTTCTCTGCGTGAACAGGTATTTCAAGCTCTTGTGGTCGGTGTAAATCTCGCAGTGCTCTCCATACAGGTAGTGGCGCCATAACTTTAGTGCGAAAATCACTGCAGCCAGCTCTAGGTCATGGGTCGGGTAATTTTTCTCATAATCCTTCAGTTGCCGAGAGGCATAAGCGATTACCCTTCCCTCCTGCATCAGCACGCAACCGAGTCCACTGTGCGATGCATCACTATAAATCACGTATCTTTCCCCATAACAGGGAGGAAAGGATAGGAGCCGTCATCAATCTGTTCTTTAATTCCTCAAAGCTCCTCTGGCAATCCTCACTCCAAACAAACTTAATCCCTTTTCGCGTCAGACGAGTGAGGGGTGTGGAAGTTTCGCAAAACCTTCCACAAACCGACGGTAATATCCGGCTAGGCCCATAAAACTGCGGACCTCTGATACCGTCGTCGTGGTCGGGGCCAATCCCGGACTGCCTCTATCTTCGCCGGGTCTACTGCCACTCCAGCGGCTGAAATCACGTGGCCCAAAAAGACAACCTCCCGAAGCCAGAAATCACACTTAGATAACTTGGCATACAACTTCCTTTCTCTCAGAAGTTGCAGTACACTCCTCAAGTGCTCCTCGTGCTCCACATCGCTCCGGGAATAAACTAAGATGTCACGATAAAAACAACGACGAACCGACCAGGTATGGTCGAAAAATCCTGTTCATTAAATCCATAAAAGCAGCAGGGGCATTTGTCAATCCAAAAGGCATGACAGTGAACTCATAATGCCCGTACCGCGTCCTGAATGCCGTCTTCGGGATATCCTCGGCCTTCACCTTCAGTTGGTGGTAACCAGACTGTAAGTCAATCTTGGAGAAGATACAAGACCCTTGCAGCTGATCAAATAGATCATCAATGTGCGGCAAAGGGTACTTGTTCTTGATGGTCACTTTATTCAGCTCGCGGTAATCAACACAAAGTCGAAGTGAACCATCCTTCTTCTTCACAAATAGCACCGGCGCTCCCCAAGGAGATCCACTTGGCCTCACAATGCCTTTATCCATTAACTCCTGAAGTTGCGCCTTTAACTCTCGCAACTCAGCCGGTTGCCATCCGGTAAGGAGCCTTAGAGATTGGCGCAGTTCCTGGGACTACGTTCAATCAAAAACTCAACCTCACTATCCGGCGGCATACAAGTCAACTCCGGTGGAAACACGTCCGGGAACTCATGGACAATAGGGATATCCGTGAGTTCCGGTGCCGCGTAGGCTCCTTTACCACACAAGCCAAAAAGGCTACGCAGCCACAGCGCATCATCTGCCTCGCCCGAGAAGTCGAAACCACAGAGGCAAAGAAAGCACTCTGGCACCCCCTGTAAACGAACACCTCCTGGCCTGGCTCGTTAAAAGTAACAGTCCTCGCGGCGCAGTCAATCGTCGCGAAATAGCGGGCCAGCCAATCCACCCCCAGTACAATGTCAAATCTCGCAGCTGACTAAGGACCATAAGGTCCGCTGGCAAAACCCAAGACTCAAGCTGTACAGGGCAAGACCAAACAACACTCCTCTACATGCAATGTATGCTCAGGAATCCGTACCTCTAATGCATGTGGCAACCGACCTAACTCTAATCCATAGGATGATGCAAATGATCTACTGATAAAGAATGTGATGCACCGGTATCAAATAAAGTGCGAGCTCTAGTACCAAAAGTAAAGTGATACCTGCCACCACGTGGTCGGCTGCTGCGGAGTCCTCTACCTGGGCGGCGTAAACACGCCCACTCTGTGCCGGGGGTCTGTAGTCTGCAGGATGTGAAGAAGGAGCCCTGCTCGCTGGAGCATAAGGCCGCTGCTGAGGCGCCGAAGGGGCTGATGCTGAAGAAGGGGCCTGCGATGTCGAGAAAGGGCAAGTAGCTCGAATGTGGCCAGGCTGTCCACACCGATAACAGTGGCCATACCTCTGATCACAAGTATCCGACGGGTGCTGTCCCTGCAAAAGATGCACCTGACCGCCGACTGAGACTGCCTCGACTGCTGCTGCTGCTGCCTCTGCCGCTGTGACCCCTGCTGTCGGGACTGCGACCTCTGCTGCTGTCGCTGGGGCTGCTGCTGATGCTGCGGGGGCCTCTGGGATCCCCCAGACCCTCGCCGCTTCGATCGCCCACGGCCCGAAAACTGAGGCGGTGGCGGTCGGGGCGGCCTCCAGGAACTGGCCTGTCCCCCATCGTCGGACGCTGGTCGCTTCCTCTCAGAACTCTGAGCGACCGCGCCCCCACGCCTAGCAACGATGTGGTCTCCCCTCTCGACCCACTGTGCGTGATCCACTGCCTCTGATAAGGTCTGAAGCCTCTGGGCGTGCACCAAGGTATAAATCTCAGGGCGCAAACCCGTCTCAAAAAGCTCAACCTGGTGCGGCCCATCCCTGGCCACATAGGGCACGCAGTTGAGCAACTGCGTGAACTCCTGAAATAATCCCATACAGCCCGATCACCTTGCTGTAGATTCTTCAAGTCATCCTCAATCTTTTTCTTCACGCTCGTGGAGAAATAGGTGTCCAGGATCATCCGTCGAAACTCTGACCAAGGCAGCTGCCGGGTAATCTGAAACTCCAAGGGCTCAACCCGACGCCACCAGGCATCTGCATCCCCCTCTAGACAGTGTACTGCCATATGCACTCTGTATCTATGGTCAATGAAGAAGTCCCGAAATAACTTCTCCATTGCTGCCAGCCATGATCCTATCTCCCACGGGTGTGTGCTCCGCCCTGAGAACCTAGGCGGTCCTCGCTTGCAAAACTGTGAGAGCTTGTCAGCAAACTCCCGCTCCTCCGCCGGGGTCAACGGCCTGAACATCCCCTGGGCCCCACTGCTCGACGACGGTGCCGTAGGGACTGGTGGAATAGCCAGTGGTACAACAGGTGGTACAGGGGCCTCTACAGTAGTAGGGGGAGGTGCCCCAACCTGGGAAAGCAACTGGTCAAACCTCTGCTCCTGACGGCGGTGGCTCTCCGCCAACTGGGCCACCATGGCCCTGAGCTCACTAATCTCGGATGGCCCGGACTGCTCCGGCTCCTCCGGGGGTGTAGACGTACCCCGGGTAGGCATCCGTCGTCTAGGAGGCATCCTGCCACAAGAAACAATAGATCAAAAAAACAAAACCACTCTCGACCCAATCCAGCGAAAGTCATAAGCATCCTCCCATTTCTGTAACCTTATGTTGTCTGCAGCCAACATAATAGTCCTCCAGAAATAGGATATGCTAGTCTCTCTTCACTCACAGGAAGAGTTAATAATAAATTGCCGACTTTCGCAAAATGTCGCGTCACTCGCGCCCTGCCATCCTAGGGTCTGCCAAAAGCCTAGGGTTTCCTAAGTCCCAACTGACCTATCCCTAAGCTCTGATACCATCTTAATCTGTCACGCCCCGGGTGTAAACCAGAACCCAGGCTCGTCTACAGATCCGCCGTGCACCCGGAATTTCCCGTGTACACGAAGCGCTGGTAACCTGCTCAGATAGATAGATAAAATAAAAGAGCATAACAGAGCTAACTACAACTAGTACAACTCAGATAAAAGCAGAAAAAAAAATACAACATAGCTCTCAAAAATATACAAATGTCTCTCCAGCTCACCAAATAAAATACATCCAGCTGGCCGAAGCCAGACCCAAAATAAAAGGAAGTACAACAGTCTGAGTGTACCGGGGATACATCAAAATCTATCAAACTCTGGATCAGGGAAGCATCTAGCTAATCAACGATCCTCTTACCTCGGTCCTGAGAAGAGGGTCCCGCAACTCCCGCAGAGGACTCTGCAAAACAAAGGGGAAAAAGAAGAGGGAAAAAGAGTGGGGGTGAGAACTACTATAAAAACAGTAGCCTCCCCTAGTGGGTAAACCTCAACTCGTACATGCCCACTAGGACTACCAGAGGCGAAAAGAATAATGTGGTAAACTATATGCATGGATACTGATAAAAATACCACTAATATGCCTCTACATGCCCAGCTAAAAGATAGCTAAATGTATGCATCAGAATATCAAAGCCTGTCTGAATAACCCAATCACTACACCAGTAAACACTGGGACTGCCTGCGGTGCCTGCCAAATCGGGTATGCCAGCCTACGCATAACACCGATAGGGGATAGGAGTCTCAAGGACTCAAGTCTGCATATCGCGCACTCCGGAGTGGCACTCGAGGGGAGCGACCCACACGAGCATAATGCCTGAGTAATAAGTGTCCAAGGAAAAATAAGTCCGCAAGACTGGATCATGACACTGATCTAAATGGAACAGGTCCATCCACTAAAAAGAAAGCCCAATCCCTTCCCCGATCTGATGCAACAACAACTGTCCGGTCAATCGCCCAAAATCCGCGATCGCCGCAATACCCTGCCTACACAGCCTGCCTGTCCCGAAACCCAAGTATCTGCCTACTCTATCCCAGCCCCTGCCCTAACCCGGGCATGACATCCCCTATGTCAAGATAACTGGAGAAAATAAAATCATGGTTTCTCCTAAGTCAATTCCAGCATGATAGTTCAGCAGAAAAAGGTGGCCTAACTAGGTGACCATTTAAGCATGCAAAAGTCCTTTACTAAGCAAGATAATTTTAGTATTCCAATTCTTACATTATGCCTTGGTTAAAATATCCGAAATATTAACCTACCATAAGCTGATTTAGACACATGCATAAGTCCTTCAATAAACATTAAGTATGAAACGGATTTAGCCGGTTATTACCATTTATTAGTGTCTAGTCCTCTAAAGATACAAGTATCAATCGTGAGCCCTTTTCTTTTCATTAAGCATGCTATGTTCATTTTTACTAGTGTGATAGCAACATTACACCGGAATAGCTCCAATATGCCTAGTGGGTTATTCCAAGTAAGAGGTTAACAACGGTACCCACCTCGAGCGCTAAAATCCTTGTCCCAAATGTGAAAACCCGCGCTCGCACCAAAAGCTCACAGCAAGACTGTACACAATATCCAAGAAAACATACGTAATTTTAATCCTTTAATGTTCACCAAAATCTGTCCAAAATCATCGGTTTAAAGTTCTCAGATTTTCACCTACGAAAAATGCCCAGAAAATTCCAAGAAAAATATCGTCGCGATCCTTCCAACGAACCGGTCGAAACGAGTCCTTGTGCGGCCAAATCCGAGTTCCCTACGCGGAGTTACAAATTCGGCAAGGGAAACACCCCTATAAGGACTGAACCAAAATTCTGTGCCAAAGATCCGCAGAGAGAGAAGATTTTCACCTTCTAGTAATACTCAGAAAAATCTTAGAAAAATTCAGTGGATTCCTTGCGAGGTGTAGATGAGAAATTCCTCTTGAATCGCTGCAATCCGATCCCTGGACGCGAAGTTACAGCCACAACAAGCAAGTACTGTCCAAAACTCTGCAAAGAAAGGTGGGTCACAAAGAAGCTTGGAAAACTCGAAATCCATCTAAAACCAGGGGAAACTCAAAACATCAAAAATAAAGCCCTACCTGTCGAGAGTCCAATGGCGCAAGAATCGCTCAAATCGGGTGTCGGGATGAGTCGGGGGAGCTCAAACACTGAGAAGGGACGAAACGGGTTGCCGGTGAACAAACGTCGCGCCGCGCCGGAAAAAGGGAAAACCTCGAAATTCCTCTTCTACAAATCCTGGGAAGCTCCTGAGAGATGTAGCATAGGTAGGGGTAGAAATTCTCTTAAGGACTTGCTGTGGAAATCTGCACAGAAAAGGGCCAAAATGAGCCCCCAAAACCATTTAAACACACTCCTCCTCCCTCCCCCCCTCATTTCGGATTCGGGCGCCAAAGCAAGCGCCCGATCCGCTAGGGGGGGGGTCGCACAACCCCCGGTCCGACGCGCCGCGCCACCACCGCACGACACGCGTCCCCCCCGCACAGCGAACAGCTGTGCGGGGCGGCGGGCAAGCGGCCGCGTGTCCCAGCCCGCTCGCGGCTGCATGCGCCCGCCAGCGGCGGGCCGACACGTGGCCCGCACTCGGGCGCGGGCCACGTGCGGCCGACCGGCCGCCCTGCGCTCCTGACTGGCGCGGGGCCCGAGGCGCCGCTCCTAGGCTCCGTAAACCGCGCCTCGGTGAGCCCGCCACTCCTGGGATGGCACGTGGCGTGGGCCCGGTCCACCGAGCCGCGCAAAAACTCCCTGCACCGCGCCTCAAGCTCCCGCCTATCCGAGAGCGCCACGTGGCGCCCCGCATGGTCCATGCGCCGCTGCGCATTCCCCATGGACCGAGCGGTGTGGACCGGCCAGTAATGAGCTGCCACGTGGCCCCGCCGGTCCACGGCTCACCCCCATGCACCCAAATGGCCCGAGAACTTTCGGAAGTCCGTTTTTGGTCATCCGGACTCCAAATTCGACAAATAAATAGTCGTTTTCAAGCGTTTTTCCGTGCTGAATCCAAATCCGAACTCCGTTTGGCCCAATTCCTTTTCTAAAATTCAGCAGACACAACTGAAGGCCAAAACAGCTAAAATACCACACAGGGTCCTTCTGTGGCACCCCATTGATGCACCATGGGCCAGACACACCAACACTAGGTGTTCTACACAGTGGATTCAACGGAAAAACTGTATGGGGAAAAACCAGAACACTACACTACTACTGTAGAACCAGCCCTCCCCTCATTTGTCTTTTTTTTTTTCTTCTTCTTTTTCTTCTTCTTCTTCTTCTTCTTCTTCTTCTTCTTCTTCTTCTTCTTCTTCTTCTTCTTCTTCTTCTTCTACGTAAGGGCTCATTCTCCCTCCTTTGCACTCTTTTGGGACTTAGTGTTGGGTTATATGTAATAAGGATCTAAATAGGGGAAAAAACACCTAGAGGGGGGTGAATAGGTGTAAACGTATAAACACTCAAAAATCGTTGCGATAAAAACCCAATGCGGAAATAAAAAATAATACGCAAGATTTTTACGTGGAAAACTCCATCACCGGAGTAAAAAACCACGGGACCGATAACACGGCAGAAATCCACTAGAATTAAAACACGTACAAGGTGATTTACCGTACACAATTACGACTCAACCTTTTCCATACGCTCCTAGAGGATCTTCTCCGCTCGCTCCGTGACGCTTCTCGAATCCACGATCTGCGCCCAACGCCGAATCCACGACGTCCAACGTCGAATCCACGACGTCCGACCGAATCCACGGTCTTCACCCAATAGCACCCTTCGAATCCACGAACGTGCCTCGCTCCGAATCCACGAGAGCGGTTGAACATTGAATCCACAAGGACACGCGAATCCACGCGCCGATTTTTGGGGTAAATCGTTGTTTTTTGGGTGGTGATGATCCGCCGAATACTTAGATCAAAGATAGATCGGAAATACCATCTAAGTATTCATTAGTTTGATTCAACTCAAGATGTGAGTATGAAAACCTAGAATCAAACTAATCAATATAGATGAAGAAACATAGAGTATTCTCTAATGATTTCCTTTCTTCTCTATATGTGGATCTAGAGCCGTATAAGATGATACAGGAAAAATGACGGCTATTTGGATTTTTCGGCCCAATGAAAAAGAGTCATAGGGTCTATTTATAGGTTAGAAACCCTAGGAAGGAGATAAGAATCAAAAACCTAACATTTCTGGAGATTTTACGGACGGCGATCCGGATCGGATTAGCTGTGATCCGGATCGTCGTAACGAGTCAGGCAATTCCAGAAAAACGAAGGTTCGGGATCCGGATCGAAGTGCTTGATCCGGATCGTTCATACAATTCACCAAACATCAACGTTCGGGATCCGGATTGCGAAGCCTGATCCGGATCGTTCAAGGAAGATGGTAAACTCAGTGTTCGGGATCCGGATCAAGAGAGGCTACGATCCGGATTGAACTGGTGTATGAACGAACCACCTTCGGGATCCGGATCGAACAACCTGATCCGGATCCTGAACATGTCCCAAGTCCAGTTTTTGATTTTTATGCAATGAAGGATTCTTCCAAGTGTTTCTACACTACAAGAAGTATTCGGATCACACAAAATCTTTAGTTAAAACATACCTGATCCTTTTGAATTCTTCTTTCTTGAGATTGAGTTAAATGATCCAACTTTCTTCACCTTCAATCTTCAAGACTTGAGACTTTCACGAAACTACGCCAACTCAAATTCCGTAACAATCTCCCCCTTTGGCGGTTTCGTGACAAAACACAGATCCACTAAAGAAAATTCAAAAAGATATTTTTGTTGCTATCACCATACAACAAAAATTTATAATGGAGATCCAAAAATTTAAAAACATGAGATAAACTCCTAAAACAGACTCTAGACTTAGACATCTATACTCTCTGCACAAAGAAATCATTCTTGACAAAAAGAGATCGTTAGATACCTCAAGAATATTTAGCATACAAAACCTAGTACAGAGATAGAGTTTATCTGATCATCATGACATTTGAGAATTCAGATATGTAAGAGAATCATAGTCAAAAACCAACATATCTTCTATGCAATTAAAAACCAAATGTCACAAAAAGTTAGTCCAACATCAACTTGTTAGTTATATTACATGCCCAAATAGTTAGTCGAATAGTTAGTCGAGACATGCAAACAATCACAAGATAAAAACCAAAGTTGAAGTTGAAGTGATACTCACCTTGATGTATACAAAATCTTCATCAGCAAGATTTTCACAATCATTGTTCAAGTTCCCTTGATGCTCACTTACCTTGATGTTCATTCACATCATCATTGTACCTTGATGCAGTCATCATTGTTCATCATTGATGTATACAAGATCACAATTTTCACAATATCATTGTTCAAGTTCTCTAAACTCTCTCCCCCTTTTTGTCACAAACAAAGCCAAAGTTACCAAAAAATGGAAGGAGAGTTAAAAAAAATCAACGAAAATGTTCCGAAATTTAAGAACTAGAACTAAAAGTAAGTCCTAAAAACTGAAAAACCTGCACAAAAAGATTAAAAATCTGCAAAAGAATAAAAAGTTCCTGCATAAGAGAATTGTTAGTCAGACGATTCAGGCATCTGAATCTGAGTCAACCGAGGCGGAGTCTTTAGAGCTCGTACAACCCAGCTTTTTCAAAATTCCTTTAAGCATTCCCGAGATCGTAGTACACTCTTGCTTCATCTGATGTATGTCCTTGGACATCTTTCTGAGTTCTAGAGCCATTTTATCTTGTTCTTGTTTTATGGAAGACTCTAGATTTCCCTTTTGGTCAGTTCTTCTGGAAGTTGAAGAACGTTGAGTGACGATTGACGGAGCAGTCTGACCTTCATTCCGAGGAGATCGTCTTGGCAAAAAGGGTGGATTGCTTGGCACATTCTTTTTCATGGCTTGCTGCTTAAGTATTGAGGAAGACTTCAGTAGCTTCTTTTTCTTTAGGTAAACCTTATTTTCTTCATCAATGCCTTGTTGTACTTCGTCAAGAAATGTGTCCCAATCTTCTTCGTCTTCTGATTCAGTGTCAATTTGAGAAATATTCCTTGGGTTCTCTTGACATGGTTCATTTATTTCAATACCTCGAGCTCGTCCAGGTCGTCGAGCAAGTCTTTTTCTTTTTAGGAAAATGGATGAAGAAGTCATTGGTGCTTTTCCTTTTTCCGCAGCAGTAAGCGGAGCCTTTTCCGTTGATGTTTCTGCATGGGCTTTCCCTTTCGATGCAACAGAGGTTTTCTGTGGCGATTCTTCAGGATGTGTTTCATCATCTGATAACTCATCCCAGTTAACTTCATCCTTTTTAGCTTTCTTTAACTTATTTGTGGCCCGAGTGTGCACCATAGTGACCAATAAAAGAATGATCCATGCGAATCCCATTGATCCAAGTGCTTTAAGAAGATTAAAATCCCGTGAGCAACAACTCAAGAACACATGAGAAAATTGTTAATTTTCAAAGATTGAAAAATTGTACCCAAACAATCATAATCATGTAGAGAGACTAAGAATCAAATTAGTTTTGCAAAAGGACTTTTAAAAATAGATCAATTGCATGATTTTCGAAAATCCTTATTATATGCCCTAAAACCGAAATTTTAGAAATCGAAGCCTAAAAATCCGTTAATCAGGAGAATACCTAGCATATAATCAAAACTAATCTACCCAGAGTTCTTATTTCAAAAGAAATTTGATCAAAAACCATCCACAAACAAAGTTGATCCAAGAAATTCATGACGTTTGAGGAAGAAAAGAGAAAAACGATGAAAAACCGAGATTTTGATCAATAAAACTTACTTGGAGTTGAAGAACTTGAGTTTGAAAGCTTCCAGGAAGGATGAAATCTAGAGAGAGAGGCTCTGGAAACTTTGGAACAAAAGATTGGAGTAAAAGAAATCAAAACCCTTTTGTTCTTTATAAAAACTAGCCGCGATCCGGATCAGTTCATAACTGCGATCCGGATCGGCTACCTGCAGTGAGAAACTGCGTTCGGGATCCGGATCGGCAGATACAATCCGGATCGTCAGCCCGCAGAAGAATTCCTGCGTTCGGGATCCGGATCATCTAGCCCGATTCGGATCGGCTCCAACTTTTTCTTTAGAAAATTTCAGAGAAATTCAAGAAAAACCAGAAAAAGATTGTAAGCACAAATGTGTATCAACTTTAAACAAAAATCATCGTTTCATACAACAAGAATTAGATTATGCCAAATCTATCAATAATATCCAAAAATGAAACGAAGATTTACAAAAATTAAATCCCTTAAAGTTGAACACCTTCAATTACATCTAACTTGATCTTAAGAGTAATGCCTTTATCAAATCATCAATTCAGTAAAGAAAATGAAATACAAAGATCAATAGATGTTTGAAATCCCAAATATAATAGATAATATATCTAGACAATCTGTTGAAGAGAGTGGCTCTTTGAGCATCTTTCTTTAAAAACCCACCTTATACCAACCTTGAAATTTGACGGAGTCAAGTATTTCAACATGCATTTTACTTAATCAAAAATTTGAACAACCATGCTTGGTATACATGTGGTAGCTGCACACAGTACTCGGACGACCGAGGTGGTAGCTCTTTCCTCCATGTAGTGGTAGTTTTCACACTCCTCATTGGGATGTAACTCTTTCCACATCTTTTGAGCATTTTACTTTTTCTATGACTCCCCCTCAATTGGCTATCAATTATTTAAGATATAAAGTATTCAACCAAATATTGATCTCGATTTCATACTCGACTAATCAGTCAAATAAGATAATGACTATACCAAGAGATCATAGAGAGAGAGAAATTGACTTTGATCACTTAGAAGATGATTTAATTAACATAAATGATCATTGCAATAGTGAAATATTATGATGGCAAAAGCATAATAAATTTCTAAATGTGCGAAAAGATGCAATTAAAGTCAATTATGATCTATGCTCAATTAATGTCCTATGTACAAACATAGATAATGAACAAAACAAAAACAAATACAAAACCTATCCTAAGCAAAGGTTTCAAAAAGAAGTTTATTTCAAGGAAAGCATTCCAATTGCTTTTCGTAAATGAATAAAACGTTTTTGATCCAAAGGTTTTGTTAGAATGTCAGCTAATTGATCCTCAGTTGAAATATATGAAAGTTGAAGAGTATTTGATTCAACTAGCTCTCTAAGAAAATGATATCTAAGCTCAATATGTTTTGTTCTAGAGTGCAACACAGGGTTTTTAGAAATGTTAATTGCACTTGTGTTGTCACAAAGAATTGTTACCGAAGATGCTGAAATGCGGAAGTCGCTCAATACGCTTTTCATCCAAATGAGTTGAGTTGAGCAACTTCCAGCTGAAATGTATTCCGCTTCGGCAGTCGAGAGTGCTATGCAGTTCTGCTTTTTACTGTGCCATGCAACAAGGCAATGGCCAAGATAGAAGCATGCACCACTCGTGCTTTTCCGATCATCCACTGATCCTGCCCAATCGGCATCTGAGTATCCAACAATATCCAAACTTGTTCCCATAGGATACCAAATTCCGAAATTAATTGATCCTTTGATATACCGGATGATCCTTTTCACCGCTTTCAGGTGAACCTCCTTTGGTGCTGATTGATATCTCGCGCAAATCCCAACACCAAAAGATATATCCGGGCGACTAGCCGTGAGGTAAAGTAGACTTCCAATCATACTTCGATACAGTTTCTCGTCTACATTCTCACTATGTGATTCACTTCCAAGTCCCTTGTGGCTAGTTCCCATTGGAGTCGGAAAAACTTTACAATTTTCGAGATCAAACTTTTTGACCAACTCCATTGCATACTTGGATTGACTCAAGTGAATACCTTCATCATTTTGTTTAATTTGCAATCCAAGGAAATAAGTCAATTCGCCCATCATGGACATCTCAAATTCGCTTTCCATGGTCTCCGCGAATTTAGAAGCATCATTATCTCTTGTTGCGCCAAATACAATGTCATCGACATAGATTTGTGCTACAATGAAATTGCTTTGATAATGCTTCACAAAGAGAGTCCTATCAGCTCCCCCTCGAGTATAGCCCTTCTCCAAAAGGTGCTTTGTTAACCTTTCGTACCATGCTCGCGGTGCTTGTTTCAGACCGTAAAGAGCCTTTTTCAAACGAAAAACATGGTTAGGTTGTTTATGATCTACAAAACCTTTCGGTTGAGCCACATAAACTTCCTCATTTAAAAACCCATTTAGAAATGCGCTCTTAACGTCCATTTGAAATAATTTGATTTTAAAATGACAAGCAATAGCAAATAGTATACGAATGGACTCGAGTCTAGCTACAGGGGCGAATGTTTCATCAAAGTCTATACCTTCTACTTGAGAATAGCCTTGAGCAACTAATCGTGCCTTGTTCCTGATGATAGTACCATCCTCATTTTTCTTGTTCTTGAAGATCCATTTGGTACCTATCACATTGTGTTGCTTTGGAGGCTTCGTTAATTCCCAGACTTTGTTTCGCTCAAATTGATGGAGCTCTTCCTGCATTGCTTTAATCCAGTAGTCATCCTGAAGAGCTTCATCTATGTTCTTTGGTTCGATTAAAGATACGTAGCAAGCGAATCCACAAACTAACTGCCTCCGAGTTCTGACTCCTTCTTGTGGATCTCCAATAATATTCGATTCCGGATGATCCTTGGAGATTCGTAATGTTTGTTGAAACGGAGTACTCGGAGATACATGAGATGATTCCTGCACATCAGATAAACTTGAAGAACCATTAGATGCATCATTAATATTGGAAGTATTATTATTAGAAGATGCATTAGCAGGAGAATCGTCATCTAGAGAGATATCGAGGGTAGATTTTCCAGATCCAAAGTGAAAAGCTTCATCTACTTTAACATTTATAGATTCTACGATCGTCTTAGATTCAATGTTAAATACTCGATATGCTCTGCTATTCGTAGAATAACCCAAAAAGATCCCTTCATCACTTCGAGAGTCGAACTTTCCAAGATTTTCACGGTCACGTAAAATGTAACATCGACTCCCGAAGACACGAAAATATTTGATGTTGGGTTTTCTACTAAACCACAGCTCATATGGTGTATTTAAAGTTCCTGGGCGCAAGTAAACTCTATTAATGACATAGACAGCGGTGTTCACGGCTTCAGCCCAAAAATGTAGCGGTAAATTCCGGCTATGAAGCATCACACGCGCCATCTCTTGAACAACCCTGTTCTTGCGCTCAACAACACCATTCTGCTGAGGTGTATAGGGTGCCGAGAATTCATGTTTAATGCCATTTGAAGTGCAAAAATCAATGAATTTTGAATTTATAAATTCTCCACCTCTATCACTTCTAACACGAATGATCTTTTCATTCTTTTCAATCATAATACGATGGCAAATCTCATGAAAAGAGTCAAACGTATCAGCTTTCTCTTTTAAAAATGCTACCCAAGAAAACCGAGAGAAATCATCAACCAATAAAAAAAAAATGTACCATTTACCTCCCAAAGATGGTTGACGGGTCGGCCAAAAGAAAAAGAAGAAAAGAAAGTAGTCTACATAAACTACACAAGATTTAATCGAAGAACGATTAAAGACAAGGAGGGGTTTCACCTTTACATACCCAAACCTTTTGAGTTTTGGAGTATGTTGGCAATGGTTGAGAAGTTTTCCTTGATGAAGACGTCTTGCAAGATTGGTCTTTTTCTTTTGTCATCGTCTTGTTTGAAGTACTACCAATGTCCTTTTCTTTAGGAAAATCCTTCTTTGAATTCCATGGAGTGAACTTATTGGTAGCAGTTGCAAGATGTGGTTGATTTGATCTTTGAGCTCCAATCTTGCAATTTCTTCCAATGTGCCCTGCAAAATTACAACGAAAACATACCTTTGTGCTTGACGATTCTGAAGAGGATGAAGTAGGCTTGTTGTCGTTGGTTGTCATGATTTCCGGTGTCGGAGGAGGAGATACCGACTGAGGCACAAAGACTGTCCCAACCGAACTAAAATTGTCTTCAGTTCGATTGTATCCGAGGCCGAACTTGTTTGTTTGACCAAGACCAAGAAGTTTATCCAACTTACTCCTTCCTAAAGAAAATTGCTGTAAGTCATCCTTGAGTTGGCAAATGGTCTCTGTCATTTCCAATTTTTCCCGTCGGGCCTCGCCGTAGAGCTTCAAGAAATAGTTCGCTTTGTTCACCATATCTATATAGTTCTTCTCGAGTTGCTCATTGGACTCTTGAAGGGAAACATTTTCTTTTATCAGTTTATCCCTTTCCACTTCAAGATCGGTCGAGAGAGAAGTTACCCTTTTTACTTCTTCTTCGAGATCCTGGAATCTCCCTCTCAACCCCTTGTTTTGCTTAGCCGGTTTCTTTAAATCCCGTAAAGATCTGTGATAGGCTAGAGCAAATTCTTCACTTTCCGAATCATCCGATTCGTTGTCCGTTGCATTCTTTTCAACAGTGGAGTTGGACAACGACTCGGATGTACTTGCCATAAAGCACATGAAGGGTGAAGATACGGACGCGTGGAATGCGGTGGAGCTCTTTTCTTCATCACTCGAAGACGACTCATTTGACGTTGAGTTGTCATCCCAAGTGACGACTTGCATCGCCTTCTTCTTTGCCGGATACTTGTTAGGACACTCCGTTGCAATGTGGCCGTAGCCTCGACATTTGAAGCATTGAAGTTGTCCTTCTGAACTTTTCTTATCCTTTGAGAAGTTCTCTTTCTTTCTTGACTTGTAACTTGAAGTACCCTTGCCTTTGTTCGACTTTCCGAAGGATGGAGATTTGCTTGAATTACCGCTTCGAAAGTTGCGGCGAAACTTCCTTGTCAAGAGAGCGAGCTGCTTCTCAAATTCCTCCATAGAAAGGTTCTCGTCATCGTCTGAGGAGGATGTATCCGCGTCTTCTTCCTTAGTTGTTTTCAACGCATAACCTGAAGACTTAGAAGTGGATGCCTTTCCAGAAGAACTGTTAGTAGTAAATGTCATTTCATAAGTTTGTAATGAACCAACTAATTCTTCTACACGTATTTCGTCCGGGTGTTTAATAGTTTCAATGGCAGTAACCTTTGGGCGAAATCGTTCAGGTAGAGTTCTTAAGATCTTTCTTACAATCTTAAATTCTGGAATCTTCTCTCCCAGATTAGCACATGAGTTTACGATGTCTTGCAATCGTGTATAGTAGTCCGTGAAAGATTCATTTTCTGCCATTAAGATAGAGTCAAACTTGCTCGTAAGCATTTGCAGTTTCTGAATCTTCACGAGGTTAGTTCCCTCATGTGTAACCTGAAGAACATCCCAGATTTCTTTCGCAGTCTCACATGCCGAGACGCGAGAGAATTCAGTTTGAGATAAGGCATTAAAGATAGCATTAATTCCCTTGCCATTGTAAGAAGATGAATCTAACTCTTCCTTGGTCCATTTCGACCTAGGTTTTAAGGTGCGAACATCACCAATAAATTCAGTTGGATTAGACCATCCTAATTCAATTGATTGCCACACCCGTTCGTCGATGGAAATTAAAAAGGCTTTCATCCGTACTTTCCAGTACGCATAATTTGTTCCATCGAAGAACGGGGGTCGGTTGATGTTTCCACCTTCAACCATTGTTTACAACCCTATTCCCTCTCTGATACCACTTGTTGGGTTATATGTAATAAGGATCTAAATAGGGGAAAAAACACCTAGAGGGGGGTGAATAGGTGTAAACGTATAAACACTCAAAAATCGTTGCGATAAAAACCCAATGCGGAAATAAAAAATAATACGCAAGATTTTTACGTGGAAAACTCCATCACCGGAGTAAAAAACCACGGGACCGATAACACGGCAGAAATCCACTAGAATTAAAACACGTACAAGGTGATTTACCGTACACAATTACGACTCAACCTTTTCCATACGCTCCTAGAGGATCTTCTCCGCTCGCTCCGCGACGCTTCTCGAATCCACGATCTGCGCCCAACGCCGAATCCACGGCGTCCAACGTCGAATCCACGACGTCCGACCGAATCCACGGTCTTCACCCAATAGCACCCTTCGAATCCACGAACGTGCCTCGCTCCGAATCCACGAGAGCGGTTGAACCTTGAATCCACAAGGACACGCGAATCCACGCGCCGATTTTTGGGGTAAATCGTTGTTTTTTGGGTGGTGATGATCCGCCGAATACTTAGATCAAAGATAGATCGGAAATACCATCTAAGTATTCATTAGTTTGATTCAACTCAAGATGTGAGTATGAAAACCTAGAATCAAACTAATCAATATAGATGAAGAAACATAGAGTATTCTCTAATGATTTCCTTTCTTCTCTATATGTGGATCTAGAGCCGTATAAGATGATATAGGAAAAATGACGGCTATTTGGATTTTTCGGCCCAATGAAAAAGAGTCATAGGGTCTATTTATAGGTTAGAAACCCTAGGAAGGAGATAAGAATCAAAAACCTAACATTTCTGGAGATTTTACGGACGGCGATCCGGATCGGATTAGCTGTGATCCGGATCGTCGTAACGAGTCAGGCAATTCCAGAAAAACGAAGGTTCGGGATCCGGATCGAAGTGCTTGATCCGGATCGTTCATACAGTTCACCAAACATCAACGTTCGGGATCCGGATTGCGAAGCCTGATCCGGATCGTTCAAGGAAGATGGTAAACTCAGTGTTCGGGATCCGGATCAAGAGAGGCTACGATCCGGATTGAACTGGTGTATGAACGAACCACCTTCGGGATCCGGATCGAACAACCTGATCCGGATCCTGAACATGTCCCAAGTCCAGTTTTTGATTTTTATGCAATGAAGGATTCTTCCAAGTGTTTCTACACTACAAGAAGTATTCGGATCACACAAAATCTTTAGTTAAAACATACCTGATCCTTTTGAATTCTTCTTTCTTGAGATTGAGTTAAATGATCCAACTTTCTTCACCTTCAATCTTCAAGACTTGAGACTTTCACGAAACTACGCCAACTCAAATTCCGTAACACTTAGAAGATTTGGGATCTCTTTAGGACAGCACCCCACCTTCTTCCTCTACTTCACCATCCCCATTGTTGGCCACAAGGGAGCTTGGGGACCATCTTCTTCCTCAAGAGTAGCATCACCATTAGTGCAGATTTTTGAGCTTCACCGTCGATGTTCAATGCAAGCCACCCCCAAGCCTCATTTATTGGAATTTCGAGCTGAATTTTGGAGGGAATCTTCACAAGAGGTAAATCTACAGTTTTTATATTCAGTATTTTTTGTGGATCATGAAATTTATTGGAGTATTTTTAGCATTTCTGGAACCATCACGCACAGATTTTGTGCTTGGACCCCCTTGAGTAATTTTGCGTTTTCTCTTTCATATTTGCTCGGAATTGGGAGTTCTTTAGCTCGATTTCTATCTACTCTCGACAAAAAATCCGTTGCCACTTTCTTTATTAG
Organism: Tillandsia leiboldiana; assembly: GCA_029204045.2. Classification (NCBI taxonomy): domain Eukaryota; kingdom Viridiplantae; phylum Streptophyta; class Magnoliopsida; order Poales; family Bromeliaceae; genus Tillandsia; species Tillandsia leiboldiana. The sequence goes on from CM055066.1 coordinate 5,888,758, forward strand.
ATTCGGAGCTAGTTTGCTCAGGTAATTCCTGTCATCTTCTAGACCCTGTAGTGCAGATTTTTATAGTGCAGATTTTTATAGTTTCTTTGAGCAATGAACTTTTGTATGAGGATAGCTACGGGAATATCATGTTTTTGGGGATTTCTTTGTATGGATGTGTTATCAAGATATAGATGAGCATTTTTCATGTTGAAACTTAAGAAGAATTTCTTCTAGATTGAGCTCTAAAATTCCTTGAACACCATGCTATAATTTAGTGCCCTGTTTTTGGACAACATGAGAGTAGCTTGATGCAAGTTGTTTATCAAGAGTTTATGTTGGATTTTTGATGTTTGGGGAAGGTTTATTTGATTAAGGACACTTTGTTATCGCTGTTTGGAACCTCCCTTGGATATGTTTGATGCAGAAATTTTATTCCTTAATCATCTTGGACTATGTTGAAATTCTGGAATTTACCCGCGCAACGAGCGTTGGTTCGGCGGTTGCGCCTAATCCGGGAGTCGTATTTGGGCAATTTTTTTTGCGGCATTATTTTCCTGAGGAGTCGAGGGTTACTCATGCCAAATTTCAGCCAGATCGGGCAGCGGATCGACAAATTTTAGGTTGGTTGTTTTGGTCTTCAGAATCGGCGGACTGTTCTCTAACTCTATTTGTTAGTATGTATGCATGACTAAGTGCATACCCTATATGATTGAGTTGTAAGTTTGGTAAATTGCACTTGTATGTTGAATGAGAACTTGTAAGATAAAGATATCCATGTTATGTTGAATTGGAGCTTGCATGATATTGTTATCCATGTTATGGTAATTAAAAGCTTACATAGGTGTAGTGTTCCCCTATGCGATTGAGAGCATGCATGATTTAATGTACACCTATAGGATTGAGATGTAAGCATGAGAAATGGTCTAGATTATGTGGATTGATGCTTACTTGATTTATTGTATATGTTTTGGTGGATTTGAGATCTTGCATGTTGGTTATGTTTACCTTATGCTAGTTGAGAGCATGTTTAAAAAGATGATGTTCACATTGGTTGTTATTAGAGATTATGTTTGATGCAATGCCTTTTACTAATATTTGAGCTAGTATCTTGTATGATAGAATCAACTGATGGATTATCACTGTTATAAATGATATTATGGAACTTGACCTAGCACCCCGTCATATGTTGCATGTTTAACTTGACTAGTAGAAAACCCTCACTTGGGCTAGGTTTATTTATACTTTAAACACTCCCACACATTCATTCTCTTTCCTTGAACTTAGTGTTTTTCTCTCTCGGATAGTGGCCTGAGTGGTCGAGTTATTGTGGGACGCTTGTCGCACTCGTGCCGGGGGGCCGAGTGGAGTCTGGTAGCTGTTGGGAGCTGTTTGGGGAGGCGGTGGTCCCGGACCATCGAGTATCTTCCGGTCAGTGTTGTTGGTAACCGTTTGGGTTGACGGTGGTTCCGGATCGTTCAGTGTCGTTCAACCAGTATTGTTAGGCCTTGAGTTGTGGGTAGATCCTGGCTGTGGAGTATCTCCAGCCCGTGAGTATAGTGTGGCAAGTTGGGTGTCTCGTTTTGGGAACCATTTGGGTTGACGGTGGTGTCATGCCCCGAGACCGCCAATTTGGACAGTTCGGGTATGCTAACAGACCTGCCAATCGGGTATGACCTCTCTATACCCGAAAGGAACGATCACTACATCTCCAATCAAAACAAGTGAATGATGAGATACAATATCAGAGTAAAAATCACTACTAACTAAAACTTTCATTCATTAAACAAACAGTTTAAGCGATAAATGAAAGCATAACATGAGTGAACAACCATATAAAATTATAAAATTATTATATTTTTCATCTCTCATTTTGCAATTAAACAATATTACAAATTGTACATCATTTTTTCTCACAATACAAAGTTCACTCAACATAAACAAAAGGTGACAACTGCTAGACCCTCTAGGTCTCTATGCTGCTAGGCCCTTGCCCCTGTCGTATACCTCACCTGCTGTATGGACTTGGAAAAATGGCCATCCAAGGGTGTGAGAACTACTTAAAGTCCCTAGTGGGTTCATCCACCGAGAAACATGTTCTACCCCTCTTGATCCAATGGAAGCATTAGTAGTAAGATAATAGGAAAATTATAAATTTCTACGCTAGTATGCTGATATCCATATAAAAATAAATGCCACTACACTACCTGTGTATACTCGATGTCCCAATGCTACCATCTCAAGCCACACTAGGCTACTAACCATAAGCCCGGCAACTATGCCGCTAGGAAGGGTCACCTCTAACCTGGCCACCTTGGCCACTCTATATAATCATTTTGATTGCTTTTAATCCCTACGAAAGTACCTCGTCTGACAAATCTCTACCCAAGGAGTCGTGCTTCTAAATGACGAGTCTCAAATCCAAGGGTACATTCATATTACCATTTTATATTTATATTCTTTTCTGTATTTACTTGCCACAACCCCTACTTAGCTTGCTAGCAAAAGGGGTCCATACTCTCAAATCTGTGGCCCACGACGTCGAAGGTGATCGGCATCGCCGCGCCCACTAGTCACTTGGAGTCGAGGAGGATCGATATCTCCAAGCACTGCACTATCACTTGGTGTCGAGGGGGATCGACATCACCAAGCACTATATAGGGAGTCGAGGGTAATCGACATCTCCCCTGGGAGTCGAGGGTAATCGGCATCTCCCGCCACTACACTGGGAGTCGAGGGTAATCGGCATCTCCCGCCAAACCGTTTTAGAATGTTGCAACATAAATCTTTTACCTTTCTCTTTACCTTTTCTCTTTTATCTTTACTCTTGTATCCTAGGTTATTTACTCTATGATAGATTGAATGTCCCCAGGACACCAATTTAAGTTAGGGTTCTTTGTACATTCACATTCATAATTAATCATGCCACTTGGCACTAATTTAATCTCAGTTGCCTTTAAACCCTTTAAGCTTTCTTTTAGCCTTCAACACTTTTAACTCTCCTTCATTCATTCTTTTACTCACTTATTCTTAACTCTTAACCCGATGTTCATGACCTTAGGGTTTCTCTATGTCCCAAGGACAACAACTGTTCCAGCTTACCTTTGGCCTAGAGTTTATTTAACCCTACCTTTCACTTTACATTTGGCCTAGAGCTTGTTAACTCTATAATGTATTTCGCACTTACTCTAAAGTTCATTGGTTCGACCTTGAATTCCAATCTTACCCTAGAGTTTATTAGCTCCATTTTACATTCCAACATTAACTTTAGAGTTACATTAACTCTATTTTGCCTTACGTTCATAACATAGAGTTCATCGATTTTATGTTGTAATTCATACTCAACCTAGAGTTTCTTGATTCTATGTTCACATTTTCCTTAGCCTAGAGTTTTATTAACTCTATATTTTCCATGCCAAACTCAACCTAGAGTTCATCAACTCTATTGTGCCAAACTTTAGAGTTTATACTCTACTTGTTCACCTTAGGTTCTCTTTTCCTAAATTCCATGCCACTCAAATTAAGACTTAGGTTTTCATTGAGTCCAATGTCATATGTTTCAATCTAGATTTTCTCCTAGTTTCATATCCATGCAACTTTGACCAAGTTTTCTCCTAAATCCATTCTCATGCAAGATAACCTATATCTAGGTTTCATTATTCACATTATACATGATTAAACCTTGGAAACCATCTTTTATTATATAGGGCTAAAACCCTAAATCTCATGCATGTACATTAGCACTATATGCATCTACTCTTACATAATGTTTCTAGATCATGAAAAGCAAAGGAAAAGAGAAGTGGTTCACCCATTTCGGTGAAATCCCCCACCTTTAGATTCCTCTTGCAAGAGCTAGGTGACTTGATCTCTTAGGTCTTCAAGAAAAGCCCTAAAATGGGATTAAAAATCATAGAAGATCACTCCCATGTCTTTACAACTCACAAAAGTCTAAGAAAATCCAAAACCCTAGATTCTTTACTTACCTCTCTTATGAGTCCTTGGCCAAAAGAGAGAGTGAAAAGGGTTGGAGCTCCACTCGAATGGCTCTCTTGAAGCCTACCACGAAATCCCCGAGCTCCTTGGAGGTCAAAACCCAATCCCCAAGCCTCCCACAGCCACTTCTTCTTCTTCCTCTTCTTCTTTTCCTTCTTTTCCTTCTTCTTTTCTTTCTCTGGTTCAACCCACGTAGAGAGAGAGATAGGGAGAGTTGGAGAGTGAGAGGGAATGAGGAGAGAGAGTGAGAGGGATGGGTTTTATGTCAGGGAGTAGTTGGGTGTCATAGGTGGAAGTGAATTTACCAACCTACTGTGGTGACCCGGATCTCCGCAGGGCTTCTACAGTGCGATTAGCAGCTTCTGGAGGCCTATGTGGCATGTCGGTGGTGTTTCTGCACCAATTTGGACTCAAGTGATGGACTTCGGGTGTATAATGGATCACGTGAGTGATCGGAGGACCCCGTCGGATGTTTTGACGTGGTTTCGCGCGAAATGGTTATTAAATTTGGACTCAGCGCGAAATTTGAGTAAAGAACACTTCTCCGGGAATTTTCGGCAAATTTTAGAAGAGGAATTTGGCAAATCGGACTTCGGATTTGGATTCAGCGCGCGAAAACGGTCAAGATGGACTATTTATTTGTATTTTTCGGAGTCCGGATGCGAAAACACGCATTTCGAGGATTTTGGTACTGTTCCGGCCGCCGGAGGGGCGCCGGCGGCGGCGGCGGGCGGCGGAGCGCGGCGGCTGGCGGCGGCGGAGGTGCGCGGTCCACCGCGGAGGCGTGCACCCGGGCGCTGGCCACGTGGCGCCTCCCGGTTGGCGGGCGCAGTGGGCGCGGTCCACGGGATGGCGCGGGTGCACGGTGGACCGGAGCGGGACACGTGGCGTGATGGCATTGGCTGGTGCACGAGCGCGCTGTCACGTGTCGATCGGGTTGGTTCGACCGTGACATCCTTGGGGGCCACTTTTGGATGACATTTGGTAGGCATTTGGGTTGACAGAGTTACGGGTTTGCGAAGTTGGGACAATCCGTCAGGGTTGAGCCGCGGGCGAACCAACGGAGGCAATTCCCTAGCAATGGCCCATGCCATGACCATGAAAATGGTGCCGCATGCGGGGTTTCAAAACGTACCCCTCGGTGAGCACCTTTGTACCCCCGGGGTGCCAAAGGGGTGGATGCCTCGTGGGTTATATAGAGGAGGGGTTGGACACTTGCGAAGTGGCCCCGACTCCCCCGTTGGCCTATAGGACATAGGCCATCCCTTGGCGAGCGGAGTCGCCAAGCCTAAGTTCGTGTGAGCGGGATTTGATGGTCGTTGAGCACACGGGCTTGGGGTAATGCCAAAAGACACGAGGTCGACGGCATTACGGAGCGGGGTTGGCCCAGAGGTTTTGCCTCTAGGTTCGCTTGCACTACCTTATGCCGTTTCGGATCTCTGTAGTGGAGTGAACGAGCGGATGAGGGATAGTCTTGCGAAGGTTGGTCCGCCTCAAGGGACAAGGCTTGCGAAGGCATGTGGGTGCCGAGCGGGGATTCGTGAGGCGCGAGGCCTACGGAGTTCGCGAGGCGAAGGAACGGCCGGTCCGCCGTAATGGACAAGGCTCGCAAAGGCAGCGGTGCCGAGCGGGGATTCGTGTGGCGCGGCCCACGAAGTAAGAGGAGACAATTGATGCTGGTTTTCGTTAAGTGAGCCATGGAGAGGACCGAGGGTGTTGACGGCCAAGCATGGTCGTGCAATGGAGGTGCCGAATGGCTAGCGAAGCGGAGCGAGGCTGATTCGATTGTGGGCGACATCCGTCAAGCAACCTTGGATGCTGGACCGAGTGTGTTGGCGGCCAAGCATGGTCGTGCAATGGAGGTGCCAGGGGGTTGGCGACGCGGGGAGAATGTCGCTAGGTTGGAAAACCCTTGCGAAGGGAACACACGCGGGAACAAGTAGTGTGGGGTGTTCGGGAAGCGGACCTTGGACCGAATCGGGAGCGATAACGGAACTAGGTGGCCGGCGGAACGGGTTATGCCCGACCTGACTATGGATCCTGTCGTGGGAACTGCGGGGCGCGCGGCGCCTGGGCAAGGCAATGGGCTGGCGAACGGGCGAGATGCGTGGGACGAGTCGCTCGGTTAAGCAGACGAGCGGAACGCGCAAGGGCAACTCGCTCGGGCCCATTCAATATGGACTGAGTTGTGAGAACTTGTATTGTCCTGGATGTTTGCTTCGGAGGCAAAGGGACATTCGGTTAGTAGCACTCTCGAGGAGAGTTTGTCCGGCTAGGCGGAATATACTCGGCTTGAAGGCCAGCCTCGGTGGCGGGGTTGTTTGTTCGGAACTCGCGGAGTTCGACAAAGGGTTCGACGTAAGGCGCGGCGCCGGGCAGTCAGGCTCGTGGAGGAGCATGCTTGGTTAATGCTTGAGTTTGGATCCCGCTGTTTAAGTTCGAGGGCGTGTCCGTGGCAAGGGGACTCGGGAAGGCTGGCTCGGGTGTGCGACACTTGAGCGCCGCACGGGGTAATTTTAAGGCGAAAAAGCTGACCCCGTGACAAGTGGTATCAGAGCCAGGTTGAGCTCATGGGTTGAAGATTTGGCCGGAAGGTGCGACCTTGGCGGCGAAGTTGGTGTGAGTGGAGTCACTCCAACGAAGGTACTAGGCGTCGGCGAGGCACTGTGGCGGTACTACGCTTGTGGGAGATGCGGAGTCAGAGTGCGGCGGATTCTAGTACAATACTTATAAAAATGGCTAAGTCCGGAGTCGCGTGGCAGGCGACGAGGCAATGATTGGGAGAATCATTATGTGGTCCGTAGTCGCGGTTACCATGGAGTGGAATTAGGCGGGTGCCTAAGGAACACATTGCGCGGCGATGTGCTTCCGGGTTTGTGGTCTTGCAGCGCAGGAATCTCTAGAAGGGAAGGATTGGGATGCAGCACACGCGGCAGAAGGGTTTCTTCGTAGTGACTGAGTTTAAGTGTTTCAGTACAAGAAGATCGATGGGAGATCGATTACTCTTCGAGTGTGTACCCATGAATTGAAAAGAGTTATCTCGATGCGAGAAAGAGACCGCAATTGAACCTGTACTCCTAGGGTAAGGAGAAAAGTCTGTATCTGGGCAGGGCGGCGACAGCGTTGATTGTTCAGAACAGCATCCACGTGTACAATGGACGAATGACGTGGATCCCGCTGTTGGGTGTAGTCAAGGTTGTGGTAGAACCGAAACTCGCACAGCGGAAGTGGGCATTGCGAATGCCTGGATTTGGTCTGAGTGCGCTCGGCGGAGCTTGCGACTCAGGGTGGGGGAGCACATTTGAGCAGAATGTGGCCCCGATGTTTGGTAACTTGATAAGGGATCTTGTCTAAGGAACGTGGCGGAGAAAAACACACATGTCAGAGGAGTTAACTTCGTGGAGCACAAGTTGGGAACCAAGACTGATCGGGTCCGTGGCAGTAACAGCTGAGCTTTGGGCTAGGTTGTGAAGTGGGCCAAGGGTTGCTGGATGGTTTGGTGTTTCTCACTTGGGGCGAGAAGGCCGATGGGAGATCGGTTGCTCTCGATGGTGTGGCCACAGGCTGGACGAATGGGACTCCCTATTCGAGCAGATCAAACGATGAGATTGGACTTTGTTCAGAGGAACAAGGTAAGGTGCTATGTTCGGGAAAAGCAGTGGCAGTGCTAAGGTCTCGAGATAGCGAGCACGCATCCGTGCGACGGATCGTGTGGACTCTGCTGGCAGATTGCAAAGGTTGTGCGAGGACCTGAGCTTTTGGAGCGGAGAGACTGGGACTCGAGTGTAGACGAGGAGACAAGTCATGACACTCGGGTGGACCGTGATCCAGGATCGCCTAGTGACAGGTTGCTGGGAGGGGAAAGACTCAGTTGTCAACTCAAAGGGTCGAGGTATCGCAATTTGTGAGGGGGTGGACGTTGGATGGCGACATCACCGTTACCAGCAGTTGTGAGAAAGACTAGCAGATGGGTTAAGCTTGGGTTCCGTTCAGCGGCTATTGCGAAGGTGTGATTGCTGGAGGTATGGAGGACGGCAAGTTTGAGCAATGGAAACGAGGTGTCGTTAGTCTCGAACTTGGCCGAGGACTTTGGTGGAGGACCGAAGTCGGGTTTAGCGAGAGCCTAGAGGGAGTGGGCTTGAGCGACCGGGAGTACAGAAGCCAAAGGTGCTAAGCAGCAATGAGTAGCGAAAGTGCAAAGCAGTCAGGAGGCATAACAAGAGTTCATGGTAGAGCAAGTAGATGTGCGAAGTAGTCGAGGGCAGGTGTGTCTCGGCAAAAGACTCGAAAACTCGGAGAGACCATGGTGATGGCTTGACGTTATGTGATTGCGGGGGCATTTGTGAGGCCAAAGTTGTGTGCGGGAAGGGCACGAGATGGGCAAAAGTACTCATGGATAATGGAAGGGGTTGGATGTGATCTGGCCCGACCACAGTGTGTGTATTGGGAGCTCCAGGGTGGAGAAGCCTAGATGAATATTGTGATATTTCGAGGTGGAGAAGCGAAGCCGAGCTGCGAGCTGATTCGCGTTGGACGCTCCAAGACGTTGGGACGTTTGGAGTTTGACCTCGGAGGGAGCGAGGGAGGGCCACTCTACTGATTTCAAAGGAACCCGTGCACGCTTGGAATAGGTGTATTCACGGAGTATACCGAGTGCAGGGGTTGGTCCGGTAGCGTTCTGGGAAGAGATCGCTAGCAGGAAAGGGATTTCCCTGAGAGGGAGGCATAAGGTTGGCTACTAGCTGCAGGAGACTTGGGTTAAGTAGGGGCGAAAGGGACAGAAGGGCCGAGTAGCGCCTCGAGAAGGACCGAGTTGCAGTGGAGTGCCAGTGCCATCTGGGTTGTCGTGAGCAGACGACCAGGTAAACATTCTGGTTCCGTGAAGGAGTTTTGTGGTGCGAGGGAGGCATCCGGAGCTGGGAGCTTCAACTCAAGGGGACAGAATGGTTTGTGCAGTGTATTGGGTCAGTGTGGCATGCGATGCCAAGGCCGAGGGCGGCTCTGATCTGTGGTTTGGTCGAGAGGACCAAGGAGTTTCAGCAACGCGTTGGGTAGCGGACATACTCAAGGCGGGTCAGCGTGGCATGCGATGCCAAGGCCGAGGGCGGCTCTGATCTGGAGTAGTGTTTGGCAGCTATCAACAAAGCTGGAGTACGGATGGACATCGACGAGGACGTCGATAACTTGGGTGGGGGAGTCTGTCACGTGTCGATCGGGTTGGTTCGACCGTGATATCCTTGGGGGCCACTTTTGGATGACATTTGGTAGGCATTTGGGTTGACAGAGTTACGGGTTTGCGAAGTTGGGACAATCCGTCAGGGTTGAGCCGCGGGCGAACCAACGGAGGCAATTCCCTAGCAATGGCCCATGCCATGACCATGAAAATGGTGCCGCATGCGGGGTTTCAAAACGTACCCCTCGGTGAGCACCTTTGTACCCCCGGGGTGCCAAAGGGGTGGATGCCTCGTGGGTTATATAGAGGAGGGGTTGGACACTTGCGAAGTGGCCCCGACTCCCCCGTTGGCCTATAGGACATAGGCCATCCCTTGGCGAGCGGAGTCGCCAAGCCTAAGTTCGTGTGAGCGGGATTTGATGGTCGTTGAGCACACGGGCTTGGGGTAATGCCAAAAGACACGAGGTCGACGGCATTACGGAGCGGGGTTGGCCCAGAGGTTTTGCCTCTAGGTTCGCTTGCACTACCTTATGCCGTTTCGGATCTCTGTAGTGGAGCGAACGAGCGGATGAGGGATAGTCTTGCGAAGGTTGGTCCGCCTCAAGGGACAAGGCTTGCGAAGGCATGTGGGTGCCGAGCGGGGATTCGTGAGGCGCGAGGCCTACGGAGTTCGCGAGGCGAAGGAACGGCCGGTCCGCCGTAATGGACAAGGCTCGCAAAGGCAGCGGTGCCGAGCGGGGATTCGTGTGGCGCGGCCCACGAAGTAAGAGGAGACAATTGATGCTGGTTTTCGTTAAGTGAGCCATGGAGAGGACCGAGGGTGTTGACGGCCAAGCATGGTCGTGCAATGGAGGTGCCGAATGGCTAGCGAAGCGGAGCGAGGCTGATTCGATTGTGGGCGACATCCGTCAAGCAACCTTGGATGCAGGACCGAGTGTGTTGGCGGCCAAGCATGGTCGTGCAATGGAGGTGCCAGGGGGTTGGCGACGCGGGGAGAATGTCGCTAGGTTGGAAAACCCTTGCGAAGGGAACACACGCGGGAACAAGTAGTGTGGGGTGTTCGGGAAGCGGACCTTGGACCGAATCGGGAGCGATAACGGAACTAGGTGGCCGGCGGAACGGGTTATGCCCGACCTGACTATGGATCCTGTCGTGGGAACTGCGGGGCGCGCGGCGCCTGGGCAAGGCAATGGGCTGGCGAACGGGCGAGATGCGTGGGACGAGTCGCTCGGTTAAGCAGACGAGCGGAACGCGCAAGGGCAACTCGCTCGGGCCCATTCAATATGAACTGAGTTGTGAGAACTTGTATTGTCCTGGATGTTTGCTTCGGAGGCAAAGGGACATTCGGTTAGTAGCACTCTCGAGGAGAGTTCGTCCGGCTAGGCGGAATATACTCGGCTTGAAGGCCAGCCTCGGTGGCGGGGTTGTTTGTTCGGAACTCGCGGAGTTCGACAAAGGGTTCGACGTAAGGCGCGGCGCCGGGCAGTCAGGCTCGTGGAGGAGCATGCTTGGTTAATGCTTGAGTTTGGATCCCGCTGTTTAAGTTCGAGGGCGTGTCCGTGGCAAGGGGGCTCGGGAAGGCTGGCTCGGGTGTGCGACACTTGAGCGCCGCACGGGGTAATTTTAAGGCGAAAAAGCTGACCCCGTGACAGCGCGGACCACGCAGCTGGCAGCGGGTGCCTCGGGATGCGGGCCCGACACGGGGCCGTGGGCGGCGCGGCCGCGCACGTGGGCGCGACGTGGGCGCGGCCGGGCGCACGTGGGCGCGAATCCCGAGGAGTTGACTCCGCGTTCGGCGGCAGAGCTGGAGGACACGTGGCGCGACGCGGTTGGCCGCGCTCGCTGTTGCCTGTTCGGGGACACGTGTCACTCCAGGGGCGATTCGGGCGCAGCTGGTTTGGGGTACATTTTGGGTCACTGTAGCAGCCCGGAAGTTTCGGGCGCCCGGAAGTTGGGACAAAATGGGTATTTCAGGATTTGTTGAGTTGGGGCTATAAATAGCCCCCTTTGGCCTGCGTTTTGAAGGTTTTGCCGAGCTCTTTTCAGGCAGAGGTTTTAAGAGGAAATGTTCCTCACCTTGTGCTCCACCTTGTGATGGATTTACAAAATTTTTGGAGGCCTCGAGATCCGCGCTTTCTGCGACGCGGCGCACTGCGACGTTTCTTGGATTTTGGCTTCTACCGTCGCCTTTCAGTGTGGGAGACCCCCTGAGCTACCCCGATGGAATTTTGAGACGATTTTTGCGGCACCGCGTTCACGAGAGGTACGCCTTCGATTTCTGTGTTGATCACCTTGATTGATTCTGAGTTCTTGGCACGGTTTACGAGGTATTTCTAAGCCACTGTTTTGCTGGTGGATTTCTGGACAGCGGAGGCTTTCCGGAATTTTATCTCCGCAACCGAGTGTCGGATCGAGACGAGCCTATACACTTTTTGGATCTACTCGTCGCAAGGATTATCATTGTATTTTTCCGGGATTTTTCTGAGGCTTGCCCGAAGGTATACTATTCCCCTTTTATCTGTGTTTGAGTTTACAGTTGTGTGGTTGTGAGTGTTTGCGCACCTGTACTGTGGAATTTGTAACTTGGCCTACGGGGCTCGGATTTGGGCGTGCAGGTACCCGTTTCGAAGGTCTCGACGAGACGCTCGCGGTGATATTTTTATCGGAATTTTCAGGGCACTTTCTGCAGGTGGGAATTTCAGATCTTCAGGACTGTCTTCTGCAGATTTTTGTACTTGGTTATTTTGTGGAATAAAGTGTAACCTTGGACCTTTTGTTGTACCCAGGAGTATTTGCGGATGTTTGTGAACCCGTTGGGTTGAGGATTAGTGGAGGTTGTTGCTTCTGGTGTTTTCAGCTGTGGAACTCCGGACAGTTAGCATTTTCAGGTGGGTGGCCTTGTCTTCACGACCTATGGACTGTGCATTAATTCTATCTGTGTAGGGACTTGCATGTTATAGATGTGTTTTATATAGCATGCTAGATTATAGGAATTGATGTTCCTGATGTTGATAGATCATCATGTATTTATTGTCCTTCCCTACAAGCTGTTGATTATTGTTATCTTGGAATTTGACCTAGCACCCCTGTCATATGATTGCATGTGTAACCAGACTGGTAGAAAACCCTCACTTGGGCTAGGGTTATTTCTGTTTTAGACATCCACACTTCTATCTTTCCTGGACATAGTGTTCTTCCTCGCCCGGGTAGTGGGCCGAGTGGTCAAGAGTTATCTTTTAGTGTGGGATGCATGTTACACTCGTGCTTGGGAGCAGAGTGGCGTCTGGTAGATGTAGTTGGTTGTTCATCTGTAGCGGGAGCCGTTTGGGTAGACGGCGGTCCCGAGATGTTTTATTTTTCTTGTTTTATCTGTCGCCGCTGTGCTAGTGGCAGCGGTAGATCAGTGTTAGCAGAACCTTAAACCCAGAACCTTTTTGGACACACATATGATTTTTGTCAACCAAATATTTTCTTCCAAGCATCGTAGGGTCGCCTGAGTCTGTTCCTGTTTGATTGGACGAAGGCATTAGCCCTTCGAGGCTTAGATATAAAACTTGGTTTCAACTGTTTTCCTAAGCAGAACTAAAAATCATTAAATATGGATTTCTTACAGATCAGATGGCTTCAGTAAGAAATGTCACAGTTTTTCCTATAAATTAACCACCGAGATGATTCGAGTGGTCTGGGTTCTAAGGTCTGCCTTTTCTTGGGACGAGAACAACGAGAGGCTATGCCTAGAGCCTGTTCTTGTTTGATTTGGGTTGTAGGTTCTAGTCTTTCGGTGTTCCCGGACCCTTCATTGGGTCAGTGGTTGAGATGTTCGGCCTGTTTGGCCTGTTGAGTCAGCTGTTCGCAGTGGATGCGATGTCGGCCTGTTGAGGCAGTTGTTCGCAGTAGATGCGACGTTTGGCCTGTTTGGCCTGTTGAGACAGTTTCTCGCAGTGGATGCGACTTGGTGCCATGAGTTGGCAGAGTGTGATCTAGAGGTTGTTTCTCTGATTTAGTGGTGGAGGTGGTTCTCCCACTTAGCCTTGAGGATCTTGGGGTTCTGGCAGATCGAGTCATGGAGGTTTTCCCGACTCAGCCATGGTCGTGCATTATCAGATTGAGTCGTTGAGGGTTCTCCGACTTAGCTGTTTGAGTCGAGGTTCTTTTTCCGACTGAGTTGTGTTTTGAGCTTGGAGTTACCGATCTGTTTGATCATGGATCATAGCCTGCATGAGCCACATTTGGCTTGACAGAGATACTTTACAGAGATACTTTACAGAGATACTTGAGATGGGTTACTTTTTACTCGAGCGGGTCGCTCCCCTCGAGTGCCACTCCGGAGTAGGCGAGACCGGGTTGTTATACCGGCGTGAGATTGAGCTTCTCTATCGCGACTTGTCGTTGCATTTGTCCCTCTGGCTGTGCTGGTGTTGGCAGTCATGGACGCCCTACGTAAGTCCGCTCCTCCGGGACGTAACGGCAGTAGATCCTACGTAAGTCCGCTCCTCCGGGATGTAACGGCAGTAGATCCTACGTAAGTCCGCTCCTCAGGGACGTAACGGCAGTAGGTTGGCGCAGGCTTGACTGGACCCGAGGAGGCAGTCAGTTCAGATTGAGTGATCAGAGATGAGAGTTAGTTGTGGCATCATGTTCTTTCTGTCCCACTCTTTGAGCATCTAGATAGAGGCATAGTAGCTGTAGAGTTTACTTTTCCAGCTTTCCTTACAGCACTGCTTTTGTTACTTTATGCCTCTAGTGGACTTAGTGGGCAGACCGTCGGGCTTGTTGGCGGCACCCACTGAGAACTACTTGGGACGTAGTTCTCACACCCGTCGTGGTGTCTTTTCCCACAGGAACTTCTACTCTGGTTCCTGTTGTTCCTGTTGCTGATCCTTCTGACCGAGCGAGGGAGTCGCGAGCTAGTTCCCTACCCGTCGTTGGAGTGTAGCGGTACCCCTTCAGAGGAGAGCTTCAGTAGATTAGTTATTTTATTTTTCCTCCTTTGAGAGACTGTTGTAGTGAGGATTGTTATGTATTGAGAGCCTGTACACTGATGTTTTTATTGGAGTTACCTCCCGGTTGAGTTCTGAGTTTGTATATGAGGATTCTGCATGATTATCATTTTTGGGAGACGGACATTGTTGTGTTATTTCCAGTTGTACAGTGATTGATTTAGTTATACAGCAGATTTTTTATTTATAGCTCTGATATCTGTTTAGCTGTAGTACTTTTCTTGCAGGTAGGACGCTTCACCTATGCGGGTTTGGCATAGGTGGCGGATCTGTTGGCGAGCCGGGTCGCAGTTTCGACCCCGGGGCGTGACAGATTAGAGTGGTATCAGAGCCTAGGTTGTAGGTCATTGAGGACTTAGAAACCCTAGGCTTGTGGTTGGACATTAGGATGACCACGTGAGAGTCGTGACTTTTAGCGAGAGTCCTGATCGAGTTTTGTACCTCTCCCAAGAGACGGGATGAGTGATTGGCATGTTTATGCTCCTAAGCGATTATGTTGGCTGCAGACAACATAATGCTGTGGAATTGATAACATGTCTTAGACTTTCGCTGGATTGGGTCGTATGGTTGTTGTGTCCTGATGTTTGTTATTGTGCAGTGGTCTACGATGCCCCTGAGACGTCGTGTAGCGAAGAGGGCACATCCCGCGTCTGATGAGTAACCCGAGCAGCGGGAGGCAGAGCTATCAGAGCAGAGCGAGACCCAAGAGTTATGGATCCAGATGGCACAGACGTCGGAGGCTGTCCGATGCCAGGAGGAGGCCATGGAACGTTTGATGCGCTTGCTGGAGCAGAGAGCGCAGTTAATTGCAGTATCGCTTGAGTGTCCTCCAGTACTTTCTCCCTATTCAGTGGTACCTTCAGTTGCACTTGTGGCACCGACTGAGCGAGCAGCCCCCTCCGTGCCGATGAGTAGTGCCGAGGCACCGAGGCAGGGTGGATAGTGGATAGTAGCTGAGCTTCGGGACGTCATTGGTCGATGGAGCCAGTCCCGGCAGTCTGAACCATCCCGATTCACAGGTTTGAGTTGGAGCCCTTGTAGGCAAAATTGGGGTTGGTGGTGATGGAGAGACTATCTGTGAGCCTTCATGTGCTAGGGAGTTTATACAGTTGTCGAACTGCACGCTCCAGGTTTCGAGGGACGAGGCGCATAGGATATGTTTGACGGGGAATGGTTTGCGCCAGGATACCTTTCAGTTTAGTTGGTCCCTCCGTTTTGAATTATTGACGCTTCGATGGGTAGGCATTGTGTGTGGAGCATGACGCTGCAGTTTCTTTGGATAGGGATCGGCCGCCAGAGGTGAGTGCTGGATATCGGCGCTTGGCGTCGGGTGATGGAGGACAGACTGACCGGCAGAGGCATTTCTCATCTCCGTACCTGGATGGCGAATTTTCGAGATGCCAGAGATCGGGTGGACCCCGATGGCAGCATCAGCATCTATATCAGAATAGCGCAACGGTAGCGTGGATTTGTTATCTGCGGATGACTTTATTCGTCGCCTCAATGTGAGCAGAGACAGAGGTTGTGCTCCCTTGTGGTTTATGTCCTATGCAGTTGAGGTCGCGAGTTACACGGGTGGACTTATTGGTAATTATGGCAGTTCGGCGTTTCGACCTAGTGCTTGGGTTTTGGTTGGCACAGTGCCACAGGATGTTAGACTGCGGAAGGTGAGGACTTTGACCTTCTGCGAGGCAGACGAGAGGAGATTTGGTTGTTGAGGTCGTTAGAGCACACTGGTTATAGCGACAGTGTGAGAGGTGCTTACGGCGGCACCGGGACCCAAAGATATCTCTGTTGCCACGAGATTCCGGGTGTGATTTCACCTGAGCTGTTGATAATGCCGCCGGTTAGGGAGATAGAGATTGAGTTTGGCGTGGTTCGGGGAACCGCGCCACCCTCGACAACACCTCATTGGATATTGCCAGTAGAGCTGTGAGAGCTGATGGCGCAGTTGCAGGATCTGATGGATCGAGGGGTCTGTTTGACCTAGTGCCACGCCGTTGATATACGGTGGTGATGCCACACCGTTGATACACGACTGTGAGGGCCCTTTTATGGGTCGAGTGTAGACAGGTCCAAGTATTATTCTGGACCTTTTGATGGAATTATACTCCGGCAGTTGTACGATTGATGCAGGTACAGATTTTGGAATCATACGGCTGAGTATTTCGCCAAGATGGTGTTCAGGACACGGTAGGGGCATTATGTTTTAGTAAGGCCAATTGGATTGATTAGCGCCCTGCCACTCTTTTGGTTTGAGGAATTGTGCTCCAGCTGTACTTGATTGCATTGGTAACTAGATCCTCCAGGGATATTATGATCTACTCCCAGAGCGGCTTGGAGCATGAGGAGCACTGGTGGATGTGTTACCATGCTGTGTGGATGAAGCTGTATGCCAGATTATTGAGATACAAGTTTTAGCTTTAGAAGCTTACCTTCTTGGGTCACATTGTGTTAGCCATAGGAGTGGCGGTGGAATTCTGGCCAATGTGGATGCTATTTGAGATTGGCTGAGATCAACATTTATTGCTGAGGTGAGGAGTTTTTTTGGATTTGGCAGTGCCAGGAGAGTATGGCGAATGGATGATGAGACTGGTACTAGCGCCGATTTTAGCATCGCCAGTGATGGGAGATGGATTTGCGTGTCACAGTGATGCCTCCCATAGTGGCTTTGGAGTTACAGTAGATTATTGTTGAGGAGCAGGGCTCGTGGTTGTGTCCCTGAGGGTCCCTTTTGACGGTACACTGCGGTGAAGCAGTCCCTGCGGATGGTCAGGATCCTAGAGTGATTGAGCGAGGACCCTAGCCGATTAGGGCTTCTCTTCTTTGGATGACCGTATGGGTATGTCTCGGATCGCCTGGTTGAGCTGGCACTAGGGAGCGGTTTTGGTGCGTGCTACATTGGTTGTTCTCTCTTTTCCCCCAGCCTTTTCCTTCCACGTCTCAGCTCAGGAGTGTTAGGCATGTGGATTCCTCGCCCGTGATGGACTCGTTTCCTTTGAGATCTGCGAGTACTTGTGGTACGAGGGATGCCGTTGCAAATTCTGGCTCGTGAGATGAGAGAATTATGCAATTTGGGCCATGCCGTACCGGTTGTTGTTGTTGTTGTTGTGGAGTAATCACGGGGAGTGACAGGTGACTTGAGAGCTGGAGACGACAGTGTTTTGTACCTACCCTTGTTTTTGTGGCACCTTTTGGGTTGAGCTAGTTTCGAGGACGAAACTTTCTTTTAGTGGGGGAGGATGTGGTGACCCGGATCTCCGCAGGGCTTCTACAGTGCGATTAGCAGCTTCTGGAGGCCTATGTGGCATGTCGGTGGTGTTTCTGCACCAATTTGGACTCAAGTGATGGACTTCGGGTGTATAATGGATCACGTGAGTGATCGGAGGACCCCGTCGGATGTTTTGACGTGGTTTCGCGCGAAATGGTTATTAAATTTGGACTCAGCGCGAAATTTGAGTAAAGAACACTTCTCCGGGAATTTTCGGCAAATTTTAGAAGAGGAATTTGGCAAATCGGACTTCGGATTTGGATTCAGCGCGCGAAAACGGTCAAGATGGACTATTTATTTGTATTTTTCGGAGTCCGGATGCGAAAACACGCATTTCGAGGATTTTGGTACTGTTCCGGCCGCCGGAGGGGCGCCGGCGGCGGCGGCGGGCATCGGAGCGCGGCGGCTGGCGGCGGCGGAGGTGCGCGGTCCACCGCGGAGGCGTGCACCCGGGCGCTGGGCACGTGGCGCCTCCCGGTTGGCGGGCGCAGTGGGCGCGGTCCACGGGATGGCGCGGGTGCACGGTGGACCGGAGCGGGACACGTGGCGTGATGGCATTGGCTGGTGCACGAGCGCGCGGTCCACGCAGCTGGCAGCGGGTGCCTCGGGATGCGGGCCCGACACGGGGCCGTGGGCGGCGCGGCCGCGCACGTGGGCGCGACGTGGGCGCGGCCGGGCGCACGTGGGCGCGAATCCCGAGGAGTTGACTCCGCGTTCGGCGGCAGAGCTGGAGGACACGTGGCGCGACGCGGTTGGCCGCGCTCGCTGTTGCCTGTTCGGGGACACGTGTCACTCCAGGGGCGATTCGGGCGCAGCTGGTTTGGGGTACATTTTGGGTCACTGTAGCAGCCCGGAAGTTTCGGGCGCCCGGAAGTTGGGACAAAATGGGTATTTCAGGATTTGTTGAGTTGGGGCTATAAATAGCCCCCTTTGGCCTGCGTTTTGAAGGTTTTGCCGAGCTCTTTTCAGGCAGAGGTTTTAAGAGGAAATGTTCCTCACCTTGTGCTCCACCTTGTGATGGATTTACAGAATTTTTGGAGGCCTCGAGATCCGTGCTTTCTGCGACGCGGCGCACTGCGACGTTTCTTGGATTTTGGCTTCTACCATCGCCTTTCAGTGTGGGAGACCCCCTGAGCTACCCCGATGGAATTTTGAGACGATTTTTGCGGCACCGCGTTCACGAGAGGTACGCCTTCGATTTCCGTGTTGATCACCTTGATTGATTCTGAGTTCTTGGCACGGTTTACGAGGCATTTCTAAGCCACTGTTTTGCTGGTGGATTTCTGGACAGCGGAGGCTTGCCGGAATTTTATCTCCGCAACCGAGTGTCGGATCGAGACGAGCCTATACACTTTTTGGATCTACTCGTCGCAAGGATTATCATTGTATTTTTCCGGGATTTTTCTGAGGCTTGCCCGAAGGTATACTATTCCCCTTTTATCTGTGTTTGAGTTTACAGTTTTGTGGTTGTGAGTGTTTGCGCACCTGTACTGTGGAATTTGTAACTTGGCCTACGGGGCTCGGATTTGGGCGTGCAGGTACCCGTTTCGAAGGTCTCGACGAGACGCTCGCGGTGATATTTTTATCAGAATTTTCAGGGCACTTTCTGCAGGTGGGAATTTCAGATCTTCAGGACTGTCTTCTGCAGATTTTTGTACTTGGTTATTTTGTGGAATAAAGTGTAACCTTGGACCTTTTGTTGTACCCAGGAGTATTTGCGGATGTTTGTGAACCCGTTGGGTTGAGGATTAGTGGAGGTTGTTGCTTCTGGTGTTTTCAGCTGTGGAACTCCGGACAGTTAGCATTTTCAGGTGGGTGGCCTTGTCTTCACGACCTATGGACTGTGCATTAATTCTATCTGTGTAGGGACTTGCATGTTATAGATGTGTTTTATATAGCATGCTAGATTATAGGAATTGATGTTCCTGATGTTGATAGATCATCATGTATTTATTGTCCTTCCCTACAAGCTGTTGATTATTGTTATCTTGGAATTTGACCTAGCACCCCTGTCATATGATTGCATGTGTAACCAGACTGGTAGAAAACCCTCACTTGGGCTAGGGTTATTTCTGCTTTAGACATCCACACTTCTATCTTTCCTGGACATAGTGTTCTTTCTCGCCCGGGTAGTGGGCCGAGTGGTCAGGAGTTATCTTTTAGTGTGGGATGCATGTTACACTCGTGCTTGGGAGCAGAGTGGCGTCTGGTAGATGTAGTTGGTTGTTCATCTGTAGCGGGAGCCGTTTGGGTAGACGGCGGTCCCGAGATGTTTTATTTTTCTTGTTTTATCTGTCGCCGCTGTGCTAGTGGCAGCGGTAGATCAGTGTTAGCAGAACCTTAAACCCAGAACCTTTTTGGACACACATATGATTTTTGTCAACCAAATATTTTCTTCCAAGCATCGTAGGGTCGCCTGAGTCTGTTCCTGTTTGATTGGACGAAGGCATTAGCCCTTCGAGGCTTAGATATAAAACTTGGTTTCAACTGTTTTCCTAAGCAGAACTAAAAATCATTAAATATGGATTTCTTACAGATCAGATGGCTTCAGTAAGAAATGTCACAGTTTTTCCTATAAATTAACCACCGAGATGATTCGAGTGGTCTGGGTTCTAAGGTCTGCCTTTTCTTGGGACGAGAACAACGAGAGGCTATGCCTAGAGCCTGTTCTTGTTTGATTTGGGTTGTAGGTTCTAGTCTTTCGGTGTTCCCGGACCCTTCATTGGGTCAGTGGTTGAGATGTTCGGCCTGTTTGGCCTGTTGAGTCAGCTGTTCGCAGTGGATGCGATGTCGGCCTGTTGAGGCAGTTGTTCGCAGTAGATGCGACGTTTGGCCTGTTTGGCCTGTTGAGACAGTTTCTCGCAGTGGATGCGACTTGGTGCCATGAGTTGGCAGAGTGTGATCTAGAGGTTGTTTCTCTGATTTAGTGGTGGAGGTGGTTCTCCCACTTAGCCTTGAGGATCTTGGGGTTCTGGCAGATCGAGTCGTGGAGGTTTTCCCGACTCAGCCATGGTCGTGCATTATCAGATTGAGTCGTTGAGGGTTCTCCGACTTAGCTGTTTGAGTCGAGGTTCTTTTTCCGACTGAGTTGTGTTTTGAGCTTGGAGTTACCGATCTGTTTGATCGTGGATCATAGCCTGCATGAGCCACATTTGGCTTGACAGAGATACTTTACAGAGATACTTTACAGAGATACTTGAGATGGGTTACTTTTTACTCGAGCGGGTCGCTCCCCTCGAGTGCCACTCCGGAGTAGGCGAGACCGGGTTGTTATACCGGCGTGAGATTGAGCTTCTCTATCGCGACTTGTCGTTGCATTTGTCCCTCTGGCTGTGCTGGTGTTGGCAGTCATGGACGCCCTACGTAAGTCCGCTCCTCCGGGACGTAACGGCAGTAGATCCTACGTAAGTCCGCTCCTCCGGGACGTAACGGCAGTAGATCCTACGTAAGTCCGCTCCTCAGGGACGTAACGGCAGTAGGTTGGCGCAGGCTTGACTGGACCCGAGGAGGCAGTCAGTTCAGATTGAGTGATCAGAGATGAGAGTTAGTTGTGGCATCATGTTCTTTCTGTCCCACTCTTTGAGCATCTAGATAGAGGCATAGTAGCTGTAGAGTTTACTTTTCCAGCTTTCCTTACAGCACTGCTTTTGTTACTTTATGCCTCTAGTGGACTTAGTGGGCAGACCGTCGGGCTTGTTGGCGGCACCCACTGAGAACTACTTGGGACGTAGTTCTCACACCCGTCGTGGTGTCTTTTCCCACAGGAACTTCTACTCTGGTTCCTGTTGTTCCTGTTGCTGATCCTTCTGACCGAGCGAGGGAGTCGCGAGCTAGTTCCCTACCCGTCGTTGGAGTGTAGCGGTACCCCTTCAGAGGAGAGCTTCAGTAGATTAGTTATTTTATTTTTCCTCCTTTGAGAGACTGTTGTAGTGAGGATTGTTATGTATTGAGAGCCTGTACACTGATGTATTTATTGGAGTTACCTCCCGGTTGAGTTCTGAGTTTGTATATGAGGATTCTGCATGATTATCATTTTTGGGAGACGGACATTGTTGTGTTATTTCCAGTTGTACAGTGATTGATTTAGTTATACAACAGATTTTTTATTTATAGCTCTGATATCTGTTTAGCTGTAGTACTTTTCTTGCAGGTAGGACGCTTCACCTATGCGGGTTTGGCATAGGTGGCGGATCTGTTGGCGAGCCGGGTCGCAGTTTCGACCCCGGGGCGTGACACCTACCCTCACTTACAAAAGAAATTCCCACTCCGTCCCAGCATTTTGGTCACTGGGTACCGGTACACGGGTTCTAGGTACCGGTACGCAGCACTTAGTTTCGGTACCGAGCCTTTAGTTCAGGTACAAATCCCACGAAACCTCCAACCCGAGAGCTGAAATTTTCTGTTTTGCATGGGGTACCGGTACCCAACCTTTAGTACCGGTACCTAGGGACTTAGAATATTTTTGGTCATTTTCCAATCCGAGGGCTTACTGTTTGGGTTTTTATTAATTGGTTCCGGTACCCAATATTGCGTTCCGGTACGCAATGCAGCTTGAAACTTCACAAATCTGAAGCTTCAAATTTGCGCGTCGTCAAGTCACTTTTCGATCCGAAGGCCTTCGCTTCGAACCAAAACACTCCGAATTCACCCGTAAACATATTTTAAACATGTTAGAAGCGATTTCACCGCACTTCGCTATTTCGTGGAGTCGGTGCACTACATCTCGGCTGTTGAGTACCACCGGCCAGTGGGTTAATGCAGCGAGTTGGTTGAATTCGCTAGTGTCTCGAGATTCGTGGGGGCTTTACTAGTTGAGTCATTAAGAGTACTCCAATCTTTGTGTGAGATGCTTGAGGATTTTGAGTCTGTCCGTTCTGAGTGAGAGAGTGTGGATTTTGACTACAACCTGCATGTGCCATTGTTCGATATTCTATACAGCGTCATTTTCCTCAGGTGGGGTCGCTCCCCATGAGATACCGTAGTGGATGCGATGGTTGGCCTCATGAGGCAGTTTTTCGCAGTGGATGCGATGTTGGGCCTGTTGAGGTAGTTTTGCGCGAGGGGTGAGTTAGTCCGTGTGGGACGCCCTACGTAAGTCCAGCCCTCCGTGGATGTAATGGCAGTGGGTAGGCGCAGGCTTGACTGAACCCTATGTTGCAGTTAGTTCGATTGGGTCGATTGAGCACCTTGTGTTCGAGTGGTTGCATGTATTTTCATCAGTATCACCTATTGAGCATTTAGATAGAGGCATGGTAGCTGTAGAGTTATTTTCCAGCTTTCATATTCAGTTTTACTGTATTGTTATCTTATGCCTCTAGTAGACTTAGTGGGCAGACCGTTGGTCTTGGAGACGGTACCCACTGAGAACTACTGTAGGATGTAGTTCTCACACCCTCTGTCGGTAACAGTTTTGCGGAGGCTTTCCTTCCGTCCCTGCTCTAGTTGGCTCGACGGATCAAGGTGAGGGAGTCGCGAGATAGATCCCTACTAGAGTTGTTCTTTATGGTGAGATAGATGTACCAACCCGGATTGTCGGTTTTATTATACACTGTTGTATTTTATGATTGTGAGGCCCCAAAATTCCCGCGTTAGGATTATTGCTTGATCGACAGCTTCTGGAGGCTTAAGTTGAGTTTTGGAAGTGTTTGTGTGCATATTGGACCCAAGAATTGGACTCATCGCGAAATTTAGGTTAAGAACACTTATTTGGATGCCTTCGGCAAATTTTAGAAATGAAATTTGGCAAAACAAACAGCGGATTTGGATTCAGCGCGCGAAAACGATGAAAATTGATTATTTACTTGTATTTTTCGGAGCCCGGTCGCCAAAACACGAATTTCGAGGCTTTGGAGCACTGTTCCGGCGGCCGGAGTAGCGCCGGCGGCGACGGCAGGCGGCGGAGTGCGGCGGCGGGCTGAGGTGCAGCCGCTCGGTTCCACCGGGCGAGGCGTGCACCGGGGACTTGGATGCGTGGCGGCTTCCGGTTGGCCGGCGCAGCAGGCGTGGTCCACGGGGTCGCGCGGTGGTGCATGGACCGGGGCAGGGCCACGTGGCGGTCGCTGGTTGGCCGGTCCATGTGCGCTCGGTCTACGGAAGGAGCGGAGCAGGTACCTCGGGCTACGTGCGCGGCGTGGTCGGCGGCAGCGCGGATGCGCGCACGTGGGCGCGCCGACCGAGGCGCCGAACGCGGGCGGGATCTGCGCGGGGTGCGGCCACGCGTCGGCAGTTGGTTGGGCGCGGTGGCTGTTGGCTGTTCGGGGGACACGTGGCGCGCTGTGGTTGATTCGGGCACGGATGGTTTGGGTACATTTTGGGGTTCCTGTAGCGCCCGGATGTTTTGGGCGCCCGAATATGGGGACATATATGGTATTTTGGCAATTGTTCTTTGGAGACTATAAAAGCTCCCCTTTGGGCTGCATTTTTGGGCCCTTTCCCGAGCTCCTCTGTGACTGAGCCTTTAAGCACTATTGTTCCTCTTCTTATGCTCTATCTTGTGAGGGATTTACAGAATTTTTGGAGGCCTCGACATCCGCATTTTCTGCGACGCGGCGCACTGCGACGTTTCTTGGATTTTGGCATCCACCGTCACTTTTCGGCCCGTGAGGCACTCTGGATTCCTCCGATGGTATTTTGAGCTGATTTTTACGGCAGCGCGTTCATGAGAGGTACGCCTTCGATTTCTGTCTTGATCTTTTCACCTCATTTTGGATTCTTGGCACGGTTCCCGAGGTGTTTTGTGACCTCTTTTACTGCTGTGAGATTGTGGACAACGGTGGAGTAGTCTTAGGATTTCTTAGTCTACGAGCATCGGATTGAGGTGTTTAAGGACTCGATTGATATCTACGCTTCGAGAGGAATGCACCCGTATTTTTAACGGAATTTTTGGGGGACTCTTTGAAGGTGATATTTATGCTTCTTTTGGACTGGTTTCCTACAGATTTCTGTTTGTGATAATTAGGCATACCCGCGTTGTTGTATTTATATCTTGGCCTACAGGTGTCGGAACGGGACGTATAAATACACGATTTGTATCTACTCGTCGCGAGGATCACAACCGTGATTTTTTGGGAATTTTTGGAGGACTGTAAATAGGTGAGAATCCCCCATCTTCTCTGCTGGTTTGGAAAACAGCGTGTGCTGTTTTGTGTGTTGTTTGTTGGAACAGTGGACTTGATTGTGTACTAAGAGGGCAGTTTCAGCGGGTTTTGGATAGCGTGTGACTGCGCACTTCACCGACTTCGGCTTTGCCTGCGGAAAGCGTTTCAGGTGGGTTGCCTTGTCCCAAGAACCGGTGGACGGTTCTTTGATTATATATGTTAGAATGCATGCATGTGAGTACCCATACATGGTTGAAGGGTAAGCTTAGGAATGATAATTGTATCAGGGAATTACAAAATATTTATTCATGTTATGACTTTGGGAACTAGCAAGTTTGGATATTCAAGTTGATGGTTGAGGAAAGCTTACCTTCTCGGATTATTACTCTTTGATTGCTAGCATGCAGGATTTAAGATACAACTAAACAAAATGAGATGTAAGCATGGAAATGGCCTTGATTATGTAATTGATGCTTACTTGACTACTGTACATGCTTAGAGGATTTGAGATCTAGCATTCTTGATGACTATGTTCATGTTATACTAGATGAGATAGAGTTCATGCTCGATTACCCTTTGGCATATTTATGTGGAACTGATATATTATAGTAGCGATTTATTAGCATGCCATGTTAGCACATATCCTTTCGTGAGGACTGATCATTCAAGGGGACAGGATGATGCAGCTATATGCGGATATTACTCTGAGGAGTTATTATGGATTATGGATCATGGATGTTGGACAGGTGTAGTTCATTAGTGATTCTGGCATGTGCTTATATTTATGTGGAGCTACTATTTGTTATATTTGTTTTATCTTCCTTGAGGACAAATGCATGCTTGTATGGACATCTAGATAGGCCATCTTTTACTGCTAC
Organism: Tillandsia leiboldiana; assembly: GCA_029204045.2. Classification (NCBI taxonomy): domain Eukaryota; kingdom Viridiplantae; phylum Streptophyta; class Magnoliopsida; order Poales; family Bromeliaceae; genus Tillandsia; species Tillandsia leiboldiana. The sequence continues at coordinate 5,914,152 of CM055066.1, forward strand.
ACTATCTTATTAGAACTTGACTTAGGAGAAACCATGTTTTGTTTCCTTTCTCCTTATTGGTTAGTCTTGTGGTTCATGTTGCTCGGGTTCGAGCGGGGGTTTGGGATAGTGTAGTCGGAACTGTGTGTCTGGGACAGGTTGGATTAGATCGTGGACTTGTGGGGTTTTGCGGCAACCGCGGATATTGGGCGATTGACCGGATATGTCCTGGTGCATCAGATTGGGTATCAGATTTTCTCTAGTGGATGGAGTTTCCCACTTATTGTTTACTGTTGTTTCAATTTGGGGATCGGGTTTCCCTTTAGTGGATGAGTTTTTCCACTTTGATCAGAGTCATGATCCAGTCCTGCTATATCATGATACTTGTTACAGTGATACGTATTACAGTGATACTTGTTACAGAGATACTTTACTCGTGTGGGTTGCTCCCCTCGAGTGCCACTCCGGAG
>CM055066.1:5914610-5942518 GCA_029204045.2 Tillandsia leiboldiana
TCCTCGATCAGATGAGATAAGGAATGTTGAAGTTTGATCCCAAGGCCGCTGTGATGACTCGGACTTTTGTAGAAGCTTTTGCGGCTTTATCAGTGACTACAGGAAACTCACACAGTGTTATGGAGCTTGTAGTATCGAAATTGGATTTTTAAAATGGACCCGGCGCGAAAATCGGATCAAGTGGGCCTTTTCGGGGGCTTTCGGCAAAATTTCGGATGAGAATTTGGAAAATCGGACAGCGGATTTGGACTCAGCGCGCGAAAACGATCAAAATGGTGTATTCACTTTATTTTCGGCGCCAAAGTACTGTTCACGCCGGAACAGTAACTCCGGCCGCCGGAAAATACTGTTCCGGCGACCGGCGGCAGGCGGCGAGCGGCGGCGCACGGCGGAGCACAGCGGCGCAGCGGCGGAGCAGGGCCGCGGGCAGCGCGGGCAGGCGCGAGCGGGCGCGGGCAGGCGCGCAGGTGGGCGGTCCACAGAATAGGCGTGCACCGGGAGCACCGAAGATTCTGAATGCCACGTGGCAGCCTCTGATTGGTTGGACGACGTCAAAAGAGGCGGCGGCGGCTGTGACACGTGGCATCTCCTGATTGGTCGACAGGATCCGGAAGACCCGGTGCGTGGACCGGGCTCGTGCGCCCCGTGGACCACGTGGGGCGTGTCGGCCGCCGGTTGGCGGGCGCCGCCCGCGTGGCGGGCGAGGCGCCGCCCACGTGCGCCACGCGGCGCCCAGCCATTGGCGGGCGCCGCTGGTGCGGTGTTCGGGCGGGAACACGCGGCGGCGCCCGACTCGCGGGCGCCGCTGTTCGCTGTTCGGGGGTGACGTGTCGCGCCCGGGTGATTCCGGGCGCTGGTCGCGGGCCGGGCTGCGGCCCATTCGGGCGCCCGAATTCGGGGGTGCGCCCGAATGTTTGGTGGGCTATAAATAGCCCACCACCCCTCTTTTCTTCTGCTTTTTTCGAGTTTTAGAGAGAGAATCTGAGGGTGCGGCCTTAAGAAGACTTCTTCCTCTCTCTGTCCTCCATCTCTCTAGGAAGTTTTGGAACTTTTGGAGTTACCGACAGCGAGTCATCTGCGACGCGGCGCGCTTCGACGTTTCCCTTTTTCGGCCCATTTTCGTCGCAGTTCAGTCAGAATTTTCCTGTGCGCAAATCAAGAGGAATTTTTGGACGATTTCTTTCACAGCGTGTTCCTGTGAGGTAAAGCTTCGATTTCTGTGTTGATCGTTTTGCTTTATTTTGGGTTTTTGGCATGGTTCCCGAGGCATCTTTTGACCCCATTTTCTGTGATGGATTTCCTAGACAACATGGGCTTGTTGATTTTATATCTTGGCGTAGGAACATCGGATCGAGGTGTTTAAAGAGTCAATTTTGATCTACTCGTCGCAAGGAACGTCCCCGTATTTTTCTTGTATTTTTTTCTGAATGTCCCGAAAGTGAGAAATCACTGTTTTTCCAGAGTTTAGTGCTACAGTTTATTTGGGGGGATTCTTTAGGGATGGTTACCTTGTCGAATTTATATCTTGACCTGCAGAACTCGGATTTGGACATGCAGGTACTCGTTTCGAAGGTATCGACGCGAGGATCGCTGTGATATTTTTATTGGAATTTTCTGGGCATTTTCAGCAGGTGAAATAAGGGCATCTTTGGGACTGATTTCTGTATGTGTATGCGGGGGTAGTTTTTGGGATTTATGGACTTTATGTTGTACCCAGGAGAGTTGCGGGTATTACTGGACCCTTTGGAGTAGGAGATTTGGATTTCCTGGTATTTTCAGCTGTGGGATTTGGACAGTCAGCTCTTCAGGTGGGTAGTTGTTGCTTACCTCTTACTGTGATTTACTCACTAAGTTTATTTAGAGGATTCCCCGTTTGGACTTATTGATTGATTACCATGCATGATTGAATGATATAAATGCGAGCCTATCATTTGAGATTAATTATGTGGATATAGCATGTTGGAAATATTATTGGGATAATATTGTTGTTGGAATATGATCATTGAGATATTTTAATAGTGATAATTAACATGCCGTGTAGCACATAGATTTTATGAAAGTTGGTTAAATGGATTAAGTATTGGGACATGATGACATATCTATGTGCGGGTACCACTTTGGGATTTATTATGGACCAGGGATTATATACATGTGTAGTTGACTGATGATTTTAGCATGATGGTTATATTTATGCGGAGCTATTATTTAATACACATGTGGAGTTATTGTTTGATACACTTTCTTTTATCTTTCTTGAGGACTGTTGCATGCTTGTTTGGACATCTAGATAGGCCACTATTTATTGCTACACTATCATATTGGGATTTGACTTAGGAGAAACCATGATTGTTTTCTTTCTCCTTCTCATTTTGACTTTTTGATTCATATTGCTCGGGTTCGAGCAGGGGTTTGGGATAGTGTAGTCGGGACTTTGGAGTCTGGGACAGGTCGTACTTGATTATGGATTGTGGGGCATTGTGGTAACCGCGGATATTAGGCGGTTGACCAGATGTTGGTTATTTCATCAGATTGTGGACTTGTGGGGTATTGCGGTAACCGCGGACATTAGGCGGTTGACCGGATGTTTACCTTTGCATCAGATTGGGGTTTTCTTTAGTGGAGGGGTTTTCCACTTTGATCATAGTCATGATCCAGTCCTGCTTTTATGATACTTATGACATGGTTACTTTCCTCGTGTGGGTAGCTCCCCTCGAGTGCCACTTCGAAGCGTGCGGGGTACCAAGTGGGTACCGGACGGCATTGACTCGTTGCTATCACTTTGGCGCGGATCAGGTTGCACGATGATGATAGCGGTAGCAGGCGGTACCAGTTTTTACTGGTGGCTAGATTAGGTTTATTTGGACAGATGCGGTTACTGATGCATACATACAGTCATACTTTTTGGCACTGCATTTAGAGGCATACTATGTCACGCCCCGAGTCCGCCAATTTGTACGGTTCGGGCACGCCAACAGATCCGCCAATCGGGTAAGACCTTTTCCTACCCGAAAGGAACGGTTACATCCATAATAATACAACAAGTGTATGCGGAAGCTCAATATCAGAGTACTAAAAATCGCTATAAATTAAAACTTTCATTCAATAACAACAGTTAAAGCGGAAATGAAAGCATATAAGAGTGAACCATGCATTGCTTTATTACACTTTACATCTTTGAACTTGCCAATAAAATTATTACAATTCTTTTACATCATTGCCTCACCATACAAGGTTCACTCAAGAAATATAAAAATGGGATACCTCTGCTAGACCCTCTAGGTCTCTATGCTGCTGGGCCCTTGCCCCTGTCGCATGCCTCGCCGTCTGCATCTGAACCGTCGCAACCGCTGCATCCATACCCGAACCTGTGGGGGGGAGTCACCCAAGGGGTGTGAGAACTACGACATAGTTCCTAGTGGGTTCAACCACCGAGATAAAGTGTCCTACACCACTTGGTCCAATGAAAGCAATAATAATAGTGCTAGGAAATTAAAATCCTCAAAATCAACATGCAGCTATGCACAATAATATATCACTATCTCTATATACTCATCAACCCAGCACTACTCTGTCTAGTCATATCAGGCTACTAAGCACCAACTCGACCACTATGCCGTTATATATAAGGTCAAACTAACCCGGCCATCTTGGCCACTCAAATTTCTCTTTTTCTTTACATTCTGGTGCTTTAGTTCAAGTTAACCCTCGAAAATTCTTATCCAACGGGCCCCAGCCCGGTAGTCCTGCTACCATAAGATAAGATTTCTAAGGTTGCCGATAACACCCGCAAGTGTTACCCCGTCCTACGGAAGAAACGTCCCGAACGGGTCTCTACCCGGGAGAGGGGCACTGCCTGCAACTCCAACATGGGCCGCGTTTCACTCCGTAGAATCTTTATATTTTCTTTCTTTTCTTTTCTTTTTCTTTTTCTTTTCTTTTCTTTTTCTTTTTCTTTTTACTTTAGTTCTTAGCCTCTTTGCCTTTGAACACTTGCTTCTCTTTCTCATTCGAGCTTACAGCTCCCTTTTTGCCACTGGCAAATCTCTTTCTCTTTTCTTTGAGCATTTAGCTCTTTGCTTTCACTTTAAGCCTTTCGAAAGTATCTCGTCCGACGGGTCACTGCCCAGGGAGTCCTGCTCCACTTGACGAGTCTCAAATTCGAAGGTGCCATTTACATTTTCTTTATGCTTTTTAGCCACTTTTAGCTTTCTTGTAAACTTTGTCTTTTACGACATCTTATTTCTTATCCTAGGTCTCGCCATCAGGATAACTAGGAGTCACTTGGACTCTTAAACATTTCTCTTTTATTTCTTTAACTCAAATTGAAGTTAAAGTTATTGTCCATTTGCCCAGACACCCTATGACTTTCTAGGGTGGTATTTGTTTAGTTCTTTAACCTTGGGATCTTATCCCGCTTTCCTGATTCCTCACTGAATCCTAGAGTTCACTTAACTCTATTTTTCTGTTCCACTTTAACTTAGAGTTACACTGACTCTAATATCCTGTCTGTGAGTTCAAACTCCACTAGTTCACCTTAGGTTCCCTTTACCTAAGTTCCATGTCATACTTGTCCTAGAGTTCCTTGACTCTATGCTGATCACTAGTTCACCTTAGGTTCTCTTTACCTAAGTTCCATGTCATGCTTGTCCTAGAGTTCCTTGACTCTATATTGATCACTCTATCCAGTGTCCTTAGGTTATTACCTAAGACCATGCCACTCATCCATCCTAGGATAACTCCTAAGTTGATGTCACTCGTCAAACCCCTATACTAGGTTTTCTCCTAGTCTTACTACCAACACATGTTGTTCCCTTATGTCACGTGATTCCTAGGGTTATACCCTAACATGATCACAGTCATCACATAATTATTCATTTCTACGCATGCAATTATTTTCATATCCATCATAACAATAATATTTATCCTCTATGCATGCAATTATCATCAATTTAGATAAGTCAAGAATTGCATTTTTCCCCTAATTCTTTTTACACATGCAAATTAATTATCTCCTTTTTGGCAACCAACAGTTGCATTTTCCATCTGTGTCCATCTACACATACCGGTTTATCCCCTATTTGGATAAATCATAAATGTCACTTTTCCTCTAAATATCTCTACACATGCACATTTATCATCTGTCTTTGGCAACCAACAGTTGCACTTTTCATCTGTATCTCTCTACACATGCAATAATAATCATAATTACCTAACGCCTCTAACAGGCTACTATCATGCTTTTAGATCGAAAAGCAAAGGAGCAAGGGGAGAGGTCACCCAATTTCGGCAAAATCCCCCACCTCGATGTTTTCCCCTGTTCTTGAAAGAGACGAATTTTTGCTTTTTGATCTCCGAGGTTTTCCCTAAATTGTAAGGAAAGAAAAAATTATGAAGCAACAGCTGTACATAACTCACTAACTCCAACAAAACGATAAAACTGAACCTCTTTGACAACTAAAAGGGAAAAATCCCTATTTGATCACTTTCTCACAAAAAGACTATTTTTGGATTGGCTAACAAAAATGGGAGAAGAACAATCCCCCCTTGACATATTGCCAAAGAGAAATTTGCTCTCTTTGTCCATGGGCCAAAATGCTCCAAAAATTTGGAAAAAACTCAATTTGAGCAATTACTCCAATTACCGATTTCGCACATTAGCAAAAATCAAGAATTTACATTCGAAAATTGGAGAGAAACCCAATTTGAGCAATTCCCTCCAATTACCGATTTTGCACATTGGCAAAAATCAAGAATTTACATTCGAAAATTGGAGAGAAACCCAATTTGAGCAATTTCCTCCAATTACCGATTTTGCACATTGGCAAAATTAAGAAACTACATTCAAAAATTTGGGAGAAACTCAATTTGAGCAATTTCCCCCAATTGTTGATTTTGCTCATTGAAGAAAAGAGAAGAAGAAGAAATTTTCTTCCTTCTTTTCTTTCTTCTTCCTTTCTTTTCTTTCTCCTCTTTTTTTTTTTGTCAAACCAACTCCTGCTGCTGGGCAGCAGCTTGCACAGCTGCTGCCCTACAGCAGCTCTTGCAGCTGCTTATGCAGCTAGTTCAGCTGCATAAGCAGCTGAAACCTGCTGCTGCTGCCCAAGCAGCAGCAGCAGCAGCTAGGCTCGCTGCCAATGCAGCTGCTCATGCAGCTGCTTGGCAGCTGCCTGGCTCCATGTGCAGCCACCCCCTTTTTTTCTTTTTTTTTTTCTTTTTTTTTTCTTTCTCTTTTGCCTTCCCAGTTCTGCTGCTGGTGCAGCTGCTGCTGGCCAGCAATGCCAGCAGCATTGCTGCTGCTGGCCAGCAGCCAGCAGCATTGCTGCTGCTGCCAAGCAGCAGCAGCAGCTGAGTAGCTGCATGCGCAGCTGCTTGGCAGCTGCTGCTGCTTGATGCAGCAGCAGCAGCAGTTTTTTTTTCTTTTTTTTTTTTTTTTTTTCTTTTTCCTTTCCCTGCATAAGAAAGAGGAGAAGGAGGAAGACAAGAGTACCTATTTTTGAAGAACTGAGAGAAGGAGGGAGATTATCTTCTCTTCTTCTTCTTCTTCTTCTTCTTCTTCTTCTTCTTCTTCTTCTTCTTCTTCTCCCTTTCTTTCCTCTTCTTTCTTGTCCTTTCTTTCGTTTCTTGCTCCAGCAGAAAAGAGGGAGAGAGAGAGAGAGAGAGAATAAATGCCCTGCAGGTGGTGGTTGGAGGGGAACTGTGAAATTACACTTTTGCCCCCAACTTAGAATTTAATTCCCAAAACTGCCCTCAATTCTGCAGTTTTACACCTGCAGAGAACAATTTCGGATACCCCTCTTTCTCCGTGTTTTGCTGTCAACTGAAAAATCGGAATCGAAATTTTCTTTCTCCCTTTTATTCTACAAATTTTTCTTAAACTCTCCACGATTTCTTTTAGATTTTTGGGCTACTCTAAGCCCTCGAAAGAGAGCCCCGAAAAAGCTTCGTGATAAACTGCACTGTTAAAAACTGCAGTTTCAGAATTCTTGAAGCATTTTTCCTCGCTTCGTTCTCCAATTTTCCTTTAATCGCTCACCTCGGTTTTTCACCCCTTTTAATTAGAAAACTTTTGTGAGACACCCCACGATTTCTTTTAAATTTTTGGGCTACTTTAAGTCTCCGAAACAGGGCTCCGAAAATGCTTCGTGATCACAATTTCAGAAATCTCAGAATTTTTGCTAAGTCCTCGGGGTTCAAGTCACTTTTCGACCCGATGCCCTTCGCGTCAGCCCGAAACGCGCCGAACTCGACTGTAATCATATTTAAAATATGTTACAAGTCTTCTCGCCGCATTTCGCCATTTTGCGAATTCGGCAAACGTGGGTCTACATTTTACAAGCTTGAAGCTTCGATTTCCAACTACAACTCACTTTTCGACTCGATGACTTTTGCATCGATTCGAAATGCTTCCAACTCACTTGCAATTACATTTGAAATGTGTTACAAGTATTTTTGCTGAGTTTCGCTATTTCGCGAAAATTGCCAAACAAGGACCTGAGCTTCTCAATTGAAGCTTCATATTCTCAACTCCAACTCACTTTTCTCTGAATTCAATAAAAATAGTATTTCATACCATTTTTATTTGTATTATTTATATACCATAAATCTGGTACATTATATACTAGTGGTGGTTCCTTTTTATTTGTAGTCTTATAGCTTACCACTTTCTTCATTCTTTGCCTCTGGTAGACTTAGTGGGTACGTCGGAGTTTGAGGCTTTACCCACAGGGGGAGGCTACTGGTTTACTAGTGGTTCTCACCCCCACTGTTGTTTTTCTCTCTTTCTTTTCCTTGTTTTGCAGAGTCTTCTGCGGGAGCTGCTGGGCCATCGGCAGCTGATCGAGGTGATGGGATCGCTGAGTAGATAGATCTCCTGTGAGGCTGTGAGCTGCTGTTAGACAGATATTGTACCCCTTTTACTCAGACTGTAGTAGTTCACTTTTATTTTGGGGTCTGGCTTTGGCCAACTGGGTGTATTATTTTGGTGAGCTGGGAGTTTATTGTATATTTTTTACAGTTTTTATTTCCTTTCCAGTCTGAGATATTATGTAGTTCTTTTAGTTCAGTTCTGTATTATGCTCTTTTATTGTACATTTATATCTGAGCAGGTTACCGACGCTTCGTGTACATGGGAAATTCCGTGTGCACGGCGGATCTGTTGGCGAGCCCGGGGTCTGGTTTCCACCCGGGGCGTGACAGCCGCTGTGGGATTTCCCAGAAGATAAAGGAATAACATCCTATCCCATCGAAGAACTTTTGTTTGCATATTTGGAAGAATGTTGTAACATGTAATGAAATTTAGAAATCGGTACTCAAGACGGAGTTGTTTGGACTAGACAGATTTTTCCGTTGATTGAGTGCCTTCCAGACATATTCCCTGTATAACTGTTTGCCACATTGTGTTTGTCAAGCTCCTTCCTGTCAAGTAGTTAATCCCTGATCTGCTCGCTTGCATCCCTAAGACTTCCCCAATTAACTGTGGAGTTATTTTGAGTCTTGTCCCTTGGATGTTTGTGTAAAACTGCATAGAACCGACTTCATCTTCCTGAAGATGTCGTGCATTTGTGTAAAAGGTCCTCACGCGATGCAGACAATAGCCAAGCATCTCTGGAAATCTACAGATCTGAATAAGATTGCCTTGCTCAATTAGTTTGCCAAATTCTGGTGAGTGATCTCGAAGAGCACCAACATTGACATGCCTTTCGCCAATGCATTCCCGATTTTCAAATGCTCTACGGCGGTCAGTATTAACAACTACTTCTTCCAAGCGAGGTGGAGAATCAGGAGCCACCGGTTCATTAATTTCAACACCTCGTGCTCGTCCAAGCCGTCGAGCAAGTCTTTTTCTTTTAATTGAAATGGATGATGAAGTCATTGGTGCTTTTCCTTTATCCACAGCAGTTTTTCCTTTTGAAGAAACAGGGGTCTTCCGTGTCGACTTAACAGGCGTCGTTTCCTCATCCATTAATTCATACCAATTCACCTCATCTTTTTCCGGTTCAGTCTCTGAATCATCAAGAAAAACACACTCCCCTTTTCGAAGAGTTTTCTTTGCTCTTTTTAATTTATTCGTCGCTCTCGTGTGCACCATAGCAGAGAGAAGGAAGATTATCCATGTGATCACCATAGCTGCTAATGCTTGTGAGAGAAAAATCCTGCGAACAACAACTTAAGAACACGAAAAGAAAATTGTTGATTTTCAAAAATTTGAGAAATTGTACCCAAACAATCATCATCATGTAGAGAGACTAGAAATCAAATTAGTTTTGCAAAAAGAATTTTAAAAATAGATCAATCCCAAGTTTTTCAAAAATTCTCATTATATGCCCTAAAACCGAATTTTCAGAAATCGAAGCCTAAAAATCCGTTAATCAAGAGAATACCTAGCATATAATCAAAACTAATCTACCCAGAGTTCTTATTTCAAAAGAAATTTGATCAAAAACCAATCTCAAACGAAAAAGATACAAGATTGCCATCACGTTTTGAGCAAAAATATGAAAAACTGTGAAAAACTGAGATTTTGATCATAAGAACTCACTTTGAATCGAAGAAGATGGGTTGGGAAGGCTCCAAGACGATTGTTTTCTAGAGAGAGAGGGTTTGGAGACTTAGAAATAAAAGATTGAAGTAAAAGGAAATCAAAACCCTTTTGTTCTATATAAAATCCTAGCCGCAGTCCGGACTGCCTCAAGAATCCAGTCCGGATCGGCTTACCCGCAGGAATACCTGCGTTCGGGGTCCGGATCGGCTTGTCCAGTCCGGACCGGCTCCAAACTTTTTCTTCAGAAAAATTCAGAAAAATTCCAAAAAATCCAGAAATGATTGTAAGCACTTTTGTGTATCAACTTTAAATGAAAATCATCGTTTCATATTAAAAGAAATCGATTATACAAAATCTATCAATAATATCCAAAAATTGAAACGAAAATTTATAAAAATTAAATCCCTTAAAGTTGAACATCTTCAATCACATCTAATATGATCTTATGAGTAATGCCTTTATCAAATCATCAATTTGGTAAAGAAAATGAAATACCAAGATCAATAGATGTTTGAAATCCTAAATATGTTAGATAATGTATCTAGTCAATCTGTTGAAGAGAGTGGCTCTTTGAGCATCTTTCATTAAAAATCCCACCTTATACCAACCTTGAAATTTGACAGAGTCAAGTATTTCAACATGCATTCTATCTAATCAACCTTGAAAAACCATGCTTGGTATACATGTGGTAGCTGCACACAGTACTCGGACGACCGAGGTGGTAGTCCTTTCCTCCATGTGGTGGTAGTTTTCACACTCCTCATTGGGATGCAACTCTTTCCACATCTTTTGAGCATAGCAATTTTTTATTAACTCCCCCTCAATTGGCTATCAATTATTTAAAATATAAAGTATTCAACCAAAAATTGATCTCGATTTCATACTTGGCTCAATTGTCAAATAAGATAAAAACTAAACCAAGATATCATTTGAGAGAGAAATTGACTTTGATCAAAACAAAGATGACTTAATTGATATAAATGATCATTGCATCAAATGAATTATTATGATATCAAAAGTATAATAAATTTCTAAATATATAAAAGGATGCAGTTAAAGTCAATATAACTAATGCTCAATTTATGTTCTATGTACAAGCATAGATAATGAACAAAAATACAAAAACAAAACCTAACCTAAGCATTGGTTTCAAAAAGAGATTATTTCAAGAAAAGCATTCCAATTGCCTTACGCAAATGAATAAATCGTTTTTGATCCAAAGGTTTTGTTAAAATGTCAGCTAATTGATCCTCAGTTGAAATGTAGGAAAGTTGAAGAATATTTGATTCAACTAGCTCTCTCAGAAAATGATATCTAAGTTCAATGTGTTTTGTTCTTGAGTGCAACACAGGGTTTTTGGAAATGTTTATAGCACTTGTGTTGTCACAAAGAATGGTTACCGAAGTTGCTGAAATCCGGAAGTCGCTCAACACACTTTTCATCCAAATGAGTTCGGTTGAACAACTACCCGCTGAAATATATTCCGCTTCGGCAGTCGAGAGTGCAATGCAGTTCTGCTTTTTACTATGCCATGCAACTAGGCAATGGCCAAGATAAAAACATGCACCACTCGTACTTTTCCGATCATCCACAGATCCTGCCCAATCGACATCTGAATATCCTACAATGTCAAGACTTGTTCCCATAGGATACCAAATTCCAAAATTTATGGTTCCTTTGACATACCGGATGATCCTTTTCACCGCTTTCAGGTGATCCTCCTTTGGTGCTGATTGATATCTCGCGCAAATCCCAACACTAAAGGATATGTCCGGGCGACTAGCCGTGAGGTAGAGTAGACTTCCAATCATGCTGCGATAAAGCTTCTCGTCTACTCTTTCACTAAGAGATTCACTTCCTAATCCCTTATTGCTAGTTCCCATTGGAGTTGGAAAGTCTTTAGAATTTTCTAAATCAAACTTCTTGACCAACTCCAGTGCATACTTGGATTGACACAGATGAATGCCTTCTTCATTTTGTTTCACTTGCAATCCAAGGAAGTAAGTCAGTTCGCCCATCATGGACATCTCAAATTCGCTCTCCATGGTTTCAGCGAATCTAGAAGCATCATTATCTCTTGTTGCACCAAATACAATGTCATCGACATAGATTTGTGCCACAATGAAGTTATCCTGATAATGCTTCACAAAGAGAGTCCGATCCGCTCCCCCTCGAGTATAGCCCTTCTCCAAAAGGTGCTTTGTCAACCTTTCGTACCACGCTCGCGGTGCTTGTTTTAGACCGTAAAGAGCCTTTTTCAAACGAAAAACATGGTTAGGTTGTTTATGGTCTACAAAACCTTTCGGTTGAGCCACATAAACTTCCTCGTTCAAAAACCCATTTAAAAATGCGCTCTTAACGTCCATTTGAAAGAGTTTTATTTTAAAATGACAAGCAATAGCGAATAAAATACGAATCGACTCGAGTCTAACTACCGGGGCGAACGTTTCATCAAAGTCTATACCTTCAATTTGAGAATAGCCTTGAGCAACTAGACGTGCTTTGTTCCTGATGATGGTACCATCCTCGTTTTTCTTATTCTTGAAAATCCATTTAGTACCAATCACGTTGTGTTGCTTTGGAGGCTTCGTTAATTCCCAGACTTTGTTTCGTTCGAACTGATGGAGCTCTTCCTGCATTGCTTCAATCCAGTAGTCATCCCGAAGAGCTTCATCAATGTTCTTTGGCTCGATCATGGAGACGTAACATGCGACTCCACAAATCAACTGTCTCCGAGTCCTGACTCCTTCGTGTGGGTCTCCAATAATGTTAGATTCTGGATGATCCTTGGAGATGCGTAACGTTTGAGGTAACGGAGTACTCGGAGGTACATGTGATAATCCCTGCACATCAGATAAACTTGAAGAACCATTAGATGCATCAACATTATCGGAAGAATTATTATGAGAAGATGCATTTGCAGGAGAATCATCATCTAGGGACATATCAGGGGTAGATTTATCAGATGCAAAGTGAAAAGCTTCATCTACTTTAACATTTATAGATTCTACCATCGTTTTAGATTCAAAGTTAAATACTCTATATGCTCTACTGTTTGTAGAATAACCAATGAAAATCCCTTCGTCACTTCGAGAGTCAAATTTTCCAAGATTTTCGCAGTCACGCAAAATGTAACAACGACTCCCAAAGATACGAAAATATTTGATATTTGGTTTTCTACAAAACCACAGCTCATATGGTGTATTTAAAGTTTCCAGGCACAAATACACTCGATTAATTACATAGACGGCGGTGTTCACAGCTTCAGCCCAAAAATATAACGGTAAATTCCGGCTATGAAGCATCACACGCGCCATCTCTTGAACAACCCTGTTTTTGCGCTCGACTACACCATTCTGCTGAGGTGTATAGGGTGCTGAGAATTCATGTTTTATGCCAGTGGAAGTGCAAAAATCAATGAATTTAGAATTAATGAATTCTCCACCTCTATCACTTCGAACACGAACGATCTTTTCATTTCTTTCAATCATAATACGATGACAAATCTCATGAAAAGAGTCGAAAGTATCTGCTTTCTCTTTTAAAAAAGTTACCCATGAATACCTAGAGAAATCATCAACCAAAAGAAAAATATACCATTTACCTCCTAAAGATGGTTGACGAGTCGGCCCCATTAAATCCATGTGCAGTAATTCCAAGGGCCGATTGGTACCAAGGTGGTTCAAGTTCTTGTGTGCAGCCCTTGATTGTTTTCCCTTTTGACAACCACCACACATAATGTTTTCCTTAAATAAAAGTTTAGGAACCCCTTTAACCACGTCTTTATTTGAAATGCTTGCTAGTTCCTTAAAATTTATGTGACCTAGCCTTTCATGCCAAAGAGTTTCATTATCCAAAGAAACTAGGTTACATTTTTCAAAAATTTTGTTTGAAACAACATAGCAATTATTTTGAGATCTAACCCCTTTCAAAAAGAATACATGGTCCTTATCAGTTACAATACATTCTACAGAAGAAAAATTAACTGAGAAACCATTGTCACAAAGTTGACTTATACTAATGAGGTTAGTCTTTAGGCCTTCAACAAATAAGACATTGTTCAAAACCGGGCCTTCTGGAATAGCGATTGTTCCTTTTCCAACAATTTTAGAAGAACGACCTTCTCCGAAAACAACATGTCCTCCGGAGATTTTCTCTAAAGTTTGAAAACAGTTTTTGTCACCGGTCATGTGACGGGAACACCCACTATCCAGATACCAAGACGAGTTGTCACAAGCATGTAAAGAAGTATGAACAACAAGACAAGGGAAGATTTCACCTTTGCGCACCCAAACCTTTTTCGACTGCGTCGGTAATGTTCGTGAAGTTATTCTCCTTGGTGAAAGCGTCTTGTTTGATTCATTGCTTGACATCGTCTTGCGAGGTGAACTACCAAGGCTCATTTTCTTTGAAAAATTTTCTTTTGATTTCCGGGGAATCGCCCTTTTGGTAGATATTGCAAGATGCGCTTGAGTTGATCGCTTTGCTCCCATCTTGCAATTTCTTCTAATGTGCCCTGTAAAACCACAACGAAAACATACCTTTGTTCTTGACGATCCCGAAGAGGGTGAGGTAGGGTTGTTGTCGTTGTATACAGTGATTTCCGTCGTCGTCGGAGGAGTTACCGACTGGGGCACAAAAACTGTTCCACTCGTAGGACTGTCGCCAGTTTGAGTGTATCCGAGGCCGAATTGGTTTGTTTGACCAAGACCAAGCATCTTATCCAACTTGCTCCTTCCAGAAGAAAAACGCTTTAAATCATCTTTTAGTTGGAAAATGGTCTTCGTCATTTTCATTTTCTCCTGTCGGGCCTCGGTATAGAGCTTCAAGAAGTAACCAGCTTTATCAATCATTTTTACATGTTCCTTCTCAAAATGCTCATTTTTCTCTTGAAGTGAAGCATTTGCTTTTATCAGGTTATCCCTTTCCACTTCAAGACCGGTCGAGAGAGAAGTTGCCCTTTTTACTTCTTCTTCGAGATCCTGCAATCTCTCTCTCAACCCCTTGTTTTTCTTAGCCAGTTTCTTTGAATCCCTCAAAAGTTTATAGTAGGCTAGAGCAAAATCTTCACCTTCAGAGTTACTCGATTCGTCGTCCGTTGTAGTTTTTTCAACCTGGGAGGAGTTGGACAATGAATCGGATGTACTTGCCATTAAGCACATGAAGGGTGAAGATGTGGACGCGTGGAACGCCGTTGCGTTATTCTCTTCATCACTTGAAGATGACTCAATTGACGTTGAGGTGTCATCCCAAGTGAAGGCTTGCATCGCTTTCTTCTTTGACGGATTCTTATTTGGACACTCCGTTGAGATATGGCCGTACCCTCGGCACTTGAAGCATTGGACTTGTCCCTCTGAGCTTTTCTTATCCTTTGAAATACTTTCTTGCTTTCTTGACTTTTGGCTTGAAAAACCTTTGCCTTTCTTCCACTTTCCGAAGGATGAAGTTTTACTTGAATTACCCCTTCGAAAGTTTTGGCGAAACTTTATTGTCAAGAGAGCAAGCTGCTTCTCAAAGTCCTCCATAGATAGGTTCTCGTCGTCGTCTGAGGAGGATGAATCCGCGTCTTCTTCTTTTGTTGTTTTCAATGCAAAACCTGAAGACTTAGAAGATGATGCCTTTCCCGAAGAATAGTTAGTAGGAAATGTCATTTCATAAGTTTGTAAAGAACCAACTAATTCTTCTATACGGATTTCGTCTGGGTGTTTAATAGTTTCAATGGCCGTAACCTTGGAACGAAATCTTTCAGGAAGAGTTCTTAGAATCTTTCTTACAATTTTAAATTCTGGAATTTTCTCTCCCAAGTTAGCATATGAATTCACGATGTCTTGCAATCGTGTATAGTAGTCTGTGAATGATTCATTTTCTGCCATGAAAATAGAGTCAAATCTGCTCGTAAGCATTTGCAGTTTTTGAATGTTCACAAGGTTAGTTCCCTCATGTGTAACTTGAAGAACATCCCAGATTTCTTTCGCAGTCTCACATGCCGAGACGCGAGAGAATTCCGTTTGTGACAAGGCATTAAATAAAGCGTTAATTCCTTTGCCATTGTAAGAAGATACATCAACCTCTTCCTTGGTCCATTTCAACCTAGATTTGATGGTGCGAACATCAGCAATAATTTCAGTTGGATTAGACCATCCTAACTCGATTGATTGCCACACCCGTTCGTCGATGGAAATTAAAAAGGCTTTCATCCGTACTTTCCAGTAGGCATAATTTGTTCCATCGAAGAACGGGGGTCTGTTGATGTTTCCACCTTCAACCATTGTTTACAACCCTATTCCCTCTCTGATACCACTTGTTGGGTTATGATTAATTGGATCTAAATAGGGGAAAAAACACCTAGAGGGGGGTGAATAGGTGTAAACAGTAAACACTCAAAAATCATTGCGCAATAAAACCCAATGAGGAAATGAAAAAATAACACGCACGATTTTTACATGGAAAACTCCAAACCGGAGTAAAAAACCACGGGACCGATAACACGGCGAAATCCACTAGAATTAAAACACGTACAAGGTGATATACCGTACTCACTTACGACTCAACCTTTTCCATACGCTCCTAGTAGATCTTCTTCGCTCGCTCCGCAACGCTCCTCGAATCCACGATTTGCGTCCAACGCCGAATCCACCGCGTCCAACGTCGAATCCACGACGTCCGACCGAATCCACGGTCTTCACCCAGTAGCACGTCTCGAATCCACGAACGTACCTCGCTCCGAATCCATGAGAGCGGTTGCACCTTGAATCCACAAGGCCACGCGAGTCCACGCGCCGATTTTGAAAAAATCGTTGTTTTTGGGTGGTGATGATCCGCCGAATACTTAGATTAGAAATAGATCGGAAATACCATCTAAGTATTCATTAATTTGATTCTTCTCAAAATCTGAGTTTGAAAACCTAGAATCAAATTAATCAATATAGATGAAGAAACATAGAATTAAATCTATTGATTTCCTTTCTTCTCTATATGTGGATCTTTTTCTTTTTACCGTCTTTTTGGATTACCCTAAAAATGAATCGTAGGGTTTATTTATAGGTTAGAAACCGTTGGAAGTGGATAAGAATCAAAAACTAACCTTTTTTGGAATTTTACAGGACGACGGTCCGGACTGGAATTATGGCGGTCCGGACTGTCGTAGCGAAACAGACTTTTTCCAGAAAACATACCTTCGGGGTCCGGACTGTAATTTCCACGGTCCGGACTGTTCATGCAATTCCTGCAAATTCCACGTTCGGGGTCCGGATTGAAGTGACCAAGGTCCGGACTGGAATTGCGCATGAACTATCCTATGTTCGGGGTCCGGACTGTAATGTCAGGTCCGGACTCTGAACATGTAGTATGTCCATTTTTTTATTTTTATGCAATTAAAAATTCATCCAAGTGTTTCTACACTATAAGAAGTATTCGGATCACCAAAAATATTTAGTTAAACGTACCTGATCCTTTTGAATTCTTCTTTCTTGAGATTGAGGTATATGATCAAAACTTCTTCATCTTCAATCTTCAAGACTTAATCAATTTCACGAAATACGCCAACACAAATTCCTTAACAATTCTGACATGTGTTTATATTTATGTGGAGCTGCTATTTGTTATATTTGTTTTATCTTCCTTGAGGACAAATGCATGCTTGTATGGACATCTAGATAGGTCATCTTTTACTGCTACACTATCTTATTGGAACTTGACTTAGGAGAAACCATGTTTTGTTTCCTTTCTCCTTATTGGTTAGTCTTGTGGTTCATGTTGCTCGGGTTCGAGCAGGGGTTTGGGATAGTGTAGTCGGGACTGTGTGTCTGGGACAGGTTGGATTAGATCGTGGACTTGTGGGGTTTTGCGGCGACCGCGGATATTGGGCAGTTGACCGGATATGTCCTGGTGCATCAGATTGAGTATCAGATTTTCTTTTGTGGATGGAGTTTCCCACTTATTGTTTACTGTTGTTTCAGTTTGGGGATCGAGTTTCCCTTTAGTGGATGAGTTTTCCCACTTTGATCAGAGTCGTGATCCAGTCCTGCTATATCGTGATACTTGTTACAGTGATACATATTACAGTGATACTTGTTACAGAGATACTTTACTCATGTGGGTCGCTCCCCTCGAGTGCCACTCCGGAGGTAGGCCATTGACCGAGCCATGTGTGCCGGTCTGATACTTATTTTGGGATGCGAGCCATGTGTGCCGATCCCGCGATTTCGAGCCATGTGTGTAGATTCCGCTACTGAGTTCTTGAGATACTGAGTTCGTGAGATTGATGACAGAGCAGGCAGTACCGGGTTTTATACCGGTTCATTTGATTGGGTTTATTCAGGCAGATACTTTTATTGTTGCACTCGTGCCTGGGGGCCAAGTGAAGTCTAGTAGCTGTGATTAGACCAGTGCTAGTGTTGTTGGGAGCTGTTTGGGTTGACGGTGATCCCGTGTCGTTGAGAGTACTTCGACCATTGTGCGAGATGTTGAGGATCTTGAGTCTTTCCATTCTGAGAGAGAGCGTGGATGTCGACTTTAGCCTGCATGTGCCACTATTCGATAGCGAGTTAGTCCGATTGGACACCCTACGTTGATACACTAGGGAGGCGCAGGCTTGACTGGACCCGATGTGGCAGTCAGCTCGATTGGGTCGATTGTGCACTTCATGTGCGAGTGGTTGCATACCTTTCATTGGTTTTCCCCTTTTGAGCATGTAGACAGAAGCTTGGTAGCTGTTGTGTATCTCCAGCTTTCTTGTTCAACTTTACTACATTATTATCTTATGCCTCTAGTAGACTTCGTGGGCAGATCGTCGGACTTGGCGGCGGTACCACTGAGAACTCCCTTTTGGTGTAGTTCTCACACCCATTGGGGGTTCCCCTCTTCTTTCTTTTCTCTCCTTTATTTTGCAGAGTCTTAGCGGGTGTTGCTGATTCTGCGGTTGCTGTTCGAGGCGAGGGAGTCGCGAGCTAGATCCCTACCTATCTTTGGAGAGTAGCTGTACCCCATTTCAGTGGAGATCTATAGTACAGTCAGTAGATTAGTTATTTCATTTTCTCTTTTGAGAGACTGATGTATTGTGAGGATTTGACTTGTACTGAGAGCCTGTACACTGATGTATTATTTATTTCAGGATTACCTCCCTGTTGAGTTATGAGTTTTTGTATTTGAGGATTTTGTATGATTATTATTTATAGGAGATGGATATTGTATCATTATTCCAGTTGTACAGTGGTTGGCTTTAGTTTTACAGCACTTTTATTTTATAGCTCTGATATCTGTTTAGCTGTAGCCCCTTTCTTGCAGGTAGGATGCTTCGCCTATGCGGGGCTTTGCATAGGTGGCGGATCTGTTGGCGAGCCTGGGTCGCAGTTTCGGCCCCGGGGCATGACAATGATTTTAGTTTATCTCCCTTTTTAGATTCATAGATATTGTATAGGAGAATTTTACTTGTATTTTGTTCAGTGGACCAAATTTATTTGTATTATTATTGTGGGAGATGGATATTGTACCTTATCTTTTCAGTTGTACAGAGCTTCAGATTTTTATTACAGCAGTTTTTTTTTAGCTCTGATATCTGTTTAGTTGATAGATGATACCTTTTGCAGGTTGGACGCTTCGCCTATGCGGGGAATCCCGTATGGGTGGCGGATATGTTGGCGAGCCCGAGTCGCAGTTTCGACCCCGGGGCGTGATTAGAGTGGTATCAGAGCCTAGGATGTAGGTCATTGTGGACTTAGAAACCCTAAGCTTGTGGTTGGACCTTAGGATGACTATTTGAGAGTCGTGATTTATAGCGAGAGTCCTGATTGAGTTTTATACCTCTCCTAAGGGACGGGATGAGTGATTGGCATGTTTATTCTCCTAAGCGATTATGTTGGCTGCAGACAACATAATGCTATGGAATAGGTGACATGTTCTAGACTTTCGCTAGATTGGGTCGTGTGTTTGTTGTGTGATCTGTTGTGCGGTTCGTCGTGGTGAGCGGTGTCTCCCCGATGCTGTGTTCCGACCCGTGTGCACCCGGCTTGGCAGAGGAGTCAGAGTAGGCAGATTCGGGTTGGATACCCAGGTTGAGGTCAGAGAGCTCCGGAACCAGATGACAGGATTGTCAGTGGCATACCAACGGCGGAGTGAGTAGCTGGATAGGATGACACAGTTTTTGGAGCAGTGGTGTCACGCCCCGGGGTCGAAACTGCGACCCGGGCTCGCCAAACAGATCCGCCACCTATGCCAACCTGCATAGGCGAAGCGTCCTACCTGCAAGAAAAGTACTATAACTAAACAGATATCAGAGCTATAAATAAAAATCTGTTGTAACTAAAATCAATCACTGTACAACTGGAAATAAAACAACACTGTCTGCCTCCCAAAATAATAATAATACAATATCCTCAAGTACAAGCTCTAAACCCAACCGGGAGGTAACTCCAATATACAACAGTGTACAGTCTCTCAATACAAAATATCCTCACTACAATAGTCTCTCAAAAGAGGAAAAAGAAACAACTAATGCACTGATGATCTCCTCTGAAGGGTACCGCTACTCTCCAACGACGGGTAGGGATCTAGCTCGCGACTCCCTCGCACGATCAACATCCGCAGAGTCAGCAACACCCGCTAAGACTCTGCAAAACAAAGGAGAGGAGAGAAAAAGAGGGGGGAAAACCCCCAAAGGGTGTGAGAACTACACCAAAAAGGGAGTTCTCAGTGGGTACCACCGCCAGACCCGACGGTCTGCCCACCAAGTCCTCAAGAGACAAAAACTAACCCAAGTCATAAGACTGAAATGAGTAGGCTGGAGACTCTCGACAGCTACCCTGCCCCTAACTAAAGGCAAAAAGGGGGAGAACCAAACAGTGGTATGCAACCACTAGCACATGAAGTGCACCAACGACCCAATCGAGCTGACTGCCACATCTGGTCCAGTCAAACCTGCATCCACCTACAACCACCTCCCGCTGACAGGCAGGGATTACGTAGGGCGTCCAAACGGACTAGCTCGCTATCGAGTAGAGGATCATGCAGGCTATGGTCAAATCCACGCTCTCTCTCAGAACGGATAGAATCATGATGCTCAGCCTCTCACACGGCGGTCAAAGTACTCGCAACAACACGGGACCATCGTCAACCAGACGGCTCTCAACAATACTAGCACTGCTCTAAACTCAACTACCAGTCTGCACTCGGCCCCCAGGCACGAGTGTAACAATAAAAGTATTTGACCGAAATAAACTCAATCGAATGAACCGGTATAAAACCCGGTACTGCCTGCTCTGTCACCAATCTCCCGAACTCAGTATCTCCACTGTCCAAATGACCGGAACCCAACACGGTCTGACCGGCACCCGACACGGTCTGACCGGAACCCAACACGGTCTGACCGGAACCCAACACGGTCTGAAGCCTACTCCGGAGCGGTACTCAAGGGGAGCTACCCACACGAGTAAAGCATCTCTGTCATTAATGTCACCAGTATCTCTAAACGGCAGGACTTGATCATCAATCTGATCAAAGTGGGAAAACTCAACCACCAAGGAAAGACCCGACCTCAATCGGATGCACTAAACGATAAGTGGGAAACTCCATCCACTAAAGAAAACTGATACCCAATCAGGTGCATAGAGAAACATCCGGTCAACCGCCCAATATCCGCGGTTGCCGCAAAGCCCCACAACTAAGCCAACCTGTCCCAGACACGAAGTCCTGACTACCCTATCCAGACCCCTGCTCGAACCCGAGCAACACTGACCACTTGACTAGCAAAGGCGGAGAAAGGAAAAGCATGGTTTCTCCTAAGTCAAGTTCCCATAAGTAGTGCAGCAGTAAAAGATGGCCTAACTACATGACCATACAAGCATGCAAATGTCCTCAAGGAAATAAAGGGGGGGGTAAAGCATAATAATAGATCCTTTAGGAATAAACAACATGCCGGAATCCCAAAACTAGATCTGTCCACAATTCAGGGTTCATCAACAGAATGATCATAATAACTCCTCAGAGTACAAATCCGCACATAGCTACGAAATCCTGTCCCAAAGCATAAACCAACCACATGAAAGGCTATGTGCTAACATGGCATGTTACATAATCTCATAGGGTAACATTATCCTAGGTAAGCTTACACTAGTCATCACATAGATGTCCAAGTCATGCAAGTCCTCAGTATACCTCATAAACACTATTCTTGCAATCATTATACAAATATCATTATCAAGCTTACCTACTTACCAACATAAACCATGTACCCTAAACATGCATGCATCAGTCATAGAGGGGTGACATCCCCACAAGTGCACTTATATTTACCACAACATATTCATTGCCTTAAACAGTTACTGATAATAAGCTTACCCACCTGAAGCGCTTAAACCAAGGCAAACCTGAAGTCGGTGAAGTGGGTAGACGCCCAGGGTCCAAAATCTGCCAACATAACACCCTCGGTACAAGTCACGCAAGCCTTGGCTCCAAACGACTGAAAACACCCCTGAGTACATCAATAAGGCTCAACATTACACTTTTATTCCAAAATTAACCAAGTATACACAATCTGAAAATCAGTCCCAAAGTCGTGCTTATTTCACCTGCTGAAATTGCCCAGAAAAATCCCATAAAAATACCACAGTAATCCTCGCGTCGATACCTTCGAAACGAGTACCTGCATGTCCAATTCCGAGCCCCGTAGGCCGAGTTACAAATTCCACAGTACAGGTGCGCAAAACCACACAGCAACATAACTGTAATTCCATTTACAGTTAAGGGGAAGAACATATACCTTCGGGCAAAACTCAGAAAAATCCAATAAAAATACTGTGATATTCCTTGCGCCGAGTAGATGAAAAAAGTGTAAAAGCACGTCGTCAAACGATGCCCGGTTGCGGAGATAACGCCGAAATACCAAGCCGCTGTCCAAAACTCCTTCACAGAAATGGGGTCACAGTAAGCTCGAACAAACACCTCGAAAAGCGCGAAATGAGGGAAAGCTGAAAATACCAAGATCGTAGATCTGTCCGTCGCTAATCCAGCGGCGAAGAAATCACTCGAAAAGGTGGTCGGAGTAGGCCGGGGGAGCTCGCGCACCGAAACGCGACGAAGGGGCACCCAAAAGGACGAGCGTCGCGCCGCGCCGTAAAAATAGAAACCTCGATAAGCGTGCCACCAAAAATCCCAAAACTTTGCAGAAGGATGCAGCCAAACTCGGGGATCATCTTTGCTGAAGGCACCCAGGCGAGAGGAGGCTCGGAAATGGCGGAAAAAGGGGAAAGAAGGAGGCTCGGATCGCTTTTATAGGCTGCAGAAACAATTGAAGAAATACCGGATATGTCCCCATTTCCGGGCGCAGGGGATTTTCGGGCGCGCACTGTAGCAGCCCGAAATCCCCGCGCGCGAGCACTGTAGCCGCCCGAATCCGCCCTGGGCCTCCACGTCGCCCGCCAAACAGGCGACAGCAACACCAGCCGCTCCCCGCGCGACACGTGGCGCCCCCAGACGCCGACACGTGGCCGCCCCAAGCGCGGGAACACCCCGTCAACGCGCCCACGTGCGCTCTGCGCCCGCCGCCTGCGCCTCTGTGCGCACGCTTCCCGAGGCGCCCGTAGGTGCACCGTGGACCGGGTGCACGTGGACCGGCCAACCGGTGCGCGCCACGTGTCCCCCCACCGGTCCACCGTACACCCGCCTTTCCCGTGGACCGCGCCCCGCTGCGCCGGCCCAACCGGGAACCGCCACCTGGCCCGCGACCGGTGCACGCCTCCGCGGTGGACCGCGCACCCGCCAGAGCCTGCTCCGCCGCGCTCCGCCGCTGCCGGCCGCCGCGCGCCGCCGCCGCCGGTGCCGGAACAGTACCCTGCCTCGAAAAACGTGCCGAATCACCCGGACTCCGGAAAAAGCAAGTGAATAGTCCATTTTCATCGTTTTCCGCGCGCTGAATCCAATCCGAAGTCCAATTTGCCAAATTCCAACTCTAAAAATTGCCGAAGGCATCCGGGAAGATGTTCCTTGATCCAAACTTCGCGCTGGGTCCAATTTTAATATCCATGACGCGCGAAACCACTTCTGGAGCTCCGACGGAGTCCACCGATCACCCACGTGATCCATTAACACACTGAGCCCCACACTAATGTCCAATTGGGGCACAAATTCCACCAACACGCCACATAGGCCTCCGGGAGCTGTAGATGAACCAGTAATCTCGTCGTGGGGATCCAGGTCCTCACATCCTCCCCCACTAAGGAAAGTTTCGTCCTCGAAACTAGCTCAAATCCCCCAAGAGTCACAAATACCACGGGTAAGTATCCATCAATAACGCCTCCAGCTCCCGAAACATCACTCACTCCCCGTGATTACTCCCCAACAACCACAACAACAAGTACGGCATGGCCCGATATGCGATTTTCTCAACTCTCGAGCCAGAAATCGCAACGGGCGTCCCTCGTACTCCAACAATCACAGATCTCAAAAGGGGCAAGTCAATCACGGGCGAGGGATCCAAAAGCAAAACACTCCTGAGCTGAGACGTGAAACAACACAGAGGCTCCATTAAGAGCCGGGGGAAACGGAATAACCATCCGCGCAACACGCACCAAACCACCTCCTGGTGTCAACTCAACCAGGACCTCCCGAAGTATACCCACAGATTCATCCTATGAGGAAAAGGATCTAATAAGCTGGGGTCTTCACTCGGTTACTTCCGATCCAAAATCACCCGAGTGGCCTACTCAACCACGAGCTACCCTCAAAAGGGATCCTCAAGAGACATAATCTCAAGCCACGGTTGGACACTCAACAAACCAACATAACCCCGACAGACCCACGGGTCGAAAGGATGCCCTGACGGGGACCAAACCGTCAGTGAACGGGAGTGAGAACTGGCTCGAAAGGCGATCATAATGCGGATGCCCAAACTCGCGGTCAAAAATCCCAAACCAGCAACGACAATCCGCGAAAATCCCACTCAAGATGCTGAGTAATCAGAACTGATAGCCAAGCCGGCATGGCCTACGCCCAGGTATATCAATCCAAGCTGGAAATAAAGGACGTACAGAAAGGCTCAACTGTGGAATCCAAGCTGCCTGCCATAACACTCATAGGTTGGACTAATGAAGTGTGGACCGAAGATCCACCCACGGTAACTCTACCGCCACAATGGAAGGCATCACTAAATCACACAATTCCATCTCCCAACACAGGAAACACTAGCATTGGCGCTAATATCAGGCACATTATCCATTGGCCATGCTCTCTCGGCACCGCCAAGTCTAGAAGCTCCTCACCTCAAAAATGAAAGGTTGGTCTCAGTCAACTTGAATAACATCCATTAGGTCGGGTTTCCACCGCCGCCCCTACGGCTCGAACAAAGCGACCCAAGAAGGTATGCTTCTGCAGCTACAACTTGTACCACAATAACTTGGCATACCGCTTCATCCACACGGGCATGGTAGCACATCCACAAAGTGCTCCTCGTGCTCCAAGTCACTCTGGGAGTAAATCAAAATAATCCTCGGAAAACACCACTCCCAGTCCGTCCAAGTACAACTGGGACATACAATCCCTCAGATCTTGAAGTCCACAGGGCATTCGTCATTCCATTGGGCCTCGCTAACACTCATAATGCCACCACCGTGTCCAAAACGCCATCTAGGCGAAGTCCTCGGCTGTCTAACTCCAAGTGGGTACTCGCATCATACACCAACTGCCGGAGTATAATTCCATCATAAGTTCCTGGATACCATAAAAGGACCCTCACATTCGTGTATCGATGACCGTGGCATCACCACTGTATACCAACGACGTGGCACTAGGTCAAACAGACCCCTCGATCCATCGGACCCTGCAACAGTGCCATCGGGTCTCTCTCAGCTCTACCGGCGATATCCAATGAGGTGCTGTCCAGGGTGGCACGGTTCCTCGAACCACGTCAACCGCAATCTCTATCTCCCTAACCGGCGGCATTACCAACAACTAAGGTGAAAATCACACACGTGATCTCGCGGGCAAACAGAGATATCCCTGAGTCCCGTTGCCGCCGTAAGCACCTCTCTACCCTGTCGCTAAACCAGAAGTGCTCAAACAACCCCACGAGCATGCCTCCAATTGCCCGCCTTGCCGAAGGATCAAAGTCCTCTCTTGCCGCAGTCGAACATCCTGTGGCATAGTACCCAACAATCTCAAGCATAAGGTCAAAATACCTAATTGCTATAATTTCCAATAATTCTGCCGGTATCTCGCGGTCGCGGCCGCACTGGACATGATCCAAAAGCCTCCTCCACGTGCACAACAACAACAGGAACCTGTACCTCTAGTGCACTGGTAACGAATCTGCCTCTAACCCATGTAAGAGTGGAACATGCTCTAAAACTCCGACTACCGTGGTGAAATCCCACCTGCGACACTCAATCCACTACCGTGGCGCCCCGTCCACCAGGGCGGCATAGATTCATCCGCTCAAAGCAGGTGGTTGTCGCCCAATCTGCCTGAAAATCAGGGCTATCACTAGGAAGCACGACCTCTGTCTCTGAATCACATGAGGCGACGAACAAGATCCTCCGCAGATAACAAATCCATGCTATCGCTGCGCCACTCAAATAAAAATACTGATGTTGCCTTCGGGGTCCACCCGACCTCTGACATCTCGGGAACTCGTTATCCAGGAAAAGAAATTAGACATGCCCCTGCCGGTCGATGCTGTCCTCCATCATCCGGCGCCAAGCGCCAAAATCCAGAACTCACCTCTGGCGGCTGATCCCTATCCAAAGAACGGCAATGCCACGCTCCATACATAATGCCTGCTCCAACGAGGCGTCTAAATCTACAATGGAGGGACTGAATAACAGAAAGGTGTCCTGGCGCAATCCACTCCCAGTCTCATATATCCTATGCGCCTCGTCCCTCGAATCTGGAGCGCGCAGTTCACAACTGTATACCACTCACAAGCCAGGGAGGCTCTCAATTAATCACTCCATCACCACCAGCCGCGACTCTGCCTCCAGGGCTCCAAACTCAATCTTACGAGTCGGGGTGGTTCATCTGCCAAATATGGCTCAATAGGTCGATCATGTCCCACAGCTCACCAGCTGTCAACCATCCACCCCTGCCTCGGTGCCTTCGACACTAAACATGGCACAGAGGGGGCACTCAGTGCTCCGACCCCTGTGTCACCAGACCACGCTGCTCACTCTGCCGCTTACTAAGATACGCTCTGATATCTGTCATCTGGGTCCGGGTTCTCTGACCTCAATCCGGGCCGGCCCAAAACCAACTACTCAAGCTCAACAGCTATGACAGGATGCACACGGGTCAAAACCCAGCGTCGGGTGAGACCGCTCGCCACGACTAAACAACAAAACAGCACACACACAACACTCGGACCCAATCCGCGAAAGTCTAAAGCGTCCACCCGTTCCCACAGCCGATTGGGTCTGCAGCCAAATAATCACTTAGGAGAATAAACATGCCAATCACTCACTCCTCGTCCCTTGGGAGAGGTATAAAACTCAATCAGGACTCTCGCGAAAAAATCACGACTCTCACAAAGTCACCAGGTCAAACCATAGCCTAGGGTTTCTAAGTCTACATGACCTACAACCTAGCTCTGATACCACTCCTATCTGTCACGCCCCGGGTCGAAACTGCGACCCGGCCCCGCCAAACAGATCCGCCACCTATGCCAACCTGCATAGGCGAAGCGTCCTACCTGCAAGAAGACTGTCTAATAGATATCAGAGTCTATAAAATAAAAATCTGCTGTAACTAAAATCAATCACCTGTACAACCTGGAACATAACGACCTGTCTGCCTCCCAACATATAATAATACAATATCCTCAAGTACAAGCTCTAAACCCAACCGGAGGTAACTCCAATATACAACAGTGGTACAGTCTCTCAATACCAAATATCCTCACTACAATAGTCTCTCAAAAGAGGAAAACGAAACAATAATGCACTGATGATTCCTCTGAAGGTACCCTACTCTCCAACGACGGTAGGCTCGGCTCCGACTCCCTCGCACGATCACATCCGCAGAGTCGGCAACACCCGCTAAGACTCGCAAAACACAGGAAGAAGAAAAAGAGGGGGAAACCCCCAAAGTGTGAGAACTACACCACAACAGAGTTCTCAGTGGGTACCACCGCCAGACCCGACGGTACTGCCCACCAGTCCCTCAAGAGACAAAAACTAACCCAAGTCATAAGACTTAAATGAGTACTGGAACTCTCGACAGCTACCCTGCCCTAACTAAGCAAAAAGGGGAGAACCAAACAGTGGGGATGCAACCACTAGCACATCAAGTGCACCCGACCCATCGAGAGACTGCCCAATCTGTCCAGTCATAACCTTCATCACACCTACAACCACCTCCCGCGAACAGGCAGGGATTACGTAGGCGT
>CM055066.1:5942618-5979601 GCA_029204045.2 Tillandsia leiboldiana
GGTTTTTTCGAGGTGTTTTCTCGTGCTCATTGGGACCCTTTTTGCTTGTGAGATTTTGGTGAGGGCAGCACCTTCTTTTTGAGGAGAGCTCCGCGCACGAGTCTCAGTTCAGGACGTGCTTATAGACTTTTTTATCTACTCGACGCGAGGATCATCGTGGTTTTTCTTGGAATTTTTCGAGACCTTCCCGAAGGTATAACATTTCCTTTATCTGTACAAGAGTTTACAGTGAATGGTTTGGGATGTTTGCCCACCGATTACTGTGGAATTTATAACTTGGCCTACGGTGCTCGGAATTGGGCGTGCAGGTACTGTTTCGAAGCTATCGACAGAGGATCGCAGGATATTTTATTTGGAATTTTTCGAGCACATTCAGCAGGTGGAATAATCGCATCTTTGCGGCTGAAATTTTAGTGTTGTATTTCTTGGCAGATTTGGGATTAAAGTATAACTGTAGCCTTATGTTGTACCCAGGAGGGTTGTGGACTGTGCTGGACCTGTTGGACATAGAGTTGTATTTTTTTTTTCCTGGGTTTCTCAGTGTATGACTCCGGACAGTTAGCGTTTTCAGGTGGGTGGCTTGCTTTCAAGATCTATGGATGTGTCTAATTCTATTGATATAGAATCATGCATGATAGTGATTGGACTTGGGTAGCATGCTAAAGTGTAGGAATGTTGTTCCTAGTTTATCTGCGATCTTGTGATCTCTTGCTTCCTTCTATCATGTTAAATATTTGTTATCTGGAACCTGATCTAGCACCCCCGTCATAGTTGCATGTGTAACCAGACCAGTAGAAAACCCTCACTTGGGCTAGGGTTATTTATGTTTAGACATCCACACTTTATGTTTCATTCTGGACTTAGTGTTATCCTCGCCCGGGTAGTGGCCGAGCGGTCGGGACTTCTTTTAGTGTGGGATGAATTTGCACTCGTGCTGGGGAGTAGAGTGGAGTCTGGTAGATGCAGTGGTTCGCTTGTCTGTACCGGAAAGCGTTTGGGGCAAACGGTGGACCCGGGAGATCTGGTTTTCCTCTGTTTGGGTTGTCGTCACTGTGTTAGTGGCGGTAGTTTTCTAGTGATAGCCGGACCTAGAACCCAGAACCCTTTTTCGACTTACACACGATTTAGTCTACCAATGTTTTCCTTCCAAGCATCGAAGGTGTAGGGCCCCTAACTCCTTACAGCTTTTTCCCATGAATCCACTGTGCAAACACCTGTTGATGGTGTATCTGGCCATGGTGCATCAAGGGATGCACAGATGGACCCGGTGAGCTTTGGTTGGCTGTTTGGCCTTCGGCTGCTTTTGCCGAATTTTAGAAAAAGGAATTTGGCCAAACAGAGGGTGGATTTAGATTCAGCGCGGAAAAACGCTTGAGAATGGTTTTTTGTTTGCTTAATTCTGAGTCCGGATGCCCAAAAGCGGGCTCCCGGAAGTTTTGGCAGTTTTTGGTGTTGGGTCGTATATAATACGGATCTAAATAGGGGAAGAAACACCTAGAGGGGGGGTGAATAGGTGTAAACGTATAAACACTCAAAAATCGTTGCGATAAAAACCCAATGCGGAAATGAAAATAACTCGCAAGATTTTTACGTGGAAAACTCCATCACCGGAGTAAAAAACCACGGACCGATAACACGGCAGAAATCCACTAGAATTAAAAACACGTACAAGGTGATTTACCGTACACACTTACGACTCAACCTTTTCCATACGCTCCTAGAGGATCTTCTCCGCTCGCTCCAGACGCTTCTCGAATCCACGATCTGCGCCCAACGTCGAATCCACGACGTCCGACCGAATCCACGGTCTTCACCCAATAGCACCCTTCGAATCCACGAACGTGCCTCGCTCCGAATCCACGAGAGCGAATGAACCTTGAATCCACAAGGACACGCGAATCCACGCGCCGATTTTGGGGTAAATCGTTGTTTTTGGGTGGTGATGATCCGCCGAATACTTAGATCAAAGATAGATCGGAAATACCATCTAAGTATTCATTAGTTTGATTCAACTCAAGATGTGAGTATGAAAACCTAGAATCAAACTAATCAATATAGATGAAGAAACATAGAGTATTCTCTAATGATTTCCTTTCTTCTCTATATGTGGATCTATAGCCGTATAAGATGATATATGAAAATGACGGCTATGTGGATTGACCCTAGAAAGAAAGACATAGGGGTCTATTTATAGGTTAGAAACCCTAGGAAGGAGATAAGAATCAAAAACCTGCCATTTCTGGATTTTTACGGACGGCGATCCGGATCGTGATAACTAGGATCCGGATCGTCATAACAAACAGCCAATTCCAGAAAAACGAAGGTTCGGGATCCGGATCATGTGACTACGATCCGGATCGTTCATACAGTTCACCAAACATCAACGTTCGGGATCCCGGATTGCGAAGCAAGATCCGGATCGTTCAAGGTAGATGGTAAACTCAACGTTCGGGATCCGGATCAAGAGACTACGATCCGGATTGCGACGATGTATGAACGAACCACCTTCGGGATCCGGATCGAACAACCTGATCCGGATCCTGAACATGTCCCAAGTCCAGTTTTTGATTTTTTATGCAATGAAAGATTCTTCCAAGTGTTTCTACACTACAAGAAGTATTCGGATCACACAAATTCTTTAGTTAAACATACCTGATCCTTTTGAATTCTTCTTCTTGAGATTGAGTTAAATGATCCAACTTTCTTCACCTTCAATCTTCAAGACTTGAGACTTTCACGAAACTACGCCAACTCAATTCCGTAACAATCTCCCCCTTTGGCGTTTTCGTGACAAAACATAGATCCACTAAAGAAAATTCAAAAAGATATTTTTGTTGCTATCACCATACAACAAAAATTTACAATGGAGATCCAAAATACAATACATGAGTTAAACTCCTAAAACAGACTCTAGACTTAGACATCTGTACTCTCTGCAAAAAGAAATCATTCTTGACAAAAGAAATCGTTAGATACCTCAAGAATTTTGTATTATTCAAAAACCACAAACAGAGATGAAGTTTAAACTCATTTATACTTACCATGACATTTATATTCAGATATGTAAACTGATCATAGTTAAAAAAAAAAAAAAAAAAACCAACATATCTTCTTTACACGTAAAAACCAAATGTCATGAACATGTTTGTGACAAACTTATATATATATAGATATGTAATTGATCAGAGTTAAGAACCAACATATCTTCTATGCAATCAAAAACCAAGTGTCACAAACTTGTTAGTGAAACTCAACTTGTTAGTTATATTACATGCCCAAATAGTTAGCAAATAGTTAGTCGAGGCATGCATTCATACAGCTGAAAAACCTCAAGTTGAAGTTGAGATCATACTTACCTTGATGTATACAAAATCTTCATCATCAAGATTTTCACAATCATTGTTCAAGTTCCCTTACCT
Organism: Tillandsia leiboldiana; assembly: GCA_029204045.2. Lineage (NCBI taxonomy): Eukaryota > Viridiplantae > Streptophyta > Magnoliopsida > Poales > Bromeliaceae > Tillandsia > Tillandsia leiboldiana. The sequence goes on from CM055066.1 coordinate 5,946,038, forward strand.
TGATGTTCATTCACATCATCATCATTGTTCAAAGTTCTCAACAACTCTCTCCCCCTTTTTGTCACAAAATTAGCCAAAAACACAAAAAATTTAAGGAGAGTTAAAGATTTCAAAAATTGTTCCGAAAATAAGAACTAGAACTAAAAGTAAGTCCTAAAAGCTGAACTAAAGTCTAAAAAGATAAAATCCTGCACAAATCTGCACAAAAATTGTTAAAGCACAAATTAGTCATCCGAGTCTGAGTCCTCAGACGCACTATATCCCATCTTAGTGAACATGTTCTTGATCAATTTCCTCATTGAATTTACTTTCTTGGTCAATGTAATTTGGGATGCCGTTATGATCTCGAGTTCTTCAGACATTCGCCTTTGTTCTGATGCTTGTGAGACGGTGAGGCCGAGGTGCCGACACAAGGTTTCTTTCCAGTGGAATGTGTCGGAGTAACATGTGGTAATTTATGAAGTGACTTCACAATCGTTGACTCATCTATCATCCCCCAACAGTGTTGATAAGATGTCGAGCTTATATCAATGTCAAACTTTTGTAAGATCCTCATGATGATTAACGGAAACGGAAGTCGCTCAGAAGGATGAGGATGCACAATATATCTTGACATTCTATTCCAAATTATGTAGGGGATATTCATGTTCAATCCTACAGCCTTAGAGGGATGACCTAAGAGATATAGGAACAGCAGTCTCTCCCATCTCACGACCTTAGTCTGCATGTTAGGTAGAATGTTGTAACACGTGATGAAATTTAGAAATCGGTACTCCAGTCGAAGATGTTTGGATTTTACACTTTTACCATTAGCTGAATTCGTTCCTTCCAAACAAATTTTATCTATCACTGTTCGCCACAAGGCATTCGTCAAACTTCTTCCTTTCAAAAAGTTGAGTCCCGATGTGTTAGATTCCATTCCAAGGACTTCGCCAATTAGCTGCGGAGTGATTTTAAGTTTCATCCCTTGGATATTTGTATAGAAATGCATTGATCCATTTTCATCTTCTCGAAGATGTCTTGCATTCGTGTAAAAGGTTCTTACACGATACAAACAATACCCAAGTAGTTCGGGGAATCGGCAGACTTGGATGAGATTAGCTTGCTCAATCAAGGTTCCAAACTCAGGTGAGTGATTTCGGAGAGCTTCAATGTTGACATGACGTTCACCGATGCATTCACGACGTTCAAATGCTCGAACGCGATCCATGCTGACGAAACACTCCTTCCACGCGAGGCGGGGAGTCAGGAACTATCGGTGTGTTAAAATCAGCGTCTCGTCGTAGTCCAAAACGTCTAGTTACTCGTTTCCTTTTCACAGAGATGGTTGGTTTAGTCATAGGCGCTTTTTCCTTTGTCCATGGGTGCTTTTCCTTTCGAAGCATCGGACGCCTTTTGTTCAGGCAATGATTCATCATCATCTGTCAATGCAGTCCAATCTATCTCGTGACAATCCACCTCTGTATCACTGACCTCGACAAATTCACCTTTTTGTTGTGTTTTCTTAGCTCTCTTTAATTTGTTTGTGGCCCGAGTGTGCACTATTGTGACCAACAAAAGAATGATCCATGAGAATTCCATTGATCCAAATGCCTTAAGAAGATTGAAGTCCTGTGAAAAACCAACTCAAGAACACAAAAATTCTTAGTTTTCAAAAATTGGAAAAATTGTACCCAAACAATCATAATCATGTAGAGAGACTAAGAATCAAATTAGTTTTGCAAAAGGACTTCTAAAAATAGATCAATTGCATGAATTTCGAAAATCCTTATTATATGCCCTAAAACCGAAATTTTAGAAATCGAAGCCTAAAAATCCGTTAATCAGGAGAAAACCTAGCATATAATCAAAACTAAACAACCCAGAGTTCTTATTTCAAAAGAAATTTGATCAAAAACCATCCACAAACAAAGTTGATCCAAGAAATTCGTGCGTTTGAGGAGGAAAAGAGAAAAACGGTGAAAAACCGAGATTTTGATCAATAAAACTTACTTGGAATTGAAGAACTTGAGTTTGAAAGCTTCCAAGGAGGATGAAATCTAGAGAGAAGCGCTCTGGAAACTTTTGAACAAAAGATTGGAGTAAAAGAAATCAAAACCCTTTTGTTCTTTATACAAACCTAGCCGCGATCCGGATCCTCCCGAGCTTGCGATCCGGATCGGCTACCCGCAGTGAGAAAACTGCGTTCGGGATCCGGATCGGCAGGTCCAATCCGGATCGTCAGCCCGCAGGAGAAAACCTGCGTTCGGGATCCGGATCACCTTGCCCGATCCGGATCGGCCCCAACTTTTTCTTTAGAAAAATTTCAGAGAAATTCAAGAAAAACCAGAAAAAGATTGTAAGCACAAAGGTGTATTAACTTTAAACAAAAAGCATCGTTTCACACAACAAGAATTAGATTATGCTAAATCTATCAGTAATATCCAAAAATGAAACGAAAATTTACAAGAATTAAATCCCTTAAAGTTGAACACCTTCAATTACATCTAACTTGATCTTATGAGTAATGCCTTTATCAAATAATCAATTCGGTAAAGAAAATGAAATACAAAGATCAATAGATGTTTGAAATCCCAAATATAGTAGATAATATTTCTAGACAATCTGTTGAGGAGAGTGGCTCTTTGAGCATCTTTCTTTAAAATCCCACCTTATACCAACCTTGAAATTTGACAGAGTCAAGTATTTCAATATGCATTTTACTTAATCAAAAATTTGAACAACCATGCTTGGTATACATGTGGTAGCTGCACACAGTACTCGGACGACCGAGATGGTAGCTCTTTCCTCCATGTGGTGGTAGTTTTCACACTCCTCATTGGGATGTAACTCTTTCCACATCTTTTGAGCATTTTACATTATCTTTGACTCCCCCTCAATTGGCTATCAATTATTTAAGATATAAAGTATTCAACCAAAAATTGATCTCGATTTCATACTCGACTAAACAGTCAAATAAGATAATGACTATACCAAGAGATCATTGAGAGAGAAATTGACTTTGATCACTTTAGAAGATGATTTAATTAACATAAACGATCATTGCAACAATGAAATATTATGATGGCAAAAGCATAATAAATTTCTAAATGTGTGAACAGATGCAATTAAAGTCAATTTAGATCTATGCTCAATTACTATCCTATGTATAAACATAGATATTGAATAGAACAAAACAAATACAAAACCTATCCTAAGCAAAGATTTCAAAAAGAAGATTATTTCAAAGAAAGCATACCAATTGCTTTTCGCAAGTGAATAAAACGTTTTTGATCCAAAGGTTTTGTTAAAAAGTCAGCTAATTGATCTTCAGTTGAAACATATGAAAGTTGAAGAGTATTTGATTCAACTAGCTCTCTAAGAAAATGATATCTAAGTTCAATATGTTTTGTTCTAGAGTGCAACACAGGGTTTTTAGAAATGTTAATTGCACTTGTGTTGTCACAAAGAATTGTTACCGAAGATGCTGAAATGCGGAAGTCACTCAATACGCTTTTCATCCAAATGAGTTGAGTTGAGCAACTTCCAGCTGAAATGTATTCCGCTTCGGCAGTCGAGAGTGCTATGCAATTCTGCTTTTTACTGTGCCATGCAACAAGGCAATGGCCAAGATAGAAGCATGCACCACTCGTGCTTTTCCGATCATCCACTGATCCTGCCCAATCGGCATCTGAGTATCCAACAATGTCCAGACTTGTTCCCATAGGATACCAAATTCCGAAATTAATTGATCCTTTGATGTACCGGATGATCCGTTTCACCGCTTTCAGGTGAACCTCCTTTGGTGCTGATTGATATCTCGCGCAAATCCCAACACTAAAGGATATATCCGGGCGACTAGCCGTGAGGTAAAGTAGACTTCCAATCATACTTCTATACAGTTTCTCGTCTACATTCTCACTATGTGATTCACTTCCAAGTCCCTTGTGGCTAGTTCCCATTGGAGTTGGAAAAACTTTACAGTTTTCTAGATCAAACTTTTTGACCAACTCCAGTGCATACTTGGATTGACTCAAGTGAATACCTTCATCATTTTGTTTAATTTGCAATCCAAGAAAATAAGACAGTTCGCCCATCATGGACATCTCAAATTCGCTTTCCATGGTCTCCGCGAATTTAGAAGCATCATTATCTTTTGTTGCACCAAATACAATGTCATCGACATAGATTTGTGCTACAATGAAATTATTTTGATAATGCTTCACAAAGAGAGTCCTGTCAGCTCCCCCTCGAGTATAGCCCTTCTCCAAAAGGTGCTTTGTTAACCTTTCGTACCATGCTCGCGGTGCTTGTTTCAGACCGTAAAGAGCCTTTTTCAAACGAAAAACATGGTTAGGTTGTTTATGATCTACAAAACCTTTCGGTTGAGCTACATAAACTTCCTCATTTAAAAACCCATTTAGAAATGCGCTCTTGACGTCCATTTGAAATAATTTGATTTTAAAATGACAAGCAATAGCAAACAATATACGAATGGACTCGAGTCTAGCTACAGGGGCGAAAGTTTCGTCAAAGTCTATACCTTCTACTTGAGAGTAGCCTTGAGCAACTAGTCGTGCCTTGTTCCTGATGATAGTACCATCTTCATCTTTCTTGTTCTTGAAGATCCATTTGGTACCTATCACATGATGTTGCTTTGGAGGCTTCGTTAATTCCCAGACTTTGTTTCGCTCAAATTGATGGAGCTCTTCCTGCATTGCTTTAATCCAGTAGTCATCCTGAAGAGCTTCATCTATTGTCTTTGGTTCGATTAAAGATACGTAGCAAGCAAGTCCGCAAACCAACTGCCTTCGAGTTCTAACTCCTTCTTGTGGATCTCCAATGATGTTCGATTCCGGATGATCCTTGGAGATTCGTAGCGTTTGTTGAAACGGAGTACTCGGAGGTACACGAGATGATTCCTGCACATCAGATAAACTAGAAGAACCATTAGATGCATCATTAATATTGGAAGTATTATTATGAGAAGATGCACTAGCAGGAGAATCATCATCTAGAGAGATATCGAGGGTAGATTTTTCAGATTCAAAATGAGAAGCTTCATCTACTTTAACATTTATAGATTCTACAATCGTCTTAGATTCAATGTTAAATACTCGATATGCTCTGCTATTCGTAGAATAACCCAAAAAGATCCCTTCATCACTTCGAGAGTCGAACTTTCCAAGATTTTCACGGTCACGTAAGATGTAACATCGACTCCCGAAGATACGAAAGTACTTGATATCCGGTTTTCTACTAAACCACAGCTCATATGGTGTATTCAAGGTTCCTGGGCGCAAATACACTCTGTTAATGACATAGACAGCGGTGTTCACAGCTTCAGCCCAAAAATGTAGCGGTAATTTCCGGCTATGAAGCATCACACGCGCCATCTCTTGAACAACCCTGTTTTTGCGCTCAACAACACCATTCTGCTGAGGTGTATAGGGTGCCGAGAATTCATGTTTAATGCCATTTGAAGTACAAAAGTCAATGAATTTTGAATTTATGAATTCTCCACCCCTATCACTTCTAACACGAATGATCTTTTCATTCTTTTCAATCATAATACGATGGCAAATCTCATGAAAAGAGTCAAACGTATCAGCTTTCTCTCTCAAAAATGCTACCCATGAAAACCGAGAGAAATCATCAACCAATAAAAAGATGTACCATTTACCTCCCAAGGATGGTTGACGGGTCGGCCAAAAGAAAAGGAAGAAAAGAAAATAGTCTACACAAACTATACAAGATTTAATCGTAGAACGATTAAGGACAAGGAGGGGTTTCACCTTTGCATACCCAAACCTTTTGAGTTTTGGAGTATGTCGGTAAAGGTTGAGAGATTCTCCTTGAAGACGACGTCTTGTATGATTGATCTTTTTCTTTTGTCATCGTCTTGTTTGAGGTGCTACCAATGTTCTTTCCTTTTGAAAAATCCTTCCTTGAATTCCGGGAAGTGAGCTTATTGGTAGCGATTGCAAGATGTGGTTGATTTGTTCTTTGAGCTCCAATCTCGCAATTTCTTTTGATGTGCCCTGTAAAATTACAACGAAAACATACCTTTGAGCTTGACGATTCCGAAGAGGATGAGGTAGGTTTGTTGTCGTTGTTTGTCTTGAATTCCGATGTCGGAGGAGGAGATACCGACTGAGGCACAAAGACTGTCCCACTCGAACTTGGACTGTTTCCAGTTTGAGTGTACCCGAGGCCGAACCGATTTGTTTGACCAAGACCAAGGAGTTTATCCAACTTACTCCTTCCTAAAGAGAATTGCTGTAAGTCATCCTTGAGTTGGAGAATGGTCTCTGTCATTTCCCGTCTTTCCTGTCGGCCCTCGCCATAGAGCTTCAAGAAGTAGTTTGCTTTGTTCACCATATCTATATAGTTCTTCTCGAGCTGCTCATTGGACTCTTGAAGGGAAACATTTGCTTTTATCAAACTATCCCTTTCCACTTCAAGATCGGTCGAGAGAGAAGTTACCCTTTTTACTTCTTCTTCGAGATCCTGCAATCTCCCTCTCAACCCCTTGTTTTGCTTAGCCGGTTTCTTTAAATCCTGTAAAGATCTGTGATAGGCTAGAGCAAACTCTTCACCTTCCGAATCATCCGATTCATTGTCCATTGCATTCTTTTCAACAGTGGAGTTGGACAATGATTCAGACGTAGTTGCCATAAAGCACATGAATGGTGAAGATGTGGACGCGTGGAATGCTGTGGAGCTCTTTTCTTCATCACTTGAAGACGACTCATTTGACGTTGAGTTGTCATCCCAAGTGACGACTTGCATCGCCTTCTTCTTTGCCGGATACTTGTTAGGACACTCCGTTGCAATGTGGCCGTAGCCTCGACATTTGAAGCATTGCAGTTGTCCTTCTGAACTTTTCTTATCCTTTGAGAAGTTCTCCTGCTTTCTTGACTTGTGACTTGGAGTACCCTTGCCTTTGTTCCACTTTCTGAAGGATGGAGATTTGCTTGAATTGCCCCTTCGAAAGTTGCGGCGAAAATTCCTTGTCAAGAGAGCGAGCTGCTTCTCAAATTCATCCATAGAAAGGTTCTCGTCATCGTCCGAGGAGGATGTATCCGCGTCTTCTTCCTTAGTTGTTTTCAACGCATAACCTGAAGACTTAGAAGTGGATGCTTTTCCAGAAGAATTGTTAGTATTGAAAGTCATTTCATATGTTTGTAATGAACCAACTAATTCTTCTACACGTATTTCGTCCGGGTGTTTAATAGTTTCAATGGCAGTAACCTTTGGGCGAAATCGTTCAGGAAGAGTTCTTAAGATTTTTCTTACAATCTTAAATTCTGGAATCTTCTCTCCCAGATTAGCACATGAGTTTACGATGTCTTGCAATCGTGTATAGTAGTCCGTGAAAGATTCATTTTCTGCCATCAAAATAGAGTCAAACTTGCTCGTAAGCATCTGCAGTTTCTGAATCTTCACGAGGTTAGTTCCCTCATGTGTAACCTGGAGAACATCCCAGATTTCTTTCGCAGTCTCACATGCCGAGACGCGAGAGAATTCAGTTTGAGATAAGGCATTAAAAATAGCATTAATTCCCTTGCCATTGTAAGAAGATAACTCAAACTCTTCCTTGGTCCATTTCGACCTAGGTTTTAAGGTGTGAACATCAGAGATAAGTTCAGTTGGATTAGTCCATCCTGATTCAATTGAATGCCACACCCTTTCGTCGATGGAAGATAAAAAGGCTTTCATCCGTACTTTCCAGTACGCATAATTTGTTCCATCAAAGAAAGGGGGTCGATTGATGTTTCCACCTTCAACCATTGTTCACAACCCTATTCCCGCTCTGATACCACTTGTTGGGTCGTATATAATACGGATCTAAATAGGGGAAGAAACACCTAGAGGGGGGTGAATAGGTGTAAACGTATAAACACTCAAAAATCGTTGCGATAAAAACCCAATGCGGAAATGAAAATAACTCGCAAGATTTTTACGTGGAAAACTCCATCACCGGAGTAAAAAACCACGGGACCGATAACACGGCAGAAATCCACTAGAATTAAAAACACGTACAAGGTGATTTACCGTACACACTTACGACTCAACCTTTTCCATACGCTCCTAGAGGATCTTCTCCGCTCGCTCCAGACGCTTCTCGAATCCACGATCTGCGCCCAACGCCGAATCCACGGCGTCCAACGTCGAATCCACGACGTCCGACCGAATCCACGGTCTTCACCCAATAGCACCCTTCGAATCCACGAACGTGCCTCGCTCCGAATCCACGAGAGCGAATGAACCTTGAATCCACAAGGACACGCGAATCCACGCGCCGATTTTTGGGGTAAATCGTTGTTTTTTGGGTGGTGATGATCCGCCGAATACTTAGATCAAAGATAGATCGGAAATACCATCTAAGTATTCATTAGTTTGATTCAACTCAAGATGTGAGTATGAAAACCTAGAATCAAACTAATCAATATAGATGAAGAAACATAGAGTATTCTCTAATGATTTCCTTTCTTCTCTATATGTGGATCTATAGCCGTATAAGATGATATATGAAAATGACGGCTATGTGGATTGACCCTAGAAAGAAAGACATAGGGTATATTTATAGGTTAGAAACCCTAGGAAGGAGATAAGAATCAAAAACCTGCCATTTCTGGATTTTTACGGACGGCGATCCGGATCGTGATAACTAGGATCCGGATCGTCATAACAAAACAGCCAATTCCAGAAAAACGAAGGTTCGGGATCCGGATCATGTGACTACGATCCGGATCGTTCATACAGTTCACCAAACATCAACGTTCGGGATCCGGATTGCGAAGCAAGATCCGGATCGTTCAAGGTAGATGGTAAACTCAACGTTCGGGATCCGGATCAAGAGACTACGATCCGGATTGCGACGATGTATGAACGAACCACCTTCGGGATCCGGATCGAACAACCTGATCCGGATCCTGAACATGTCCCAAGTCCAGTTTTTGATTTTTATGCAATGAAAGATTCTTCCAAGTGTTTCTACACTACAAGAAGTATTCGGATCACACAAATTCTTTAGTTAAACATACCTGATCCTTTTGAATTCTTCTTTCTTGAGATTGAGTTAAATGATCCAACTTTCTTCACCTTCAATCTTCAAGACTTGAGACTTTCACGAAACTACGCCAACTCAAATTCCGTAACATTTGGTGTTTGCGGGAGCCTCCGGCAAATTTTGGAGGTGGATTTTGGCGAAATGGACGTCGTTTTTGGAATCAGCGCGCGAAAACGGTCAAGATGGGCTTTTTACTTGATGTTTTTGGGCTGCGGTTACTGTTCACGCCGGAACAGTGTTTTCGGCGAACGCCGGAACAGTGTTTTCGGCGATCGCCGGCGGCGGCGGGCAGCGTCGGCGGGCGGCGGCGCAGCCTCGGGCAGGCGGCAGGCGGCGGCACAGGGCGCGGGCAGGGCGCGGGCAGGCGCCCGGGAGCGCGGGCAGGCGCGCGGTCCACCGCGGAGGTCGTGCGCCGGGGGCGGGCCACGTGGCGCTTTCCGGTTGGCCGGCGCTGCAGACGCGGTCCACGAAATTTGGTCCGGGTGCACGGTGGACCGGGTGGACACGTGGCGTGAGGTGATTGGTCCGGTGTTGTGCTCCCGGTCCACGCGATTGGTGGAGTCGGTGACCGGGGCAGGTGGCCGTACGGCAGGGCAGGTGGCCGTACGGCCCGGGTCAGCCGCGACGTGCGCGGTGCACGGGGCCACGTGCGCGGTGCACGGGTTGCCGGGGCCACGTGGCGCGACGCCATTGGCTGGCGCAGGTGCGCCGGGTGCAGCGGGGCCCGGGGAAGCACAGTGCTGGGCTACGTGGCGGGCCCGAGTGGTTTCGGGCTTGCACAGTAATGGGCCGGGCCCATTACTGTTGCAGCCCGAAACCCCCCCAGCGCCCGGAAGTGGGGACACATAGGGTATTTCTGCAATTGTTTTCTTCAGCCTATTTAAAGGCAACCCGAGCCCCCTTCCTTTGCCTTTTTCTCTCAACCCTCTCACTCTCTGCCCGAGCCCCCTCAAGCAAAGTTGTTCACCTCTTCACCCTCGATCTTCCTGCCAAGTTTCAAGATTTTTGGAGGCTCGAATCCCGAGGTTCCCCATTTTACGGCGCGGCGTGACGTTGCATTCCTGGGTTCTTCTTCGGCGCAGCGACAGTGTTTTAGCTCCCCTGGGCTACCCCGAGATCATTTTGCTGTGATTCTTGCGCCGGAAGACTCCTAATAGGTAGGACTTCATCTTTCGTTTTGGTCGCGCTTTCTCGTTTCGAGGTTTTGGCACGGATCCCGAGGCAAACAGTGACCCCTTTTTCTGTGTGGACTTCCTTGACAGCAGCGGGGTATTTTGGCCATATCTTCGCGCACGAGCATCAGACGGAAACGAGCTTATACAACTTTTTCATCTACGGATCGCAAGGAACACGGTCGTATTTTTCTTGGATTTTCCTGAGGTTTATTTCGAGGTGAAAATTACTGTTTTCTCAGTGAACAGTGCACAGTTTTTAGCACAGATTTTTGTATGAGTGTACCCCCTTGCCGAATTTTTATCTTGACTTACCGAACTCGGATTTGGGCGTGCAAGGTACCGTTGCGAAGCTATCGACGCGAGGATCGCTGTGGTATTTTTCTTGGAATTTTCTGGGCACTTTCTGCAGGTGATAATTTAACAGTTTTGAATCCGAGGTTGTAGGTGGTTATAAGAGCAATAATTGGGAGCCTAAGTGTAATTAGTGAGCTTTGTATTGTACCAGGAATATTTCGGGTGTGCTAAAATTGTGGGAGCAAGGATTTGGAGTTTTGGTATTTTCTTGCTGTACGGATCCGGACAGTTAGCACTTCAGGTGGGTGGTTGTTGTACTCCTCTCCTTTGGTATGCCCACTAGGAACATCAGAGTGTTCCCTCATTTTTGAGGCCCAAAGTATTATTAGTAACCTTGCATGCTCTAGGGAATTAATTAGGGGTTGATTGATCGTTGATAAATTGTTATTTGATCCATGTGGAAATTGTTGGACTGCATGTATAGGGTTAAAATAATAGTTGAGGATTATAAAATTGCTAAATATTCCATGAGACTGTCACTTTAGCTTATGTCACTCTGAACTGATTACTCTTGGAAAATGGACAACATATTGAGACAATGCATGATTAAACGGGTCACTTAAATATTGACATCTTTTATTGCTACACTATCTTTTGGGACTTGACTTAGGAGAAACCATGCATTTATTCTTTTCTTCTCCTAGTATTGATAGACTTGCGGCATAGTCGCTCGGGTTCGAGCGGGTGTTGGACAGTGTAGCCAGGTATTGGGGATTTGGGACAGGTTGGGCTTTTGACAGGGTGTTGCGGCGACCACGGATCTTGGGTGGTTGACCGGGTTGTTACTGTTGCATCAGATTGGGGGTTTTGGGGATCGGGCTTTCTTTAGTGGATGGAGTTTTCCACTTTGATCATATTCATGATCCAGTCCTGCTATTATGAGACAGTGGTTACAGAGATGCTTGTTACAGTGATTTCCTTACTCGTGTGGGTCGCTCCCCTCGAGGGCCACTCCGGAGTGTGCAACCGGACGGATCGAGGCCGGTCTGTTATTACTTTAGAGCTTGATCGGACGGGCCGAGGCCGATCTGTTACTTACGTTGGGGACATGACCGTATCAGGCAGTAGTCGGTCAGTATCCCCACAGATGAGATTAGCAGGCAGTGCCAGTGTCCACTGGCGTTAGATTGGGTCGTTTTGACAGGCTTCTTGATACTGATGCATACTTTCCCATACTTATTGGTTTATCATGTAGAGGCATATTAGGGGTAGCACTTCATCAGTTGTCATTCATAGCTTCACCCCCCTTTCTCTTCTTCCCCTTTTGCCTCTGATTACCTGGTGGGCATATTTGAGCTGAGGCTTTACCCACTAGGGGAGGCTACTGTTTATAGTAGTACTTACCCCCATTGTCTTTTCTTGTTTCTTTCTTCCCCTTTGTTTTGCAGAGTCCTCTGCGGGAGTTGCTGGGCCGTCAGCAACTGATCGAGGTAAGCGGATTGCAGACTAGATAGAGAGCCATCCGAGGGTTGTAGCACGTAGCTGGGGCTTTTGGGTACCTGGTCTTCTCAGACAGCTTTTGTTTATTTCTTTTGGGGTCTGGCTTTTGCCAGCTGTTTGTATTTAGTGGTGAGCTGGGAGAGACATCTGTATTTTATTCCACTGTTGTACTCTTTTACTTCCAGCTTCTGTCTGAGATACAGTAGTTTTAGTTTAGCTCTGATTATTATGCTCTTGTATTATTATTTCTGATCTGAGCAGGTTACCGACGCTTCGTGTATGTGGGAAATACCGCATGCACGGCGGATCTGTAGACGGGCCCGGGGTCTGGTTTACACCCGGGGCGTGACAGAAGGGCCGCTGGAGTCTGTTCTTGTTTGATTGGACAAAGGCATCAGCCCTTCGGGGCTTGGGTAAAACACTTATTTTTCTAACTGTTTTTCTAAAGAGAACTAAAATCATTAAATATGGATTTCTTCTAGATCAAATGATTTTCAATAACAAATGTCACCTTTTTCTTGTAAATCTCCCCACTCGAAAGGATTCGAGTGATCCGGGTTCTAGGGGTCGTTCCTTTGTCGGGACGAAAGCCACGGGGGCCGAGCCTGGAACCTGTTCTTGTTTGATAGGGTTGTAGGTGTAGGTCTCCCGGGACTTTCGGGCCCGGTTGGTGTTTTCTGCGTGTCGTACCGAGGTTTTGCTTTCCCGAACTATAAGGGGATCGGGAACTTCGATAGGCGGAGCCTAGAGTCTGTTCTTGTTTGATAGGGTTCTTAGCACCGGTCTATCGGGTTTCCGAACCCTTATGGTGACGGTCTTTCCTGTGAGTTTAGTGTTCTGTTGTGGGAGCCGTCTGGTGGACGGTGGCCCCAGCTGTGTGGTTTTCCAGCCTGTGGTTGAGAGTTGGTGTTGTTGGTCGATCTTGTTGATCGTGGTTTGGACTATAGCCTGCATGAGCCATATTTGAGCTCGACAGGGATACGCGGATACTTTCCTCGGTGGGGTCGCTCCCCTCGAGAGCCACTCCGGAGTTGGGTCTGTTACTTGCTATCGCGACTTGTCGACGCCGTCCCTATGACTGGGCCAGTTAGTGGCAGTCACGGACACCCTACGGTAGACCCGTCCTGTTGAGGTTGTGCGGCAGTAGGTGGGCGCAGGTTTGACTGGACCCTTTGAGGCAGTCAGTTTAGATTTGGTGAGTTTACTGTGTGTGTTAGTAGATGCATCATGTTCCATCTGTTCCTTTTTCTTGAGCATCTAGATAGAGGTATAGTAGCTGTAGAGTTACTTTTCTAGCCCTTTCATTTCAGTTTTATATTGTTACTTTATGCCTCTAGTAGACTTAGTGGGCAGACCGTCGGGCTTGTTGGCGGCACCCACTGAGAACTACTTGGGACGTAGTTCTCACACCCGTCGTGGTGTCTTTTCCCCAGGGACTTCTACTCCTGTTCCAGTTACTCCTGTTGCTGCTTCTTCTGATCGAGGTAAGGGAGTCGCGAGCTAGATCCCTACCAGTCGTCGTCCTGAGAGTAGATGTACCCTTATTACTTTTGAGAGCTCTTGTTGAGAGACTTTGTAGTGAGGTATAGAGTTGTACTTTTATTTTACTGCTCGAGAGACTCTTGTATTTTGGTGAGGTCTTGGTTTGTATATAGTTTTATTTCTAGCAGTTTTCTTTCAGCTCTGATATCTGTATAGCATAGTTGATATTTTGCAGGTTAGTCGCTTCGTCTATACGGGGCTTCCCGTATGGGCGGCGGATCTGTTGGCGAGCCCGGGTCGCAGTTTCGACGCCGGGGCGTGACAGATTAGGTCCACTGTGACGCCACACTTCCCAGGGGGTCACCCATCCTAGAACTACTCTAGCTCTATCACGCTTAACTCTCATGTTCCTCTTGGATCTTGCTACCATCCAAAATGCTATAGCCGGGTTAGAGATTTAGTCCTATTATATCATTTATATAGAGGACTAATCCAAATTCCGGGGGTGTCACATTCTTCCCTCCTTTAAGCCCTGACGTCCACGTCTGGCTCAAGCACACTCACAAGCACCAGGCGATGTGAGACTCGTCTCGCTAGCCTTAGCCGACCTTGTGAGGAGCTGCACTCCACTCACAACGGTCATTAGCCGGGGAGCCTCGCTCTACCCGCTATATAACCCTGGCTCAGCCGAGACTCATCTCACATTTCCGGCTGGTGAATGGCTCTGATACCAACTGTGACGCCACACTTCCCAGGGGGTCACCCATCCTAGAACTACTCTAGCTCTAGCACGCTTAACTCTCATGTTCCTCTTGGATCTTGCTACCATCCAAAATGTTATAGCCGGGTTAGAGATTTAGTCCTATTATATCATTTATATAGAGAACTAATCCAAATTCCGGGGGTGTCACACTTGACTTAGGAGAAACCATGTTTCTTGCTTTTCTCCTTTCATACTAGGCTCAGGGTATTTGTAGCTCATGCGCGAGCAGGGGGTTTTTGGATAGTGTAGACAGCTTCTTGGGATCTGGGATTTATATTGGGTTTATTCGGGCAGGCATTTATATTCTGATGCATACATTTAGCTATTCTTTTAGCTGGGTATTTTAGAGGCATACTAGTGGTAGCTTTTCATCAATAGTTATCTTCATAGCATACTGCCTTATTCATTTTCTTGCCTCTGGTAGACTTAGTGGGTACGTCAGAGTTTGAAGCTTTACCCACAGGGGGAGGCTACTGGTTTTACTAGTGGTTTTCACCCCCATTGTTGTTTTCCTCTTTTCCTCCCTTTGTTTTGCAGTGTCTGCTGCGGGAGTTGCTGATCTTTCGGTTGACGGTTTGAGGCGAGGGAGTCGCGAGATAGATCCCTACCGGTGTTGTTTACTACAGCGGGATAGATGTACCAACCCGGATTGTGGGTTTCACTGTACACTGTTGTATTTTATTATTTTAGTTTATCTCCTATTTTGGAGTTATAGATGTTGTATAGGTGGTTTTTTATTTGTATTCAGTTTTCGGTGGATCGGATTATTGTATCATTATTTTTGGGAGATGGATATTGTACCTTTATTTTTCAGTTGTACAGTGATTCAAATTTTTATTACAGCAGTTTTCTTCAGCTCTGATATCTGTTTAGTTGTTAGATGATACTTTTGCAGGTTAGACGCTTCGCCTATGCGAGATTTTGCATAGGTGGCGATATGTTGGCGAGTCCGGGTCGCAGTTTCGACCCCGGGGCGTGTCACACTGAGAGTGTGATGTGACCAGGCCGTAGTGCTAGTGATGATTGTGGTACTGTAGCTCCTAGTGGAAGTGTTGGGGTAGTAATCCTAAGTGAGGATCTACCCGTATGACGATTGGGTCTGCGTGCTAGCGAGAGCCGTTGCACAGTGTTAGACTAGTTTTTGGGCTGCAGGCCCATATTGGACCGTGGTCTGTGGACCTATTAGTAGTCCGAGGTATCGGGTTAGCAGATAACCTGTGGACTTTGAGCGCTAGTAGCGTGTGTGATAGCTGAGAACTCGTGGATTGGCCTTTGCCCTCCACATTAGGCAGTGGAGCGACCGGAAAAATGTGGTAAGTGTAATTGGTTGCAGATGCAACCTCGTTATGGAAAAATGATGGCAGGATTAAAATGGAAATTTCGCAAGTAAAGACCGGGTCATTCGTGACAATTGAGAGAGCAAGTGCTCAACTGTGTCTTTCACCTACTTGGTGAAAGTGGCCAGACATCAGGCCTGAGTTTGTCCCTGGATTGAGATAGGGATTCACGAACTAGTACTCGTGTAGTTTTGACGAGTAGGCAATGTGGAGCCCAGTCACGACATATAGTGAGCCCAGCATTGAGGGCAAGATTCCTCCCTTCCGATCCAGTAGGGGTCGTCGAGGTGCGATTTGAGTTTCGCGGACGAAACTCTTTTTAAGGGGGGTAGAATGTAATGTACCAGATTTTGGTATATAAATAAATGTAAATAAAAATGGTATGAAATACTATTTTTATTGAGTTTAGAAAAGTAAAGGATGACCTGGGAATGAATTGTGCCCAAATCGGGATTAAAATAAGAGATCCAGAATTTTATATGAGGAAGTGGGCCCAGATTTTTAGCAGAAAATTCACAGCGTTAGAAAATTCTGAGAAAATTCTGGGAGCTAGGTAAATATGTTTTAGGGCCACAGTAAAAATTTCGCGTTGATCGGATACCCGGATAGTGAGAACGGGCTCCGCCAACGAATTCGAATACAGTAGGGGTTTTGGCGACCCAGAAGTGGTCCAAACTGAAAATTTAGAGTACCATGAGGTAAATCAAGTTAAACTGTGGCTGCCCGTCGAATTTGAGCGAAAACGGACAAAAACGGGCGAAAACGGACAAAAACGAGCGAAACTGGGCTTGGGCCCAAGTTTCGGGCACCCGAAAGTGAATTCCGGGCGCCCGAAAAATACTGTAGCAAACCGAAAATTTGGGCTGCAGCGAACCGGGTTGCACTGTAGCGAACCCGGTTCACTGTAGCAGCCCGGTCCAGACAGAGGAGCGCCCGAAAGTTACTGTAGCGCGCGCGAATCTCGAGGCAGTGGCACGAATCTCGAGGCGGTTGGCACGGATCCCGAGGCGCGGAAGCGAATCCCGAGGCTCGGGCGCAAATCTCGAGGCAGTTAGCACGGATCCCGAGGCGCGGGTGCGAATCCCGAGGCAAGGCTAGCGCGCGGCTCGCTGGGGCGCGCGGCTCGAGGCGCGCGAGGTTGCTGGGGGACTCCACGTGGCGTCTCCCTATTGGACGCAGCAGCCAAGGCGGCCTCCCATACGCGGGTCAGCGGGGGAGGCCATGTGTCGGCTCCCATACGCGGGTCAACGCGACGCGACGCGACACTGTGGCCGTGTTGACGCGCGGGAGTGGGTGCGGTCCACGTGGCGGCCACTGATTGGCCGCCACTGGTCCGTGGGCGCGGTGCATGGGTCTAGGGACACGTGTCACCTCCTGGTTGGCCGCCGCGTGTGACGTGGAGCCACGCTGGCATGGCATGGACGCGTGGACCGCGATGGGGTCGGTTACTGTAGCAGCCCGAAACTAATTCGGGCGCCCGAAAGGTGTGCCCGAAAGTTGATTTTAGGCCTATATGGGCCCGAATGGCCCCATTTTCTCCTCCTTTTCTCCTTTTTGCTTCACCCGAGCATACCAGGAGGGGAGCAGGGCGATTCCGTGGGGGGTTTTCGAGGGCGCGCGAGCGGGCCATGGACCCCGTGGAGCGCGCAAGGTGTTCCAAAGAGCCGAATGGACGCGTTGGATGGCGCGACGTTGTCGAGGTAAGTCCCGCGTGTTGTTTTTGCGGTATTTTGGCACAGTTTTTGGGATTTCCTTTTGGACGTTGGATTTGACCCCATGCCCACGTGCGTGTTAGGGACCGAGTTTTACTGTGCCGTTTTGCCGCGCGAAGTATCGCCAGGCGTTTTGGCGCGCCTCGTTTTGCGTGCAAGCTTGTGGAAGACATGCACCATTTTGCTTGCGGACTCGACGAACGTGCGCTGTTTTGGGCGCAAACTCGAAAAACGTGCATCATTTTACGTGCAACGTTGAAAGAGGAACGTGCACCATTTTGCGTGCAACTCTGAGGTACGTGCTCCGTTTTGCGTGCAGGTGGAGTTGTTGTGCACCGTTTTACGTGCAAATTCTTATATTTTGCATCGTTTTGCGTGCAGGGCTAGAAGAACGCATACCGTTTTGCGTGCAACTTTAAAGGAAATTGTGCACCGTTTTGCATTCAAACCCGAGGTACGTGCACCGTTTTGCGTGCAGGTTGAATTGACGCGCACCGTTTTGCGTGTAGGCTGTAATGGCGCGCACTGTTTTGCGTGCGGGTCTTAATAACGTGTACCATTTTACGTGCAGGTTTGGAGGAGGTGCACGGTTTTGCGTACGGACTCGAGGGATGTGCACCGTTTTGCGTGCAAGCTCGAGGAAACAAGAGGAATCGCGCGGAGACCAATTGCAAGTGACTACAAGCAATTGGGTACACCACAAGGTGGGGGATTCTGCCGAAACTGGGTGACCTCTCCCCTTGCTCCTTTACTTTCGATTTAGAAGCATGATAGTAGCCTGTTAGAGGCGTTAGGTAATCATGATTAAGATCACCTGTGTAAATGGATACAGATCAAAAGTGCAACTGTTGGTTGCCAGAGATAGAGGATAAAATGTGCATGTATAAATGGATATCGATGAAAAGTGCAACTGTTGGTTGACAAAGATAGAGGGTAAATTTGCATGTGTAAAGAGGACTTAGGAGAAAGATGCAAATTCTTGATTTATCTAAATAGATGATAATTGCATGCGTAGAGGATAAATATTATTTTATGATGGATATGAAAATGATTGCATGCGTAAAAGTAGATAACCATGTCATGATTGTGATCATGTTAGTGTATAACCCTAGGAATCATGTGACATCAAGGAAGAGAACATGTTGGTAGTAAGACTAGGAGAAAACCTAGATTCAGGGTTTAATGAGTGACATCAAACTTAGGAGTTATCCTAGGATTTGGACGAGTGGCATTGTCTTAGGAGATAACCTAAGGACACTGGATAGAGTGATCAACATAGAGTCAAGGGACTCTAGGATGAGTATGACATGGAACTTAGGTAAAGGGAACCTACGGTGAACTAGTGATCAACATAGAGTCAAGGAACTCTAGGATGAGTATGGCATGGAACTTAGGTAAAGGGAACCTAAGGTGAACTAGAGGAGTTTAAACTCTCAGACAAGAAATTAGAGTCAGTGTAACTCTAAGTTAAAAGTGGAACAGGAAAATAGAGTTAAGTTAACTCTAGGATTCAGTAAGGAATCGGGAAAGTGGGACAAAATCCCAAGGTTAAAGAATCAAACAAATATAACCCAAGAAAGTCATAGGGTGTCTGGGCAAATGGACAATAACTTTAACTTCAGTCTGAGTTAAATAAATAAAAGAGAAATGTTTAAGAGTCCAGGAAGCTCTCTAGTTACCCGTGTGGCAAGACCTAGGGTATGGGATGAATTAGTGACAAGAAATAGAGCTTAAGAGAAAGCTAAAAGTGGCTTGGTAAGCAAGACAAGCAAATTGCTCAAGATAGAGCTAAAAGTGGCTAGTAAGCAAGACAAGCAAATTGTTCAGGAAAGAGCTAAAAGTGGTTAATAAGCAAAACAAGTAAATTGCTTAAGACAAAGAAAACAGAAAGAGAACAAAAAGAGAATATAAATGACGCCTTCGAATTTGAGACTCGTCAAGTGGAGCAGGACTCCCTGGGCAGCGACCCGTCGGACAAGGTACTTTTGAAAGGCTAAAAGTGATAGTAAAGAGCTAAATGCTTAAAGAAAAGAGAAAAAGATTGCCAGTGGCAATGGGAGCTACAAGCTCGAATAAGAAAGAAAAGTGTTTAAAAGCAAAGAGGCTAAGCACTAAAGTAAAAAGAAAAAGAAAAGAGAAAGAAAAGAAAAGAAAGGAAACCTAAAGATAAAACGGGCGTACCTACGGGGTGAAACGCGGCCCATGTTGGAGTTGTAGGCAGTGTCCCTCTCCCGGGCAGTGACCCGTTCGGGACGTTTCTCCCGTAGGACGGAGTAACACTTGCAGGTGTTATCGGCAACCTTAGAAATCTTATCTTGTGGTAGCAGGACTACCGAGCTGGGGCCCGTTGGATAAGAATTTCTGGGGGTTAACTTGAACTATAGCACAAGAATTTAAAGAATAAAGAAAATAGAGTGGCCAAGGTGGCCGGGTTAGTTTTAACCCTGTGTACAACGGCATAGTGGCCGAGTTGGTGCAGAGTAGCCTGGCATGGCTGGACAGAGTAGTGATGGATGATGATTATACACAGATTGTATAGAGACCCGTTATTTGCATAGCAGCATATTATTAGTGAGGATTTTAGTTTCCTAGCATTCTATTATTATTGCTTTCGTTGGACCAAGTGGTGTAGGACACTTTTTCTCGTTGGTTGAACCAACTGGGAACTTTAAGTAGTTCTCACACCCTCGGGTGACCATTTTTCCTGGTTCAGATGCAGACGACGAGACATGCGACAGGGGCAAGAGCCCAGCAGCATAGTGACCTAGACGGTCTAGCAGATGTACCTTTTTTATATATTTCTTGAGTGAACCTTGTATGGTGAGGAAATGATGTAAAAGAATTGTAATAATTTTAATTGCAAGTTCAGAAATGTAAAGTGTAATAAATTTATTTATGGTTCACTCTTGTATGCTTTCATTTCCGCTTAAACTGTTTGTTTATTAAATGAAAGTTTTAAATTAGTAGTGATTTTTAGTACTCTGATATTGAGCTTTCGCATAGACTTGTTGTATTATTATAGACGTTACCGTTCCTATCGAGTAGTGAGAGGTCATACTCGATTGGCGAGTCTGTTGGCGTGCCCGAACTGACCAAATTGGCGGACTTGGGGCGTGACACAAAATCCACGCTCTCCCTCTCAGAACGGACAGACTCAAAATCCTCAAGCATCTTACAAAAAGGTCGGAGTACTCTCAACGACTCAACTAGTAAAGCCCCCACGAATCTCGAGACACTAGCGAACTCAACCAACTCGCTGCACTAACCCACTGGCCGGTGGTACTCAACAGCCGGGACTACCGTCAACCCCAACGGCTCCCAAAACGAGACACCCAACTCGCCACACTATACTCACGGGCTGGACATACTCCACAGCCGAGATCGACCCACAACTCAAGGGCTAACAATATTGGTCAGACGACACTCAACGACCCGGGACCACCGTCAACCCAAACGATTCCCAACAACACTGACCGGAAGATACTCGACGGCCCGGGACCACCGCCTCCCCAAACGGCTCCCAACACTAACACAGGTCTACCCACAGCTACCAGACTCTACTCGGCCCCCGGCACGAGTGCGACAAGCGTCCCACAATAACTCGACCACTCGGCCCACTACCCGGGCGAGGAAAACTCTAAGTCCAGGGAAAGAGAATGAATGTGTGGGAGTGTCTAAAGCATAAATAAACATAGCCCAAGTGAGGGTTTTCTACTAGTCTGATTAAATATACAACATATGACAGGGTGCTAGATCAAGTTCCATAATGTCATTTATAACAGTGATAATCCATCAGTTGATTCTATCATACAAGATACTAACTCAAATATTAGTAAAAGGCATTGCATCAAACATAATCTCTAATAACAACCAATGTGAACATCATCTTTCTAAATATGCTCTCAACTAGCATAAGGTAAACATAACCACTTTACAACATGCATGATCTCAAATCCACCAAAACATATACAATAAATCAAGTAAGCATCAATCCACATAATCTAGACCATTTCTCATGCTTACATCTCAATTCTATAGGTTGTACATTAAAACAAGCATGCTCTAAATCGCATAGGGGTACACTACACCTATGTAAACTTTTAATTACCATAACATGGATAACAATATCATGCAAGCTCTCATTAAACATAACATGGATATCTTTATCTTACAAGTTCTCATTCAACATACAAGTGCAATTTACCAAACTTACAACTCAATCATATAGGGTGTGCACTTAGTCATGCATGCATACTAACAATTAGAGTTAGAGAACCGTCCACGGATTCTGGAGACCAAAACAACCCACCTGAAACTTGTCGATCCGCTGCCCGATCTGGCTGAAATTTGGCGTGAGTAATCCTCGACTCCTCAAGAAAAATAGTGCCACAAAAAAAAAAAAAAAAAAAATCGCACAAAAACCGATTCCCAGATTGGGCGCAACCGCCGAACCAACGCTCGCTCTGCGGGTAAATTCCAGAATTTCAGCATAGTCCAAGATGTATAAGGAATAAAATTTCTGCATCAAACATATCCAAGGAAGGTTCGAAACAGCAGTAACAAAGTGTCCTTAATCAAATAAACCTTCCCAAAACATCAAAAATCCAACATAAACCCTTGATAAACAACTTGCATCAAGCTACTCTCATGCTGTCCAAAAACACGGCACTAAATTAAAGCATGGTGTTCAAGAAATTTTTGAGCTCAATCTAGAAGAATTTCTTCTTATGTTTCAACATGAAAAATGCTCATCTATATCTTGATAACACATCCATACAAATAAATCCTCAAAAACATGATATTCCCGTGGCTATCCACATACAAAAGCTCATTGCTCAAAAAAACTATAAAAATCTGCACGGTAAAAAATCTGCACTAAGGGGTCTGGAAGATGACAGGAATTACCTGGGCAAACGAGCTCTGAATCCAATAAGAAAGGTGGCAATAGATTCCTTATCGAGAGTAGATAGAAATCGAGCTAAAGACCTCCCAATTCTGAGCACATATGAAAGAGAAAATTCAAAATTACTCAAGGGTGTCCAAGCACAAAATCTGTGCGTGATGGTTCCAGAAATGCTAAAAATACTCCAAGAAATCTCATGATCCACGAAAAATATTAAATATAAAAACTGTAGATTTACCTCTCTTGGAGATCCCCTCCAAAATTAAGCTCGAAATTCTAAAAAATGAGGCTTGGGGGTGGCTTGCATTGAACATCGACGGTGAAGCTCAAAAATTTGCACTAATGGTGGTGCTACTCTTGAGGAAGAAGATGGTCCCCAAGCTCCCTTGTGGCCAACAATGGGGATGGTGAAGTAGAGGAAGAAGGTTGGGTGCTGTCCTGAAGAGATCCCAAATCTTCTAAGTCCCAAAAGAGTGCAAAGGAGGGATAAGGAGCCTTTAAGTAGAAGAAGAAGAAGAAGAAAAAGAAAAAAAAAAAAAAGACAATGGGGGAGGGTTCGGTGCTACAGTAGTAGCCCGGCCACCCCAGCCCGGCCCCCCAAGCCACGTAGCGGCCATCCAGCCACCCCCGCAAAACGATAGGACTGTCCGGATGGCGCCGCGTCGCAACATGTGGTTGGCAGGCGCCAACCACTGGCGCGACGCCACGCCACGCGGCTCACGCGGGGGACAGCGCGCCGCACGCCCACGTGCACGCGCGCGTTACCCAATACGGGCGCACCGTGTGGCCGGGGCACCCACTCCCCTGCTGACGCGTGGCGTCGTGGGGATTCGGTGCTCCCGGTGCACCGTAGTTGGGCAGTGGACTGGCCCGCTTGGAAAATCAGTCCGGTAAGCCCGAAAATTCAGAAAATAGCCATTTTTTACTGTTTTCGCTCGCTGAGTCTATTTTTGGCATCTGTTTGACGCGCAACACACTCGCTACACCAAACATAGATGTTTTCTCACCGCCAAGCACACGGTCAAGGCACACGGGCAATTGGGACACCACATCCTCCCCCACTAAAAGAAAGTTTCGTCCCCGAAACTAAAACACACCACAACGGGTGCCTCGGAACAAAAAAAGGTAGGTATCCATCAACACCGTCTCCAGCTCCCAAGTCGTCGTTCGCTCCTCGTGATTACTCCTCAACAACAACAAGTACGGCATGGCCCGGTTGCGCAATCCTCTTATCTTACGAGCCAAAATTCGCAATGTGCGTCCCTCGTACTCCAAACACTCACAGATCTCAAGTGGAGCGAGTCAATCACGACGAGGGATCCAAAACATAACGCCTCAGAGCTGAGACGCGAAAAACAACGAGGACTCCAAAAAATCGCGGGGGAAAAAGCAACAAGTGCAACAAGCTCCAACACCTCACCCTCGATACCAACTCATCCAAAACGACTCGAAGCACACCCACACAACCATTCAAGAAAAGGAAAAGCCCATCATCAGGAACATCATCAACCCCCAACTCTCAGTTTAGAAAACAGCCGAAAATGACAAAAAGTCTGAAAATTCCGAAAGGCTAGTGCCTTCACCCCAATCAAACAAGAACAGGCTCCGGCACCTTCTCCATTACTAGAGTAGCCTTTCAAAGTTTTCGTCCCGTTCGCGAGCCTCGGCGTAAAGACATGAAAAAGGGAGAGAAGTTTTAAAGTTGTTCTTGCTGTGGCTGCACAAACGAAGGCTACAATCTAACCACAACCCCTAGGGACACAACCTCTAGCCCTAATCATCGTATCTGCTCTCATAGCGGCATCTGACACGCGATCAACAGGCTCAAGCTCTTCACTACCGTCCTGTCCAAGGTATCCTCACACATCCAAAGTTGCTATCGGGGCGTCTCTGTAAGCCCATCTCTACTGACAGGCCAAGTAATCCATTGTCTCTTCCACAAAATGAAGGTGCTCCCCAAGGTGAGACACTAGGTTTAACAACCCTCTATCTATCAATTCCAGCAACGGTGCCATCAGTTCTCTCAGCTTTACTAGTGCCATCCAATAAGGTGCCTTCGAGATCGGCGCGGTTCCCAATACCACACCAATCACAACTCATCTCCCTGTCCAGAGGCATTATCATCAACTCAGGTGGTATCACACCCAAGAACTCACGGACAATAGAGACATCCTCGAGCCCCGGTGCTGCAGTAGGCACCTCTGCTGCCGTCGCTACTGATACTGTTGTTGATGCTGCTGTCGGGGTCCACCCGACCTCTGGCGCCTCAGAAATCCACGATGCTGGGGAAGGAATCGGGAATGCCTCTACCTGCTGATTTGTCCTCCATCATCTGGCGCCGGGCGCCTCTATTCAGAACTCACCCCTAGCGGCAAGTCCCTATCCAAAGGAACTACAGTGCCACGCTCAATATACAGCGCCTACTCCATCGAGGCATCTAAAATCTGTAGTCGGAGGGACCAACGAGATGAAAGGTATCCTGGCGCAATCCTCTCTCAAACACACATATCCTATGTGCCTCATCTCTCTTAACATGGAGCGCGCAGTTCAGCAACTGCATAAACTCTCAGGCACAGGGAGGCTCTCAACAGTCTCTCCATCACCGCCGCCCACGACTCTGCCTCCCAAGACTCCAAACTCAATCCTGCGAACCGGGGCTGGTCAAACTGCCGAAACTGGCTCAGTCGATCAACGATGTCCCATAGCTCATCTGCTATCAGCTATCCACCCTACCTCGGTGCCTCAGCACTGATCATCAGCACGGAGGGGACTGCTCGCTAAGTCGGCACCACTAGATTCACTGCCACTGGGGATACTGCATCCAGGGTGGTCTCGGCGAGGTGCACTATCGGGGGTGCCCACTTGTGAGGACCTGGATCCCCACGACGAGATTACTGGTTCATCTACAGCTCCCGGAGGCCTATGTGGCGTGTTGGTGGAATTTGTGCCCCAATTGGACATTAGTGTGGGGCTCAGTGTGTTAATGGATCACGTGGGTGATCGGTGGACTCCGTCGGAGCTCCAGAAGTGGTTTCGCGCGTCATGGATATTAAAATTGGACCCAGCGCGAAGTTTGGATCAAGGAACATCTTCCCGGATGCCTTCGGCAATTTTTAGAGTTGGAATTTGGCAAATTGGACTTCGGATTTGGATTCAGCGCGCGAAAACGATGAAAATGGACTATTCACTTGCTTTTTCCGGAGTCCGGGTGATTCGGCACGTTTTTCGAGGCAAGGGTACTGTTCCGGCACCGGCGGCGGCGGCGCGCGGCGGCCGGCAGCGGCGGAGCGCGGCGGAGCAGGCTCTGGCGGGTGCGCGGTCCACCGCGGAGGCGTGCACCGGTCGCGGGCCAGGTGGCGGTTCCCGGTTGGGCCGGCGCAGCGGGCGCGGTCCACGGGAAAGGCGGGTGTACGGTGGACCGGTGGGGGGACACGTGGCGCGCACCGGTTGGCCGGTCCACGTGCACCCGGTCCACGGTGCACCTACGGGCGCCTCGGGAAGCGTGCGCACAGAGGCGCAGGCGGCGGGCGCAGAGCGCACGTGGGCGCGTTGACGGGGTGTTCCCGCGCTTGGGGCGGCCACGTGTCGGCGTCTGGGGGCGCCACGTGTCGCGCGGGGAGCGGCTGGTGTTGCTGTCGCCTGTTTGGCGGGCGACGTGGAGGCCCAGGGCGGATTCGGGCGGCTACAGTGCTCGCGCGCGGGGATTTCGGGCTGCTACAGTGCGCGCCCGAAAATCCCCTGCGCCCGGAAATGGGGACATATCCGGTATTTCTTCAATTGTTTCTGCAGCCTATAAAAGCGATCCGAGCCTCCTTCTTTCCCCTTTTTCCGCCATTTCCGAGCCTCCTCTCGCCTGGGTGCCTTCAGCAAAGATGATCCCCGAGTTTGGCTGCATCCTTCTGCAAAGTTTTGGGATTTTTGGTGGCACGCTTATCGAGGTTTCTATTTTTACGGCGCGGTGCGACGCTCGTCCTTTTGGGTGCCCCTTCGTCGCGTTTCGGTGCGCGAGCTCCCCCGGCCTACTCCGACCACCTTTTCGAGTGATTTCTTCGCCGCTGGATTCGCGACGGACAGATCTACGATCTTGGTATTTTCAGCTTTCCCTCATTTCGTGCTTTTCGAGGTGTTTGTTCGAGCTTACTGTGACCCCATTTCTGTGAAGGAGTTTTGGACAGCGGCTTGGTATTTCGGCGTTATCTCCGCAACCGGGCATCGTTTGACAACGTTCTTTTACACTTTTTTCATCTACTCGGCGCAAGGAATATCACAGTATTTTTATTGGATTTTTCTGAGTTTTTCCCGAAGGTATATGTTCTTCCCCTTAACTGTAAATGGAATTACAGTTATGTTGCTGTGTGGTTTTGCGCACCTGTACTGTGGAATTTGTAACTCGGCCTACGGGGCTCGGAATTGGACGTACAGGTACTCGTTTCGAAGGTATCGACGCGAGGATTACTATGGTATTTTTATGGGATTTTTCTGGGCACTTTCGGCAGGTGAAATAAGCACGACTTTGGGACTGATTTTCAGATTGTGTATACTTGGTTAATTTTGGAATAAAAGTGTAATGTTGAGCCTTATTGATGTACTCAGGGGTGTTTTCAGTCGTTTGGAGCCAAGGCTTGCGCGACTTGTACCGAGGGTGTTATGTTGGCAGATTTTGGACCCTGGGCGTCTACCCACTTCACCGACTTCAGGTTTGCCTTGGTTTAAGCGCTTCAGGTGGGTAAGCTTATTATCAGTAACTGTTTAAGGCAATGAATATGTTGTGGTAAATATAAGTGCACTTGTGGGGATGTCACCCCTCTATGACTGATGCATGCATGTTTAGGGTACATGGTTTATGTTGGTAAGTAGGTAAGCTTGATAATGATATTTGTATAATGATTGCAAGAATAGTGTTTATGAGGTATACTGAGGACTTGCATGACTTGGACATCTATGTGATGACTAGTGTAAGCTTACCTAGGATAATGTTACCCTATGAGATTATGTAACATGCCATGTTAGCACATAGCCTTTCATGTGGTTGGTTTATGCTTTGGGACAGGATTTCGTAGCTATGTGCGGATTTGTACTCTGAGGAGTTATTATGATCATTCTGTTGATGAACCCTGAATTGTGGACAGATCTAGTTTTGGGATTCCGGCATGTTGTTTATTCCTAAAGGATCTATTATTATGCTTTACCCCCCCCCCCCCTTTATTTCCTTGAGGACATTTGCATGCTTGTATGGTCATGTAGTTAGGCCATCTTTTACTGCTGCACTACTTATGGGAACTTGACTTAGGAGAAACCATGCTTTTCCTTTCTCCGCCTTTGCTAGTCAAGTGGTCAGTGTTGCTCGGGTTCGAGCAGGGGTCTGGATAGGGTAGTCAGGACTTCGTGTCTGGGACAGGTTGGCTTAGTTGTGGGGCTTTGCGGCAACCGCGGATATTGGGCGGTTGACCGGATGTTTCTCTATGCACCTGATTGGGTATCAGTTTTCTTTAGTGGATGGAGTTTCCCACTTATCGTTTAGTGCATCCGATTGAGGTCGGGTCTTTCCTTGGTGGTTGAGTTTTCCCACTTTGATCAGATTGATGATCAAGTCCTGCCGTTTAGAGATACTGGTGACATTGATGACAGAGATGCTTTACTCGTGTGGGTAGCTCCCCTCGAGTGCCGCTCCGGAGTAGGCTTCAGACCGTGTTGGGTTCCGGTCAGACCGTGTTGGGTTCCGGTCAGACCGTGTCGGGTGCCGGTCAGACCGTGTTGGGTTCCGGTCATTTGGACAGTGGAGATACTGAGTTCGGGAGATTGGTGACAGAGCAGGCAGTACCGGGTTTTATACCGGTTCATTCGATTGAGTTTATTTCGGTCAAATACTTTTATTGTTACACTCGTGCCTGGGGGCCGAGTGCAGACTGGTAGTTGAGTTTAGAGCAGTGCTAGTATTGTTGAGAGCCGTCTGGTTGACGATGGTCCCGTGTTGTTGCGAGTACTTTGACCGCCGTGTGAGAGGTTGAGCATCATGATTCTATCCGTTCTGAGAGAGAGCGTGGATTTTGACCATAGCCTGCATGATCCTCTACTCGATAGCGAGCTAGTCCGTTTGGACGCCCTACGTAATCCCTGCCTGTCAGCGGGAGGTGGTTGTAGGTGGATGCAGGTTTGACTGGACCAGATGTGGCAGTCAGCTCGATTGGGTCGTTGGTGCACTTCATGTGCTAGTGGTTGCATACCACTGTTTGGTTCTCCCCCTTTTTGCCTTTAGTTAGGGGCAGGGTAGCTGTCGAGAGTCTCCAGCCTACTCATTTCAGTCTTATGACTTGGGTTAGTTTTTGTCTCTTGAGGACTTGGTGGGCAGACCGTCGGGTCTGGCGGTGGTACCCACTGAGAACTCCCTTTTTGGTGTAGTTCTCACACCCTTTGGGGGTTTTCCCCCCTCTTTTTCTCTCCTCTCCTTTGTTTTGCAGAGTCTTAGCGGGTGTTGCCGACTCTGCGGATGTTGATCGTGCGAGGGAGTCGCGAGCTAGATCCCTACCCGTCGTTGGAGAGTAGCGGTACCCTTCAGAGGAGATCATCAGTGCATTAGTTGTTTCTTTTTCCTCTTTTGAGAGACTATTGTAGTGAGGATATTTTGTATTGAGAGACTGTACACTGTTGTATATTGGAGTTACCTCCCGGTTGGGTTTAGAGCTTGTACTTGAGGATATTGTATTATTATTATTTTGGGAGGCAGACAGTGTTGTTTTATTTCCAGTTGTACAGTGATTGATTTTAGTTACAGCAGATTTTTATTTATAGCTCTGATATCTATTTAGTTACAGTACTTTTCTTGCAGGTAGGACGCTTCGCCTATGCAGGTTGGCATAGGTGGCGGATCTGTTTGGCGGGCCCGGGTCGCAGTTTCGACCCCGGGGCGTGACAGATTAGAGTGGTATCAGAGCCTAGGTTGTAGGTCATGGTAGACTTAGAAACCCTAGGCTTATGGTTTGACCCTTGGTTGACTTTGTGAGAGTCGTGATTTTTTAGCGAGAGTCCTGATTGAGTTTTATACCTCTCCCAAGGGACGGGAGGAGTGATTGGCATGTTTATTCTCCTAAGTGATTATGTTGGCTGCAGACAAAATAATGCTGTGGAACGGGTGACATGCTTTAGACTTTCGCTGGATTGGGTCGAGTGTTGTTGTGTGCTGTTTTGTTGTTTCGTCGTGGCGAGCCGTGTCTCCCCGACGCTGGGTTTTGACCCGTGTGCATCCTGTCATAGCTGTTGAGCTTGAGTAGTTGGTTTTGGGCCGGATACCCGGATTGAGGTCAGAGAACCCCGGACCCAGATGACAGGATTATCAGAAGCGTATCAGCGGCAGAGTGAGCAGCTGGTCTTGGTGACACAGTTGTCGGAGCACTGAGTAGCCCCCTCTGTGCCAATGTTTAGTGTCGAGGCACCGAGGCAGGGTGGATGGTTGACAGCTGGTGAGCTGTGGGACATGATCGACCTATTGAGCCATATTTGGCAGATGAACCACCCCGACTCGTAAGATTGAGTTTGGAGCCCTTGGAGGCAGAGTCGCGGCTGGTGGTGATGGAGTGATTAATTGAGAGCCTCCCTGTGCTTGTGAGTGTATACAGTTGTTGAACTGCGCGCTCCAGATTCGAGGGACGAGGCGCATAGGATATATGAGACTGGGAGTGGATTGCGCCAGGACACCTTTCTGTTATTCAGTCCCTCCATTGTAGATTTAGACGCCTCGTTGGAGCAGGCATTATGTATGGAGCGTGGCATTGCAGTTCCTTTGGATAGGGATCAGCCGCCAGAGGTGAGTTCTGGATTTTGGCGCTTGGCGCCGGATGATGGAGGACAGATCGACCGGCAGGGGCATGTCTAATTTCTTTTCCTGGATAACGAGTTCCCGAGATGTCAGAGGTCGGGTGGACCCCGAAGGCAACATCAGTATTTTTATTTGAGTGGCGCAGCGATAGCATGGATTTGTTATCTGCGGAGGATCTTGTTCGTCGCCTCAATGTGATCAGAGACAGAGGTCGTGCTTCCTAGTGATAGCCCTGATTTTCAGGCAGATTGGGCGACAACCACCTGCTTTGAGCGGATGAATCTATGCCGCCCTGGTGGAGGGCGCCACGGTAGTGGATTGAGTGTCGCAGGTGGGATTTCACCACGGTAGTCGGAGTTAGAGCATGTTCCACTCTTACATGGGTTAGAGGCAGATTCGTTACCACGTGCACTAGAGGTACAGGTTCCTGTTGTTGTTGTGCACGTGGAGGAGGCTTTTGGATCATGTCCAGTGCGGCCGAGACCGCGAGATACCGGCAGAATTATTGGAAATTATAGCAATTAGGTATTTTGACCTTATGCTTGAGATTGTTGGGTACTATGCCACAGGATGTTCGACTGCGGCAAGAGAGGACTTTGATCTTCGGCAAGGCGGGCAATTGGAGGCATGCTCGTTGGGGTTGTTTGAGCACTCTGGTTTTAGCGACAGGGTGAGAGGTGCTTACGGCGGCACCGGGACTCAGGGATATCTCTGTTGCCCGCGAGATCCCGTGTGTGATTTCACCTTAGTTGTTGGTAATGCCGCCGGTTAGGGAGATAGAGATTGCGGTTGACGTGGTTCGAGGAACCGTGCCACCCTGGACAGCACCTCATTGGATATCGCCGGTAGAGCTGAGAGAGACCCGATGGCACTGTTGCAGGGTCCGATGGATCGAGGGGTCTGTTTGACCTAGTGCCACGTCGTTGGTATACAGTGGTGATGCCACGTCATCGATACACGAATGTGAGGGTCCTTTTATGGTATCCAGGAACTTATGATGGAATTATACTCCGGCAGTTGGTGTATGATGCGAGTACCCACTTGGAGTTAGACAGCCGAGGACTTCGCCTAGATGGCGTTTTGGACACGGTGGTGGCATTATGAGTTGTTAGCGAGGCCCAATGGAATGACGAATGCCCTGTGGACTTCAAGATCTGAGGGATTGTATGTCCCAGTTGTACTTGGACGGACTGGGAGTGGTGTTTTCCGAGGATATTTTGATTTACTCCCAGAGTGACTTGGAGCACGAGGAGCACTTTGTGGATGTGCTACCATGCCCGTGTGGATGAAGCGGTATGCCAAGTTATTGTGGTACAAGTTGTAGCTGCAGAAGCATACCTTCTTGGGTCGCTTTGTTCGAGCCGTAGGGGCGGCGGTGGAACCCGACCTAATGGATGTTATTCAAGTTGACTGAGACCAACTTTCATTTTTGAGGTGAGGAGCTTCTAGACTTGGCGGTGCCGAGAGAGCATGGCCAATGGATAATGTGCCTGATATTAGCGCCAATGCTAGTGTTTCCTGTGTTGGGAGATGGAATTGTGTGATTTAGTGATGCCTTCCATTGTGGCGGTAGAGTTACCGTGGGGTGGATCTTCGGTCCACACTTCATTAGTCCAACCCTATGAGTGTTATGGCAGGCAGCTTGGATTCCACAGTTGAGCCTTTCTGTACGTCCTTTATTTCCAGCTTGGATTGATATACCTGGGCGTAGGCCATGCCGGCTTGGCTATCAGTTCTGATTACTCAGCATCTTGAGTGGGATTTTCGCGGATTGTCGTTGCTGGTTTGGGATTTTTGACCGCGAGTTTGGGCATCCGCATTATGATCGCCTTTCGAGCCAGTTCTCACTCCCGTTCACTGACGGTTTGGTCCCCGTCAGGGCATCCTTTCGACCCGTGGGTCTGTCGGGGTTATGTTGGTTTGTTGAGTGTCCAACCGTGGCTTGAGATTATGTCTCTTGAGGATCCCTTTTGAGGGTAGCTCGTGGGTTGAGTAGGCCACTCGGGTGATTTTGGATCGGAAGTAACCGAGTGAAGACCCCAGCTTATTAGATCCTTTTCCTCATAGGAGGAATCTGTGGGTATACTTCGGGAGGTCCTGGTTGAGTTGACACCAGGAGGTGGTTTGGTGCGTGTTGCGCGGATGGTTATTCCGTTTCCCCCCGGCTCTTAATGGAGCCTCTGTGTTGTTTCACGTCTCAGCTCAGGAGTGGTTTTGCTTTTGGATCCCTCGCCCGTGATTGACTTGCCCCTTTTGAGATCTGTGATTGTTGGAGTACGAGGGACGCCCGTTGCGATTTCTGGCGAGAGTGGAGAAAATCGCATATCGGGCCATGCCGTACTGTTGTTGTGGTTGTTGGGGAGTAATCACGGGAGTGAGTGATGTTTCGGGAGCTGGAGGCGTTATTGATGGATACTTACCCGTGGTATTTGTGACTCTTGGGGGATTTGAGCTAGTTTCGAGGACGAAACTTTCCTTAGTGGGGGAGGATGTGAGGACCTGGATCCCCACGACGAGATTACTGGTTCATCTACAGCTCCCGGAGGCCTATGTGGCGTGTTGGTGGAATT
Source organism: Tillandsia leiboldiana (assembly GCA_029204045.2). NCBI lineage: Eukaryota > Viridiplantae > Streptophyta > Magnoliopsida > Poales > Bromeliaceae > Tillandsia > Tillandsia leiboldiana. The sequence goes on from CM055066.1 coordinate 5,978,642, forward strand.
TGTGCCCCAATTGGACATTAGTGTGGGGCTCAGTGTGTTAATGGATCACGTGGGTGATCGGTGGACTCCGTCGGAGCTCCAGAAAGTGGTTCGCGCGTCATGGATATTAAAATTGGACCCAGCGCGAAGTTTGGATCAAGGAACATCTTCCCGGGATGCCTTCGGCAATTTTTTAGAGTTGGAATTTGGCAAATTGGACTTCGGATTTGGATTCAGCGCGCGAAAACGAGGAAAAGGGACTATTCACTTGCTTTTTTCCGGAGTCCGGGTGATTCGGCACGTTTTTCGAGGCAGGGTACTGTTCCGGCACCGGCGGCGGCGGCGCGCGGCGGGCCGGCAGCGGCGGAGCGCGGCGGAGCAGGCTCTGGCGGGTGCGCGGTCCACCGCGGAGGCGTGCACCGGTCGCGGGCCAGGGTGCGGTTCCCGGTTGGGCCGGCGCAGCGGGCGCGGTCCACGGGAAAGGCGGGGTGTACGGTGGACCGGTGGGGGGACACGTGGCGCGCACCGGTTGGCCGGTCCACGTGCACCGGTCCACGGTGCACCTGCGGGCGCCTCGGGAAGCGTGCGCACAGAGGCGCAGGCGGCGGGCGCAGAGCGCACGTGGGCGCGTTGACGGGGTGTTCCCGCGCTTGGGGCGGCCACGTGTCGGCGTCTGGGGGCGCCACGTGTCGCGCGGGGAGCGGCTGGGTTGCTGTCGCCTGTTTGGCGGGCGACGTGGAGGCCCAGGGCGGATTCGGGCGGCTACAGTGCTCGCGCGCGGGGATTTCGGGGGCTGCTACAGTGCGCGCCCGAAAATCCCCTGCGCCGGAAAATGGGGACTATCCGGTATTTCTTCAATTGTTTCTGCAGCCTATAAAAGCGATCCGAGCCTCCTTCTTTCCCCTTTTTCCTGCCATTTCCGAGCCTCCTCTCGCCTGGGTGCCTTCAGCAAAGATGATCCCCGAGTTTTGGCTGCACCTT
>CM055066.1:5979701-6019764 GCA_029204045.2 Tillandsia leiboldiana
AATCCAATACCGTCATTTTCATATATCATCTTATACGGCTCTAGATCCACATATAGAGAAGAAAGGAAATCATTAGAGAATACTCTATGTTTCTTCATCTATATGATTAGTTTGATTCTAGGTTTTCATACTCCACATTCTTGAGTTGATCCAAACTAATGAATACTTAGATGCTATTTCCGATCTATCTTTGATCTAAGTATTCGGCGGATCATCACCACCAAAAACAACGATTTACCCCAAAAATCGGCGCGTGGATTCGCGTGTCCTTGTGGATTCAAGGTTCAACCGCTCTCGTGGATTCGTGAGCGAGGCACGTTCGTGGATTCGAAGGGTGCTATTGGGTGAAGACCGTGGATTCGGTCGGACGTCGTGGGATTCGACGTTGGACGCCGTGGATTCGGCGTTGGGCGCAGATCGTGGATTCGAGAAAGCGTCGTGGAGTGAGCGGAGAAGATCCTCTAGGAGCGTATGGAAAAGGTTGAGTCGTAAGTGTGTACGGTAAATCACCTTGTACGTGTTTTAATTCTAGTGGATTTCTGCCGTGTTATCGGTCCCGTGGTTTTTTACTCCGGTGATGGAGTTTTCCACGTAAAATCTTGCGTATTATTTTTATTTCCGCATTGGGTTTTTATCGCAACGATTTTTGAAGTGTTTATACGTTTACACCTATTCACCCCCCTCTAGGTGTTTTTTCCCCTATTTAGATCCTTATTACATATAACCCAACAAGTGGTATCAGAGAGGGAATAGGGTTTGTAAACAATGGTTGAAGGTGGAAACATCAACCGACCCCCGTTCTTCGATGGAACAAATTATGCGTACGGGAAAGTGCGGATGAAAGCCTTTTTAATTTCCATCGACGAACGGGTGTGGCAATCAATTGAATTAGGATGGTCTAATCCAACTGAATTTATTGGTGATGTTCACACCTTAAAACCTAGGTCGAAATGGACCAAGGAAGAGTTAGATTCATCTTCTTACAATGGCAAGGGAATTAATGCTATTTTTAATGCCTTATCTCAAACTGAATTCTCTCGCGTCTCGGCATGTGAGACTGCGAAAGAATCTGGGATGTTCTTCAGGTTACACATGAGGGACTAACCTCGTGAAGATTCAGAAACTGCAAATGCTTACGAGCAAGTTTGACTCTATCTTGATGGCAGAGAAATGAATCTTTCACGACTACTCTTACACGATTGCAAGATATCGTAAACTCATGTGGCTAACCTGGGAGAGAAGATTCCAGAATTTAAGATTGTAAGAAGATCTTAAGAACTCTTCCCTGAACGGATTTCGCCCAAAGGTTACAGCCATTGAAACTATTAAACACCACGGACGAAATACGTGTAGAAGAATTAGTTGGTTCATTACAAACTTATGAAATGACATTTACTACTAACAATTCTTCTGGAAAGGCATCCACTTCTAAGTTCTTCAGGTTATGCGTTGAAAACAACTAAGGAAGAAGACGCGGATACATCCTCCTCAGACGATGACGAGAACCTTTCTATGGATGAATTTGAGAAGCAGCTCGCTCTCTTGACAAGGAAGTTTCGCCGCAACTTTCGAAGGGGTAATTCAAGCAAATCTCCATCCTTCGGAAAGTCGAACAAAGGCAAGGGTACTTCAAGTACAAGTCAAGAAAGCAAGAGAACTTCTCAAAGGATAAGAAAAGTTCAGAGGGACAACTACAATGCTTCAAATGTCGAGGCTACGGCCACATTGCAACGGAGTGTCCCAACAAGTATCCGGCAAAGAAGGAAGGCGATGCAAGTCGTCACTTGGGATGACAACTCAACGTCAAATGAGTCGTCTTCGAGTGATGAAGAAAAGAGCTCCACCGCATTCCACGCGTCCGTATCTTCACCCTTCATGTGCTTTATGGCAAGTACATCCGAGTCGTTGTCCAACTCCACTGTTGAAAGAATGCAACGGACAATGAATCGGATGATTCGGAAGGTGAAGATTTTGCTCTAGCCTACCACAGACTTTTGAGGGATTCAAAGAAAGTGGCTAAGCAAAACAAGAGTTTGAGAGGGAGAGTGCATGATCTCGAAGAAGAAGCAAAAAGAGCGACTTCTCTCTCAAACGCTCTTGAAGTGGAAAGGGAAAACCTGATAAAAGCAAATGTTTCCCTTCAAGAGTCCAATGAGCAACTTGAGAAGGAACATACAAATCTGGTGGATAACGCGAATCACTTCTCAAAGCTCTACAACGAGGCTCGACAGGATAACCTGGAAATGACAAAGACCATTTTCCAACTCAAGAATGACTTACAGCGATTCTCTTCAGGAAGGAGTAAGTTGGATAGACTTCTTGGTCTTGGTCAATCAAATCGGTTCGGCCTCGGATACACTCAAACTGGAAACAGTCCAAGTTCGAGTGGGACAGTTTTTGTGCCTCAGTCGGTATTTCCTCCTCCGACACCGGAATTCAAGACAAACAACGACAACAAACCTACTTCATCCTCTTTGGGATCGTCAAGATCTAAGGTATGTTTTCGTTGTGGTGTTTCAGGGCACATAAGAAGATATTGCAAGACGGGAGTCGAACGCTCATCTCAAGCACCTCTTGCAACAACTACCAAAAAGGCTCCTCCCCGGAAATCAAAGCAAAACTTTTCAAATGAAAAGAGACTTGGTAGTTCATCGCGCAGGACGATTTCATCAAGGAGCAACAATCGCTATAACAAGACTCTTTCACCTAGGCATATAACTTCACGACCATTACCGACGCTCTCCAAAAAGGTTTGGGTGCGCAAAGGTGAAATTTTCCCTTGTCTTGTTTCCAATGTTTCCTTGCATGCATATGATAGTTCGTCTTGGTATCTGGATAGCGGGTGTTCCCGTCATATGACCGGGTGACAAAAATAGTTTTCAAAATCTTGAGAAAATCTCCGGAGGACACGTTGTTTTCGAAGACGGTCGATCTTCCAAAATTGTTGGAAAAGGGACGGTAGCTATTCCAGATGGCCCGATTTTGAAAAACGTCTTATTTGTTGATGGCCTTAAGACTAACCTCATAAGCATAAGTCAACTTTGCGACAATGGTTTTTCAGTTAACTTTTCATCTGTTGAATGCGTTGTAACTGATAAGGACCATGTCTTCTTTTTAAAAGGGGTTAGATCTGAAAACAATTGTTATGTTGTTCCTAATAAATTTTCTGAAAATTGTAACTTAGCCGCTTTGAATAATGAAACTCTTTGGCATGAAAGGCTAGGTCACTTAAATTTTAAGGAACTTACTAGAATTTCAAACAAGGACGTGGTCAAGGGGGTTCCAAACTTTTATTTAAACAAAACGTTGTGTGTGGTGGTTGCCAAAAGGGTAAACAGTCTAGGACTGCACACAAGAACTTGAACCACGTTGGTACAAAACGGCCCTTGGAACTTTTGCACATGGATTTAATGGGGCCGACCCGTCAACCATCCTTGGGAGGTAAATGGTACATTTTCTTATTGGTTGATGATTTCTCTAGGTTTTCTTGGGTAGCATTTTTAAAAGAGAAAGCTGATACGTTTGACTCTTTTCATGAGATTTGCCATCGTATTATGATTGAAAGAATGAAAAGATCATTCGTGTTAGAAGTGATAGAGGCGGAGAATTCATAAATTCAAAATTCATTGATTTTTGCACTTCAAATGGCATTAAACATGAATTCTCGGCACCCTATACACCTCAGCAGAATGGTGTTGTTGAGCGCAAAAACAGGGTTGTACAAGAGATGGAGCGTGTGATGCTTCATAGCCGGAATTTACCGCTACATTTTTGGGCTGAAGCCGTGAACACCGCTGTCTATGTCATTAATAGAGTTTACTTGCACCCAGGAACCATAAATACACCATATGAGCTGTGGTTTAGTAGAAAACCGGATATCAAATACTTTCGTATCTTCGGGAGTCGATGTTACATTTTACGTGACCGTGAAAATCTTGGAAAGTTCGACTCTCGAAGTGATGAAGGGATCTTTTTGGGTTATTCTACGAATAGCAGAGCATATCGAGTATTTAACATTGAATCTAAGACGATCGTAGAATCTATAAATGTTAAAGTAGATGAAGCTTTTCACTTTGGATCTGGAAAATCTACCCTCGATATCTCTCTAGATGATGATTCTCCTGTTAGTGCATCTTCTCATGATAATACTTCCAATATTAATGATGCATCTAATGGCTCTTCTAGTTTATCTGATGTGCAGGAATCATCTCATGTATCTCCGAGTACTCCGTTTCAACAAACGTTACGAATCTCCAAGGATCATCCGGAATCGAACATCATTGGAGATCCACAAGAAGGAGTTAGAACTCGGAAGTAGTTGGTTTGTGGATTCGCTTGCTACGTATCTTTAATCGAACCAAAGAACATAGATGAAGCTCTTCAGGATGACTACTGGATTAAAGCAATGCAGGAAGAGCTCCATCAATTTGAGCGAAACAAAGTCTGGGAATTAACGAAGCCTCCAAAGCAACATAATGTGATAGGTACCAAATGGATCTTCAAGAACAAGAAAAATGAGGATGGTACTATCATCAGGAACAAGGCACGATTAGTTGCTCAAGGTTATTCTCAAGTAGAAGGTATAGACTTTGACGAAACATTCGCCCCTGTAGCTAGACTCGAGTCCATTCGTATACTATTTGCTATTGCTTGTCATTTTAAAATCAAATTATTTCAAATGGACGTTAAGAGCGCATTTCTAAATGGTTTTTTAAATGAGGAAGTTTATGTGGCTCAACCGAAAGGTTTTGTAGATCATAAACAACCTAACCATGTTTTTCGTTTGAAAAAAGGCTCTTTACGGTCTGAAACAAGCACCGCGAGCATGGTACGAAAGGTTAACAAAGCACCTTTTGGAGAAGGGCTATACTCGAGGGGGAGCTGATAGGACTCTCTTTGTGAAGCATTATCAAAGCAATTTCATTGTAGCACAAATCTATGTCGATGACATTGTATTTGGCGCAACAAGAGATAATGATGCTTCTAAATTCGCGGAGACCATGGAAAGCGAATTTGAGATGTCCATGATGGGCGAATTGACTTATTTTCTTGGATTGCAAATTAAACAAAATGATGAAGGTATTCACTTGAGTCAATCCAAGTATGCAATGGAGTTGGTCAAAAAGTTTGATCTAGAAAATTGTAAAGATTTTCCAACTCCAATGGGAACTAGCCACAAGGGACTTGGAAGTGAATCACATAGTGAGAATGTAGACGAGAAACTGTATAGAAGTATGATTGGAAGTCTACTTTACCTCACTTTTAGTCGCCCGGATATATCCTTTAGTGTTGGGATTTGCGCGAGATATCAATCAGCACCAAAGGAGGTTCACCTGAAAGCGGTGAAACGGATCATCCGGTACATCAAAGGATCAATTAATTTCGGAATTTGGTATCCTATGGGAACAAGTCTGGATATTGTTGGATACTCAGATGCCGATTGGGCAGGATCAGTGGATGATCGGAAAAGCACGAGTGGTGCATGCTTCTATCTTGGCCATTGCCTTGTTGCATGGCACAGTAAAAAGCAGAATTGCATAGCACTCTCGACTGCCGAAGCGGAATACATTTCAGCTGGAAGTTGCTCAACTCAACTCATTTGGATGAAAAGCGTATTGAGCGACTTCCGCATTTCAGCATCTTCGGTAATAATTCTTTGTGACAAAACAAGTGCAATTAACATTTCTAAAAACCCTGTGTTGCACTCTAGAACAAAACATATTGAACTTAGATATCATTTTCTTAGAGAGCTAGTTGAATCAAATACTCTTCAACTTTCGTATATTTCAACTGAGGATCAATTGGCTGACTTTTTAACAAAACCTTTGGATCAAAAACGTTTTATTCATTTACGAAAAGCAATTGGAATGCTTTCCTTGAAATAAACTTCTTTTTGAAACCTTTGCTTAGGATAGGTTTTGTATTTGTTTTTGTTTTGTTCATTATCTATATTTGTACATAGGACATTAATTGAGCATAGATCATAATTGACTTTAATTGCATCTTTTCGCACATTTAGAAATTCATTATGCTTTTGCCATCATAATATTTCACTGTTGCAATGATCATTTATGTTAATTAAATCATCTTCTGAGTGATCAAAGTCAATTTCTCTCTCTCAATGATCTCTTGGTATAGTCATTATCTTATTTGACTGTTTAGTCGAGTATGAAATCGAGATCAATTTTTGGTTGAATACTTTATATCTTAAATAATTGATAGCCAATTGAGGGGGAGTCAAAGAAATGTAAAATGCTCAAAAGATGTGGAAAGAGTTACATCCCAATGAGGAGTGTGAAAACTACCACCACATGGAGGAAAAAGCTACCACCTCGGTCGTCCGAGTATTGTGTGCAGCTACCACATGTATACCAAGCATGGTTGTTCAAATTTTGATTAAGTAAAATACATGTTGAAATACTTGACTCCGTCAAATTTCAAGGTTGGTATAAGGTGGGTTTTTAAAGAAAGATGCTCAAAGAGCCACTCTCTTCAACAGATTGTCTAGATACATTATCTACTATATTTGGGATTTCAAACATCTATTGATCTTTGTATTTCATTTTCTTTACTAAATTGATGATTTGATAAAGGCATTACTCATAAGATCAAGTTAGATGTAATTGAATGTGTTCAACTTTAAGGGATTTAATTCTTGTAAATTCTCGTTTCATTTTTGGATATTATTGATAGATTTGGCATAATCTAATTCTTGTTGTATGAAACGATAATTTTTGTTTAAAGTTGATACACATTTGTGCTTACAATCTTTTTCTGATTTTTCTTGAATTTCTCTGAAATTTTCTAAAGAAAAAGTTGGAGCCGATCCGGATCGGGCAAGATGATCCGGATCCCGAATGCAGGTATTCTTCTGCGGGCTGACGATCCGGATTGGACCTGCCGATCCGGATCCCGAACGCAGTTTCTCACTGCGGGCAGCCGATCCGGATCGCAATCATGAACTGATCCGGATCGCGGCTAGAGTTTTATAAAGAACAAAAGGGTTTTGATTTCTTTTACTCCAATCTTTTGTTCCAAAGTTTCCAGAGCCTCTCTCTCTAGATTTCATCCTTCCTGGAAGCTTTCAAACTCAAGTTCTTCAACTCCAAGTAAGTTTTATTGATCAAAATCTCGGTTTTTCACCGTTTTTCTCTTTTCCTCCTCAAACGTGATGAATTTCTTGGATCAACTTTGTTTGTGGATGGTTTTTGATCAAATTTCTTTTGAAATAAGAACTCTGGGTAGATTAGTTTTGATTATATGCTAGGTATTCTCCTGATTAACGGATTTTTAGGCTTCGATTTCTAAAATTTCGGTTTTAGGGCATATAATAAGGATTTTCGAAAATCATGCAATTGATCTATTTTTAAAAGTCCTTTTGCAAAACTAATTTGATTCTTAGTCTCTCTACATGATTATGATTGTTTGGGTACAATTTTTCAAATTTTTAAAAATTAACAATTTTTCATGTGTTCTTGAGTTGGTCTTCACAGGATACATTTTTCACTAGCAATCAAAATGGTGATCACTTGGATTATTTTCCTACTTGCTGCCATGGTACATGTCAAGGATACTGCCAAGCCTAAGAAGGCTAAGAAAGCAAAGAAGACTAAGGTTGATTCCGACACTGAATCAGAGACAGAATCGATCGACTGGGATAACATCGAAATCGAGCAAGCTGCTCCCATTGTCTCCAAAGGGAAAGCAACTGCTGAAGCTTCAAAACCTACTGCAGCTGAAAAAGGAAAAGCCCCTATGGAACCAAGTCCAATTGGAACAAAAAGAAAAACCGGTGCAAGAAAAAGAGGCAGTGCTCAGGGAATTACCATTGAGGAACCAGTTGCTAGGCAGCCTCCTCCACAAGACTTCATCAGCTCCGAAAGAATCAAGGATTTTGAGAAGAGGGAATGCATTGGCGAGAGACATGTCAATGTCAAACCAATGAAGGAACGATCTGTAGCTTTTGGGACTTTGTTTGACCAAGTTGGTCTTGCTCAAATTTGCAACTTCCCTGAGACTACTGGGTACTGTCCACACTCAGTTCGAATGTTTTATCAGAACGCTGCAAGTCTGATTGATCACGAGGATGGACGTCGAGAATTTCACACTTTGGTTAAAAATATCAAAATCAAAGTCACACCCCAGCTGATTGGAGTTGTGCTAGGTATGACAGCCAGAGCTGATGGACTCCATTACCTAAAAACTCAAAGCTTCAACGACAACTCCTGGAGAGCTGTAGTTAATGGAATTTGTCTTCCAAATACTCGGTCGACCGGAAATTCTGTTTTCTCTAAAGAGCTTCGACCAGAGTATCGGTATATAAACTTCATTATCTGCTACAACATTCTTCCCAACATGAATACGAAGGTTCTTCGATGGGACAGAATGTTATACCTTTATCTTCTTGGAAACCCGGTCGCATTGATGGGAGCAAACTTGAATATTCCTTATCTCATTTGGTCAAGGATGGCGCGGTATGTGGAACACTCTCACCCCACAGAGAGACTACCCTACCCAATGATTATCATGCGCATCCTTAGAAAGTTTAAAGTCGATACAAGCGCGAGCTCATACATGTACAGTTTGGGCACCATTAATGAGACAACAATTGTGAAGTCCTTATCGACTAAACAAGATGAACCCTTAATACCTCCTCACCGGCAACGAGCACAACAACAACGAGCGACAACCTCTGCACCGGCAGAAACTCCTCCTGTTCCACCAGCACAGCAGGCACCTCCATCCACTTCTGATGATGATGCGTCAGTGAGTTCAATCTTTAAGGAACAACAGCGACTCTCAAACGAGCAAGAGCGCATGGCTACTGATGTCGCTGAAATGAAAGAGGATATCAAAGAAGTTAAGAAGGAACAAGCTTCTATAAACAAACAGATCAAGAAAATGTTTCAGAAGCTTGGGTGTATCAGCTCCGACGACTCTGCATAAAGTTTTTCTTCTTTTCTCTAATCTTTCTTTTGCAGGTTTTTAAGTTTTTGTTCTTATTTATTTCTCAGGAGTTTCTTTATTTTGTTCTACTTAACTCTCCTTAAAGTTTTTGTGATTTTGGCCTTGTTTGTGACAAAAAGGGGGAGAGAGTTTAGAGGGGAACTTGAACAATGACAATGAACTTGAACAATGATGTGATGTGAACATCAAGGTAAGTGAACATCAAGGGAACTTGAACAATGAACTTGAACAATGATGATGTGAATGTGTGAACATCGAAGTAAGTAGAACTTCAACTTTTGGTTTTCATTTGTTTTGAATGCATGCCTCGACTAACTATTCGACTAACTATTTGGGCATGTAATATAACTAACAAGTTGATGTTCACTAACATGACATTTTTTTTTTGATTGCATAAAAGATATGTTGGTTTTTGACTATGATTCTCTTACATATCTGAATTCTCAAATGTCATGATGATCAGATAAACTCTATCTCTGTACTAGGTTTTGTATGCTAAATATTCTTGAGGTATCTAACGATCTCTTTTTGTCAAGAATGATTTCCTTGTGCAGAGAGTACAGATGTCTAAGTCTAGAGTCTGTTTTAGGAGTTTATCTCATGTTTTTAAATTTTTGGATCTCCATTGTAAATTTTTGTTGTATGGTGATAGCAACAAAAATATCTTTTTGAATTTTCTTTAGTGGATCTGTGTTTTGTCACGAAACCGCCAAAGGGGGAGATTGTTACGGAATTTGAGTTGGCGTAGTTTCGTGAAAGTCTCAAGTCTTGAAGATTGAAGGTGAAGGAAGTTGGATCATTTAACTCAATCTCAAGAAAGAAGAATTCAAAAGGATCAGGTATGTTTAACTAAAGATTTTATTGGTGATCCGAATACTTCTTGTAGTGTAGAAACACCTGGAAGAGTTTTTAAATGCTTAATTATCAAAAACTGGTGTTCGGACAAGTTCAGGATCCGGATCAGAGCCAGCGATCCGGATCCCGAAGGTTATTGTTTCATACAATACTTCAATCCGGATCGCAGCATCTCACGATCCGGATCCCGAACGTTGAGTTTTCTGAATTGTATGAACGATCCGGATCAGACAATCCGATCTGGATCCCGAACGTGTGATTTTCTGGAAACCGTCTTTATTGCTACTGCAATCCGGATCGCCCAAATCCGATCCGGATCGCCGTCCGTCAAATTTCCAGAAATGTTAGGTTTTTGATTCTTATCTCCTTCCTAGGGTTTCTAACCTATAAATAGACCCTATGACTCTTTTTCTAGGGTGAATCCAAATAATCCATATAGCCGTCATTTTCATATATCATCTTATACGGCTCTAGATCCACATATAGAGAAGAAAGGAAATCATTAGAGAATACTCTATGTTTCTTCATCTATATTGATTAGTTTGATTCTAGGTTTTCATACTCACATCTTGAGTTGAATCAAACTAATGAATACTTAGATGGTATTTCCGATCTATCTTTGATCTAAGTATTCGGCGGATCATCACCACCAAAAACAACGATTTACCCCAAAAATCGGCGCGTGGATTCGCGTGTCCTTGTGGATTCAAGGTTCAACCGCTCTCGTGGATTCGGAGCGAGGCACGTTCGTGGATTCGAAGGGTGCTATTGGGTGAAGACCGTGGATTCGGTCGGACGTCGTGGATTCGACGTTGGACGCCGTGGATTCGGCGTTGGGCGCAGATCGTGGATTCGAGAAGCGTCGTGGAGCGAGCGGAGAAGATCCTCTAGGAGCGTATGGAAAAGGTTGAGTCGTAAGTGTGTACGGTAAATCACCTTGTACGTGTTTTAATTCTAGTGGATTTCTGCCGTGTTATCGGTCCCGTGGTTTTTTACTCCGGTGATGGAGTTTTCCACGTAAAAATCTTGCGTATTATTTTTATTTCCGCATTGGGTTTTTATCGCAACGATTTTTGAGTGTTTATACGTTTACACCTATTCACCCCCCTCTAGGTGTTTTTTCCCCTATTTAGATCCTTATTACATATAACCCAACAATAGGTGCTTTTCCCTTTCCTTGAACAGTTTCTTCTTCATATTCTGAGGAATGTTCAGATTCTGAGCTAGTTGAATCCTCATTGCGTGATCATTTCGTAGCCTTTTTCTTTCTAGAACCGCGACCACGTCCACTTCCAGTGGCCATCAAAATCACTAGTGCAAGTAGCCATGAAAATGCCATTTCCTACAAAGAACACAATGCACTATGATTTGATCTTATAGGAAGGCTTAAACATGTTTAAGAAACATTCTAAACATGTCACAATTGATGATTCATAATTTAAAATCCATTTACATTGAAAGCCCTAAATTTTAATTTTTAATGTCAAGAACATATGAAAATGTTAGATTCAAGCATATAAGCATGGAAACATGAATCTAATTACATAGAAAGCAACCATCTATATTCTAAACATGAAATAGGGGTGATTTATACAAGAGATTTCATTTGAAGTAAGGATCAACTCAAAAATCCCTAAATAAAACATCAAAACCTAAAAACTAGGGTTTTGAAACAAAAGAAAGTAAGATTAATGAAGAAACTTACAAATTAAAGCAACAAATCTCTTGAACTTGATGAAGAACCCCTTAGAGAAGTTTTAGAGAGAGAGAGGGAGTGTTTTGAAATGGGAGAGATGAATTAAACCATAGGAGTTCCGGAATATAAAGATATCCAGATCGCGTACCGGTACTAATAAGTCGCGTACCGGTACGCAGTGCAATTCCTAAAAATCCTTTGTTCGGGTTCCGGATTGAAAACATGGGTGATCCGGATCCGCAATTTTAGTTCCGGTACTAAACATGGAGTACCGGTACTCAAGTGAAAAACCAGAAAATTTCACGTTCGGGTTCCGGATTGGGTTTTCTGATCCGGAATCTTGGTTCTGGTACTAAAAAGTAGGTACCGGTACACCAGAGCCAAAAAGCAAAAATTTCTTGAAACAAATTCAAATTTTGAAATCTTTTCAAATACCGATTTGTATACCATCAAGAAATCCATTTAAGTGCTTTGAAAAATAATGAATTCACATAGATGTCATTCAATCCAATTAATTATAAAAATTAAAAAGATTTACTCTAAAATCATGAAAAACAAAGATAAAACATTATAAACCGTTTTTCATGTTATATTCGTCAAACATAAGTCATCAAAAATAATCTTGAGATCCAAAAGTCTATCAAGATGTAACGGATTTACAAATGACATCAATTTTGAATTTTACCCTTTTAGATTGAGATATGCACTAAAATACCTAATGTGTGGCTCTTTGAGCATCTTTTAACTATCCCACCTTATACCAACCAGGAGATTGTTCAAAATAAGAACTTTGAATTTAAATCTCCGAATGCTTCAACTAAACAAAATTTCATAAATATTTTTCAAGCATCCATAACATGTGGTAGCTTCACACACAGACCGGACGACCGGGGTGGCAGCTCTTTCCAACATATGGTGGTAGTTTTCACACTCCTTTCGGATGTAACTCTTTCCACATCTTTTGCAATTCATTTCATTACCCTTGTAAGAAAATACAATCTCTTATGTGAAAGAATCAAATCCCAAATTTTAGTCTATCGGTTGTCTCATGTTCATCACAATGAATTCACACAACCGAGATAGATTAATCATCTAAAGATCACACATGATTACTAAAATTTGATGAATATAATTATCAAAAACTCCTATAATGAAGTATCTTCAAGAATTATAATTATGGAGTAAAGTTGATAATTCATATAAAATTAAATTGGAGTGATTGAAAGTGAAATCCTTTTTATTCAATGCACTTGTTCGTTAAAACCCTTTTGTTCAAAAACAAAACATAAAAATGAAGAGCATTGAAAACATGTAATGCAGAGATTTAGAAAAATATGAAAGAAAAACCAATCAAAGCATTACATACAGTCATAAGCTATTTAGAACTTAAGACAAGGAAAGATATCACCTTTCCGAATCCAAAATCGTCGAATTTTGGGTTGTCTTGATTCATTGTGGTTGGGAGATGATACCTTTGACTGTTGATCCACCTTAGGTCTTTGCCTCGCAATGATCCACTTGTATGATTAATGTTGTGGCTCGGACCTTTGGTGGGTTGAGTGAACTCCATTGACTTGATGAGTCTTTTGATTCCGTTGAGTTCGCTCCGTAGATGAAGTTGCCGAAGAATTCTTCTTTCTCTTTTTCGGACACGTCTTCATCAAGTGTCCTTCAAGTCCACATTGGTGACAAGTTCTTCCTTTCAATTTAGTTGTGGAACTTGAAGCCTTCACAGTTTGGTCCTTTTTAAAACCCAAACCAACCTTGCTTGTTTGACCTAATCCGGACATACAATCAAGTTTCTTCGAACCGGTTGAAATCCTTTGTATGTCGGATTTGAGTTGATGAACTTGCTTGGTCAAAGCTTGGTTGGTGACATGAATCTCCCTAAACTGCTTTTCTAGAAAACCAATCTTGTCCATATTTGATTTAGCGTTTGTCTCCGATTGGTTTCGTTCTTCTTGGAGGATTTTATTGTTATCCAATAAACGTTCTCGTTCCTCCTTGAGATCATGAAGTTTTATCTTTAAAGCATGATTCTCGTCTTGAATCTCAAGTCGTTGCTTCCTCAACTTCTTAATATGCTTGGCCATCTTCTTTGATTCCGTAAGAAGTTGTTGATATGCCTCAACGAGTTCTTCTTCGTCCGACTCCCCCTCACATGATGACTCTCCTCCGGATATTGATGTTTCATGCAAAATCAAAGGAATAGAGTCAGTGATTAAAGATGATAAGCAAATATTAGAAGAGGAAATTTGAGAAGCATGTAAGGCAACGACTTTTTCCTCTTTACTTGAGGTCGATTCATTAGAAGTAGAATCGTCCCAAGTTTTCGCTTGCAAAGCCTTCTTTTTATATGATTTCGGAGAAGGACAATCCGTTGAAATATGGCCGTAGCCTTTGCATCTATAACATTGGATTTCCCCTTCGAATTCATCTTTTTCCTTAGAAGGTTTTGCAGAGCTTTTGAGGTTAGAGGATTTAGAACCCGATGATCCTTTAGATGGTTTCGAGGATGAAGATCCATCGGTTCGATTCTTCCAAAACTTCCGACGAAATTTCTTTACGATCCGCGCCAATTGTTCTTCAAAATCGGCAAAAGTGATTTCATCGTTGGAACTTGATTCGCCATCTTCTTCCTTTGTAGATTTGAATGCAACACCTGTAAGCTTAGAAGAAGACTTGGAAAAAACTTGATTAGTAGGAAAAGTCATCTCATAAGTTTGTAAAGCACCTACTAATTCCTCTACTCTCATCTCATCAGGATGACTAACGGTTTCAATGGCGGTAACCTTTGCCCTAAACCGTTCCGGAAGAGTCCGAAGTATCTTTCTTACAATTTTCGACTCCGGGATATTTTCTCCTAAATTAGCACAAGTATTGATTACATCTTGAAGTCTTATGTAATAATCAGTAAACAATTCATGCTCATCCATATGAATAGAGTCAAATTGACTTGTAAGCACCTGGAGCTTTTGAATTTTTACTAGATTAGTACCCTCATGTGTAATTTTGAGAATATCCCAAATCTCCTTTGAAGTTTCACACGCGGAAATTCGTGTGAACTCAGTCGAGGAAAGAGAATTAAATAAAGCGTTCATACCTTTCCCATTGTAAGAAGATCTTTCGAATTCCTCTTTGGACCATCTAGAGCGAGGTTTTGGGGTAGTAGAATTTCCTACTTCCTCAGTTGGATGCACCCAACCGTATTCCACGGTTTGCCATACCCGCTCATCAATTGCGATGAGAAAGGCTCTCATCCGCACTTTCCAATACGAATAATTGGTCCCATCAAAAAGAGGAGGTCTATAAATATTACCACTTTCATCCGACATGATAGATAAACCTAAAACCTGCTCTGATACCACTTGTTGGTTTTTATAGGATCCACAAAGATCTAAATAGGTACTATCAAACACGTAGAGGGGGGGGTGAATAGGTGTAATACTTAAAAACAAATCTCAGTGCAAAATAAAAACCAATGCGGAAAATAAAAACAGCACACCGAGATTTACATGGAAACTCCAATCCAGGAGAAAAACCACGGGACCAACACGCAATAACAATCCACTAAGAATAGAAGAATAACAAGGTGATTACCGACTCCACGGACTCAAACCCCTCCTTCAACTTCTTCGAACCTTGCGCTCCACCGATTGTACGTCCACTGCACACGTTCGAATCCACGAACGCCACTCGAATCCACGAGCACACGTTTCGAATCCACGAAACGCCTTCAACACACCGAATCCACGGTGCTACGTCGAATCCACGACGCAATTCAGCCGATAAGAATATTGGCTTCGATGGTGATCCTTTGCTTAGATTATCATTGAGGAACCGTAGAAGGAATCTCCAAGCAAAGACTAGATCAATTCGACAAAAGATAGATCTTGGAAGAACCGTCGAATTGACCTAAAAGAGGCTAAAGAGAAGAACGATAAAAACCAGCCTCTAGGGTTGCTCTCGAGTGTTTCTAAATTGATCGGTAAGTATCGAGAAACCCTAAGTGTCTATTTATAACCCTTTGGAAAAAGATAAAAGTCCGTTTAGAAATCTTATCCCGAGAAGGCATTGTGTACCGGTACCAACAAAACGTGTTCCGGTACTCAATGGTGCAAAACACAGATTTTTCTATTGTGTTCCGGTACGCAAGTCTGTGTTCCGGTACGCAATGCAAATTACAGAAAATTCTGTGTCGGGTTTGAGGAACTCAAAGTGTGGTTCCGGTACTTAATGTAAAAACTAATTTTTCCAAGATAAGCTTTATCCAAAACAGACCTAGTACCGGAATCCAAACTTAAAATAAGTTGTAAGTTAAAACCAAGTTCCTAAAACCAAGTCTAAACCGGGTTTCAATCATTTCTAGATTCCAATGATTATAAATGAACTTAAATCACCAAGGTTTAATTAACCATACCTGAGTGTTATCTTGAGCTCATGTTGAATCTTCAATGAGTCTTCGAAAGCTGATTTGACAATTTGATCCCTTTAAGACTCTGACTCAACTCACGAAATATGGCAACACAAAAAGCCGTAACAAAAACTACAACCATTGCCCATACCGGAGTGGAAATGGGAATGGATCACCATAGATTTTGTGACCGGATTTCCGCGATTGCAACAAGGACATGACACGATATGGGTCATTGTAGACCGTCTGACGAAATCGGCCCACTTTATACCGATTCACACGACGTGGAGTAGAGATCGGCTTGCGCAGACCTATATCGACGAGGTGGTGAGGTTGCATGGAGTACCGTCATCCATAACCTCGGACAGGGACACACGCTTCGTGTCAAACTTCTGGCGGAGTCTGCAGCAGGCACTGGGAACCAAGTTGCAGTTTAGCACGGCTTTTCACCCGCAGACGGACGGGCAATCGGAACGAGTGATCCAGATTCTCGAAGATATGCTTCGAGCTTGTGTGCTAGACCTGGGGGAGGGATAGTCGCGTTACCTACCCCTTGTGGAATTTGCCTACAATAATAGCTATCAAGCTAGTATTCAGATGGCCCCGTATGAAGCCTTGTACGGACGCCGGTGCCGATCGCCTATTTGCTGGGATGACTTAAGAGAGCGGAAGCTCTTGGGGCCAGACCTCGTAGAGGAAACGGAAGCAAAGGTTCGCCTTATCAGGCAGCGGTTGTTGACCGCCCAAAGCCGGCAGAAAAGTTACGCGGACCAGAGGCGACGGGAATTGGAATTTGCGGTAGGGGATCATGTGTTGCTACGCGTGTCACCGTCTAAGGGGACAAAACGGTTCTGCATACGGGGGAAGTTGAGCCCACGGTATGTGGGACCGTTCGAGATTTTGGAGCACGTGGGCCCGGTGGCTTACCGGTTGGCCTTACCGCCAAATCTTGAACGGGTGCACAACGTTTTCCACGTTTCGATGCTCAGGAAGTACTTATCCGACCCGTCGCATGTCCTCGATGCCTCGGTCGTTGAACTGCGGGAGGATTTGAGCTTCGAGGAAACGCCGATGCGGATCTTGGCAAGAGAAGAAAAGAACCTTTGAAACCGGACGATCCCCTACGTAAAAGTGCAATGCAGTAACCACGAGGAGCGCGAGGCGACGTGGGAACTTGAAACGAAAATGAGAGAGTGTTACCCCGAGTTATTTAGCGAGGGTTGAGGTTAAGTTTCGAGGACGAAACTTCTTTTAAGAGGTGAGCGGTGTAATATCATAGATTTTTGTAACACTTTATACCTCCTGCTAATAAAGTTTTCGTTTAAAGTAATTAATATAACGGGTTTACTTAAGTCGATAATTTGGAGGTGCGGATATTTTTCTGCGATAGAGCTCGAAAAACGGAGAACGGCGGTGCGATCGGATCCGGATTGCGACTTACGGAACTCCCAAAAGTGGGTAGAAAGTGATCGCAATGGCCAGGGGGTGCATCGAAATCCGCGTAAGTGATTTGGCATGCTTTTCGAGGAAAAAAAAGGGATTAATCTTTAAAGAATTATTCCGAAGAATTTTATCTGAGGAATTAATTAATTGAGGAATTAATTAATTAGGATTTTAAAATACCCGATATGGTGTTTTGTCGTACATAAAAGATTAAATTGTGACTTCTCCCGAAAGAAAGAAAAAGCAAAAAAAAGGAAAAATGCGAAATCCTAACCGGAAGGAAACAAGAGGAAGGAACGAGCGAAAGAAAATGAAAAAGGTGAAACTCTAATCGGAAGGAAACGGTGGGAAAGAAGGAGAAGGCGAAAGGACCCCAAACCCTCCCGACGAGCGTGCCGAAGCCGGGAGCGTGAACGGGTCACAATCTCCGACGATTAGAGGTAAGCTAGATTTATTTTCGTGTAGTTTCGCTCGGTTTTTGGTTGGGTCTTTTGCGGAATCTTAGGAGTAGCCGTTTGCTACCCTATGCGTCGCCGCCGTGAAGCCCTAGGGCATCGCCGCCGCGACCGTGATACGCGCCGCACGGGGACGGTACCCGCGCGGCCGCGGCTAGTGCCGCGCGGGACCAAGGTCCCCGCGTGGCCGCGGCTAGGGTAAGCGCCGCGCGGGGCCGGTGCCCGCGCGGCCGCGGCGAGTGCCGCACGGGCGGGCGCCCGTGCGACCGAGGCGCGCGCCGCGCGGGGCCCATGCCCGCGCAGCCGCAACCGGTGCCGCGCGGGCGGGCACCCATGCGGCGACGGCGCATGCCGCACGGGGCCATGCCCGCGCGGCTGCGTTTCGTGCCGCGCGGGCGGGCGCCCGCGCGGCTACGATTCGTCCCGCTCGGGCGGGCGCCCGCGCGGCGGCGGCAGCGCATGCCGCGCGGGGCCATGCCCGCGCGGCTGCAATTCGTGCTGCGCGGGCGGGCGCCCGCACGGCGGCGGCAGCGCATGCCGCGCGGGGCCATGCCCGCGCGGTTGTGATTTGTGCCGCGCGGGCGGGCGCCCGCGCGGTTGCAACGCGTGCCGTGCGGGGACGGTGCCCGCGTGGCCGCAGCAAGTGCTGCGCGGGGCCGGTGCCCGCGCGGCCGCAGCTCGCACCGTGTGAGGCTAAGGCCCGGACGGTTGTGGAGGGTGCCGCGCGGGGTTGGTGCTCGCGCGGCCACGGCTTGCACCGCGCGGAGCTTGGGCCCGCGCGGTCACGGCAAGTGCCGCGCGGTGCTGGGGCCGGTGCGGCCGTAGGACCACAACGTCGCGGGGGCCGGCCGCGTCGCTCGACGCACGCGGGCGCCACCACCGGGTCAAGTTGTCATTAGTGTTTTTGTGTTTTTGTGCTCGGTTTTTATGCTGTTATATTTCTGATCTGACCGCGGCTCTTTTGGGTACTACTTCTAGGTCCGGGCGTCAACATTGAGCAAGGTTCGGTCTCCGGAGTGCAGTCTTCGCACAATCGATGTGGGTAGTTTTGGTTATTACCGGCGTGGTGTCGTTCCCGAATATTCGTTTTGATAAAGTAGATATATTTGGTATTTTGACTAACCCCATAGCATGTGAATCCCTTTTATCGTGTTAATCAAAGCGGCTGCGGTCGCAGGATCGTTAGACTATTCTGACTAAAGCGGCTGAGGTCGCAACGCTATTATGACACTCATATTGCTTACACGCACACCGGCAGTTTGGCCACTACACAGGGTGTATTTTTTCGGAAAGATGGTAAGTTATTTTACCCGTGTACCCCACAAGGGGAGGTTAGTGGGGACCCCTCAAGGAGAGGCGACTGCTACTTGGGCAGTGGAGGGGTTGGGGGCACCAAGGAGATGAGTACGGTATTGGAGTTGGGGCCCAAAATATTCTGAAAGCTGGGGTAGGTGCCCAGTGAGACTTTCGACAGGATTTAGCGATACATGAGAGGGGGAGGGGAAAGTAAATGCTCTAGTGATTCGGTGTGTTCTTTCTGTTATTGCATTTACTTATATGTTCTTATACTTTATCAGTCACTGACAACCCACACTGTGACAGGTCCGAGTAGGGGTGGGATTCGGGACGACGGTGAGGCATCAGTTAGAGGACCCTAGCCATGAGGGCTAGCAAACGATACGTTATTTTCTTTACCTTTGGTTATTTCGTTATGCTTTGGTTAGTTAAACTGTGATACCCTTACTGTGGTTTCTGATGGATGTTGGAATGATGTTTTCTTATAACTAATTGGTGAATGTTAGGATGTGTAATTGCGGCTAGTTTTCAAATGAAAACCCGGTTTCAAAAGTGTTTTCAAAGCAGGTGTCGTGTGGGCACCGATTTTAAAACCCGTGGATTTATCCTTTAAAGTTAATGGCCGCCCAAAGAGTTTGCGAAAACGTTTTGGAAAAGCTGGGTGTCGAGTGGGCACCGATTTACAAAACCCATGGGTTTATGCTATAGGCTGTATGAGATAGCGGTGAAGGTATGATTTATTGTATTCTTTCCTCTTTGTCTGTCATGGTTGGAATGGTTAAAGTATGTGCTCTATTGGTAACGCCGTGCATATACAAAGGAGACTCTGCCCGTTTGGGGAGTGAATTTGTATATGTGGCGGGTCTGATACGCGCCGGGGGCGAGGTCTATTCAAAAAAAAAAAAGGGTACGTTTTTCGCTCTTTTAGAACCTCCGAGGCGTGACAACCACAAGGTGGGGGATTCTGCCGAAACTGGGTGACCTCTTCCCTTGCTCCTTTGCTTTCGATTTAGAAGCATGATAGTAGCCTGTTAGAGGCGTTAGGTAATCATGATTAAGATCACCTGTGTAAATGGATACAGATCAAAAGTGCAACTGTTGGTTGCCAGAGATAGAGGATAAAATGTGCATGTATAAATGGATATCGATGAAAAGTGCAACTGTTGGTTGACAAAGATAGAGGGTAAATTTGCATGTGTAAAGAGGACTTAGGAGAAAGATGCAAATTCTTGATTTATCTAAATAGATGATAATTGCATGCGTAGAGGATAAATATTATTTTATGATGGATATGAAAATGATTGCATGCGTAAAAGTAGATAACCATGTCATGATTGTGATCATGTTAGGGTATAACCCTAGGAATCATGTGACATCAAGGAAGAGAACATGTTGGTAGTAAGACTAGGAGAAAACCTAGATTCAGGGTTTAATGAGTGACATCAAACTTAGGAGTTATCCTAGGATTTGGACGAGTGGCATTGTCTTAGGAGATAACCTAAGGACACTGGATAGAGTGATCAACATAGAGTCAAGGGACTCTAGGATGAGTATGACATGGAACTTAGGTAAAGGGAACCTAAGGTGAACTAGTGATCAACATAGAGTCAAGGAACTCTAGGATGAGTATGACATGGAACTTAGGTAAAGGGAACCTAAGGTGAACTAGAGGAGCTAAAACTCACAGACAAGAAATTAGAGTCAGTGTAACTCTAAGTTAAAAGTGGAACAGGAAAATAGAGTTAAGTTATCTCTAGGATTCAGTAAGGAATCGGGAAAGTGGGACAAAATCCCAAGGTTAAAGAATCAAACAAATATAACCCAAGAAAGTCATAGGGTGTCTGGGCAAATGGACAATAACTTTAACTTCAGTCTGAGTTAAATAAATAAAAGAGAAATGTTTAAGAGTCCAGGAAGCTCTCTAGTTACCCGTGTGGCAAGACCTAGGGTATGGGATGAATTAGTGACAAGAAATAGAGCTTAAGAGAAAGCTAAAAGTGGCTTGGTAAGCAAGACAAGCAAATTGCTCAAGATAGAGCTAAAAGTGGCTAGTAAGCAAGACAAGCAAATTGTTCAGGAAAGAGCTAAAAGTGGTTAATAAGCAAAACAAGTAAATTGCTTAAGACAAAGAAAACAGAAAGAGAACAAAAAGAGAATATAAATGACGCCTTCGAATTTGAGACTCGTCAAGTGGAGCAGGACTCCCTGGGCAGCGACCCGTCGGACAAGGTACTTTTGAAAGGCTAAAAGTGATAGTAAAGAGCTAAATGCTTAAAGAAAAGAGAAAAAGATTGCCAGTGGCAATGGGAGCTACAAGCTCGAATAAGAAAGAAAAGTGTTTAAAAGCAAAGAGGCTAAGCACTAAAGTAAAAAGAAAAAGAAAAGAGAAAGAAAAGAAAAGAAAGGAAACCTAAAGATAAAACGGGCGTACCTACGGGGTGAAACGCGGCCCATGTTGGAGTTGTAGGCAGTGTCCCTCTCCCGGGCAGTGACCCGTTCGGGACGTTTCTCCCGTAGGACGGGGTAACACTTGCAGGTGTTATCGGCAACCTTAGAAATCTTATCTTGTGGTAGCAGGACTACCGAGCTGGGGCCCGTTGGATAAGAATTTCTGGGGGTTAACTTGAACTATAGCACAAGAATTTAAAGAATAAAGAAAATAGAGTGGCCAAGGTGGCCGGGTTAGTTTTAACCCTGTGTACAACGGCATAGTGGCCGAGTTGGTGCAGAGTAGCCTGGCATGGCTGGACAGAGTAGTGATGGATGATGATTATACACAGATTGTATAGAGACCCGTTATTTGCATAGCAGCATATTATTAGTGAGGATTTTAGTTTCCTAGCATTCTATTATTATTGCTTTCGTTGGACCAAGTGGTGTAGGACACTTTTTCTCGTTGGTTGAACCAACTGGGAACTTTAAGTAGTTCTCACACCCTCGGGTGACCATTTTTCCTGGTTCAGATGCAGACGACGAGACATGCGACAGGGGCAAGAGCCCAGCAGCATAGTGACCTAGACGGTCTGGCAGAGGTTCCTTTTTTATATATTTCTTGAGTGAACCTTATATGGTGAGGAAATGATGTAAAAGAATTGTAATAATTTTAATTGCAAGTTCAGAAATGTAAAGTGTAATAAATTTATTTATGGTTCACTCTTGTATGCTTTCATTTCCGCTTAAACTGTTTGTTTATTAAATAAAAGTTTTAAATTAGTAGTGATTTTTAGTACTCTGATATTGAGCTTCCGCATACACTTGTTGTGTTATTATGGAAGTTACCGTTCCTATCGAGTAGTGAGAGGTCATACTCGATTGGCGGGTCTGTTGGCATGCCCGAACTGACCAAATTGGCGGACTCGGGGAGTGGTATCAGAGCCTAGGAATTGTCCTAGGTGGTTAGCAAACCTTAGGGAGACCCTAGGGATTAGCACGAGAGAGTGTGTGGATTATTGGGCAAAAGTATTTGATTGGTTATTGTGGTTCCCAAAAAGGATGTTGGGACTGATCGAGGGTGACGAGCCTTCATTCTTCGGATATTACGTTGGCGGCCGACAACGTAATGTTGGAGATGAAAAGGAGTACCCTCTTACACTTTCGCATAATTGGGTCGACGAGCCTTTTTGTCGGTAATTAGTTTACGCACTGCTCAAATGGCTAAATTTGGGTTAGTTTTTCGTGTGGTGTGCATATCAGCGATGACACCACGTAGGGAGACGCGCTTGTCTCGACTCGACCTAGAGGGGGCTCTGGGTCGAATAAGGTACATAAGCTGCAATAGCAGGTGGCCGCACTTATTGGTGTGGTCCAGCAGCATATGGAATCTTCTGGCCGATAGGCGGAAATTTTCCGCCGGTAGGGAGGCGGGTTCCGACGCCTAGGGGTGGAGTCAAGGCGACGGTCGAAGCAGATCAATAGGCTCCAGTGGCTGATAGCGCAGCAAGCTGAGGCTGTATAAATAACACATGAGTATACGACATCGCCGCATGTAGGGGCGACAGTAGAGAGAGTGGCAGTGACCGCCGAACTTTTGTCGGCACACCTTGTACTTTTAGCATAGGGCGTTATAAGCTTGTGTCAGCTAGTTTGCTGGCAAGGTGTGGTCAGAAAGGTCCAGTGAGAGACCGACTCACGAGGTAATAGTGATCGCTATGTTGCAAGAGCCAAGTTAGTATGTCCTAAGGGTTAGGGCAAGAAAGGCTTACGGGCCTGGTGGGGGAAAGTTCACCCTGATGGCGGTAGTAACCGTGTGGCGTAGCACTTGTGGCTGAATTCCCGCGTAGTAGTGTTGGTAAGGCCTAGAGTAGGCTTCAGGCTGCGAGAATCCCATGATAGAGCGGGAGTTTTATGGCGCTGTCCTGATGGATCGGTGTAATGGCAAGGATTGCCACCGCAGGGTTCGCGTGTTAATCACCAGAGTTAGTGAACAATTATTGTGGTGCCTCAATCCAGTTCGGAGAGTTGCACAAGAGCCGTAGGGGTGCTTAAGCAAATCGCTTGACACTGGATTTTTACGAGTTAGCGTGGGGGCATAGGACGCCCAACTGTTTGGCTGCTCATGGAGCACAGGTACCGTTTAGCCAGAGAGAGCTGATTAGGTGGCGCATTAGCCTTTGCCAGTGTGACCAGAGTCGGTACAGAGTACGGGTCGTGGATTGACGACTAGTTAGTTGGTTTTGCTCAGTGGAGCGTATTAGTCGCGTGGCGACGATTAGCCGGTTCGCTTGGGGACGATCCGTGCCTGGACCATATATGTGGACTGTGGGCCTGTAGCCCAGTGGGCAGGCGCAGTCGGCTGTGAGAGACAGCAGCCCGAGACCTGAGGGCGGGGCATGATAGAGATTTGGTCGGGGCGGTAGTCCGAGCGATGACCCGAGAACGTGGAATGCCACGTATGAGCCTTGAGGCTATTAGTACACTATGTGAAGACCTGGATCTTCGTGGTCATTACAGTGTGATCGACAGCTTGTGGAGGCCTATTTCTATGGATAGTGTTGGTTGCGCGCAAATCGGACCCAAGAAACGGACTCAGTGCGAGAAATGGATCAAGATTGCCTATTTGGGAGTTTCGTCGAAAAAAGAAGTGGTTTCGCGCAAAACGGACACCGTATTTGGATTCAGTGCGGAAAAACGATCAAAATGGCTATTTGGTTGCATTATTTGGAATTTTGAAGGTCGGAATTGGACTTAGCACGCAAAAATAGCAAAAAGTGGTATTTTTGGAGCTTATTGGACTCTTAAACAGGCTGCCGGTCCACGGGTGCGCATGCACTAGGCACAGCCAACCCGGGGAAGTCCGCGTGTCGGCCAGGGACTGGCCGACGGCGTGACGCGTGGTGCTCACGTGTTGGCGCGGCGCACGCGAGGCGGGGCAGGCGGCACCCGCTGCTTCCTAGGCGCCACGTGGCGCCTGCTGGTTGGCAGGTGCCCGCTGCTGCGGATCCCCCGCGTGGCGCGCGCCGAGCCGCCGGATCGGCCGTTTGCTGTGTGGATCAGCGCCACGTGCCCCCCCTCGCCTTCTCTCTCTCTTCCTGCTGCTTGGCGTACCCCAGGATATCCCCTGAACTACTTTGCAATAGTTTTTTTTGGCTATATAAACCCTTCCCCTTCTCTATTTTTGGGTTTGGCATTTTGGCCTCCTTTCTTGAGCTAACCAGAGCTTCCTCACCATCTTCATCTCCTCCTTCTTCATCTGTGGTGATCTTTGGGGGACTTCTTGCTGTATTCTTAGCTGTGCGAGTGGAGAAAATCACCATTATTGCTACTTCAGCTCATTTTCGTCATACTTCAGTGCAGATAGCCTACAGCACCCATCCGAAAGAGTTTTGATCTAAAAATATAAGGGGATCTTCACAAGAGTTAGATCTACAACTTTGATATTCAACACTTTGGCTAAATCTTGAGTTTTATCTGAGTTTTTGGTTCATCTTTGGAACCCTTTTCACATATTAGGATTTTGGACAACCCTTAGTGTTTCACTCCCCTGTACTGTAGGAGTGTAATATTTGGATGATTTTTATGGGAAAATTTCCAAGACTCGAAGATATACAATATTGGTATGTATCATTTTCCCTAGATCTAAGTTTTTATTAGGGTTTATGCATGATCTTTGGAGCACCTTGCTGTACTCGTGTACAGATG
The DNA here is from genome assembly GCA_029204045.2 of Tillandsia leiboldiana. Taxonomy (NCBI): domain Eukaryota; kingdom Viridiplantae; phylum Streptophyta; class Magnoliopsida; order Poales; family Bromeliaceae; genus Tillandsia; species Tillandsia leiboldiana. The sequence continues at coordinate 6,004,966 of CM055066.1, forward strand.
GAACTTGGTGGATAGTTCAAAGTGTTTATGGCTTTTCTCCTTCATCCGAGTATGAAATTTGGAGTTCTTTAGCTCAATTTGTATCTACTCTCGACAAGGAATCCGATGGTACCTCTCTTGCAGGATTTGGAGCACGTTTGGTTATGTAACTTTAATGATCTTTCCAAGTGCTGTTATAAGGTTTACTACAGTCCCTGTTTTAGTTTTGATTTGAGCAATCCACCTTGGAATGCAGATAACTTTGTGAATATAAGGTCTTTTTCTGAAATTAAAGTTGGAACTTCTTCTTAACTTCAAGGTGAACAAATTCTCTTTTGTGATATGTGGGTGAATCCCTTTGGAAAAGCCCCTAATTAAGCTTGGAAATGCTAGCAAGTTTATGTTAGCAGTTTTGGACAGCATTGTGACATTTGTTGTATTTGAATGTTAAGGGAAATTAATGGTGGATTTTTGAGGACTTGAAGATATTTGTATGAAATAGGAGATCTTTGTTTTACTGTTGGAGACTTCATTTTGAGGTATTTGAGGTTGCACATACTTTTTATTTAACCTTGTTGCACTTGCTGAAATTCTGGAAATTGATTGCGCAGTGTGCATTATTTCAGTGATTGCCCCCAATCCGTGAGGCGGATTTGGATGATTTTCGCAGCATCGGACTCCTGGGAGGATAAGGATTACTCACGCCAAAATTCAGCCGGATCGGGCATCGGATTGTCAAGTTTCAGGTGGGTGGTTGTGCTTTGCCGAAATCGACGATTTACCCACTCGGGCTATTGGTTTCCCTCATGGCATAGTTGATTGTTATTTTCTTTTCCTTGGTGAATCATGCTTGAATCTCCATATTTATGTTAGGTTAATTGATCCTTAGCTTATGCATGAGTAAAAGATTGGTTGGTTGATATTACATTATCTCATATGAAGTTGATTATAAGTGATCATTCTTAAATCTATGCTATGTGAGGGTAATTGGGAAATTAATCTTCAACCTACACCTTGTGATGAATGGTTAACATTATTATGTGAGAATGATGGTGATAGTTATATGTGAATGGTTGGTTGATTTATGTGAGAACTTGATGGGGTTATGTGAGAAGTGCTTGGTTGATTTTATTTGAGAATGACTTATGTGAGAGTAGTTGGTTTGGTGATCCTTAGTCTCCACTTGGTGATATGAATTATAGTTGTTGATCCTTATCCTACAATATGTGATGTTGGGCATAGATGTTGATTCATAATCTATCTATGAGAGAATGATTAGTTGATTGATCTTTGATCTAGCTTATGTGAAAATGGGTGTTGATGTTGGTTATTGATCTAGTTGATGTGAGAATGACCTATGCTTTTAATTTCCAATTCATTCATGATAAGATGGATATCATTGTGAGTTGAGGCCTATTCCTTATGAGACTAAGCATTGTTCATGACTCCTATTACCTCCAAATGAGATTGGACATTGTTGGTAGATCCTATGTTCATCCTATGTGAGATCAATGAAGGTTGTGGAGCCTTAGACTATTCATTGGTGATACATGATTGAATGCCTATGTTTAAGTAATGTTAAATGATCCTAAGCATATTCATGTATGAATGTGAGGTTTGACAAGCGTTGTACCATCTTATGTGATGTTGATTAGGTGTGGCACTTCCTTATTTTATACTTTGTGAGCATCGTGTATGTGGTATAGGCAGGCATAGGCTATGTTGCACTTAATGTTCTTATGCAATCATCAATATTTTGGAATAGCATGCTCTAATAAATGTAAGAACATCGATACCTGATTTCTTTTTATCATCTTGGGACATTTGCATGCTTGTATGGTCATTTAGATAGGCCACCTTTTTCTACTACACTATCATGTTGGACTTGATGTGGTGACCCTGATCCCCGTGTAGCTTCTCCCATGAACCGTGGTGTTGAACACCTAGTGTTGGTGTATCTGGTCCATAGTGCATCAAAGGGATGCCACAGATGGACCCTGTGTGATATCCACAGCTGGATTGGCCTTCGGCTGCAATTGCCAAATTTTCGAAATAGTTTTGGGCCAAACAGATGTTGGATTTGGATTCAGCGCGGAAAAACGCTTGAAAACGGCTATTTGCTTGTTGAATTCTGAGTCCGGATGCCCAAAAACGGACTCCCGGAAGTTTTCGCTGAATTTCGGTGCATGGGAGGGGCCGTGGACCACCGGCTGCCACGTGGCGGCTTGTGATTGGGCCGGTCCGCAGCGCTCGGTCCACAGAGGGGAGCGGCTGGGTGCACGGACCCGGCGCATGGACACGTGGCGCCGCCTGATTGGCGGGCTCTTGAGGCGCAGTCTACGGATTTGGCGCGGCAGTGCATGGACCAGGCGGGGGGACGCGTGGCAGCGCCCGGTTAGTCGGTGCACGCGGCGCGGTCCACGGAACCCAGTGCATGGACCGGGTGCATGGGACACGTGTCGACGTGTCATTGGTCGGCTCATCGGGTGCGGCGCACGGGGGCGCGGGACCCCGCCTCGGGGCGCGTGCGCGGCAGGCGCCGCCTGCCCGCACGTGTGACCGCGACAGTGGCAGGGACGCGTGTCGCCCTACCACTGGCGGGCGCCACCTACCCGGTTTGACCGGGGAGGTGCCACGCGTCGGCGGCTCATGCGCCCCGCACAGCTGTTCGCTGTGCGGGACGCGTGTCGGGCGCCGGGGCGTGCGACGTGGCCGCAGCGGAGCGGCTCGGGCCGCTGTCGCCTGTTGGTCGGGCTACGTGGCGGCCCCGGGCCGTTTCGGGTGCGCACAGTGTTGGGCCGGCCCAATACTGTAGCCGCCCGAAAGTTGCCACACGCCCGAATTTCGGGACACAGCCGGTATTTTCTGAAATGTTTCTTTGGGCTATAAATAGCCCAAAAGCTGTTCAACTTGGGTTTTTTTCAGTGTTCTGGCCATCTTCTCGCCTGGGTTTCTTCAGAGGACTTTCTCCCCACACATTTTCGCATCCATCTACAGAGTTTGGGGATTTTTGGGGGCACGCTTTTCGAGATTCTTATTTTCTTGGCTCGGCGCGACGTTCTTTCTTCGGTGCTTCTTCCGTCGCTCTTCGGTGCACGAGCTCTCCCGGCCTACTCCGACCATCTTTTCGAGCGATTTCTTCGCCGTTGGATTCGTGACAGGTGAGGCTACGATTTTGGGTTTCTCACACATTTTCAGATTTCGCGTTTTTCGAGGTGTTTACTCGTGCTCATTGGGACCCTTTTTGCTGTGAGATTTTGGTGAGGGCAGCACCTTCTTTTGAGGAGAGCTCCGCGCACGAGTCTCGGTTCAGGACGTGCTTATAGACTTTTTTCATCTACTCGACGCGAGGATCATCGTGGTATTTTTCTTGGAATTTTTTGAGACCTTCCTGAAGGTATACACTTTTCCTTTTATCTATACAAAAGTTTACAGTTGAATGGTTTTGGGATTTTGCGCACCGATACTGTGGAATTTATAACTTGGCCTACGGTGCTCAGAATTGGGCGTGCAGGTACTTGTTTCGAAGATATCGACACGAGGATTGCAGGGATATTTTATTTGGAATTTTTCGAGCACATTCAGCAGGTGGAATAATCGCATCTTTGCGGCTGAAATTTTAGTGTTGTATTTCTTGGCAGATTTTGGGATTAAAGTATAACTGTAGCCTTATGTTGTACCCAGGAGGGATTGTGGACTGTGCTGGACCTGTTGGACATAGAGTTGTTATTTTTTTTCCTTGTTTTCTCAGCTGTACGACTCTGGACAGTTAGCGTTTTCAGGTGGGTGGCTTTGCTTTCAAGATCTATGGACTGTGCTCTAATTCTATTGATATAGAATCATGCATGATAGTGATTGGACTTGGGTAGCATGCTAGAGTGTAGGAATTGTTGTTCCTAGTTTTATCTGTCGATCTTGTGATCTCTTGCTTCCTTCTATCATGTTAAATATTTGTTATCTTGGAACCTGACCTAGCACCCCCGTCATATGTTGCATGTGTAACCAGACCAGTAGAAAACCCTCACTTGGGCTAGGGTTATTTATGTTTAGACATCCACACTTTATGTTTCATTCCTGGACTTAGTGTTATCCTCGCCCGGGTAGTGGGCCGAGCGGTCGGGACTTCTTTTAGTGTGGGATGCGTTTGCACTCGTGCTTGGGAGCAGAGTGGAGTCTGGTAGATGCAGTGGTTCGCTTGTCTTTACCGGGAACCGTTTGGGGTAAACGGTGGACCCGGGAGATCTGGTTTTCCTCTGTTTGGGTTGTCGCCACTGTGTTAGTGGCGGTAGTTTTCTAGTGATAGCCGGACCTAGAACCCAGAACCCTTTTCGACATACACATGATTTTAGTCTACCAATGTTTTCTTCCAAGCATCGAAGGGCCGCTGGAGTCTGTTCTTGTTTGATTGGACAAAGGCATCAGCCCTTCGGGACTTGGGTAAAACACTTATTTTTCTAACTATTTTTCTAAAGAGAACTAAAATCATTAAATATGGATTTCTTCTAGATCAAATGATTTTCAATAACAAATGTCACCTTTTTCTTGTAAATCTCCCCACTCGAAAGGATTCGAGTGATCCGGGTTCTAGGGGTCGTTCCTTTGTCGGGACGAAAGCCACGGGGGTCGAGCCTGGAACTTGTTCTTGTTTGATAGGGTTGTAGGTGTAGGTCTCCCGGGACTTTCGGGCCCTGTTGGTGTTTTCTGCGTGTCGTACCGAGGTTTTGCTTTCCCGAACTATAAGGGGATCAGGAACTTCGATAGGCGGAGCCTAGAGTGTGTTCTTGTTTGATAGGGTTCTTAGCACCGGTCTATCGGGTTTCCGAACCCTTATGGTGACGGTCTTTCCTGTGAGTTTAGTGTTCTGTTGTGGGAGCCATCTGGTGGACGGTGGCCCCAGCTGTGTGGTTTTCCAGCCTGTGGTTGAGAGTTGGTGTTGTTGGTCGATCTTGTTGATCGTGGTTTGGACTATAGCCTGCATGAGCCATATTTGAGCTCGACAGAGATACGCGGATACTTTCCTCGGTGGGGTCGCTCCCCTCGAGAGCCACTCCGGAGTTGGGCCTGTTACTTGCTATCGCGACTTGTCGACGCCGTCCCTCTGACTGGGCAAGTTAGTGGCAGTCACGGACACCCTACGGTAGACCCGTCCTGTTGAGGATGTGTGGCAGTAGGTGGGCGCAGGTTTGACTGGACCCTTTGAGGCAGTCAGTTTAGATTTGGTGAGTTTACTGTGTGTGTTAGTAGATGCATCATGTTCCATCTGTTCCTTTTTCTTGAGCATCTAGATAGAGGCATAGTAGCTGTAGAGTTACTTTTCTAGCCCTTTCATTTCAGTTTTATATTGTTACTTTATGCCTCTAGTAGACTTAGTGGGCAGACCGTCGGGCTTGTTGGCGGCACCCACTGAGAACTACTTGGGACGTAGTTCTCACACCCGTCGTGGTGTCTTTTCCCCAGGGACTTCTACTCCTGTTCCAGTTACTCCTGTTGCTGCTTCTTCTAATCGAGGTAAGGGAGTCGCGAGCTAGATCCCTACCAGTCGTCGTCCTGAGAGTAGATGTACCCTTATTACTTTTGAGAGCTCTTGTTGAGAGACTTTGTAGTGAGGTATAGAGTTGTACTTTTATTTTACTGCTCGAGAGACTCTTGTATTTTGGTGAGGTCTTGGTTTGTATATAGTTTTATTTCTAGCAGTTTTCTTTCAGCTCTGATATCTGTATAGCATAGTTGATATTTTGTAGGTTAGTCGCTTCGTCTATACGGGGATTCCCGTATGGGCGGCGGATCTGTTGGCGAGCCCGGGTCGCAGTTTCGACGCCGGGGCGTGACAGATTAGGTGGTATCGGAGCCTAGGTTGTAGGTCATGTGGACTTAGAAACCCTAGGCTTGTGGTTGGACATTAGGACTTAGAAACCCTAGGCTTGTGGTTGGACATTAGGATGACTACGTGAGAGTCGTGACTTTTAGCGAGAGTCCTGATTGAGTTCTTACCTCTCCCAAAGGATGGGATGAGTGATTGGCATGTTTATTCTTCTAAGCGATTATGTTGGCTGCAGACAACATAATGCTAGGGAATGGATGACATGTCCTAGACTTTCGCTGGATTGGGTCGAGTGTTGTTTGGTACTATCCTGATGGTTGCTTGTGTGTTGCAGGTAGGCACGATGCCTCCCCGACGCAGGGTGCAGACGCGTTCTCAGCCTTTCCCCTCCGATGAGCCCGAGCAGGAGGACTCGGGGCAGGGACAGCAGAGGGAGGTTCTGGAGCTCCGTGCCCAGGTGGCACAGTTGTCTGAGGCGGTGCGACGCCAGGAGGAGACATCTCAGCGCCGGGAGGAGGCTTTACGGCGCCAGGAGGAGACATCTCAGCGCCGGGAGGAGGCTTTACAGCGCCAGGAGGAGGCTTCTCGGCGCCAGGAGGAGGCCTTCGGTCGGATGATGCTTCTTTTAGAGCAGATGACGCAGCCAGTGGTAGCACCTGTAGAGTTATGAATCCCAAAGGATCTAAATAGGTACTATCAAACAACTAGAGGGGGGGTGAATAGGTGTAATACTTAAAAACTCAATCTCAGTGCAAAATAAAAACCAATGCGGAAAATAAAAACAGCACACCGAGATATACGTGGAAACTCCAATCCAGGAGAAAAACCACGGGACCAACACGCAATAACAATCCACTAAGAATAGAAGAATAACAAGGTGATTACCGACTCCACGGACTCAAACCCCTCCTTCAGCTTCTTCGGACCTTGCGCTGACCGGTTGGATATCCACGCAATAACAATCCCTAAGAAAAGAAGAATAACAAGGTGATTACCGTCTCCACGGATTTAACCCCTCCTTCAATTTCTTGGACCTCGCGCTCCACCGTTTTGCCCGTCCACTGCTCACGTTCGAATCCACGAACGCACGCTTCGAATCCACGAAACGCCTTTAGCACACCGAATCCACGATGCCACGTCGAATCCACGACGCAAACTCAGTCGATAAGAATATTGACTTCGATGGTGATCCTTTGCTTAGATTATCAATGAAGAACCGTAGAAGAAATCTCTAAGCAAAGATTAGATCAATTCGACCAAAGATATGTTCTTGAAGGAACCATCGAATTGACCTAAAAGAGGCTATAAAGAAGAACGATAAAAACCTAGCCTCTAGGGTTGCTCTCAAGTGTTTTATAAATTGATCGGCCGTAGCTCCCACGTTTTTGAGAAACCCTAAGTGTCTATTTATAGTTTAGAAACCTTTGGAAAGAGATAAGAATCAAAAACTTACCTTATCTGGAAATTTTCAGGACGGCGATCCGGATCGGATTTACTGCGATCCGGATCGTCGTAACGAGATTGACGATTCCAGAAAACCAAGGGTTCGGGATCCGGATCGCATTGCCCGATCCGGATCGTTCATACAAATCAGAAAACTTAACATTCGGGATCCGGATCGGAAATTGCATGGATCCGGATCGAAGTCTTGTATGAAGCAACAACCTTCGGGATCCGGATCGTTGGCCCTGATCCGGATCCTGAACATGTCCGAACACCAGTTTTTGATTATTATGAAATTAAAAATTCTTCCAAGTGTTTCTATACTATAAGAAAGTATTCGGATCACCAAAATTATTTAGTTAACCATACCTGATCCTCTTGAATACTTTCTTCTTGAGATTGATGTAACTGATCCACAATTCTTCAACTTCAATCTTCAAGACTCAAGACACTGGGTGTCAACTTGAGCTCTTGTTGAATCTTCTCTAAGTCTTTGATTGCTGATTGACAATTTGATCCCTTTAAGACTCTGACTCAACTCACTGACTTGACTCACGAAATATGCCAATACCAAAAAGCCGTAACAATCTCCCCCTTTGGCAATTTCGTGACAAAACCCAAAAATACATAAAAGCGCTCAAGTCACTCATCTTAAACCAAAAAATCGAAACTCAATGTCATCACCAAAACATTGATTTTCTTTGCGTGAAAGATCCAATAAATACAAAATTACATTTGAACCAAACAGTCCTAGAACATACTCTATGACTTAGGACTTGGAGTCTTAAAGTGACGTAATTCCTGCAAAACAAAACTCCAAACAAAATCAAACGTTAGTTGTTAGAAATTAAAATCCTACATTTGATCCGTCTTCCTTTTGGTTCTTTTGTTTTTCGGCTCTTTCAATTTTTTCTTTGTCTCCCCCTATCTTGAGCATCTCTAACATGTTTTCCATGTTCTCCATGTTCTTGAGCATCTATGTTCTCCCCCTTTGTGATACGATCATCATTTTCCGTTCTCCCCCATTTTTTCATTTTCGTTTGTACTCTCTTGATGATCTCATCTCCGATCATTTCTCTTCTCCCCCTTTTTGTCACAAATTGTCAAACAGTGAACATACTAGACAAAAGTAAATCACTAACAATATTAGTTCATAGAGAAAGAGAGATAAAAACTCAGTTCTGGTATATAACAAAAATGCAGATTCCGTACCTATACCAGAAAGCAAAAATCAAATAATTTCTTGAAACAAATCCAGATTTTAGAATCTTTTCAAATACCGATTTGTATTCCATCAAGAAATCAATTTAAGTGCTTTAAACAGTGAATTCACACAGATGTCATTCAATCCAATTAATTTCACAAAATTAAAAAGATTTACTCCAAAATCATGAAAAATAAAGGTAAAACATTATAAACCGTTTTTCATGTTATATTCATCAAACACAAGTCATCAAAAATAATCTTGAGATCCAAACTCTATCAAGATGTAACGGATTTACAAAGATGACTTACAGAGATTTCCAAATGACATCAATTTGATTTCTCACCCTTTCAAATTTGAGATAAGCACTAAAATACCTAAGGGTGGCTCTTTGAGCATCTTTCAACTATTCCACCTTATACCAACCAGGAGATTGTTCAAAATATAAGAGTTTTGCATATAAATCTCCAAATGCTTCAACTAAAGATTTTCTCATAAAATACTATCAAGCATCCATAACATGTGGTAGCTTCACACACAAACCGGAAGACCGGGGTGGCAGCTCTTTCCAGCATGTGGTGGTAGTTTTCACACTCCTTTCGGATGTAACTCTTTCCACATCTTTCATAATTCAATTATTTACCCTTGTAAGAAGGCAATCTCTTACGTGAAAGAATTAAATCCCAAATTTTAGTCAATCGGTTGTCTCATGTTTATCACAAAGAACTCACACAACCGAGATAGATTAAGCATCTGAAGATCACACATGATTTCTAAAATTTGATGCTTATAATATCAAAAACTCCTATAATGAAGTATCTTCAAGATTATGATTATGAAGTAAAGTTGATAATCCATATAAAATTAATTTGGAGTGAATGAAAGTGAAAGCCCTTTTCATTCAATGCACTTGTTCATTAAAAATCCTTTTGTTCAAAAACAAAGTATAAAAACGAAGAGCATTGAAAAACATGTAATGCAAAGATTAAGAAAGATATGAAGGGAAAACCAATCAAAGCATTACATACAGTCATAAGCTATTTAGAACTTAAGACAAGGAAAGATATCACCTTTCCGAATCCAAAATCGCTGGATTTTGGGTTGTCTTGATTCGTTGTGGCCGGGGGTTGTCCGCTTTGACTGTTGATCCACCTTAGGTCTTTGCCTTGCAATGATCCACTTGTATGATTGATGATGTGGCTCGGACCTTTGATGGATTGAGTGAACTCTTTTGACTTGATGTGTCTTTTGAGTCCGTTGAGTCCGCTCCGTAGATGAAGTTGCCGAAGGATTTTTCTTTCTCTTTTTCGGGCAATCCCTCACCAAATGTCCTTCAAGTCCACATAAGTGACAAGTTCTTCCTTTCAATTTCATTGTGGAACTTGAAGCATGCACAAGTTTGGTCCTTTTTGAATCCCAAACCAACCTTACTTGTTTGACCTAAACCGGACATACACTCAAGTTTCTTGGAATCGGTTGAGATCCTTTGTATGTCGGATTTAAGTTGATGAACTTGTTTGGTCAATGCTTGGTTGGTGACATGAATTTCCTCAAACTGCTTTTCAAGAAAATCAATCTTGTTAATATGGGAATTAACGACCGTTTCCGATTGATTTTATCTTTTCTTGGAGGATTTTATTATTATCCAATAAAAGCTCTCGTTCCTCCTCGAGATCATGAAGTTTGATCTTTAAAGCATGATTCTCCGTCTTGATCTTCAAGTCGTTGCTTTCTCAACTTCTTGATATGTTTGGCCATCTTCTTAGATTCCGCAAGAAGTTGTTGATATGCCTCAACGAGTTCTTCCTCGTCCGACTCCCCCTCACTTGATGACTCTCCGCCGGTTGTTGATGTTTCATACAAAATCAAAGGAGTAGAGTTAGTGACTAATGATGATAAACAATTATTAGAAGAGGGAAAATGAGAGGCATGAGAAGCAACGATTTTTTCCTCTTACTTGAGGTTGATTCATTAGAAGTAAAATCGTCCCCAAGTTTTCACTTGCAAAGCCTTCTTTTTATATAATTCGGAGTAGGACAATCCGTTGAAATATGGCCGTAGCCTTGCATCTATAACTCGGATTTCCCCCTTCGAATTCATTTTTTCCTTAGAAGGTTTTGCAAGGAATTTGAGGTTAGAGGATTTAGAACCCGATGATCCTTTAGATGGTTTCGTGGAATGAAGATCCATCGGTTCGATTCTTCCAAAATTTCCGACGAAATTTCTTTGTGATCCGCGCCAACTGTTCCTCAAAATCGGCAAAAGAGATTTCATCGTCGGAACTCGATTCGCTATCTTCTTTCTTTGGGGATTGAATGCAATACCTGTAAGCTTAGAAGAAGACTTGGAAGAAACTTGATTAGTAGGAAAAGCAATTCATAAGTTTGCAAAGCACCTACTAATTCCTCAACACTCATCTCATCCGGATGACTAACGGTTTCAATGCGGTAACCTTTGCCCTAAACCGGTTCCGGAAGAGTCCGAAGTACTTTCTTACAATTTTCGACTTCCGGGATCTTTTCTCCTAGATTAGCACATGTATTAATTACATCTTGAAGTCTAGTGTAATAAATTTGTAAACAATTCATGCTCTTCCATATGAATAGAGTCAAATTGACTTGTAAGCATCTGGAGCTTTTGAATTTTTACAAGATTAGTACCCTCATGTGTAATTTTGAGAATATCCCAAATTTCCTCGCGGTTTCACACCGCGGAAATTCTGTAATTCTAGTCGAGGAAAGAGAGTTAAATAAAGCGTTCATACCTTTCCCATTGTAAGAAGATCTTTCAAATTCTCTTTTGGACCATCGCTAGAGCGAGGTTTTTGGGGTAGTAGAATTTCTACTTCCTCAACAGGATGCACCCAACCGCAATTCTCCACGGATTGCCATACTCGCCATCAATGCGATCGAGAAAAGCTCTCATTCCGCACTTTCCAATAAGCATTAATTAGTCCCATCAAAAAGAGGACGGTCTATACAATATTACCACTTTCACCCATCATGGATAGATAACCTAAAACCCGCTCTGATACCAATTGTAGAGTTATGAATCCAAAGGATCTAAATAGGTACTATCAAACAACTAGAGGGGGGCTGTGAATAGGGTAATACTTAAAAACTCAATCTCAGTGCCAAATAAAAACCAATGCGGAAAATAACAAACAGCACACCGAGATATACGTGGAAACTCCAATCCCAGGAGAAAAACCCCGGGACCAAACACGCAATAACAATCCACTAAGAATAGAAGAATAACAAGGTGATTACCGACTCCACGGACTCAAACCCCTCCTTCAGCTTCTTCGGACCTTGCGCTGACCGGTTGGATCATAATCCCCTCCACGCAATAACAATCCCTAAGAAAAGAAGAATAACAAGGTGATTACCGTCTCCACGGATTTAACCCCTCCTTCAATTTCTTGGACCTCGCGCTCCACCGTTTTGCACGTCCACTGCTCACGTTCGAATCCACGAACGCACGCACTTCGAATCCACGAAACGCCTTTAGCACACCGAATCCACGATGCCACGTCGAATCCACGACGCAAACTCAGTCGATAAGAATATTGACTTCGATGGTGATCCTTTGCTTAGATTATCAATGAAGAACCGTAGAAGAAATCTCTAAGCAAAGATTAGATCAATTCGACAAAAGATATGTTCTTGAAAGAACCATCGAATTGACCTAAAAGAGGCTATAAAGAAGAACGATAAAAACCTAGCCTCTAGGGTTGCTCTCAAGTGTTTTATAATTGATCGGCCGTAGCTCCCACGTTTTTGAGAAACCCTAAATGTCTATTTATAGTTTAGAAACCTTTGGAAAGAGATAAGAATCAAAAACATACCTTATCTGGAAATTTCAGGACGGCGATCCGGATCGGATTTACTGCGATCCGGATCGTCGTAACGAGATTGACGATTCCAGAAAACCAAGGGTTCGGGATCCGGATCGCATTGCCCGATCCGGATCGTTCATACAAATCAGAAACTTAACCTTCGGGGATCCGGAATCGGAAATTGCATGGATCGGATCGAAGTCTTGTAATGAAGCAACAACCTTCGGGATTCCGGATTGTTGGCCCTGATCCGGTATCCTTGAACACTGTCCGAACACCAGTTTTTGATTATTATGAAATTAAAAATTCTTCCACAGTGTTTCTATACTATAAGAAAGTCTTCGGATCACCCAAAATTATTTAGTAACCTACCTGATCCTCTTGAATACTTTCTTCTTGAGATGATGTAACTGACTCCACGCAATCTTCAACTTCAATCTTCAAGACTCAAGACACTGGGTGTCAACTTGAGCTCTTGTTGAATCTTCTCTAAGTCTTTGATTGCTGATTGACAATTTGATCCCTTTAAGACTCCGACTCAACTCACTGACTTGACTCACGAAATATGCCAATACCAAAAAAGCCGTAACAGCACCCCCTGAGTGTTCGTGTGCCTTCTTCGCCAGCTGTGGCGCAATCCTGTGGTTCCGTCAGCGCCGGCTATTCCTGTCGAGCGGTTTCTAGCATACCACGCGCCAGGGTCGACGGGACCTTTGACTTCGGGCTGAGCAGAGTGCGGTGGTGGATCTGTTGATGAGGTTCCGCCGGTTTTGATCCACCCCGTTTTTTCTAGTATGAGTGCTGAGACGTGGGAGGAAGAGTCTTGGATCACGGCCATGGAGCGTCATTTGGAGAGTTTGTTTGTTGAGGACGATTTGGGGTCTTCTTGGCTACACACTTCTTGGAGAGCAACGCCGAGGCTGGTTGGCGGCGGCGCGTGTGCGGCCTGCTGGTCCGCCTGGGACGCAGATTCTTCCTGGGCGGAGTTTCGCAGACTTCTTCTTGGGCCTTCTTTCCTGAGAGTGTTCGCCAGAGATTGGGGGAGCGGCTGAGAAATCTCCGCCAGGGAGATCGGCCTGTGAATGCATACATAGCCGAATTCAATCAGCTATTGGCTAGTATGCCTCACGCGGCCAGGGACGAGTCTCACGGATCTACATGTTGACGCGGGGGCTGCGCGGGGACATTTATCAGCTTGTTCGCTCCCACAGATTGCAGACGTTAGAGGCTTCGATGGGAGCAGGCTTATATGTTGAGTGTGGAGAGGCCCAAGTGATGGCAGAGGTGGCCCCAGCTCCACAGGGGATTTCGGGGGCGAAGCGCCCAGCACTGGCGGATGAGGGTCAGACGAGCCGGCAGGGAGGGACCTACGAGAACTCCACGATCTCATCCAGAGGGTCGTGGGTTTCGTAGGGCGCCGGAGATCAGGTGGGTCCCTTTAACAGCAGCATAGTATCGGCAACAGCGACAGGAAAGCAGCAGTTGTGTCCATTGTGGCGGGCCTATCCACCGTCGCAGTGTGATCAGAGACAGGGGCGGTGTTTACTCTGTGGAGGGGAGTTGGGCATTCCGCGCAGCTTGCCACCAGGTCATTTTGTCAGTTTCGGGCCGATTGCGACAGCACCCCCTTGCCTATCCATGCAGCGGAAACCCCTTCGGCACACCGTCAGATAGAGTGGGCCACGACTTCGGGACAGGCGGGACGACGACCGCAGCACCAGTGGACGGGTTATGCAGCCCTGGTGGAGGACCCCCAGCAGCGGATCATGCCGCGGCAGGTTATGGTTTTATTTCAGTTAGCTGAGTTGAGCATTTCGTTACCGTGCATGTCCTTCTGCATTATTAGTTGAGCTCATCTGACATAAAGCATCTTTGCACGGGAGTGGGTTAGGAATGTTTGCTACATGTTTAGCATTGGATTCTTCTCGTATCCTACGAGGTAGAGGAGGTCGCGGTGTTATGCTCAGTTGCAGTCAAGACTTGGGACTTACCTGCCGGGCGATGCACCTCGAGATGTAGCGATTCATGACAGCTGCCGGACTTGGCATTGAACAGCACACAGTTGGACTGATTGTGCGGTGCTGTGTACGACGATGATGGATGAGAGCAAGTTATTCTTCTGCGAGTTGGACTGGAGAGTTCGTTTTCTCGGATATGTACGGCGTACCCTGCAAGCAGCATGGGCTTCAACGACTGTGGACGACGCCCCTAGGGAGCTGTTGTGATGTTTAGGACTATAGGGTTGTGTCCTTAAGGGTCTCGGCTGGTAGTAGATTTCGTTTGGTAGCCCACAGCAGGAACGGCACAACACTTCTCTCCCTTTTCTCGCACCTTTGTGCGAAATTTACGACATGACGAACAATTTCGAAAGATTGCTCCAAGTATGGAGACAGTGACCGAACCTGTTTTGTGTGATTGGGGTGAAGGTGATGATCTTTTCCCACAAATTTTCGGACTTTTCACTAATTTCAGCTGTGTTTAAACGAGGGTTGGGATTGATGACTTTCCTGCTGG
>CM055066.1:6019864-6044337 GCA_029204045.2 Tillandsia leiboldiana
AACAAGGCCAAAATCACAAAAAACTTTAAGGAGAGTTAAGTACAAACAAAAGACGAAACTCATAGAAACTAAATAAGAACAAAAACATTAAAAACCTGCCAAAGTCCGCCTTCGAGACCAGAAGAAAAACTTTATGCAGAGTCGTCGGGCTGATACACCCAAGCTCTGAAACATTATTCTTGAATCTGTTTGTTTTATAGAAGCTTGTTTCCTTCTTACCTTCTTTGATTTCCTCTTTCATATTTCAGCGACATCAGTACCCTGTGGTATCCGCGTCTTTGCTCGTTTGAGAGTCCGCTGTTGGTCCTTAAAGATTGAACTCACTGACGCATCAATCATCAGAGTGGATGGAGGTGCCTGCTGTGCTGGTGAACAGGGATTTTTCTTCTGCCGGTGCAGAGGTCTGGTCGCTCGTTGTTGTTGTGCTCGTTGCCGTGAGGAGGTATTTAGGTGTTCACTTCTGGCTTCGTCGAGAGAGACTTCACAATTGTTGTCCTCATTAATGGTGCCCAACTGTACATGTATGAGCGCGCGCTTGTATCGACTTTAAACTTTCTAAGATGCGCATGATAATCATTGGGTAGGGTAGTTCTCTCTGTGGGAGAAGTTTCCACACATACCGCGCCATCCGACCAAATGAGATAGGAATATTCATTTGCTCCCACAATTGCGGCCCAGAGGGTTTCCAAGAATATAAAGTATAACATTCTGTCCCATCGAAGAACCTTCGTATTCATGTTGGGAAGAATGTTGTAGCAACAATGAATTTTTATATACCGATATCTGGTCGAAGCTCTTTAGAGAAAACGAATTTCCGGTCGACAGAGAGTATTGTGGAAGACAATTCCATTAACTACAACTCTCACAGAGTTGTCGGTGAAGCTTTGAGTTTTTAGTAAGTGGAGTCCATCAGCTCTGGCTGTCATACCTAGCACAACTCCAATCAGTGGGGGTGTGACTTTGATTTTGATTATTTTTAACCAAAGTGTGGAAATTCTCGCGTCCATTCTCTGATCATCATACTTGCAAGCGTTCTGATAAAACATTCGAACTGAGTGTGGACAGTACCCAGTAGTCTCAGGGAAGTTGCAAATTGAGCAAGACCAACTTGGTCAACAAAGTCCCAAAAGCTACAGATCGTTCCTTCATTGGTTTGACATTGACATGTCTCTCCGCCATGCATTCCTCTTCTCAAATCCTTGATTCTCGGAGCTGATGAAGTCTTGTGGAGAGGCTGGCCTAGCAACTGTTCCTCAATGGTAATCCCTGAGCACTGCCTCTTTTTCTTGCACCGTTTTTTCTTTTTGTTCCAACTGGACTTGGTTCCATTGGGCTTTCCCTTTTTCAGCTGCAGTAGGTTTTTGAAGCTTCAGCAGTTGCTTTCCCCCTTGGAGACAATGGAGCAGCTTGCTCGATTTCGTGTTATCCCAGTCGATCGATCTGTCTCTGATTCAGTGTCGTCATCAACTTAGTCTTCTTTCTTTCTTAGCTTCTTAGGCTTGGCAGTATCCTTGACATGTACCATGGCAGCAAGTAGAAAATAATCCAAGTGATCACCATTTTTGAGTGCTAGTGAAAAATGAATCCTGTGAAGACCAACTCAAGAACACATGAAAATTGTTAATTTTCAAAAATTTGAAAAATTGTACCCAAACAATCATAATCATGTAGAGAGACTAAGAATCAAATTAGTTTTGCAAAAGGACTTTTAAAAATAGATCAATTGCATGATTTTCGAAAATCCTTATTATATGCCCTAAAACCGAAATTTTAGAAATCGAAGCCTAAAAATCCGTTAATCAGGAGAATACCTAGCATATAATCAAAACTAATCTACCAGAGTTCTTATTTCAAAAGAAATTTGATCAAAAAACCATCCACAAACAAAGTTGATCCAAGAAATTCATCACGTTTGAGGAGGAAAAAGAGAAAACGGTGAAAAACCGAGATTTTGATCAATAAAACTTACTTGGAGTTGAAGAACTTGAGTTTGAAAGCTTCCAGGAAGGATGAAATCTAGAGAGAGAGGCTCTGGAAACTTTGGAACAAAAGATTGGAGTAAAGAAATCAAAACCCTTTTGTTCTTTATAAAACCTAGCCGCGATCCGGATCAGTTCATGATTGCGATCCGGATCGGCTACCCGCAGTGAGAAACTGCGTTCGGGATCCGGATCGGCAGGTCCAATCCGGATCGTCAGCCCGCAGAAGAATACCTGCGTTCGGGATCCGGATCATCTTGCCCGATCCGGATCGGCTCCAACTTTTTCTTTAGAAAATTTCAGAGAAATTCAAGAAAACCAGAAAAAGATTGTAAGCACAAATGTGTATCAACTTTAAACAAAAATCATCGTTTCATACAACAAGAATTAGATTATGCCAAATCTATCAATAATATCCAAAAATGAAACGAAATTTACAAAAATTAAATCCCTTAAAGTTGAACACCTTCAATTACATCTAACTTGATCTTATGAGTAATGCCTTTATCAAATCATCAATTCAGTAAAGAAAATGAAATACAAAGATCAATAGATGTTTGAAATCCCAAATATAGTAGATAATATCTAGACAATCTGTTGAAGAGAGTGGCTCTTTGAGCATCTTTCTTTAAAAACCCACCTTATACCAACCTTGAAATTTGACGAGTCAAGTATTTCAACATGCATTTTACTTAATCAAAATTTGAACAACCATGCTTGGTATACATGTGGTAGCTGCACACAATACTCGGACGACCGAGGTGGTAGCTCTTTCCTCCATGTGGTGGTAGTTTTCACACTCCTCATTGGGATGTAACTCTTTCCACATCTTTTGAGCATTTTACATTTCTTTGACTCCCCCTCAATTGGCTATCAATTATTTAAGATATAAAGTATTCAACCAAAATTGATCTCGATTTCATACTCGACTAAACAGTCAAATAAGATAATGACTATACCAAGAGATCATTGAGAGAGAGAAATTGACTTTGATCACTTAGAAGATGATTTATTAACATAAATGATCATTGCAACAGTGAAATATTATGATGGCAAAAGCATAATAAATTTCTAAATGTGCGAAAAGATGCAATTAAAGTCAATTATGATCTATGCTCAATTAATGTCCTATGTACAAACATAGATAATGAACAAAACAAACAAATACAAAACCTCCTAAGCAAAGTTTCAAAAAGAAGTTTATTTCAAGAAAGCATTCCAATTGCTTTTCGTAAATGAATAAAACGTTTTTGATCCAAAGGTTTTGTTTAAAAAGTCAGCCAATTGATCCTCAGTTGAAATATACGAAAGTTGAAGAGTATTTGATTCAACTAGCTCTCTAAGAAAATGATATCTAAGTTCAATATGTTTTGTTCTAGAGTGCAACACAGGGTTTTAGAAATGTTAATTGCACTTGTTTTGTCACAAAGAATTATTACGACGAGATGCTGAATGCGGAAGTCGCTCAATACGCTTTTCATCCAAATGAGTTGAGTTGAGCAACTTCCAGCTGAAATGTATTCCGCTTCGGCAGTCGAGAGTGCTATGCAATTCTGCTTTTTACTGTGCCATGCAACAAGGCAATGGCCAGATAGAAGCATGCACCACTCGTGCTTTTCCGATCATCCACTGATCCTGCCCAATCGGCATCTGAGTATCCAACAATATCCAGACTTGTTCCCATAGGATACCAAATTCCGAAATTAATTGATCCTTTGATGTACCGGATGATCCGTTTCACCGCTTTCAGGTGAACCTCCTTTGGTGCTGATTGATATCTCGCGCAAATCCCAACACTAAAAGGATATATCCGGGCGACTAAAAGTGAGGTAAAGTAGACTTCCAATCATACTTCTATACAGTTTCTCGTCTACATTCTCAACTATGTGATTCACTTCCAAGTCCCTTGTGGCTAGTTCCCATGGAGTTGGAAAATCTTACAATTTTCTAGATCAACTTTTTGACCAACTCCATTGCATACTTGGATTGACTCAAGTGAATACCTTCATCATTTTGTTTAATTTGCAATCCAAGAAATAAGTCAATTCGCCCATCATGGACATCTCAAATTCGCTTTCCATGGTCTCCGCGAATTTAGAAGCATCATTATCTCTTGTTGCGCCAAATACAATGTCATCGACATAGATTTGTGCTACAATGAAATTGCTTTGATAATGCTTCACAAAGAGAGTCCTATCAGCTCCCCCTCGAGTATAGCCCTTCTCCAAAAGGTGCTTTGTTAACCTTTCGTACCATGCTCGCGGTGCTTGTTTCAGACCGTAAAGAGCCTTTTTCAAACGAAAAACATGGTTAGGTTGTTTATGATCTACAAAACCTTTCGGTTGAGCCACATAAACTTCCTCATTTAAAAAACCATTTAGAAATGCGCTCTTAACGTCCATTTGAAATAATTTGATTTTAAAATGACAAGCAATAGCAAATAGTATACGAATGGACTCGAGTCTAGCTACAGGGGCGAATGTTTCGTCAAAGTCTATACCTTCTACTTGAGAATAACCTTGAGCAACTAATCGTGCCTTGTTCCTGATGATAGTACCATCCTCATTTTTCTTGTTCTTGAAGATCCATTTGGTACCTATCACATTATGTTGCTTTGGAGGCTTCGTTAATTCCCAGACTTTGTTTCGCTCAAATTGATGGAGCTCTTCCTGCATTGCTTTAATCCAGTAGTCATCCTGAAGAGCTTCATCTATGTTCTTGTGTTCGATTAAAGATACGTAGCAAGCGAATCCACAAACCAACTACTTCCGAGTTCTAACTCCTTCTTGTGGATCTCCAATGATGTTCGATTCCGGATGATCCTTGGAGATTCGTAACGTTTGTTGAAACGGAGTACTCGGAGATACATGAGATGATTCCTGCACATCAGATAAACTAGAAGAGCCATTAGATGCATCATTAATATTGGAAGTATTATCATGAGAAGATGCACTAACAGGAGAATCATCATCTAGAGAGATATCGAGGGTAGATTTTCCAGATCCAAAGTGAAAAGCTTCATCTACTTTAACATTTATAGATTCTACGATCGTCTTAGATTCAATGTTAAATACTCGATATGCTCTGCTATTCGTAGAATAACCCAAAAGATCCCTTCATCACTTCGAGAGTCGAACTTTCCAAGATTTTCACGGTCACGTAAAATGTAACATCGACTCCCGAAGATACGAAAGTATTTGATATCCGGTTTTCTACTAAACCACAGCTCATATGGTGTATTTATGGTTCCTGGGTGCAAGTAAACTCTATTAATGACATAGACAGCGGTGTTCACGGCTTCAGCCCAAAAATGTAGCGGTAAATTCCGGCTATGAAGCATCACACGCTCCATCTCTTGTACAACCCTGTTTTTGCGCTCAACAACACCATTCTGCTGAGGTGTATAGGGTGCCGAGAATTCATGTTTAATGCCATTTGAAGTGCAAAAATCAATGAATTTTGAATTTATGAATTCTCCGCCTCTATCACTTCTAACACGAATGATCTTTTCATTCTTTTCAATCATAATACGATGGCAAATCTCATGAAAAGAGTCAAACGTATCAGCTTTCTCTTTTAAAAATGCTACCCAAGAAAACCTAGAGAAATCATCAACCAATAAGAAAATGTACCATTTACCTCCCAAGGATGGTTGACGGGTCGGCCCCATTAAATCCATGTGCAAAAGTTCCAAGGGCCGTTTTGTACCAACGTGGTTCAAGTTCTTGTGTGCAGTCCTAGACTGTTTACCCTTTTGGCAACCACCACACACAACGTTTTGTTTAAATAAAAGTTTTGGAACCCCCTTGACCACGTCCTTGTTTGAAATTCTAGTAAGTTCCTTAAAATTTAAGTGACCTAGCCTTTCATGCCAAAGAGTTTCATTATTCAAAGCGGCTAAGTTACAATTTTCAGAAAATTTATTAGGAACAACATAACAATTGTTTTCAGATCTAACCCCTTTTAAAAAGAAGACATGGTCCTTATCAGTTACAACGCATTCAACAGATGAAAAGTTAACTGAAAAACCATTGTCGCAAAGTTGACTTATGCTTATGAGGTTAGTCTTAAGGCCATCAACAAATAAGACGTTTTTCAAAATCGGGCCATCTGGAATAGCTACCGTCCCTTTTCCAACAATTTTGGAAGATCGACCGTCTTCGAAAACAACGTGTCCTCCGGAGATTTTCTCAAGATTTTGAAAACTATTTTTGTCACCGGTCATATGACGGGAACACCCGCTATCCAGATACCAAGACGAACTATCATATGCATGCAAGGAAACATTGGAAACAAGACAAGGGAAAATTTCACCTTTGCGCACCCAAACCTTTTTGGAGAGCGTCGGTAATGGTCGTGAAGTTATATGCCTAGGTG
Organism: Tillandsia leiboldiana; assembly: GCA_029204045.2. Classification (NCBI taxonomy): domain Eukaryota; kingdom Viridiplantae; phylum Streptophyta; class Magnoliopsida; order Poales; family Bromeliaceae; genus Tillandsia; species Tillandsia leiboldiana. Next base: position 6,026,221 of record CM055066.1, read on the forward strand.
AAAGAGTCTTGTTATAGCGATTGTTGCTCCTTGATGAAATCGTCCTGCGCGATGAACTACCAAGTCTCTTTTCATTTGAAAAGTTTTGCTTTGATTTCCGGGGAGGAGCCTTTTTGGTAGTTGTTGCAAGAGGTGCTTGAGATGAGCGTTCGACTCCCGTCTTGCAATATCTTCTTATGTGCCCTGAAACACCACAACGAAAACATACCTTAGATCTTGACGATCCCAAAGAGGATGAAGTAGGTTTGTTGTCGTTGTTTGTCTTGAATTCCGGTGTCGGAGGAGGAAATACCGACTGAGGCACAAAAACTGTCCCACTCGAACTTGGACTGTTTCCAGTTTGAGTGTATCCGAGGCCGAACCGATTTGATTGACCAAGACCAAGAAGTCTATCCAACTTACTCCTTCCTGAAGAGAATCGCTGTAAGTCATTCTTGAGTTGGAAAATGGTCTTTGTCATTTCCAGGTTATCCTGTCGAGCCTCGTTGTAGAGCTTTGAGAAGTGATTCGCGTTATCCACCAGATTTGTATGTTCCTTCTCAAGTTGCTCATTGGACTCTTGAAGGGAAACATTTGCTTTTATCAGGTTTTCCCTTTCCACTTCAAGAGCGTTTGAGAGAGAAGTCGCTCTTTTTGCTTCTTCTTCGAGATCATGCACTCTCCCTCTCAAACTCTTGTTTTGCTTAGCCACTTTCTTTGAATCCCTCAAAAGTCTGTGGTAGGCTAGAGCAAAATCTTCACCTTCCGAATCATCCGATTCATTGTCCGTTGCATTCTTTTCAACAGTGGAGTTGGACAACGACTCGGATGTACTTGCCATAAAGCACATGCAGGGTGAAGATACGGACGCGTGGAATGCGGTGGAGCTCTTTTCTTCATCACTCGAAGACGACTCATTTGACGTTGAGTTGTCATCCCAAGTGACGACTTGCATCGCCTTCTTCTTTGCCGGATACTTGTTGGGACACTCCGTTGCAATGTGGCCGTAGCCTCGACATTTGAAGCATTGTAGTTGTCCCTCTGAACTTTTCTTATCCTTTGAGAAGTTCTCTTGCTTTCTTGACTTGTAACTTGAAGTACCCTTGCCTTTGTTCGACTTTCCGAAGGATGGAGATTTGCTTGAATTACCCCTTCGAAAGTTGCGGCGAAACTTCCTTGTCAAGAGAGCGAGCTGCTTCTCAAATTCATCCATAGAAAGGTTCTCGTCATCGTCTGAGGAGGATGTATCCGCGTCTTCTTCCTTAGTTGTTTTCAACGCATAACCTGAAGACTTAGAAGTGGATGCCTTTCCAGAAGAATTGTTAGTAGTAAATGTCATTTCATAAGTTTGTAATGAACCAACTAATTCTTCTACACGTATTTCGTCCGGGTGTTTAATAGTTTCAATGGCTGTAACCTTTGGGCGAAATCGTTCAGGAAGAGTTCTTAAGATCTTTCTTACAATCTTAAATTCTGGAATCTTCTCTCCCAGGTTAGCACATGAGTTTACGATATCTTGCAATCGTGTATAGTAGTCCGTGAAAGATTCATTTTCTGCCATCAAGATAGAGTCAAACTTGCTCGTAAGCATTTGCAGTTTCTGAATCTTCACGAGGTTAGTTCCCTCATGTGTAACCTGAAGAACATCCCAGATTTCTTTCGCAGTCTCACATGCCGAGACGCGAGAGAATTCAGTTTGAGATAAGGCATTAAAAATAGCATTAATTCCCTTGCCATTGTAAGAAGATGAATCTAACTCTTCCTTGGTCCATTTCGACCTAGGTTTTAAGGTGTGAACATCACCAATAAATTCAGTTGGATTAGACCATCCTAATTCAATTGATTGCCACACCCGTTCGTCGATGGAAATTAAAAAGGCTTTCATCCGCACTTTCCCGTACGCATAATTTGTTCCATCGAAGAACGGGGGTCGGTTGATGTTTCCACCTTCAACCATTGTTTACAACCCTATTCCCTCTCTGATACCACTTGTTGGGTTATATGTAATAAGGATCTAAATAGGGGAAAAAACACCTAGAGGGGGGTGAATAGGTGTAAACGTATAAACACTCAAAAATCGTTGCGATAAAAACCCAATGCGGAAATAAAAATAATACGCAAGATTTTTACGTGGAAAACTCCATCACCGGAGTAAAAAACCACGGGACCGATAACACGGCAGAAATCCACTAGAATTAAAACACGTACAAGGTGATTTACCGTACACACTTACGACTCAACCTTTTCCATACGCTCCTAGAGGATCTTCTCCGCTCACTCCACGACGCTTCTCGAATCCACGATCTGCGCCCAACGCCGAATCCACGGCGTCCAACGTCGAATCCACGACGTCCGACCGAATCCACGGTCTTCACCCAATAGCACCCTTCGAATCCACGAACGTGCCTCGCTCCGAATCCACGAGAGCGGTTGAACCTTGAATCCACAAGGACACGCGAATCCACGCGCCGATTTTTGGGGTAAATCGTTGTTTTTGGTGGTGATGATCCGCCGAATACTTAGATCAAAGATAGATCGGAAATAGCATCTAAGTATTCATTAGTTTGATTCAACTCAAGATGTGAGTATGAAAACCTAGAATCAAACTAATCAATATAGATGAAGAAACATAGAGTATTCTCTAATGATTTCCTTTCTTCTCTATATGTGGATCTAGAGCCGTATAAGATGATATATGAAAATGACGGCTATATGGATTATTTTGGATTCACCCTAGAAAAAGAGTCATAGGGTCTATTTATAGGTTAGAAACCCTAGGAAGGAGATAAGAATCAAAAACCTAACATTTCTGGAAATTTGACGGACGGCGATCCGGATCGGATTTGGGCGATCCGGATTGCAGTAGCAATAAAGACGGTTTCCAGAAAATCACACGTTCGGGATCCGGATCGGATTGTCTGATCCGGATCGTTCATACAATTCAGAAAACTCAACGTTCGGGATCCGGATCGTGAGATGCTGCGATCCGGATTGAAGTATTGTATGAAACAACAACCTTCGGGATCCGGATCGCTGGCTCTGATCCGGATCCTGAACTTGTCCGAACACCAGTTTTTGATAATTAAGCAATTAAAAACTCTTCCAGGTGTTTCTACACTACAAGAAGTATTCGGATCACCAATAAAATCTTTAGTTAAACATACCTGATCCTTTTGAATTCTTCTTTCTTGAGATTGAGTTAAATGATCCAACTTCCTTCACCTTTAATCTTCAAGACTTGAGACTTTCACGAAACTACGCCAACTCAAATTCCGTAACACCTATGGCTCCAAGGAAAAAGAAGGGTGCGGATTCTCCTCCGCGTAGAAGTACCGGTGGACCGGTAATACGCGAGCGCTCTCAATGGAGATCAAATGTTGATGAAAGTGAACCGCATGTGAGTGCAAAACGTCGTGCCAGATTTGCAAATCGCACATGCATTGGAGAGCGACACGTGAATTTTAACGAGCTATGTTGTGAGGTGCCAGACTTTGCAAGGCTTTTGGAACGAAGTCATATTCGGCCACTTGGCAGAGTTCAACCTAAGATGGGTTTTTGTGTGGAGATCATCAGGGAGTTATACATGAGAGCTAACATACTTCAAAAAGACCATGACACAGGGGCCTTCATCATTGAAACAACAGTTAAGGACGTCAAGTTTGACATTACTCCAGCAGTAATTGGTGCAAATCTTGGATTAGCTGTTGACACTACTGGTCTTTATTACACTGATGGTGATTTCCAACATGACACCCATTGGGATATGGTTGTGGACTCTATTTGCAAGTCAGGGACGCACACGAACAGGTCATATGTTGAATCAAAGGACCTAAAACCAGAGTATCATATTTTGTCCTTAATTGTATGCTACAACCTATTGCCCACACTAGGGACCAAAAGAATTCGATGGGATCGATTGCTACTTCTCTTTTTCCTTGGTCACCCGGAGAGTGCAAATGGAATTAACATCAACATTCCATTTCTTATTTGGCAGCAGATGGTACATGTCATTGAGGGATCAAGGCAACGTGACCTTCTACCGTATCCAATCTTGATTACTCGTATTCTGGAAGATCACGGAGTGGACATTTCTTGTGCCAAATATGATTATGGCTTGGGAGCAATTGATAGCCAAGTCAATTAGCACTTTGAAGACATTTGGGCATACAAAAGGCTATGCAAGTGAAGCGACAGTGAATGCACCACCTCGTCAAGAATCTCCTGAATCAGATAAGGTCGTAACTCTTCAAACCTTGCATCGGGATGTTCGCTCCTTCAAGCAAAGAATGGAGCAAGGCTTCAAGAAACTTGAGGATGGTTTAAAGAAAATCTTCGATATCCTTGGGTGCAAACATGATGATGTGGTCACTGGAGCAACTGCACCGAGTACATCGCATGGATCAACATCACATGATGATGATGATGATGATTCAAATGAGGATGAGTGATTTCTTTTCCTTCTTGTTTTTGGTTTTCATTTTCTTTTTACTTTGTGATGAACAAGAACTCTAATGGGCATGTAACTAAGAACTTATCCTTCTAGTATCTTTATTTTTGTCTATTTTAACTGTTTGACAATTTGTGACAAAAAGGGGGAGAACAGAGATGATAATACACGTATCATATAAAGGGGAGAACAGAGATGCTCAAGATAGGGGGAGAGGAGAACAGAGATGCTCAAGTAGGGGGAGATAAAGAAAATGACAAAAGAGCCGGAAAAACAAAAGAACCAAAAGGAAGACGAATCAAATGTAGGATTTTAATTTCTAACGACTAATGTTTGATTTTGTTTGGAGTTTTGTTTTGCAGGAATTACATCACTTTAAGACTCCAAGTCCTAAGTCATAGAGTATGTTCTAGGACTGTTTGGTTCACATGTAATTTGTATTTATTGGATCTTTCATGCAAAGAAAATCAATATTTTGGTGATAACATTGAGTTTCGATTTTTTGGTTTAAGATGAGTGACTTGAGTGCTTTTATGTATTTTTGGGTTTTGTCACGAAATTGCCAAAGGGGGAGATTGTTACGACTTTTTGTGTTGGCATATTTCGTGAGTTGAGTCGGAGTCTTAAAGGGATCAAATTGTCAAATCAGCTTTCGAAGACTCATTGAAGATTCAACATGAGCTCAAGATAACACTCAGGTATGGTTAATTAAACCTTGGTGATTTAAGTTCATTTATAATCATTGGAATCTAGAAATGATTGAAACCCGGTTTAGACTTGGTTTTAGGAACTTGGTTTTAACTTACAACTTATTTTAAGTTTGGATTCCGGTACTAGGTCTGTTTTGGATAAAGCTTATCTTGGAAAAATCAGTTTTTACATTGAGTACCGGAACCACACTTTGAGTTCCTCAAACCCGACACAGAATTTTCTGTAATTTGCATTGCGTACCGGAACACAGACTTGCGTACCGGAACACAATAGAAAAATCTGTGTTTTGCACCATTGAGTACCGGAACACGTTTTGTTGGTACCGGTACACAATGCCTTCTCGGGATAAGATTTCTAAACCGACTTTTATCTTTTTCCAAGGGTTATAAATAGACACTTAGGGTTTCTCGATACTTACCGATCAATTTAGAAACACTCGAGAGCAACCCTAGAGGCTGGTTTTTATCGTTCTTCTCTTTTGCCTCTTTTAGGTCAATTCGACGGTTCTTCCAAGATCTATCTTTTGTCGAATTGATCTAGTCTTTGCTTGGAGATTCCTTCTACGGTTCCTCAATGATAATCTAAGCAAAGGATCACCATCGAAGCCAATATTCTTATCGGCTGAATTGCGTCGTGGATTCGACGTAGCACCGTGGATTCGGTGTGTTGAAGGCGTTTCGTGGATTCGAAACGTGTGCTCGTGGATTCGAGTGGCGTTCATGGATTTGAACGTGTGCAGTGGACGTGCAATCGGTGGAGCGCAAGGTCCGAAGAAGTTGAAGGAGGGGTTTGAGTCCGTGGAGTCGGTAATCACCTTGTTATTCTTCTATTCTTAGTGGATTGTTATTGCGTGTTGGTCCCGTGGTTTTTCTCCTGGATTGGAGTTTCCACGTAAATCTCGGTGTGCTGTTTTTATTTTTCGCATTGGTTTTTATTTTGCACTGAGATTTATTTTTAAGTATTACACCTATTCACCCCCCCTCTAGGTGTTTGATAGTACCTATTTAGATCCTTGTGGATCCTATAAAAACCAACAGTTTTTCCGCCGGTCGCTGATGTTCCGCCTTCACCTGTTGGCACACTAAGCATCGTGCCACGAACTGCGTCACATCGTTCTTTAATTTAGGCCACCAGAAGGTCTGCCTCAGGTCTCTGTACATTTTTGTACCTCCAAGATGCGCAGTGTAAGGGGCATTATGCGCTTCTGCCAGAATTTCTTTCCTCAATTCCGGTATTTCGGGCACGCAGACCCGTCCCCGGAACCTCAACACGCCGTCCGCGCCGATCACAAAATCCCCACTTGGCTCCGAGGATAACCTGTCCCGTACTTGCTGTAGTTGTGTATCCGTCGCTTGGCCTTCCGCGATCCTCTTTATCAGCGTAGGCTTTATTACTAAGGACAGAAATTTCGCAACCGCTCCTGCTGGCACTACCTCTAGTCTTAGTTGCGAGAATTGTGCAATTAGCCGATCCTGTCGGGTAAGGGCGCTCAGTGCCGTTTCTCCCGCCTGTCCCTTCCGGCTCAAGGCATCGGCCACCACGTTTGCCTTTCCGGGGTGGTAATGGATGGACAAATTGTAGTCCTTCAGTAGTTCCAACCACCGCCATTGCCGTAAGCTCAATTCCTTTTGCGTAAACAAGTATTTGAGGCTCTGGTGGTCGGAGTACACATTACAGTGCGCCCCGTAGAGGTAGTGCCTTCAGAGCTTTAATGCAAACACGACTGCCGCGAGCTCCAAGTCGTGTGTAGGATAGTTCTGCTCATAATCCTTGAGCTGTCTTGATGCATATGCTATGACTTTCCCCTGTTGCATCAATACGCTTCCCAGTCCGCTTCGAGATGCATCACAGTAGATCTCGTAGTCCTCACCGGGCTGTGGCAACGTGAGTACCGATGCCCGCGTGAGTCTGTCCTTAAGCTCCTCGAAGCTCTTCTGGCATTGAGACGTCCAGACGAATTTCTCCCATTTTCGGGTTAGTCGAGTAAGGGGAGTGGCTATCTTGGAAAAGCCTTCCACGAAGCGTCTGTAGTATCCTGCTAGCCCGAGAAAACTTCGGATTTTCGTCACCGTGGTCGGGCGAGCCCAGTCGGTCACCGATTCTATCTTCCTCGGATCCACCGCAATTCCCGTGGCCGAGACAATATGTCCCAGAAAATCGACCTCACGGAGCCAAAACTCACACTTTTTGAGTTTGGCATACAGTTTCTGATCCCTTAGGGTCTGGAGGATCACTCGGAGGTGCTCCTCATGCTCTCTATCCGTGCGGGAATAGATGAGGATATCATCGATAAAGACCACCACAAATTGGTCCAGGAATGGTTTAAAAATCCGGTTCATCATGTCCATAAACACCGCTGGGGCGTTGGTAAGCCCAAACGGCATCACCGTGAACTCGTAATGGCCATAGCGAGTTCGGAACGCCGTCTTCGGTATATCCTCACCCCTGATTCTGAGTTGGTGATAGCCCGACTGGAGGTCGATCTTTGAGAACACCGTCGCCCCTTGGAGTTGATCAAACAGGTCATCAATACGTGGCAAGGGGTATTTGTTCTTCACCGTGACCTTGTTTATTTCCCGGTAGTCTATGCATAAACGCAAACTCCTGTCCTTCTTCCTTACGAAGAGCACAGGCGCTCCCCATGGTGACACACTCGGTCGGATGAACCCCTCGTCCAGGAGGTCCTCAAGTTGCGCCTTCAGTTCCTTTAGTTCGGCGAAGGCCATTCTGTATGGCGCCTTCGTGATGGGTTTTGTCCCCGGGATTAGCTCAATAGAGAAGTCAACCTCGCGTCCAGGCAGCATCCCCGGAAGTTCGGACGGAAAAACATCCGGGAAATCCCTTGCAACTGCGATGTTGGACAGTGGGGAAGTGGGTTGGGTAGCCAGATCTACTGAGGCTAAGTACGCCACGCATCCACTCTCCATCATTTTCCTCGCCCGGGTTGTGGAGATGACGGTCGAAAAGAAGGTACTCTTACACACGAGGTATACATTTTTCGGGAATCTCGGTTCCCGCAGTCGTACTTGACGTTTGTCACAATCGATCTCCGCCTGGTAGTTGGTAAGCCAATCCATTCCCAGAACTACGTCGAATTCCTTCAGTGGAATGACCACCAGGTCTCCGGGGCAGTCTAACATTCCCAACCTTATTGGGCAGGAAGGCACATAGTTGACGGCCTCGATAGGCCCCCCAGGAGTCGTGACGATAAGGGAATGGCATAGGGGTTTCATTTCCAAGTGATGAGTATGGGCAAAAGTACTAGATACAATGGAGTGCGATGCCCCAATGTCGAATAATGTTCTGGCTCGAGAGTCTGAGATTAGAGTAGTAGCTGCCACTACGTCCTCCGGTGGATCTGTCCCTTGGTGGGTCATCGAGTAGATCCTCCTTCCTGATTGCGGACGCATCTCCCCCTCCTGTCGGGTGGGCGGAGGGCGTGCCGTGGGTCCCGTGGGGGTCCTTCCCCTCCCTGACTGTTGTGGCGATGGGGCGGAGGCTGCGGATGAGGCTGTTCCCAGGTTTGTAGGGCAGTTGAAACGAAAGTGGCCCTGCTTGCCGCAACGGAAGCAGTGGTCGTGCCTCTTCGCGCACTCTGTAACTTTGTGGGCTCCATTGCAGATAACACAGGGTCTGTCCCCTAGCCTTTGACTGCCTGCCGGCGCGCTCCTAGCCCCGTGGCGCGACTTTGGGTGTTTAGGGGGCCGACTCCTGCTGGTTGGTCCCCCTCCTGTGAAGGACTGCGGTCGTTTCTTGTCTCTATTGAAATTCGTGTCTTCTCGCCGAGCGCGCGTCACTGCAAAATCGCGCTCTACAATGGTAGCCCTATCCACCACCCTCTGAAAGGTGTGAAGGTCCACTGCTTGCACCACCTCGAAGATGTTACTTCGTAATCCGTCAACGAAGAGGCGGGCTTTATGAGCTTCATCCCTTATGACGAAGGGGACGCAATTAGCCAACCTCACAAACTCTCGTTGATACTCCATGACGAATCTGTTCCCCTGCCGAATATGCTTCAGATCGTCCTCCATCTGTTGTTTCACACTGTTGGAGAAGAACGCTCCGAACAACTTTTCTCTGAACTCGGTCCATGTCGGTAAGGCGTCGCCCTTCGTGGAGTCCGGGCGCACCGTTTTCCACCACATCCGGGCGTTTCCCTCAAGACAATGAACCGCTAGGGGAACTCTTTCATGTTCCTCCATCATCAAATCCTCGAATAGCTTTTCCATCGTGTCCACCCACTTCTCCACGACCTAAGGGTCGGTCGTCTCGCCCTCGAATACGGGCGGGTCATGTTTCTTGAACTCGGCCAGGTTCGCTCTCACCCTGTCCCGTTCCGTCCGTTGGGTGGAGGCTTCGCCCGTAACGGGTCCCGAAGCCGTTGGGCTGGGTGCGGCCGATGGCGCCGTCGGTTGGTCCATCGACACCCCGGTGGTCGCTGTCTGGGGAGTGTTACGGAATTTGAGTTGGCGTAGTTTCGTGAAAGTTTCAAGTCCTGAAGATTGAAGGTGAAGAAAGTTGAATCATTTAACTCAATCTCAAGAAAGAAGAATTCAAAAGGATCAGGTATGTTTAACTAAAGAATTTGTCTGATCCGAATACTTCTTGTAGTGTAGAAACACTTGGAAGAATTTTTCATTGCATAAAAATCAAAAACTGGACTTGGGACTTGTTCAGGATCCGGATCAGGCTGTTCGATCCGGATCCCGAAGGTGGTTCGTTCATACATCGTCGCAATCCGGATCGTAGTCTCTTGATCCGGATCCCGAACGTTGAGTTTACCATCTACCTTGAACGATCCGGATCTTGCTTCGCAATCCGGATCCCGAACGTTGATGTTTGGTGAACTGTATGAACGATCCGGATCGTAGTCACATGATCCGGATCCCGAACCTTCGTTTTTCTGGAATTGGCTGTTTCGTTATGACGATCCGGATCTCAGTTATCACGATCCGGATCGCCGTTCGTAAAATTCCAGAAATGGTTGGTTTTTGATTCTTATCTCCTTCCTAGGGTTTCTAACCTATAAATACACCCTATGACTCTTTTTCTAGGGTGAATCCACATAGCCGTCATTTTCATATATCATCATATACGGCTATAGATCCACATATAGAGAAGAAAGGAAATCATTAGAGAATACTCTATGTTTCTTCATCTATATTGATTAGTTTGATTCTAGGTTTTCATACTCACATCTTGAGTTGAATCAAACTAATGAATACTTAGATGGTATTTCCGATCTATCTTTGATCTAAGTATTCGGCGGATCATCACCACCCAAAAACAACGATTACCCCAAAATCGGCGCGTGGATTCGCGTGTCCTTGTGGATTCAAGGTTCATTCGCTCTCGTGGATTCGGAGCGAGGCACGTTCGTGGATTCGAAGGGTGCTATTGGGTGAAGACCGTGGATTCGGTCGGACGTCGTGGATTCGACGTTGGACGCCGTGGATTCGGCGTTGGGCGCAGATCGTGGATTCGAGAAGCGTCTGGAGCGAGCGGAGAAGATCCTCTAGGAGCGTATGGAAAAGGTTGAGTCGTAAGTGTGTACGGTAAATCACCTTGTACGTGTTTTAATTCTAGTGGATTTCTGCCGTATTATCGGTCCCGTGGTTTTTTACTCCGGTGATGGAGTTTTCCACGTAAAAATCTTGCGAGTTATTTTCATTTCCGCATTGGGTTTTTATCGCAACGATTTTTGAGTGTTTATACGTTTACACCTATTCACCCCCCTCTAGGTGTTTCTTCCCCTATTTAGATCCGTATTATATACGACCCAACAAGTGGTATCAGAGAGGGAATAGGGTTGTGAACAATGGTTGAAGGTGGAAACATCAATCGACCCCCTTTCTTTGATGGAACAAATTATGCGTACTGGAAAGTACGGATGAAAGCCTTTTTATCTTCCATCGACGAAAGGGTGTGGCATTCAATTGAATCAGGATGGACTAATCCAACTGAACTTATCTCTGATGTTCACACCTTAAAACCTAGGTCGAAATGGACCAAGGAAGAGTTTGAGTTATCTTCTTGCAATGGCAAGGGAATTAATGCTATTTTTAATGCCTTATCTCAAACTGAATTCTCTCGCGTCTCGGCATGTGAGACTGCGAAAGAAATCTGGGATGTTCTCCAGGTTACACATGAGGGAACTAACCTCGTGAAGATTCAGAAACTGCAGATGCTTACGAGCAAGTTTGACTCTATTTTGATGGCAGAAAATGAATCTTTCACGGACTACTATACACGATTGCAAGACATCGTAAACTCATGTGCTAATCTGGGAGAGAAGATTCCAGAATTTAAGATTGTAAGAAAAATCTTAAGAACTCTTCCTGAACGATTTCGCCCAAAGGTTACTGCCATTGAAACTATTAAACACCCGGACGAAATACGTGTAGAAGAATTAGTTGGTTCATTACAAACATATGAAATGACTTTTAATACTAACAATTCTTCTGGAAAAGCATCCACTTCTAAGTCTTCAGGTTATGCGTTGAAAACAACTAAGGAAGAAGACGCGGATACATCCTCCTCGGACGATGACGAGAACCTTTCTATGGAGGAATTTGAGAAGCAGCTCGCTTTCTTGACAAGGAATTTTCGCCGCAACTTTCGAAGGGGTAATTCAAGCAAATCTCCATCCTTCAGAAAGTGGAACAAAGGCAAGGGTACTCCAAGTCACAAGTCAAGAAAGCAGGAGAACTTCTCAAAGGATAAGAAAAGTTCAGAAGGACAACTGCAATGCTTCAAATGTCGAGGCTACGGCCACATTGCAACGGAGTGTCCTAACAAGTATCCGGCAAAGAAGAAGGCGATGCAAGTCGTCACTTGGGATGACAACGCAACGTCAAATGAGTCGTCTTCAAGTGATGAAGAAAAGAGCTCCACAGCATTCCACGCGTCCACATCTTCACCATTCATGTGCTTTATGGCAAGTACGTCTGAATCATTGTCCAACTCCACTGTTGAAAAGAATACAATGGACAATGAATCGGATGATTCGGAAGGTGAAGAGTTTGCTCTAGCCTACCACAAACTTTTGAGGGACTCAAAGAAAGTGGCTAAGCAAAACAAGGGGTTGAGAGGGAGATTGCAGGATCTCGAAGAAGAAGTAAAAAGGGTAACTTCTCTCTCGACCGATCTTGAAGTGGAAAGGGATAGTTTGATAAAAGCAAATGTTTCCCTTCAAGAGTCCAATGAGCAGCTCGAGAAGAACTATATAGATATGGTGAACAAAGCAAACTACTTCTTGAAGCTCTATGGCGAGGGTCGACAGGAAAGACGGGAAATGACAGAGACCATTCTCCAACTCAAGGATGACTTACAGCAATTCTCTTTAGGAAGGAGTAAGTTGGATAAACTCCTTGGTCTTGGTCAAACAAATCGGTTCGGCCTCGGGTACACTCAAACTGGAAACAGTCCAAGTTCGAGTGGGACAGTCTTTGTGCCTCAGTCGGTATCTCCTCCTCCGACATCGGAATTCAAGACAAACAACGACAACAAACCTACCTCATCCTCTTCGGAATCGTCAAGCTCAAAGGTATGTTTTCGTTGTAATTCTGCAGGGCACATCGAAAGAAATTGCGAGATTGGAGCTCAAAGAACAAATCAACCACATCTTGCAATTGCTACCAATAAGCTCACTTCCCGGAATTCAAGGAAGGATTTTTCAAAAGGAAAGAACATTGGTAGCACCTCAAACAAGACGATGACAAAAGAAAAAGATCAATCATACAAGACGTCGTCTTCAAGGAGAATCTCTCAACCTTTACCAACATACTCCAAAACTCAAAAGGTTTGGGTATGCAAAGGTGAAACCCCTCCTTGTCCTTAATCGTTCTACGATTAAATCTTGTATAGTTTGTGTAGACTATTTTCTTTTCTTCTTTTTCTTTTGGCCGACCCGTCAACCATCTTTGGGAGGTAAATGGTACATCTTTTTATTGGTTGATGATTTCTCTCGGTTTTCTTGGGTAGCATTTTGAGAGAGAAAGCTGATACGGTTTGACTCTTTTCATGAGATTTGCCATCGTATTATGATTGAAAAGAATGAAAAGATCATTCGTGTTAGAAGTGATAGAGGTGGAGAATTCATAAATTCAAAATTCATTGACTTTTGTACTTCAAATGGCATTAAACATGAATTCTCGGCACCCCATACACCTCAGCAGAATGGTGTTGTTGAGCGCAAAAACAGGGTTGTTCAAGAGATGGCGCGTGTGATGCTTCATAGCCGGAAATTACCGCTACATTTTTGGGCTGAAGCTGTGAACACCGCTGTCTATGTCATTAACAGAGTGTATTTGCGCCCAGGAACCTTGAATACACCATATGAGCTGTGGTTTAGTAGAAAACCGGATATCAAGTACTTTCGTATCTTCGGGAGTCGATGTTACATCTTACGTGACCGTGAAAATCTTGGAAAGTTCGACTCTCGTAGTGATGAAGGGATCTTTTTGGGTTATTCTACGAATAGCAGAGCATATCGAGTATTTAACATTGAATCTAAGACGATCGTAGAATCTATAAATGTTAAAGTAGATGAAGCTTCTCATTTTGAATCTGAAAAATCTACCCTCGATATCTCTCTAGATGATGATTCTCCTGCTAGTGCATCTTCTCATAATAATACTTCCAATATTAATGATGCAATCTAATGGTTCTTCTAGTTTATCTGATCTGCAGGAATCATCTCGTGTACCTCCGAGTACTCCGTTTCAACAAACGCTACGAATCTCCAAGGATCATCCGGAATCGAACATCATTGGAGATCCACAAGAAGGAGTTAGAACTCGAAGGCAGTTGGTTTGCGGATTTGCTTGCTACGTATCTTTAATCGAACCAAAGACAATAGATGAAGCTCTTCAGGATGACTACTGGATTAAAGCAATGCAGGAAGAGCTCCATCAATTTGAGCGAAACAAAGTCTGGGAATTAACGAAGCCTCCAAAGCAACATAATGTGATAGGTACAAATGGATCTTCAAGAACAAGAAAGATGAAGATGGTACTATCATCAGGAACAAGGCACGACTAGTTGCTCAAGGCTACTCTCAAGTAGAAGGTATAGACTTTGACGAAACTTTCGCCCCTGTAGCTAGACTCGAGTCCATTCGTATATTGTTTGCTATTGCTTGTCATTTTAAAATCAAATTATTTCAAATGGACGTCAAGAGCGCATTTCTAAATGGGTTTTTAAATGAGGAAGTTTATGTAGCTCAACCGAAAGGTTTTGTAGATCATAAACAACCTAACCATGTTTTTCGTTTGAAAAATGCTCTTTACGGTCTGAAACAAGCACCGCGAGCATGGTACGAAAGGTTAACAAAGCACCTTTTGGAGAAGGGCTATACTCGAGGGGAGCTGACAGGACTCTCTTTGTGAAGCATTATCAAATAATTTCATTGTAGCACAAATCTATGTCGATGACATTGTATTTGGTGCAACAAAAGATAATGATGCTTCTAAATTCGCGGAGACCATGGAAAGCGAATTTGAGATGTCCATGATGGGTGAACTGTCTTATTTCCTTGGATTGCAAATTAAACAAAATGATGAAGGTATTCACTTGAGTCAATCCAAGTATGCACTGGAGTTGGTCAAAAAGTTTGATCTAGAAAATTGTAAAGATTTTCCAACTCCAATGGGAACTAGCCACAAGGGACTTGGAAGTGAATCACATAGTGAGAATGTAGACGAGAAACTGTATAGAAGTATGATTGGAAGTCTACTTTACCTCACGGCTAGTCGCCCGGATATATCCTTTAGTGTTGGGATTTGCGCGAGATATCAATCAGCACCAAAGGAGGTTCACCTGAAAGCGGTGAAACGGATCATCCGGTACATCAAAGGATCAATAAATTTCGGAATTTGGTATCCTATGGGAACAAGTCTGGATATTGTTGGATACTCAGATGCCGATTGGGCAGGATCAGTGGATGATCGGAAAAGCACGAGTGGTGCATGCTTCTATCTTGGCCATTGCCGTGTTGCATGGCACAGTAAAAAGCAGAATTGCATAGCACTCTCGACTGCCGAAGCGGAATACATTTCAGCTGGAAGTTGCTCAACTCAACTCATTTGGATGAAAAGCGTATTGAGTGACTTCCGCATTTCAGCATCTTCGGTAACAATTCTTTGTGACAACACAAGTGCAATTAACATTTCTAAAAACCCTGTGTTGCACTCTAGAACAAAACATATTGAACTTAGATATCATTTTCTTAGAGAGCTAGTTGAATCAAATACTCTTCAACTTTCATATATTTCAACTGAGGATCAATTAGCTGACATTTTAACAAAACCTTTGGATCAAAAACGTTTTATTCATTTACGAAAAGCAATTGGGATGCTTTCCTTGAAATAATCTTCTTTTTGAAATCTTTGCTTAGGATAGGTTTTGTATTTGTTTTTGTTTTGTTCTTTATCTATGTTTGTACATAGGACATGAATTGAGCATAGATCATAATTGACTTTAATTGCATCTTTTCGCACATTTAGAAATTTATTATGCTTTTGCCATCATAATATTTCACTGTTGCAATGATCATTATGTTAATTAAATCATCTTCTAAAGTGATCAAAGTCAATTTCTCTCTCTCTATGATCTCTTGGTATAGTCATTATCTTATTTGACTGTTTAGTCGAGTATGAAATCGAGATCAATATTTGGTTGAATACTTTATATCTTAAATAATTGATAGCCAATTGAGGGGGAGTCAAAGATAATGTAAAATGCTCAAAAGATGTGGAAAGAGTTACATCCCAATGAGGAGTGTGAAAACTATACCACCACATGGAGGAAAGAGCTACCACCTCGGTCGTCCGAGTATTGTGTGCAGCTACCACATGTATACCAAGCATGGTTGTTCAAATTTTTGATTAAGTAAATGCATGTTGAAATACTTGACTCTGTCAAATTTCAAGGTTGGTATAAGGTGGGATTTTAAAGAAAGATGCTCAAAGAGCCACTCTCTTCAACAGATTGTCTAGAAATATTATCTACCATATTTGGGATTTCAAACATCTATTGATCTTTGTATTTCATTTTCTTTACTGAATTGATGATTTGATAAAGGCATTACTCATAAGATCAAGTTAGATGTGATTGAAGGTGTTCAACTTTAAGGATTTAATTTTTGTAAATTTTCGTTTCATTTTTGGATATTATTGATAGATTTGGCATAATCTAATTCTTGTTGTATGAAACGATGATTTTTGTTTAAAGTTGATACACATTTGTGCTTACAATCTTTTTCTGGATTTTCCTGAATTTCTCTGAAATTTTCTAAAGAAAAAGTTGGGGCCGATCCGGATCGGGGTAGATGATCCGGATCCCGAACGCAGGAATTCTTCTGCGGGCTGACGATCCGGATTGTATCTGCCGATCCGGATCCCGAACGCAGTTTTCTCACTGCGGGTAGCCGATCCGGATCGCAGTTATGAACTGATCCGGATCGCGGCTAGGTTTTATAAAGAACGAAAGGGGTTTTGATTTCTTTACTCCAATCTTTTGTTCAAAGTTTCCAGAGCTCTCTCTCTAGATTTCATCCTCCTGGAAGCTTTCAAACTCAGGTTCTTCAATTCCAAGTAAGTTTTATTGATCAAAATCTCGGTTTTTCACCGTTTTTCTCTTTTCCTCCTCAAACGTACGAAATTCTTGGATCAATTTGTTTGTGGATGGTTTTTGATCAAATTTCTTTTGAAATAAGAACTCTGGGTAGATTAGTTTTGATTATGCTAGGTTTTCTCCTGATTAACGGATTTTTAGGCTTCGATTTCTAAAATTTCGGTTTTAGGGCATATAATAAGGATTTTCGAAATTCATGCAATTGATCTATTTTTAAAAGTCCTTTTGCAAAACTAATTTGATTCTTAGTCTCTCTACATGATTATGATTGTTTGGGTACAATTTTTTCAATTTTTGAAAACTAAGAATTTTTGTGTTCTTGAGTGGTTTTCACAGGACACCTTCTTAACTCAAGCACTTTGATCAATGGCATTATGTTTAGGAGTTTCTCTGGTTAATCCTTCTCCTGGTTTCAATGATGCACACAAGTACATCTGTTAAAGGGGAACCAGATGATTCAACTCAAACAGACGAAAAACGCAGAGGAAGACAGCTCAGACTATGATGATGAAGAATGGATGAAATTCTTCAAAGATGTTCAACAGAAAATTGATGAGGAAAACAGGAATCTGTCAAGGGCAAAAGGCTTATGAAATCTGCATCAACAACTAAGCAATATACAAGACGAAAGAAGTCCTAAGAAGTGAAAGTTATCATAGTGGCCTCTTACTAGAGCTCGCTCACTCTGGAATTCTACAAACTGAATCTACGGGTTACGGGACCGGATGCCCATCTGCCATCTACACAGCATCCATCACACTCGAAGAGACAGGTACAGACGACTGATGTGTTGAAATCGCTTCGACAGGAAACAAAGACTGTCTGCTGAACAAGAAGAATGTCGAAGGACTCAGCAACTTTCCTCTAAACAGAAGAAGATCAAGAAGAAGTGCTCAACTATTTCGACAATGCTTAAAGGGATTTTGAGCAAGCTCAGTTGTACACATAGCTCCGACTCCTCCGACTGAACTGCACCTTCCTTTTATCTTTTGTGAGCATTTTGATTTTAGGATTTAGTCTTATACTTACTTTTAGCTTAGTTCTCAGGTTTTAGTTTTATTGGAATTTTTACTCTCCTCACATTTCGTAGTCTTAACTATTTTGGCTTTGTTTTGTGACAAAAAGGGGGAGAGAGTTTAGAACAATGAGAGAGTTGTTGAGAACTTTGAACAATGATGATGATGTGAATGAACATCAAGGTAAGGGAACTTGAACACTGATTGTGAAAATCTTGATGATGAAGATTTTGTATACATCAAGGTAAGGATGATCTCAACTTCAACTTTTGGTTTTATCTTGTGCTTTGTTGCATGTCTCGACTAACTATTTTGCTAACTATTTGGGCA
>CM055066.1:6044437-6081018 GCA_029204045.2 Tillandsia leiboldiana
ATTTTGCACTGAGTTTATTTTTTAATATTACACCTATTCACCCCCCCTCTAGGTGTTTGAGTACCTATTTAGATCCTTGTGGATCCTATAAAAACCAACAGTTTTTCCCCGCCGGTCGCTGATGTTCCGCCTTCACCTGTTGGCACACTAAGCATCGTGCCACGAACTGCGTCACATCGTTCTTTAATTTAGGCCACCAGAAGGTCTGCCTCAGGTCCCTCGTACATTTTTGTACCTCCAAGATGCGCAGTGTAAGGGCATTATGCGCTTCTCTCTGCCAGAATTTCTTTCCCATCAATTCCGGTATTTCGGGCAGCAGACCCGTCCCCGTAACCTCAACACGCCGTCCGCGCCGATCACAAAATCCCCACTTGGCTCCGAGAGAACCTGTCCCGTACTTGCTGCGTATTTGTGTATCCGTCGCTTGGCCTTCCGCGATCCTCTTTTCAGCGTAGGCTTTATTACTAAGGACAGAATTTCGCAACCGCTCCTGCTGGCACTACCTCTAGTCTTAGTTGCGAGAATTGTGCAATTAGCCGATCCTGTCGGGTAGGGCGCTCAGTGCCGTTTCTCCTCCCCGCCTGTCCCTTCCGGCTCAAGGCATCGGCCACCACGTTTTGCCTTTCCGGGGTGGTAATGGATGGACAAATTGTAGTCCTTCAGTAGTTCCAACCACCGCCATTGCCGTAAGCTCAATTCCTTTTGCGTAAACAAGTATTTGAGGCTCTGGTGGTCGGAGTACACATTACAGTGCGCCCCGTAGAGGTAGTGCCTTCAGAGCTTTAATGCAAACACGACTGCCGCGAGCTCCAAGTCGTGTGTAGGATAGTTCTGCTCATAATCCTTGAGCTGTCTTGATGCATATGCTATGACTTTCCCCTGTTGCATCAATACGCTTCCCAGTCCGCTTCGAGATGCATCACAGTAGATCTCGTAGTCCTCACCGGGCTGTGGCAACGTGAGTACCGATGCCCGCGTGAGTCTGTCCTTAAGCTCCTCGAAGCTCTTCTGGCATTGAGACGTCCAGACGAATTTCTCCCATTTTCGGGTTAGTCGAGTAAGGGGAGTGGCTATCTTGGAAAAGCCTTCCACGAAGCGTCTGTAGTATCCTGCTAGCCCGAGAAAACTTCGGATTTTCGTCACCGTGGTCGGGCGAGCCCAGTCGGTCACCGATTCTATCTTCCTCGGATCCACCGCAATTCCCGTGGCCGAGACAATATGTCCCAGAAAATCGACCTCACGGAGCCAAAACTCACACTTTTTGAGTTTGGCATACAGTTTCTGATCCCTTAGGGTCTGGAGGATCACTCGGAGGTGCTCCTCATGCTCTCTATCCGTGCGGGAATAGATGAGGATATCATCGATAAAGACCACCACAAATTGGTCCAGGAATGGTTTAAAAATCCGGTTCATCATGTCCATAAACACCGCTGGGGCGTTGGAAGCCCAAACGGCATCACCGTGAACTCGTAATGGCCATAGCGAGTTCGGAACGCCGTCTTCGGTATATCCTCACCCCTGATTCTGAGTTGGTGATAGCCCGACTGGAGGTCGATCTTTGAGAACACCGTCGCCCCTTGGAGTTGATCAAACAGGTCATCAATACGTGGCAAGGGGTATTTGTTCTTCACCGTGACCTTGTTTATTTCCCGGTAGTCTATGCATAAACGCAAACTCCTGTCCTTCTTCCTTACGAGAGCACAGGCGCTCCCCATGGTGACACACTCGGTCGGATGAACCCCTCGTCCAGGAGGTCCTCAAGTTGCGCCTTCAGTTCCTTTAGTTCGGCGAAGGCCATTCTGTATGGCGCCTTCGTGATGGGTTTTGTCCCCGGGATTAGCTCAATAGAGAAGTCAACCTCGCGTCCAGGCAGCATCCCCGGAAGTTCGACGGAAAAACATCCGGGAAATCCCTTGCAACTGCGATGTTGGACAGTGGGGAAGTGGGTTGGTAGCCAGATCTACTGAGGCTAAGTACGCCACGCATCCACTCTCCATCATTTTCCTCGCCCGGGTTGTGGAGATGACGGTCGAAAAGAAGGTACTCTTACACACGAGGTATACATTTTTCGGGAATCTCGTTCCCGCAGTCGTACTTGACGTTTGTCACAATCGATCTCCGCCTGGTAGTTGGTAAGCCAATCCATTCCCAGAACTACGTCGAATTCCTTCAGTGGAATGACCACCAGGTCTCCGGGGCAGTCTAACATTCCCAACCTTATTGGGCAGGAAGGCACATAGTTGACGGCCTCGATAGGCCCCCCAGGAGTCGTGACGATAAGGGAATGGCATAGGGTTTCATTTCCAAGTGATGAGTATGGGCAAAAGTACTAGATACAATGGAGTGCGATGCCCCAATGTCGAATAATGTTCTGGCTCGAGAGTCTGAGATTAGAGTAGTAGCTGCCACTACGTCCTCCGTGGATCTGTCCCTTGGTGGGTCATCGAGTAGATCCTCCTTCCTGATTGCGGACGCATCTCCCCCTCCTGTCGGTGGGCGGAGGGCGTGCCGTGGGTCCCGTGGGGGTCCTTCCCCTCCCTGACTGTTGTGGCGATGGGGCGGAGGCTGCGGATGAGGCTGTTCCCAGGTTTGTAGGGCAGTTGAAACGAAAGTGGCCCTGCTTGCCGCAACGGAAGCAGTGGTCGTGCCTCTTCGCGCACTCTGTAACTTTGTGGGCTCCATTGCAGATAACACAGGGTCTGTCCCCTAGCCTTTGACTGCCTGCCGCGCGCTCCTAGCCCCGTGGCGCGACTTTGGGTGTTTAGGGGGCCGACTCCTGCTGGTTGGTCCCCCTCCTGTGAAGGACTGCGGTCGTTTCTTGTCTCTATTGAAATTCGTGTCTTCTCGCCGAGCGCGCGTCACTGCAAAATCGCGCTCTACAATGGTAGCCCTATCCACCACCCTCTGAAAGGTGTGAAGGTCCACTGCTTGCACCACCTCGAAGATGTTACTTCGTAATCCGTCAACGAAGAGGCGGCTTTATGAGCTTCATACCATTATGACGAGGGACGGACGCAATTAGCCAACCTCACAAACTCTCGTTTGATACTCCATGACGAATCTGATTCCCCTGCCGAATATGCTTCAGATCGTCCTCCATCTGTTGTTCACACGCCTTGGAGAAGAACGCTCCGAACAACTTTTCTCTGAACTCGGTCCATGTCGGTAAGGCGTCGCCCTTCGTGGAGTCCGGGCGCACCGTTTTCCACCACATCCGGGGCGTTTCCCTCAAGACAATGAACCGCTAGGGGAACTCTTTTCATGTTCCTCCATCATCAAATCCTCGAATAGCTTTTCCATCGTGTCCACCCACTTCTCCACGACCTAAGGGTCGGTCGTCTCGCCCTCGAATACGGGCGGGTCATGTTTCTTGAACTCGGCCAGGTTCGCTCTCACCCTGTCCCGTTCCGTCCGTTGGGTGGAGGCTTCGCCCGTAACGGGTCCCGAAGCCGTTGGGCTGGGTGCGGCCGATGGCGCCGTCGGTTGGTCCATCGACACCCCGGTGGTCGCTGTCTGGGGAGTGTTACGGAATTTGAGTTGGCGTAGTTTCGTGAAAGTTTCAAGTCCTGAAGATTGAAGGTGAAGAAAGTTGAATCATTTAACTCAATCTCAAGAAAGAAGAATTCAAAAGGATCAGGTATGTTTAACTAAAGAATTTGTCTGATCCGAATACTTCTTGTAGTGTAGAAACACTTGGAAGAATTTTTCATTGCATAAAAATCAAAAACTGGACTTGGGACTTGTTCAGGATCCGGATCAGGCTGTTCGATCCGGATCCCGAAGGTGGTTCGTTCATACATCGTCGCAATCCGGATCGTAGTCTCTTGATCCGGATCCCGAACGTTGAGTTTACCATCTACCTTGAACGATCCGGATCTTGCTTCGCAATCCGGATCCCGAACGTTGATGTTTGGTGAACTGTATGAACGATCCGGATCGTAGTCACATGATCCGGATCCCGAACCTTCGTTTTTCTGGAATTGGCTGTTTCGTTATGACGATCCGGATCTCAGTTATCACGATCCGGATCGCCGTTCGTAAAATTCCAGAAATGGTTGGTTTTTGATTCTTATCTCCTTCCTAGGGTTTCTAACATATAAATACACCCTATGACTCTTTTTCTAGGGTGAAATCCACATAGCCGTCATTTTCATATATCATCATATACGGCTATAGATCCACATATAGAGAAGAAGGAAATCATTAGAGAATACTCTATGTTTCTTCATCTATATTGATTAGTTTGATTCTAGGTTTTCATACTCACAT
Organism: Tillandsia leiboldiana; assembly: GCA_029204045.2. NCBI lineage: Eukaryota > Viridiplantae > Streptophyta > Magnoliopsida > Poales > Bromeliaceae > Tillandsia > Tillandsia leiboldiana. Next base: position 6,048,707 of record CM055066.1, read on the forward strand.
CTTGAGTTGAATCAAACTAATGAATACTTAGATGGTATTTCCGATCTATCTTTGATCTAAGTATTCGGCGGATCATCACCACCCAAAAACAACGATTACCCCAAAATCGGGCGCGTGGATTCGCGTGTCCTTGTGGATTCAAGGTTCATTCGCTCTCGTGGATTCGGAGCGAGGCACGTTCGTGGATTCGAAGGGTGCTATTGGGTGAAGACCGTGGATTCGGTCGGACGTCGTGGATTCGACGTTGGACGCCGTGGATTCGGCGTTGGGGCGCAGATCGTGGATTCGAGAAGCGTCTGGAGCGAGCGGAGAAGATCCTCTAGGAGCGTATGGAAAAGGTTGAGTCGTAAGTGTGTACGGTAAATCACCTTGTACGTGTTTTAATTCTAGTGGATTTCTGCCGTATTATCGGTCCCGTGGTTTTTTACTCCGGTGATGGAGTTTTCCACGTAAAAATCTTGCGAGTTATTTTCATTTCCGCATTGGGTTTTTATCGCAACGATTTTTGAGTGTTTATACGTTTACACCTATTCACCCCCCTCTAGGTGTTTCTTCCCCTATTTAGATCCGTATTATATACGACCCAACAAGTGGTATCAGAGAGGGAATAGGGTTGTGAAACAATGGTTGAAGGTGGAAACATCAATCGACCCCCTTTCTTTGATGGAACAAATTATGCGTACTGGAAAGTACGGATGAAAGCCTTTTTATCTTCCATCGACGAAAGGGTGTGGCATTCAATTGAATCAGGATGGACTAATCCAACTGAACTTATCTCTGATGTTCACACCTTAAAACCTAGGTCGAAATGGACCAAGGAAGAGTTTGAGTTATCTTCTTGCAATGGCAAGGAATTAATGCTATTTTTAATGCCTTATCTCAAACTGAATTCTCTCGCGTCTCGGCATGTGAGACTGCGAAAGAAATCTGGGATGTTCTCCAGGTTACACATGAGGGAACTAACCTCGTGAAGATTCAGAAACTGCAGATGCTTACGAGCAAGTTTGACTCTATTTTGATGGCAGAAAATGAATCTTTCACGGACTACTATACACGATTGCAAGACATCGTAAACTCATGTGCTAATCTGGGAGAGAAGATTCCAGAATTTAAGATTGTAAGAAAAATCTTAAGAACTCTTCCTGAACGATTTCGCCCAAAGGTTACTGCCATTGAAACTATTAAACACCCGGACGAAATACGTGTAGAAGAATTAGTTGGTTCATTACAAACATATGAAATGACTTTTAATACTAACAATTCTTCTGGAAAAGCATCCACTTCTAAGTCTTCAGGTTATGCGTTGAAAACAACTAAGGAAGAAGACGCGGATACATCCTCCTCGGACGATGACGAGAACCTTTCTATGGAGGAATTTGAGAAGCAGCTCGCTTTCTTGACAAGGAATTTTCGCCGCAACTTTCGAAGGGGTAATTCAAGCAAATCTCCATCCTTCAGAAAGTGGAACAAAGGCAAGGGTACTCCAAGTCACAAGTCAAGAAAGCAGGAGAACTTCTCAAAGGATAAGAAAAGTTCAGAAGGACAACTGCAATGCTTCAAATGTCGAGGCTACGGCCACATTGCAACGGAGTGTCCTAACAAGTATCCGGCAAAGAAGAAGGCGATGCAAGTCGTCACTTGGGATGACAACGCAACGTCAAATGAGTCGTCTTCAAGTGATGAAGAAAAGAGCTCCACAGCATTCCACGCGTCCACATCTTCACCATTCATGTGCTTTATGGCAAGTACGTCTGAATCATTGTCCAACTCCACTGTTGAAAAGAATACAATGGACAATGAATCGGATGATTCGGAAGGTGAAGAGTTTGCTCTAGCCTACCACAAACTTTTGAGGGACTCAAAGAAAGTGGCTAAGCAAAACAAGGGGTTGAGAGGGAGATTGCAGGATCTCGAAGAAGAAGTAAAAAGGGTAACTTCTCTCTCGACCGATCTTGAAGTGGAAAGGGATAGTTTGATAAAAGCAAATGTTTCCCTTCAAGAGTCCAATGAGCAGCTCGAGAAGAACTATATAGATATGGTGAACAAAGCAAACTACTTCTTGAAGCTCTATGGCGAGGGTCGACAGGAAAGACGGGAAATGACAGAGACCATTCTCCAACTCAAGGATGACTTACAGCAATTCTCTTTAGGAAGGAGTAAGTTGGATAAACTCCTTGGTCTTGGTCAAACAAATCGGTTCGGCCTCGGGTACACTCAAACTGGAAACAGTCCAAGTTCGAGTGGGACAGTCTTTGTGCCTCAGTCGGTATCTCCTCCTCCGACATCGGAATTCAAGACAAACAACGACAACAAACCTACCTCATCCTCTTCGGAATCGTCAAGCTCAAAGGTATGTTTTCGTTGTAATTCTGCAGGGCACATCGAAAGAAATTGCGAGATTGGAGCTCAAAGAACAAATCAACCACATCTTGCAATTGCTACCAATAAGCTCACTTCCCGGAATTCAAGGAAGGATTTTTCAAAAGGAAAGAACATTGGTAGCACCTCAAACAAGACGATGACAAAAGAAAAAGATCAATCATACAAGACGTCGTCTTCAAGGAGAATCTCTCAACCTTTACCAACATACTCCAAAACTCAAAAGGTTTGGGTATGCAAAGGTGAAACCCCTCCTTGTCCTTAATCGTTCTACGATTAAATCTTGTATAGTTTGTGTAGACTATTTTCTTTTCTTCTTTTTCTTTTGGCCGACCCGTCAACCATCTTTGGGAGGTAAATGGTACATCTTTTTATTGGTTGATGATTTCTCTCGGTTTTCTTGGGTAGCATTTTTGAGAGAGAAAGCTGATACGTTTGACTCTTTTCATGAGATTTGCCATCGTATTATGATTGAAAAGAATGAAAAGATCATTCGTGTTAGAAGTGATAGAGGTGGAGAATTCATAAATTCAAAATTCATTGACTTTTGTACTTCAAATGGCATTAAACATGAATTCTCGGCACCCCATACACCTCAGCAGAATGGTGTTGTTGAGCGCAAAAACAGGGTTGTTCAAGAGATGGCGCGTGTGATGCTTCATAGCCGGAAATTACCGCTACATTTTTGGGCTGAAGCTGTGAACACCGCTGTCTATGTCATTAACAGAGTGTATTTGCGCCCAGGAACCTTGAATACACCATATGAGCTGTGGTTTAGTAGAAAACCGGATATCAAGTACTTTCGTATCTTCGGGAGTCGATGTTACATCTTACGTGACCGTGAAAATCTTGGAAAGTTCGACTCTCGTAGTGATGAAGGGATCTTTTTGGGTTATTCTACGAATAGCAGAGCATATCGAGTATTTAACATTGAATCTAAGACGATCGTAGAATCTATAAATGTTAAAGTAGATGAAGCTTCTCATTTTGAATCTGAAAAATCTACCCTCGATATCTCTCTAGATGATGATTCTCCTGCTAGTGCATCTTCTCATAATAATACTTCCAATATTAATGATGCATCTAATGGTTCTTCTAGTTTATCTGATCTGCAGGAATCATCTCGTGTACCTCCGAGTACTCCGTTTCAACAAACGCTACGAATCTCCAAGGATCATCCGGAATCGAACATCATTGGAGATCCACAAGAAGGAGTTAGAACTCGAAGGCAGTTGGTTTGCGGATTTGCTTGCTACGTATCTTTAATCGAACCAAAGACAATAGATGAAGCTCTTCAGGATGACTACTGGATTAAAGCAATGCAGGAAGAGCTCCATCAATTTGAGCGAAACAAAGTCTGGGAATTAACGAAGCCTCCAAAGCAACATAATGTGATAGGTACCAAATGGATCTTCAAGAACAAGAAAGATGAAGATGGTACTATCATCAGGAACAAGGCACGACTAGTTGCTCAAGGCTACTCTCAAGTAGAAGGTATAGACTTTGACGAAACTTTCGCCCCTGTAGCTAGACTCGAGTCCATTCGTATATTGTTTGCTATTGCTTGTCATTTTAAAATCAAATTATTTCAAATGGACGTCAAGAGCGCATTTCTAAATGGGTTTTTAAATGAGGAAGTTTATGTAGCTCAACCGAAAGGTTTTGTAGATCATAAACAACCTAACCATGTTTTTCGTTTGAAAAATGCTCTTTACGGTCTGAAACAAGCACCGCGAGCATGGTACGAAAGGTTAACAAAGCACCTTTTGGAGAAGGGCTATACTCGAGGGGGAGCTGACAGGACTCTCTTTGTGAAGCATTATCAAAATAATTTCATTGTAGCACAAATCTATGTCGATGACATTGTATTTGGTGCAACAAAAGATAATGATGCTTCTAAATTCGCGGAGACCATGGAAAGCGAATTTGAGATGTCCATGATGGGTGAACTGTCTTATTTCCTTGGATTGCAAATTAAACAAAATGATGAAGGTATTCACTTGAGTCAATCCAAGTATGCACTGGAGTTGGTCAAAAAGTTTGATCTAGAAAATTGTAAAGATTTTCCAACTCCAATGGGAACTAGCCACAAGGGACTTGGAAGTGAATCACATAGTGAGAATGTAGACGAGAAACTGTATAGAAGTATGATTGGAAGTCTACTTTACCTCACGGCTAGTCGCCCGGATATATCCTTTAGTGTTGGGATTTGCGCGAGATATCAATCAGCACCAAAGGAGGTTCACCTGAAAGCGGTGAAACGGATCATCCGGTACATCAAAGGATCAATAAATTTCGGAATTTGGTATCCTATGGGAACAAGTCTGGATATTGTTGGATACTCAGATGCCGATTGGGCAGGATCAGTGGATGATCGGAAAAGCACGAGTGGTGCATGCTTCTATCTTGGCCATTGCCGTGTTGCATGGCACAGTAAAAAGCAGAATTGCATAGCACTCTCGACTGCCGAAGCGGAATACATTTCAGCTGGAAGTTGCTCAACTCAACTCATTTGGATGAAAAGCGTATTGAGTGACTTCCGCATTTCAGCATCTTCGGTAACAATTCTTTGTGACAACACAAGTGCAATTAACATTTCTAAAAACCCTGTGTTGCACTCTAGAACAAAACATATTGAACTTAGATATCATTTTCTTAGAGAGCTAGTTGAATCAAATACTCTTCAACTTTCATATATTTCAACTGAGGATCAATTAGCTGACATTTTAACAAAACCTTTGGATCAAAAACGTTTTATTCATTTACGAAAAGCAATTGGGATGCTTTCCTTGAAATAATCTTCTTTTTGAAATCTTTGCTTAGGATAGGTTTTGTATTTGTTTTTGTTTTGTTCTTTATCTATGTTTGTACATAGGACATTAATTGAGCATAGATCATAATTGACTTTAATTGCATCTTTTCGCACATTTAGAAATTTATTATGCTTTTGCCATCATAATATTTCACTGTTGCAATGATCATTTATGTTAATTAAATCATCTTCTAAAGTGATCAAAGTCAATTTCTCTCTCTCTATGATCTCTTGGTATAGTCATTATCTTATTTGACTGTTTAGTCGAGTATGAAATCGAGATCAATATTTGGTTGAATACTTTATATCTTAAATAATTGATAGCCAATTGAGGGGGAGTCAAAGATAATGTAAAATGCTCAAAAGATGTGGAAAGAGTTACATCCCAATGAGGAGTGTGAAAACTACCACCACATGGAGGAAAGAGCTACCACCTCGGTCGTCCGAGTATTGTGTGCAGCTACCACATGTATACCAAGCATGGTTGTTCAAATTTTTGATTAAGTAAAATGCATGTTGAAATACTTGACTCTGTCAAATTTCAAGGTTGGTATAAGGTGGGATTTTAAAGAAAGATGCTCAAAGAGCCACTCTCTTCAACAGATTGTCTAGAAATATTATCTACCATATTTGGGATTTCAAACATCTATTGATCTTTGTATTTCATTTTCTTTACTGAATTGATGATTTGATAAAGGCATTACTCATAAGATCAAGTTAGATGTGATTGAAGGTGTTCAACTTTAAGGGATTTAATTTTTGTAAATTTTCGTTTCATTTTTGGATATTATTGATAGATTTGGCATAATCTAATTCTTGTTGTATGAAACGATGATTTGTGTTTAAAGTTGATACACATTTGTGCTTACAATCTTTTTCTGGATCTTCCTGAATTTCTCTGAAATTTTCTAAAGAAAAAGTTGGGGCCGATCCGGATCGGGGTAGATGATCCGGATCCCGAACGCAGGAATTCTTCTGCGGGCTGACGATCCGGATTGTATCTGCCGATCCGGATCCCGAACGCAGTTTTCTCACTGCGGGTAGCCGATCCGGATCGCAGTCATGAACTGATCCGGATCGCGGCTAGGTTTTATAAGGAACGAAAGGGGTTTTTGATTTCTTTACTCCAATCTTTTGTTCCGAAGTTTCCAGAGCCTCTCTCTCTAGATTTCATCCTTCCTGGAAGCTTTCAAACTCAGGTTCTTCAATTCCAAGTAAGTTTTATTGATCAAAATCGCGGTTTTTCACCGTTTTTCTCTTTTCCTCCTCAAACGTACGAAATTCTTGGATTGATTTTGTTTGTGGATGGTTTTTGATCAAATTTCTTTTGAAATAAGAACTCTGGGCTGTTTAGTTTTGATTATATGCTAGGTTTTCTCCTGATTAACGGATTTTTAGGCTTCGATTTCTAAAATTTCGGTTTTAGGGCATATAATAAGGATTTTCGAAATTCATGCAATTGATCTATTTTTAAAAGTCCTTTTGCAAAACTAATTTGATTCTTAGTCTCACTACATGATTATGATTGTTTGGGTACAATTTTTCCAATTTTTGAAAACTAAGAATTTTTGTGTTCTTGAGTTGGTTTTCACAGGACACCTTCTTAACTCAAGCACTTTGATCAATGGCACTTAGTTTAGTGAGTTTCTCTTGGTTAATCCTTCTCCTGGTTTCAATGATGCACACAAGTACATCTGTTAAAGGGGAACCAGATGATTCAACTCAAAACAAGACGAAAAACGCAGAGGAAGACAGCTCAGACTATGATGATGAAGAATGGGATGAATTCTTCAAAGATGTTCAACAGAAAATTGATGAGGAAAACAGGAAATCTGTCAAGGGCAAAAGGCTTATGAAATCTGCATCAACAACTAAGCAATATACAAGACGAAAGAATGTCCTAAGAAGTGAAAGTTATCATAGTAGGCCTCTTACTAGAGCTCGCTCACTCTCTGGAATTCTACAAACTGAATCTCCATGGGTTACGGGACCGGATGCCCCATCTGCATCTACACAGCATCCATCACACTCGAAGAGACAGGCTACAGACGATGATGTGTTGAAATCGCTTCGACAGGAACAACAAAGACTGTCTGCTGAACAAGAAAGAATGTCGAAGGAACTTCAGCAACTTTCCTCTAAACAGAAGAAGATCAAGAAGAAGTGCTCAACTATTTCGACAATGCTTAAAGGGATTTTGAGCAAGCTCAGTTGTACCAGCTCCGACTCCTCCGACTGAACTGCACCTTCCTTTTCTTCTTTTTGTGCAGGATTTTGATTTTAGGATTTAGTCTTATACTTACTTTTAGCTTAGTTCTCAGGTTTTACGTTTTATTGGAACTTTTTAATCTCCTCACATTTCGTAGTCTTAACTACATTTTGGCTTTGTTTTGTGACAAAAAGGGGGAGAGAGTTTAGAACAATGAGAGAGTTGTTGAGAACTTTGAACAATGATGATGATGTGAATGAACATCAAGGTAAGGGAACTTGAACAATGATTGTGAAAATCTTGATGATGAAGATTTTGTATACATCAAGGTAAGTATGATCTCAACTTCAACTTTTGGTTTTTATCTTGTGATTTGTTGCATGTCTCGACTAACTATTTGCTAACTATTTGGGCATGTAATATAACTAACAAGTTGATGTTCACTAACAAGTTTGTGACACTTGGTTTTTGATTGCATAGAAGATATGTTGGTTCTTAACTCTGATCAAATTACATATCTATATATATATTAGTTTGTCACAAACATGTTCATGACATTTGGTTTTTACGTGCAAAGAAGATATGTTGGTATTTTTTTTAAACTATGATCAGTTTACATATCTGAATATAAATGTCATGGTAAGTATAAATGAGTTTAAACTTCATCTCTGTTTGTGGTTTTTGAATAATACAAAATTCTTGAGGTATCTAACGATTTCTTTTGTCAAGAATGATTTCTTTTTGCAGAGAGTACAGATGTCTAAGTCTAGAGTCTGTTTTAGGAGTTTAACTCATGTATTGTATTTTGGATCTCCATTGTAAATTTTTGTTGTATGGTGATAGCAACAAAAATATCTTTTTGAATTTTCTTTAGTGGATCTGTGTTTTGTCACGAAACCGCCAAAGGGGGAGATTGTTACGGAATTTGAGTTGGCGTAGTTTCGTGAAAGTTTCAAGTCCTGAAGATTGAAGGTGAAGAAAGTTGAATTATTTAACTCAATCTCAAGAAAGAAGAATTCAAAAGGATCAGGTATGTTTAACTAAAGAATTTGTGTGATCCGAATACTTCTTGTAGTGTAGAAACACTTGGAAGAATTTTTCATTGCATAAAAATCAAAAACTGGACTTGGGACTTGTTCAGGATCCGGATCAGGCTGTTCGATCCGGATCCCGAAGGTGGTTCGTTCATACATCATCGCAATCCGGATCGTAGTCTCTTGATCCGGATCCCGAACGTTGAGTTTACCATCTACCTTGAACGATCCGGATCTTGCTTCGCAATCCGGATCCCGAACGTTGATGTTTGGTGAACTGTATGAACGATCCGGATCGTAGTCACATGATCCGGATCCCGAACCTTCGTTTTTCTGGAATTGGCTGTTTCGTTATGACGATCCGGATCTCAGTTATCACGATCCGGATCGCCGTTCGTAAAATTCCAGAAATGGTTGGTTTTTGATTCTTATCTCCTTCCTAGGGTTTCTAACCTATAAATACACCCTATGACTCTTTTTCTAGGGTGAATCCACATAGCCGTCATTTTCATATATCATCATATACGGCTATAGATCCACATATAGAGAAGAAAGGAAATCATTAGAGAATACTCTATGTTTCTTCATCTATATTGATTAGTTTGATTCTAGGTTTTCATACTCACATCTTGAGTTGAATCAAACTAATGAATACTTAGATGGTATTTCCGATCTATCTTTGATCTAAGTATTCGGCGGATCATCACCACCCAAAAACAACGATTACCCCAAAATCGGCGCGTGGATTCGCGTGTCCTTGTGGATTCAAGGTTCATTCGCTCTCGTGGATTCGGAGCGAGGCACGTTCGTGGATTCGAAGGGTGCTATTGGGTGAAGACCGTGGATTCGGTCGGACGTCGTGGATTCGACGTTGGACGCCGTGGATTCGGCGTTGGGCGCAGATCGTGGATTCGAGAAGCGTCTGGAGCGAGCGGAGAAGATCCTCTAGGAGCGTATGGAAAAGGTTGAGTCGTAAGTGTGTACGGTAAATCACCTTGTACGTGTTTTAATTCTAGTGGATTTCTGCCGTGTTATCGGTCCCGTGGTTTTTTACTCCGGTGATGGAGTTTTCCACGTAAAAATCTTGTGAGTTATTTTCATTTCCGCATTGGGTTTTTATCGCAACGATTTTTGAGTGTTTATACGTTTACACCTATTCACCCCCCTCTAGGTGTTTCTTCCCCTATTTAGATCCGTATTATATACGACCCAACAGGGAGGAGCGGTCGTTGTTTCTTCATGCGTTCCAGATGGTCCTGCCGCGGGCGCGCTTGCTTCAGGTGGCGGGACCCGGGCGCTCTCCCCAGGCACGGCCTGTTGCTGTTGCGTCAATTGACGCACGTGCTCTATGAGGGTTGACAGTTGTCCGGCCATCTCACGTAACTGTTGTCGGATTAGTTCATTCTCCGCAGTTGCTGGAGCCGCATTATCGGCTCCTGCATTCTCAGTCGACGATCTTGTACGAGCCATTCTCCACTGTGAGCAAAGAAAAATCATTAATCATAATTCGATTGGTCTAGCACCTTGACCTACTAACCCTGGGACTCTATCCCTTATTTCGCCGCGCTCACACTCGTACGTGACACACCTATACTTTGGTTATCAACTTGGTTAGTCACTCGTGATAATGCATTCTGCGGATGTTGGTCACTGGCCACAATGGTTAAAGTCGTTTTCTCTGATACCATATAATCTGTCACGCCCCGGAGGTTCTAAAAGAGCGAAAAACGTACCCTTTTTTTTTTTTTTTGAATAGACCTCGCCCCCGGCGCATATCAGACCCACCACATATACAAATTCACTCCCCAAACGGGCGGAGTCTCCTTTGTATATGCACGGCGTTACCAATAGAGCACATACTTTAACCAGTCCAACCATGACAGACAAAGAGGAAAGAATACAATAAATCATACCTTCACCGCTATCTCATACAGCCTATAGCATAATCCCATGGGTTTTGTAAATCGGTGCCCACTCGACACCCAGCTTTTCCAAAACGTTTTCGCAAACTCTTTGGGCGGCCATTAACTTGAAAGGATAAATCCACGGGTTTTAAAATCGGTGCCCACACGGCACCTGCTTTGAAAACACTTTTGAAACCGGGTTTGCATTTGAAAACTAACCGCAATTACACATCCTAACATTCACCAATTAGTTATAAGAAAACATCATTCCAACATCCATCAGAAACCACAGTAAGGGTATCACAGTTTAACTAACCAAAGCATAACGAAATAACCAAAGGTAAAGAAAATAACGTATCGTTTGCTAGCCCTCATGGCTAGGGTCCTCTAACTGATGCCTCACCGTCGTCCCGAATCCCACCCCTACTCGGACCTGTCACAGTGTGGGTTGTCAGTGACTGATAAAGTAGAAGAACATATAAGTAAATGCAATAACAGAAAGAACACACCGAATCACTGGAGCATTTACTTTCCCCCTCCCCCTCTCATGTATCGCTAAATCCCTGTCGAAAGTCTCACTGGGCACCTACCCCAGCTTTCAGAATATTTTGGGCCCCAACCCCAATACCGTACTCATCTCCTTGGTGCCCCCAACCCCTCCACTGCCCAAGTAGCAGTCGCCTCTCCTTGAGGGGTCCCCACTAACCTCCACTTGTGGGGTACACGGGTAAAATAACTTACCATCTTTCCGGAAAAATACATCCAGTACAGTGGCCAAATTGCCGGTGTGCGTGTAAGCAATATGAGTGTCATAATAGCGTTGCGACCTCAGCCGCTTTAGTCAGAATAGTCTAACGATCCTGCGACCGCAGCCGCTTTGATTAACACGATAAAAGGGATTCACATGCTATGGGGTTAGTCAAAATACCAAATATATCTACTTTATCAAAACGAATATTTGGGAACGACACCACGCCGGTAATAACCAAAACTACCCACTCGATTGTGTGAAGACTGCACTCCGGAGACCGAACCTTGCTCTCTGTTGACGCCAGGACCTAGAAGTAGTCCCCAAAAGAGCCGCGGTCAGATCAGAAATATAACAGCATATAAACCGAGCCCAAAAACTCAAAAGCACTAATGACAACTTGACCCGGCGGTGGCGCCCGCGCGCGTCGAGCGACGCGGCCGCCCCCCGCGGCGTTGCGGTCGTACGGCAGCGCGGGCCCCAGCCCCGCGCGGCACTTGCCGTGACCGCGCAGATCCTAGCACCGCGCGGTGCAAGCCGCGGCCGCGCGGGCACCAACCCCGCGCGGCACCCTCCGCAACCGTGCGGGCCTTAGCCTCGCACGGTGTGAGCCGCGGCCGCGCGGGCACCGGCCGCGCGCAGCACTTGCCGCGGCCGCGCGGGCACCGTCCCCGCGCGGCACGCGCCGCAACCGCACGGGCGCCCGCCCGCGCGGCACAAATCGCAGCCGCGGGGGCATGGCCCCGCGCGGCATGCGCTGCTGCCGCCGCGCGGGCGCCCGCCCGCGCGGCACAAATCGCAGCCGCGCGGGCATGGCCCCGCGCGGCATGCGCTGCCGCCGCCGCTCGGGCGCCCGCCCGCGCGGCACGAAACGTAGTCGCGCGGGCATGGCCCCGCGCGGCATGCGCTGCCGCCGCCGCGCGGGCGCCCACCCGCCAGCGCGGTACCGGTTGCGGCTGCGCGGGCATGGGACCAGCGCGGCGCGCGCCTCGGCCGCACTGGCGCCCGCCCGCGCGGCACTCGCCGCGGCCGCGCGGGCACCGGCCCCGCGCGGCGCTTACCCTAGCCACAGCCACGCGGGGACCTTGGTCCCGCGCGGCACTAGCCGCGGCCGCGCGGATACTGTCCCCGCGCGGCGCGTATCACGGTCGCGGCGGCGATGCCCTAGGGCTTCGCGGCGGCGACGCATAGGGTAGCAAACGGCTACTCCTAAGACTCCGCAAAAGACCCAACCAAAAATCGAGTGAAACTACACGAAAATAAATCTAGCTTACCTCTAATCGTCGGAGATGGTGACCCGTTCACGCTCCCGGCTTCGGCACGCTCGTCGGGAGGGTTTGGGGTCCTTTCGCCTTCTCCTTCTTTCCCACCGTTTCCTTCCGATTAGGGTTTCACCTTTTCCCTTTTCTTTCGCTCGTTCCTTCCTCTCGTTTCCTTCCGATTAGGGTTTCGCCTTTTTCCTTTTTTTTTCTTTTTCTTTCTTTCGGGAGAAGTCACAATTTAATCTTTTATGTACGACAAAACACCATATCGGGTTTTTCAAAATCCTAATTAATTAATTCCTCAATTAATTAATTCCTCAATTAATTAATTCCTCAGATAAAATCCTTCGGGATAATTCTTTAAAGATAAATCCCTCTTTTTTTCCTCGAAAAGCGTGCCAAATCACTTACGCAGATTTCGATGCACCCCCTGGCCATTGCGATCACTTTCTACCCCTTGTTGGGAGTTCCGTAAGTCGGAATCCAGATCCGATCGCACCGCCGTTTTTCGTTTTCCGAGCTCTATCGCAGAAAAATACCCGCACATCCAAATTATCGACTTAAGTAAACCCGTTACATTAATTACTTTAAACGGAAACTTTATTAGCAGGAGGTATAAAGTGTTACAAAAATCTATGATATTACAGTGGTGTACCCAATTGCTTGTAGTCACTTGCAATTGGTCTCCGCGCGATTCCTCTTGTTTCCTCGAGCTTGCACGCAAAACGGTGCACATCCCTCGAGTCCGCATGCAAAACGGTGCACGTCCTCCAAACCTACACGTAAAACGGTGCATGTTATTAAGACCCGCACGCAAAACAGTGCGCGCCATTACAGCCTGCACGCAAAACGGTGCGCGTCAATTCAACCTGCACGCAAAACGGTGCACGTATCTCGGGTTTGCACGCAAAACGGTACACGCTTTCCTTTAAGGTTGCACGCAAAACAGTGCGCGTTCTTCTAGCCCTGCACGCAAAATGATGCAAAATATTAGAATTTGCACGTAAAACGGTGCACAACAACTCCACCTGCACGCAAAACAGAGCACGTACCTCGGAGTTGCCCGCAAAACGGTGCACGTTCCTCTTTCAACGTTGCACGCAAAACGGCGCATGTTTTTTGAGTTTGCGCCCAAAACAGCGCACGTTCGTCCAGTCCGCACGCAAAACGGTGCATATTTTCCACAAGCTTGCACGCAAAACGAGGCGCGCCAACACGCCCGGCGATACTTCGCGCAGCAAAACGGCACTGTAAAACTCGGTCCCTAATACGCACGTGGGCATGGGGTCAAATCCAACGTCCAAAAAGAAATCCCCAAAACTGTGCCAAAATACCGCAAAAACAACACGCGGGACTTACCTCGACAACGTCGCGCCGTCCAACGCATCCATTCGGCTCTTTGGAACACCTTGCACGCTCCACAGGGTCCATGGCGCGCTCGTGCGCCCTCGAAAATGCCCCATGGAATCGCCCTACTACCCTCCTGGTACGCTCGGGTGAAGCAAAAAAGGAGAAAAGGAGGAGAAAATGGGGCCATTCGGGCCCATATAGGCCTAAAATCAACTTTCGGGCGCACCTTTCGGGCGCCCGAATTGGTTTCGGGCTGCTACAGTAACCGCCCCCATCGCGGTCCACGCGTCCATGCCATGCCAGCGTGGCTCCACGTCACACGCGGCGGCCAACCACGAGGTGACACGTGTCCCTAGACCCATGCACCGCGCCCACGGACCAGTGGCGGCCAATCAGCGGCCGCCACGTGGACCGCACCCACGCCCGCGCGTCAACGCGGCCACAGTGTCGCGTCGCGTCGCGCGTCGCGTCGCGCTGACCCGCGTATGGGATGCCGATGCGTGACCTCCCCCGCTGACACCGCGCCAGGGCCCGCGCGCCTTCCCCGCGCGGCCCTGCCGCCTCGGCTGCTGCGTCCAATGGGGAGACGCCATGTGGCATCCCCCAGCTACCCCGCGCGCCTCGAGCCGCGCGCCCCAGCGCGCCGCGCGTTAGACTTGCCTCGGGATTCGCGCGCCACGCCTCGGGATTCGTGCCGCGCCTCAGGATTCGTGCTCGCGCCTCGGGATCCGTGCCAACTACCTCGGGATTCGTGCCACTACCTCTAGATTCGTGCCCGCGCCTCTGGATCAGTGCCAACTGCCTCGAGATTCGTGCCACTGCCTCGAGATTCGCGCGCGCTATAGTTACTTTCGGGCGCTCCTCTGTCTGGACCGAGCTGCTACAGTGAACCGGGTTCGCTACAGTGCAGCCCGGTTCGCTGCAGCCCAAATTTCCGGTTTGCTACAGTATTTTTCGGGCGCCCGGAATTCACTTTCGAGCGCCCGAAACTTGGGCCCAAGCCCAGTTTCGCCCGTTTTTGTCCGTTTTCGCCCGTTTCTGTTCGTTTTCACTCAAATTCGACGGGCAGCCACAGTTTAACTTGATTTACCTCATGGTACTTTAAATTTTCAGTTTGGACCACTTCTGGGTCGCCAAAACCCCTACTGTATTCGAATTCGCTGGCGGAGCCCGTTCTCACTATCCGGGTATCCGATCAAAGCGAAATTTTTACTGTGGCCCTAAAACATATTTACCTAGCTCCCAGAATTTTCTCAGAATTTTTTGACATTGTGAATTTTTTGCTAAAAATCTGGGCCCACTTCCTCATATAAAATTCTAGATCTCTTATTTTAATCCCGATTTGGGCCCAATTCATTCCCAGGTCATCCTTTACTTTTCTAAACTCAATAAAAATAGTATTTTATACCATTTTTATTTATATTTATTTATATACCGAAATCTGGTACATTACAGACTATAGCCTGCATGTGCTATTGTTCGATACTCTATACCGCGCCATTTTCCTCATGTTGGGTCGCTCCCCATTAGATGTCGCAGTGGATGCGATGGTTGGCCTAATGAGGCAGTTTTCCGTAGTGGATGCGATGTTTGGCCTGTTGAGGCAGTTTTGTGCGAGGGGTGAGTTAGTCTGTGTGGGACGCTCTACGTAAGTCCAGTCCTCCGTGGATGTAATGGCAGTGGGTAGGCGCAGGCTTGACTGGACCCTATGTGGCAGTTAGTTCGATTGGGTTGATTAAGAACCTCGTGTTCGAGTGGTTTCATGTCTTTTCATCAGTATCACCCATTGAGCATTTAGATAGAGGCATGATAGCTGTAGAGTTATTTTCCAGCTTTCATATTCAGTTTTATTGCATTGCTATCTTATGACTATAGTAGACTTAATGGGCAAACCGTTGGTCTTGGAGACGGTACCCACTGAGAACTACTGTAGGATGTAGTTCTCACACCCTCTGTCGGTGACAGTTTTGCGGAGGCTTTCCTTCCGTCCCTACTCTAGTTGGCTCGACTGATCGAGGTGAGGGAGTCGCGAGATAGATCCCTACCAGAGTTGTTCTTTACGGTGAAATAGATGTACTAACCCGGATTATGGGTTTTACTGTATACTGTTGTATTTTATGATTTTAGTTTATCTCCCCCTTTCTGGATTCATAGATATTGTATATGAGGATTTTACTGTATTTTGTTCAGTGGACCAGATTTATTTGTATTATTATTGTGGGAGATGGATATTGTACCTTATCTTTTCAGTTGTATAGTGATTCAGATTTTTATTACAACAGTTTTTTTTTTCAACTCTGATATCTATTTAGTTGTTAGATGATACCTTTTGCAGATTGGACGCTTCGCCTATGCGGAGAATCCCGTATGGGTGGCGGATCTGTTGGCGAGCCCGGGTCGCAGTTTCGACCCCGGGGCGTGACAACAACAATTAACAGGTAAACCCAGAAGGGCAAGCAATGCCCAGCGCCGGAAAGTGCCGAGAGTTACGCCTTGGCGCAACGATCAGGGGACGAACCTAGACGGAAGTCGGCATCTATCCTATCGACTCAAAAGGAGGCCGATGAGGACTTCACGTTGATTCTCCCCAAATTACGCCGATCATTCGAAATTCAAAATCAGCGCCCAATATCCTTAGTTTGAAACTGTATAAATAAGCAAACCATCGAAGAGATCGGGGTCCGGCAACCTCGTAACCCCGGTACCACCCCAGCTTCTTCATTTATCAAGGAGTAGGTGTAACTTAACTTTTTTTCTTCTTTTTTACTGCTTTCCTAGGAGTAGGCTTAATTGTAATCCTTTTATCCCTTTTCCCCACTTGTATCCCCTTATTCTTATCAACATAAAGTGTAAACCGGCCGTTCGATCGTGCCTTTATTTATCAATTTTAAGTGTAAATCGGCTCAGCCGTGTTTTTATCTTGTTTTTCCTTTAGAGTGTAAACCGGTCAATCAGCCGTGTCTCTATTGGTGATGATTTTTGAGCTTTAAACGTTGCAATCGGCTCATCAGTCGTATATTATCTACAACCGGTTCGACTCATTTAAATCGAAACCAGTGATCCTTCTCTACCTCCGGGAACCCGCTTTGGTAGTCACCGGATGTTGCGGTTGCGAGGAGTTACCAGAGAAGAACCCAGCCGAGCGGATCCCTCCTTGGCCCGATCGCTTGATTGTTGGCACGCGGCGCACTTTGGCACCTCTGGAGGGTCACCCAGCAGGGGCCGATTGCGCGCAAGCCACATTTTGGCCTCCTTTTTATTTCTACCCGTTGATTTTAGACCCTTTCGATCATTAAGCAAATGATATCGAAAAATCGCGAAATTTATTTTCTAGATACTTCAAAAACTCTAGATCAAGTCTAATTGAGCCAATCGTCGATTCGAAAATCTCAACATCAAAAACAACTTATAAGCATCCTCCGTACTTATAAAAACATACTAGCACCAGTGTGTGTGTGTGTGTATGTGTGTGTGTGTGTGTGTGTGTGTGTATATATATATATATATAATTGAGCTCCTATGTTTGTAAAAGTACCAAGTCATTGGTGCTTGTAAGTTTTTAGCCTTTGGATGAAAAAATATATGGTTAGGATGATAGTGGGCCCCTTGGGTTAAGTGAGTGGTTGGTGGAAAAGAATAATCTAAGGGATGAAATTAGTCAAAGTGGTAGATGTAACGGTAGAAAACTTACAAGCACCAATTGCTTCGTGCTTGTATAAGCATAGTAGCCGGACTCTCTCTCTCTCTCTCTATATGTATAAGCATAGTAGAGCTTATATACTTTCAAAAATACAAGCTCATTTATGCTTGTAAATTTGTAACCATAGGATTTGTATTGGGATCCGTGTTATTATAAAACAATTAAGAAAAGAGAGAGAAAGTACAATTGCACAAATTTTAATACAAATCCTATGGTAAAATCTCACAAGCATAGATGAGGTTATACTTTAGAAAGTATATAAGTTGAACTATATATATATATATATATATATATATATATATATATATATATATATATATATATATATATAGTCAGGTTGCTATGCTATTGATAGCATCAAGCACTTGGTGCTACCACGTTTTCCGCCATTAAATCTACCCCTTTGATCATTTTTACCCCTTAGATTATACTAATTTTCCAACCATGCACTAAATCCTAGAGGTCCACTATCATCCTAACCGCACATTTTCTCATCTAAGCGCTAAAAACCTACAATCACCAAAAGACTTGGTATTTTTAAAAACACAGGAGCTCAATTTTATATATATATATATATATATGTATATATATATATATATATATATATATATATATATATATATATATATATATATATATATATAGAGAGAGAGAGAGAGAGAGAGAGAGAGAGAGAGAGAGCGCTAGGCTGGAATGCTATTAATAGCACAAACTCATTGGTGCTATTAAGTTTTTAACCCTTGGATTAAAAGATGTGTGGTTGGGATTATGGTAGCCCCCCTTGGGTTTAATGGGTGGTTGGGAAAATAGTAAAATCTAACGGATGGAAATGATCAAAGGGGTTGATTTAAGGGTAGAAAACTTGATAGCACCAAATACTTGCTGCTATCGATAGCATAGTAACCAGACAACTCTATTTTTGCACTCGACTACACCGTTTTGCTGCGGTGTATAAGGTGCAGAGAATTCATGTTTTATGTCGTTTGAAGAGCAAAAATCAATGAATTTTGAATTAATGAATTCTCCACCTCTATCACTACGAACACGGACAATCTTTTCATTTTTCTCAATCATAATCCGATGACATATATCATGAAAAGAGTCAAAAGTATTCGTTTTCTCTTTTAAAAATTCTACCCAAGAATATCTAGAGAAATCATCAACCAAAAGAAAAATATACCATTTTCCACCCAAACTAGGTTGACGAGTTGGTCCCATTAAATCCATATGCAATAATTCTAATGGGCGTTTTGTTCCTACATGGTTCAAATTCTTGTGAGTGGATCTCATTTGTTTTCCCTTTTGGCAACCACCACACACAAGGTTTTCCTTGAAGTTCAATTTAGGAACACCTCTAACTATGTCTTTGTTAGAAATTCTAGATAGTTCCTTAAAGTTAATGTGACCTAGTCTTTCATGCTAAAGTGTTTCATTATCAAGTGACACTAGGTTACAATTTTGACTTGTTTTACCAGAAACTACATAGCAATTGTTCTGTGACCTAACCCTTTCAAAATGAAAGAATGATTTACATCAGTTACAAGACATTCTACAGAAAAAAAATTAACTGAGAAACCATCATCACAAAGTTGGCTAATGCTTATGAGGTTAGTCTTGAGGCCTTCAACAAACAAAACATTGTTTAAAGCCGGGCCATCTGGAATAGCAATGGTTCCTTTGCCGATAATATTTTAATATCGTCCATCTCCAAAAACTACATGTCCTCGGGAGGTTTTCTCAAGGGTTTGAAAAACATTTTTATCTCCGGTCATATGGCGTGAGCAACCACTATCCAGATACCAAGATGAATTGTCATACGCATAAAGTGATGTATGAATGACAAGACAATGGAAGACTTCACCTTTGCGCACCCAAACCTTGCAAGTTTTGGAATACGTCGGCAATGATTGTGACATTGATTTCCTTGGTGAATGCGTCTTGTTCGCTTGATCACTTTTCTTTGGAATCCATGATGACGTCGTCTTGTTAGGTGTACTACCAAGGTTCTTTACCTTTGAAAGATTCTTCTTTGATTTCCGGGGGATGAACTTGTTGGTAGTTGCTGCAAGAGGCGCTTGATTTGATCGCTTTGCTCCATTCTTGCAATTTTGTCTTATGTGCCCTGCAAAACCGCAATGAAAACATACCTTTGTGCATGGGGAACCCGAAGTAGATGAGGTAGGCTTGTTCACGTTGGATGCAGTGATTTTCGTCGTCGGAAGAGAAACCGACTGGGGCACAAAAACCGTTTTACTCGAACTTGGATCATTGCTGGTTCGAGTGTATCCAAGACCCAACCAATTCGTTTGACCGAGACCAAGCAACTTGTTCAACTTGCTCCTTCCAGAAGAGAATCGCTTCAGATCTTCCTTAAGTTGGAGTATGGTCTTCGTCATTTCCAATTTATCTTGTTGAGCCTCGGAGTAGAGCTTCAAGAAGTAGTTAGCTTTATCCACCAATTTGATGTGCTCCTTCTCGATATGCTCGTTCTTCTCTCGAAGGGAAACATTGATTTTAACCAAGTTATCCTTTTCCTCTTCAAGAGCGTTTGAGAGAGAAGTTGCCTCTTTAGATTGTCCTTCAAGATCCCGCAATCTTCTTCTCAAACTCTTGTTTTGCTTCGCCAATTTCTTTGAATCCTTTAATAGTTTATTGTAGGCAAAAGCAAAGTCTTCACCTTCAGAATCGCTCGGTTCATCGTCCGTTGCATTCTTTTCAACCAAGGAGTTGGATAATGAACCAGAGGAAGTCGCTGAAAAGCACATGTAAGGTGAAGTTGTGGACGCGTGGAATGCTGTGGTGTTAGTGTCCTCATCACTGGAAGATGACTCATTGGAAGTGGAAGTGTCATCCCATGTGACGGCTTGCATAGCCTTCTTCTTTGAAGGATTCTTATTGGGACACTCCGTCGAGATATGGCCAAAACCTCGGCACTTGAAGCACTGGATTTGTCCCTCAGAGTTCTTCTTGTCCTTTGAAGAACCCTCTTGCTTTCTTGACTTAAAGCTTGAAGATCCCTTGCCTTTCTTGGACTTAACGAAGGATGAGGATTTACTTGAATTTCCCCTTCGAAAGCTTCGGCAAAATTTCCTCGTCAAGAGTGCAAGTTGTTTCTCGAAATCCTCCATTGATAGATTCTTATCTGCGTCTGAGGATGATGAATCCGCGCCTTCTTCCTTTGTTGATTTCAATGCAAAACCTGAAGACTTAGTAGAAGAGGAAGGCTTTCCAGAAGAATAGTTAGTAGGAAAAGTCATTTCATAAGTTTGAAGTGCACCAACTAATTCTTCTACCTTGATTTCGTCAGGGTGTTTTACTGTTTCAATGGCTGCGACCTTAGGGCGAAATCTTTTCGGAAGAGTTCTCAAAATATTTCTTACAACTTTAGATTCTGAAATTTTCTCTCCCAAGTTAGCACATGTATTAACGATATCTTGCAATCGTGTATAATAATCTGTGAACGATTCATTTTCTGCCTTAAAAATTGAGTCAAATTTGCTCGTAAGCATTTGCAGTTTTTGAATCTTCACTAAACTTGTTCCCTCATGTGTAACTTGTAGAGTATCCCAGATTTCTTTCGCAGTCTCACATGCCGAGACGCGAGAGTGTCACGCCCCGGGTGTAAACCAGAACCCGGGCTTGTCCACAGATCCGCCGTGCACACGGTATTTCCCGTGTACACGAAGCGCTGGTAACCTGCTCAGATATAAAAGACATAATAAAGGAGCATAAAAACAGAGCTAAACTAGAACTAGTACATCTCAGACAAATGCTGGAAATAAAAGTACAATAAACTCTCAAAAATATACATGTGTCTCTCCCAGCTCACGAAATAAATACAACCAGCTGGCCGCAGCCAGACCCAAAATAAAAGAAAATACAACCGTCTGAGTGTACCGGGGATATATCAAAACTACTAAACTCGAGCTCGGGGTAGTGACTATCTAGTCAGCGATCCCCTTACCTCGATCCTGGGAAGAGGGTCCCGCAACTCCCACAGAGGTTACTGCAAAACAAGGGGAAAAGAAAAGGGAAAACAGTGGGGGGTGAGAACTACTATAAAAACAGTAGCCTCCCCTAGTGGGTAGACCTCAAACTCAGACATGCCCACTAGGACTACCAGAGGCGAAAAGAAATAGAACAGGGGTGGTAAGCTATAAATATAACCGCTGATAAAAATAAAGCTACCACTACTATGCCTCTAAATGCAGAGCCGAAAAGAGTAAGTACGGATGTATCGGTGAATACATCTACCAACAGGACCCAATCAGATGATCCGGTATAAAACCCGGTACTGCCTGCTCTGTCATCAATCTCACAACTCAGTATCTCTACTGTCCAAATGACCGGAACCCAACACGGTCTGACCGGCACCCAACACGGTCTAAAGCCTACTCCGGAGTGGCACTCGAGGGGAGCGACCCACATGAGCGAAGTATCACTGTCACAAGTATCATCAGTATCATAAAATAGCAGGACTGGGTCACGACTCTGATCAAAGTGGGAAAACCCATCCACTAAAGGGAAACTCGATCCCCTACCTCCAATCTGATGCAATAATAACAGTACTAATAATAATCCGGTCAACCGCCCTCAGTCCGCGGTTGCCGCAATAACCAACCATCAATCCACGACTGTCCCAAACTCTGAACATCTGACTACACTATCCCCTATGACTAGACAACAGGAGAAAGAATAAAAAGCATGGTTTCTCCTAAGTCAATTCCAGCATGTTGTGTAGCAGAAAAAGATGGCCTAGCTAGATGACCATTCAAGCATGCAAAGTCCTTTACTTGATAAAACCATTCTAAGTACTCTAACCTTTACCAACCCACGAACATAAAACCTCCAATGTACATGTTGCATAATACGTGATACACGATACAATCTTGATACACGATCTATTAACAAGTAATCTTTTCAACAATATGAATTCTAACCACATGGCCAAACCTTCCCTTAAACATACAACATGATATGGGTTTAACATTATTTCCAAGTAATTATACTACATATCTAAAGCATGGAAACACAACCTACTAACTTGTAGTTTTCTAACCATGCAAATATTAACAAAGGAACCATGATCTCATACAAGCATGCTAGGTCCATTTCACAGTTCTACTAACAACATGATCAAGAGCATTCTAATAGGCCTAGTGACAAATCACAAGTAGGAGGTTTACAACATCACCCACCTCGAGCGCTAATTCCTGACCCAAAAGCGAATCCCACGCTCAGTCCAAAATTGTCACCACAACTCTGTACAAAATACCCCAAAGGAACATACATAAATTAAACATTCACAGTTTACAAAAATCTGTCCACTAATACCACAGTCCGAAGTTCCACAATTTTCACCTGCGAAAAATGCCCGGAAAATTCCAAGAAAAATACTATCGCGATCCTTGCGACGAACCCGTCGAAACGAGTACCTGCACGTTCAAATCCGATTTTTCTACGCTGAGTTACAATTTCTGCAAGTGGAACACCTCAAACCAAACTGTCCAGGAAATCTGTGTCAAAGAACCACAGTGAAAGGAGATTTTCACCTTCGAGAGAAATCCAGAAAAATCTGAGAAAAATCTAGGAGAGTCCTTGCGAAATGTAGATCAAAAATGCCTTATGAATCGCCTCGATCCTATGTCTGAGCGAAAAGATACGGCAAGAACACCGCGGTGCTGTCCAAAAGTCCGCGAAGAAAAATGGGTCAAATGGGTGCTCAGAAAACTCCAAGATCAGCACGGAAAACGAGGAACCTCAAAATACAGGAGTTGAAGTCCTACCTGTCAGGAGTCCAACGGCGCAAGAATCGGCGAAATCGGATGTCGGGGTGAGTCGGGGGAGTCCAAACACTGAGAAGGGGCGAAGCGGGTCGCCGGAGAACAAGCGTCGCGCCGCGCCGTAAAATCGTGAACCTCGGGATGCGTGCCTCCAAAAATCCTAGGGCTCCGCCAGAGAATAGAGAACAGGGTGAAGAAGAAATCTCCTAAAGGTTTCTCTGTGAAAAGAAGCCCAGCAAAAGAGTAAAAGGCCTCCAAAACCCCCTATTTATAGGCCCAGCCCAAACACTATTGGGCCGGGTTTTCGGGCGCAAGTTTCGGGCGCATTGCGCCCGAAAACCCGGTCGTATAAGCCCTGTCCGACGCGCCCGAAACTTCCTGGTGATGCCACGTCGCCCCACAACAGGGGACAGCAGTGCAAAGCTCCCGCCGCGCGCCACGTGTCCCCCCGCGCGCCACGTGTCCCCCCGCGGTCAGCGGGGGTAGGTACGGCCCGCCTGTCGCGTGCCGACACGCGTCCGCACTCGAGTGCGGCCGACCGCCCGCCTGGCGCTCCTGTGCGCGCGCCGTCCCGAGGCGCCCCTCTGCACACACCGTGGACCGCGCCCTCGTGAGCCAGCAAATCCCAAGCCGCCACGTGTCATGCGCCCGGTCCACCGCAACCCCGCAAAGTCGCTGAGCCGTGCCGCGTGCGCCGGCCATTCCGGGCACGCCACGCGTCCCCCGCCCGCGGTCCATGCACCGCCACACCTCCCCGTGGACCGAGCTGCGTGAGCCGGCCAAT
The DNA here is from genome assembly GCA_029204045.2 of Tillandsia leiboldiana. NCBI lineage: Eukaryota > Viridiplantae > Streptophyta > Magnoliopsida > Poales > Bromeliaceae > Tillandsia > Tillandsia leiboldiana. The sequence continues at coordinate 6,072,672 of CM055066.1, forward strand.
AATAGGCCGCCACGTGGCTCAGGCCGGTCTACGAGCCTCCCCCATGCACCGAAAATCCCCAAAAACTTTCGGAAGCCCGTTTTTGGTCATCCGGACTCCAAATTTAACAAGAAAATAGCCGTTTTCAAGCGTTTTTCCGCGCTGAATCTAAATCCAACCTCAGATTGGCCCAAAACCTTTTCTAAAATTCGGCAAATGCAGCCAAAGGCTAAATCAGCTATCAAAGTCTCACAAGGTCCATCTGTGGCACCCCTTTGATGCACCATGGGCCAGACACACCAACACTAGGTGTTCTACACAGTGGATTCATCGGAAAGTTGCATGGGAAAAACCAGAACACTACATCCTCCCCCACAAGAAAAAGTTTCATCCTCGAAACAAAAGTCATACCTCAAGCAGGGGCCTCGAACAAGTGGGGGTAAGCATCCATCATCAATGACTCCAGCTCCCAGGTTGCCTCGAGCTCATCATGACTGCTCCAGAGGATCTTCACATAAGAGATGGCCCGACTGCGCAACTCCCTAACCTCACGGTCCAAGATCCTCAACGGCCGCTCAACATAGCTCAGGTTCTCAGCAATCTCCAATGGGGTGAAATCGATGATGTGGGACGGGTCATGAACATACCTCCTCAGAGTCGATACATGAAAACATTGTGAACACCTGAAAGCCTGGGAGGAAGCGCAAGCGTGTAGGCAACTGGCCCTAAGCGCTCCAACACCTCAAAGGTCCAATATAACGAGGGCTCAGTTTCCCACGAATGCCAAATCTCCGAATCACCTTCGAAGGCGAGACTTTCAAAAAGACATGATCGCCCACCTGAAACTCTAAGTCTCGCCGTCGTGTATCAGCATAACTCCTCTGTCGACTCTGGGCGGTCTCGAGATGTCGTCGTACCAATCTGACCTTTTCCTCTGCCTCTAATAGTAGATCAGGACCTAAAGTCTTCTTCTCACCCACTTCACTCCAATAAGGGGTGACCGACACTTGCGTCCATACAACGCTTCAAACGGAGCCATCTGAATGCTCACCTGATAGCTGTTGTTGTACGCAAACTCAACTAATCCCAAGTGTCGGTACCACCCTCCTCCAAAGTCCAGAATGCATGCTCTCAACATATCCTCGAGGGTCTGAATAGTGCGCTCTGACTGCCCATCGGTCTGTGGGTGGAATTCTGTACTAAACCGGAGTTGCGTCCCCAAGGCTATCTGTAAACTCCTCCAGAAATGCGAGACAAACCTCAGGTCTCTATCTAATACGATGGAAACGGGTACCCCATGCAATCTAACCACCTCAGCCAAGTACACCTGTGCCAGTCGCTCCATCGGCCAAGTCATCTGAACCGGTAAAAAGTGAGCGGACTTGGTAAGCCTGTCCACGACTACCCAGATAGCATCCGCTCCCGTCTGTGCTCTCGGCAAACTAGTGACAAAATCCATCGTAACATGTTCCCATTTCCATTCAGGGATTAGGAGACTCTGCAACTTGCCAGCAGGTACACGATGCTCAACCTTTACTTGCTGACAAGTTAGACAGTGTGCTACAAATCTCCCAATGTCTCTTTTCATCCCATTCCACCAAAACTGTGCCTTAAGGTCCCTATACATCTTAGTCCCACCAGGATGGATGGTATAAGGTGTATAGTGGGCCTCCCTCAAGATCTGCTCTCGGATCTCTGCATCCATAGGCACACAAGCTCGGTCCCTGTACCGCAGTACTCCCGCAGCATCAACTGAAAAGTCCCCTATCAAACCAGTCTGCATCTGCTCTCGAATCCTCATCAAGTAGGGGTCCTCACTCTGTCTCTCCCGAATCCTGTCCAACAGAGTGGGCTGCACGACTAGAGACATAAGTCTAGCAGAGACCCCAGGGGACACAACCTCGAGCTCCAACCGCCTCATCTGCTCAAGTAACGGCGCCTGATCGGTGATCATCAAAGATAGACTCTGTACTGCTCTCCTGCTCAGGGCATCAGCAACCACGTTGGCCTTGCCAGGATGGTATAATATGTCTACATCATAGTCTTTCAACAATTCCAACCATCTGCGCTGCCTCAAGTTGAGCTCCTTCTGTGTGAATAGGTATTTCAAGCTCTTGTGGTCGGTGTAAATCTCGCAGTGCTCCCCATACAGGTAGTGGCGCCATAACTTTAGTGCAAAAATCACTGCAGCTAGCTCCAAATCATGGGTAGGGTAATTCTTTTCATAATCCTTCAGTTGCCGAGAGGCATAAGCGATTACCCTTCCCTCCTGCATCAGCACGCAACCAAGTCCACTGTGCGATGCATCACTTATATCACGTATCCTTTCCCCATAACGGGGAGGGAAAGGATAGGAGCCGACATCAATCTGTTCTTTAATTCCTCAAAGCTCCTCTGGCAATCCTCACTCCAAGTAAACTTAATCCCTTTTCGCGTCAAACGAGTGAGGGGTGTGGAAAGTTTGCAAAACCTTCCACAAACCGACGGTAATATCCCGCTAAGCCCATGAAATTGCGGACCTCTGATACCGTCGTCGGTCGGGGCCAATCCCGGACTGCCTCGATCTTCGCAGGGTCTACTGCCACTCCAGCGGCTGAAATCACGTGCCCAAAAAATGACAACTCCCGAAGCCCATAAATCACACTTAGATTAACTTGGCATACAACTTCCTCTCTCTCAGAAGTTGTAGCACAATCCTCAAGTGCTCCGCGTTGCTCCACATCGCTTTCGGGAATAAACTAGGAGTGTCATCGACTAAAAACAACGACGAACCGATCCAGGTATGGTCGAAACAATCCTGTTCAATTAAATCCATAAAAGCAGCAGGGGCATTTGTCAATCCAAAGGCATGACGGTGAACTCATAATGCCCGTACCGCGTCCTGAATGCCGTCTTTGGGATGTCCTCGGCCTTCACCTTCAATTGGTGGTAACCAGACTGTAAATCGATCTTGGAGAAGGACACAAGACCCTTGCAGCTGATCAAATAAGTCATCAATGCGCGGCAAAGGATACTTGTTCTTGATGGTCACTTTATTCAACTCCCGATAATCAACACACAGTCGAAGTGAGTCCATCCTTCTTCTTCACAAATAGCACCGGCGCTCCCCAAGGCGATACACCTCGGTCTCACAAAACCTTTGTCCATTAAATCCTGGAGTTGCGCCTTTAATTCCTCGCAGCTCAGCCGGTGCCATTCGGTAAGGAGCCTTAGAGATTGGCGCAGTTCCTGGGACTACGTCAATCAAAAACTCAACCTCCTATCCGGCGGCATACTAATCAGCTCTGGAGGAAACACATCGGGAACTCGTGGGCAATCGGGATATCCGCGAGTCCCGGAGCCGCCGTAGGCCTCCTTAACCACAGATGCCAAAAAGACCACGCATCCACTGCACATCATCTGCCTCGCACGAGAAGTCGAAACCACAGAGGCAAAGAAAGCACTCTGGCACCCCCCGTAAACGAACACCTCCTGGCCTGGCTCGCTAAAAGTAACAGTCCTCGCGGCGCAATCAATCGTCGCGAAATAGCGAGCCAGCTAATCCATCCCCAGTACAATGTCAAAATCTCGCAGCTGACTAAGGACCATCAGGTCCGCTGGCAAAATCCAAGACTCAAGCTGTACAGGGCAAGACCAACACATCCCTCTACATGCAATATTGATCGGGAATCTGTACCTCTAATGCATGTGGCAACCGACCTAACTCTAGTCCATGAGATGATGCAAATGCTCTACTGATAAAAGAATGTGATGCCCGGTATCAAATAAAGTGCGAGCTCGAATACCAAAAACGTAAAATGATACATGCCACCACGTGGTCGGCTGCCGAGGAGTCTCCACCTGGGCGGCATAGACCCCGCCTGCTCTGAGCTTGGTGGTCGGTAATCTGCAGGGTGGGAAGAAGAAGCCCTGCTCGCTGGAGCATAAGGGCCGTTGAGCTGGCGGTCGCTGATGAGGGAAGAAGAGGAACTGATGCCGGAGAAGGTGCCACCGATGTCGAAAAAGGGCATGAGGCTCGTATGTGCCCGTTCCTGACCACAGCCAAAACAACGCCCCCACCTCTGATCACAAGTGCCGGGAAAATGCTGACCCCCACAAAAGATACACTGCCTGGGGCCCGTAACTGCCGTGGCTGCTGCTGCTGCTGTCTGTGCGACTGCCGCTGAGATCCCTGCCGCCAGCGACTGTGATCTCTACTGCTGTGAGTGCTCCTGCTGCTGCGGCGCTAGTGCTGCTGCCTGCTGCTGTGGGGGGCCGACTGGGATCCCCCAGGCCCATCGTCGCTCCGAACGCCCCACGGCCCGTAAACTGAAGGGCGGTGGCCGGTCGGGGCGGCCTCCAGGAACTGGCCTGTCCCCCCTCGTCTGGCACTGGTCGCTTTCTCTCAGAACTCTGAGCGACCAGGCCTCCAGTCTAGAGACCACGTGGTCTCCCCCTCTCGACCCACTGGGCATGATCCACAGCCTCTGATAAAGTCTGGAGCCTCTGGGCGTGCACCAAGGTATAGATCTCAGGGTGCAGTCCTGTCTCAAAAAGCTCCACCTGGTGCAGCCCATCCCTGGCAACATAGGGTACACAGTTGAGCAACTGCGTGAACTCCTGAAAATAGTCCCACACTGGCCGATCACCCTGCTGGAGATTCTTCAAGTCATCTTCTATCTTTTTCTTCACGCTCGTGGAGAAATAAGTATCAAGGATCATCCTCCTGAACTCCGACCAGGGTAGCTGTCGGGTGATCTGGAACTCCAACGGCTCAACCCGACGCCACCAGGCATCTGCATCCCCCTCTAGACAATGTACAGCCATGTGCACACTGAATCTGTGGTCAATGAAGAAGTCCCTGAATAACTTCTCCATTGATGCTAGCCATGATCCTATCTCCCACGGGTGAGTGCCTCGCCCCGAGAACCTAGGTGGTCCTCGCTTACAGAACTGGGCGAGTTTGTCAGCAAACTCCTGCTCCTCCGCTGGGGTCAATGGCCTGATCACTCCCTGAGCCCCACTGCTAGACGACGGTGCCGTAGGGACTAGTGGAATAGCCGGCGGTACAACCGGTGGTACAGGGGCCTCTACAGTAGTAGGGGGAGGTGCCCCAACCTGAGTAAGCAACTGCTCGCACCTCTGCTCCTGGTCGGCGGTGACTCTCCGCCACTGGGCCACCATGGCCCTCAGCTCACTGATCTCAGAAGGCCCGGGCTGCTCCGGCTCCTCCGGGGGTGTAGGTAGTACCCCGGGTAGGGATCTGCCGCCTAGGAGGCATCCTGCCACACAAGGAAACCACGGGTCATTAAACAAAACCACTCTCGACCCAATCCAGCGAAAGTCATGGTAATCCTCCTATGTCTGTAACCTTATGTCGTCTGAGCCAACATAATGGTTCCCCAGAAATAGGATATGCCAAGTCCCCTCTTCACTCACAGGAAGAGTTAATAATAACTTAATAATTGCCGACTTTCGCAACATATCAGTCACTCACGCCCTGCCATCCTAGGGTCTGTCCCAAGCCTAGGGTTTCCTAAGTCCCAACTGACCTATCCCTAAGCTCTGATACCAACTTAATCTGTCACGCCCGGGTGTAAACCAGAACCCAGGCTTGTTCCACCAGATCCGCCGTGCACACGGGTATTTCCCGTGTACACGAAGTGCTGGTAACCTGCTCAGATATAAAAGACATATAAAAGGAGCATAAAAGCAGAGCTAAACTAGAACTAGTACATCTCAGACAAATGCTGGAAATAAAAGTATAATAAACTCTCAGAAAATAACATGTGTCTCTCCCAGCTCACGACAATAAATACAACCAGCTGGCCGCAGCCAGACCCAACATACAAGAAAATACAACCGTCTGAGTGTACCGGGGATATATCAAAACTACTAAACTCGAGCTCGGGGTAGTAGCTATCTAGTCAGCGATCCTCTTACCTCGATCCTGGGAAGAGGGTCCCGCAACTCCCGCAGAGGTTACTCAAAACAAGGGAAAAGAAAAGGGAAAACAGTGGGGGGTGAGAACTACTATAAAAACAGTAGCCTCCCCTAGTGGGTAGACCTCAAACTCAGACATGCCCACTAGGACTACCAGAGGCGAAAAGAAATAGAACAGGGGTGGTAAGCTATAAATATAACCGCTGATAAAAATAAAGCTACCACTACTATGCCTCTAAATGCAGAGCCGAAAAGAGTAAGTACGGATGTATCGGTGAATACATCTACCAACAGGACCCAATCAGATGATCCGGATAAAACCCGGTACTGCCTGCTCTGTCATCAATCTCACAACTCAGTATCTCTACTGTCCAAATGACCGGAACCCAACACGGTCTGACCGGCACCCACACACGGTCTAAAGCCTACTCCGGAGTGGCACTCGAGGGGAGCGACCCACACGAGCGAAGTATCACTGTCACAAGTATCATCAGTATCATAAAATAGCAGGACTGGGTCACGACTCTGATCAAAGTGGGAAAACCCATCCACTAAAGGGAAACTCGATCCCCTACCTCCAATCTGATGCAATAATAACAATACTAATAATAATCCGGTCAACCGCCCTCAGTCCGCGGTTGCCGCAATAACCAACCATCAATCCACGACTGTCCCAAACTCTGAACATCTGACTACACTATCCCCTATGACTAGACAACAGGAGAAAGAATAAAAAGCATGGTTTCTCCTAAGTCAATTCCAGCATGTTGTGTAGCAGAAAAAGGTGGCCTAGCTAGATGACCATTCAAGCATGCAAAGTCCTTTACTTGATAAACCATTCTAAGTACTCTAACCTTTACCAACCCACGAACATAAAACCTCCAATGTACATGTTGCATAATACGTGATACACGATACAATCTTGATACACGATCTATTAACAAGTAATCTTTTCAACAATATGAATTCTAACCACATGGCCAAACCTTCCCTTAAACATACAACATGATATGGGTTTAACATTATTTCCAAGTAATTATACTACATATCTAAAGCATGGAAACACAACCTACTAACTTGTAGTTTTCTAACCATGCAAATATTAACAAAGGAACCATGATCTCATACAAGCATGCTAGGTCCATTTCACAGTTCTACTAACAACATGATCAAGAGCATTCTAATAGGCCTAGTGACAAATCACAAGTAGGAGGTTTACAACATCACCCACCTCGAGCGCTAATTCCTGACCCAAAAGCGAATCCCACGCTCAGTCCAAATTGTCACCACAACTCTGTACAAAATACCCCAAAGGAACATACATAAATTAAACATTCACAGTTTACAAAAATCTGTCCACTAATACCACAGTCCGAAGTTCCACAATTTTCACCTGCGAAAAATGCCCAGAAAATTCCAAGAAAAATACTATCGCGATCCTCGCGACGAACCCGTCGAAACGAGTACCTGCACGTTCAAATCCGATTTTCTACGCTGAGTTACAATTTCTGCAAGTGGAACACCTCAAACCAAACTGTCCAAATCTGTGTCAAAGAACCACAGTGAAAGGAGATTTTCACCTTCGAGAGAAATCCAGAAAAATCTGAGAAAAATCCAGGAGACTCCTTGCGAAATGTAGATGAAAATGCCTTTTGAATCGCCTCGATCCGACGTCTGAGCGAAAAGATACGGCAAGAACACCGCGGTGCTGTCCAAAAGTCCGCGAAGAAAAATGGGTCAAATGGGTGCTCAGAAAACTCCAAGATCAGCGGAAAACGAGGAACCTCAAAACACAGGAGTTGAAGTCCTACCTGTCAGGAGTCCAACGGCGCAAGAATCGGCAAAATCGGATGTCGGGGGTGAGTCGGGGGAGTCCAAACACTGAGAAGGGGCGAAGCGGGTCGCCGGAGAACAAGCGTCGCGCCGCGCCGTAAAATCGTGAACCTCGGGATGCGTGCCTCCAAAAATCCTAGGGCTCCTCCAGAGAATAGAGAACTGTGCAAGGAAAAACTCCTAAAGGTTTCTCTGTGAAAAGAAGTGTAAAAAGCCCAAAAAGAACTCCAAAACCCCCCTATTTATAGGCTCAGCCCAAAGCTATTGGGCGGTTTTCGGGCGCAAGTTTCGGGCGCCCGAAACCCGGAAGAAGGGTCGGACGGCCCCCGTCCGACGCGCCCCGAATGTTCTGTGGGGCTGACATGTGTCCCCATAACAGGGAACAGCGGTGCAAAGCTCCCCGCTCCGTGCCACGTGTCCCCCCCGCGGTCAGCGGGGGTAGTACGGCCGCCTGTCGCGTGCCGACACGTGTCCGAACTCGAGTGCGGCCGACCGCTCGCGTCGCGACGCGTGGCGCACCTCGGTGCGGCCTACAGCAGCGTCAGCGCCCCCCGTGCGCGCTCCGTCCCGAGGCGGAACTTCACCACATTCCGTGCGCCGCACAAACTGAGCC
>CM055066.1:6081118-6200493 GCA_029204045.2 Tillandsia leiboldiana
CAAAACCGCAATGAAAACATACCTTTGTGCATGGGGAACCCGAAGTGATAGTATGCTTGTTCACGTTTTGGATGCCTTTAAGTTTCGCGTGGAATATAAACCCGACTGTGGCACCAAAAACCGTTTTTCTCGAACTTGTCATTGCTGGTTCGAGTGTATCCAAGACCAACCATTCGTTTGACCGAGACCAAGCAACTTGGTCAACTTGCTCCTTCCAGAAGAGATCGCTTCAGATCTTCCTTAGTTGGAGTATGGTCTTCGTCATTTCCAATTTATCTTGTTGAGCCTGCGTAGTAGGCTTCAAGAAGTAGTTAGCTTTATCCACCAATTGATGGCTACTTCTTCTCGAATGCTCGTCTTCTCCGAAGGGAAACATTGATTTTAACCAAGTTAATCCTTTTCCTCTTCAAGAGCGTTTGAGAGAGAAGTTGCCTCTTTAGATTGTCCTTCAAGACCCGCAATCTTCTTCTCAAACTCTTGTTTTGCTTCGCCAATTTCTTTGAATCCTTTAATAGTTTATTGTAGGCAAAAGCAAAGTCTTCACCTTCGAATCGCTCGGTTCATCGTCCGTTGCATTCTTTTTCAACCAAGGAGTTGGATAATGAACCAGAGAGTGTCCTGAAAAAGCCATGTTAAGGTGAAGTTGTGGAACGCGTGGAATGCTGTGGTGTTAGTGTCCTCATACTGGAAGATGATCATTGGAAGTGGAAGTGTCATCCCATTTGACGGCTTGCATAGCCTTCTTCTTTGAAGGATTCTTATTGGGACACTCCGTCGAGATATGCCAAACCTCGGCACTTGACAGCACTGGATTTGTCCCTCAGAGTTCTTCTTGTCCTTTGAACCCTCTTGCTTTCTTGACTTAAAGCTTGAAGATCCCTTTGCCTTTCTTGGACTTAACGAAGGATGAGGATTTACTTGAATTTCCCCTTCGAAAGCTTCGGCAAAATTTCCTCGTCAAGAGTGCAAGTTGTTTCTCGAAATCCCCATTGATAGATTCTTATCTGCGTCTGAGGATGATGAATCCGCGCCTCTTCCTTTTGTTTATTCACTGCAAAACCTGAAGAACTTAGTAGAAGAGGAAGGCTTCCAGAAGAATTAGTTAGTAGGAAAGTCATTTCATAAGTTTGAAGTGCACCAACTAATTCTTCTAACTTGATTTCGTCAGGGTTTTTACTGTTTCAATGGCTGCGACCTTAGGGCGAAAATCTTTTCGGAAGAGTTTCAAAAATATTTCTTACAACTTAGATTCTGAAATTTTCTCTCCCAAGGTAGCACATGTATTACATATCAACTTGCAATCGTGTATAATAATCTGTGAACGATTCATTTTCTGGCCTTAAAAATTGAGTCAATTTGCTCGTAAGCATTTGCAGTTTTTGCATCTTCACTAAACGTGTTCCTCATGTGTAACTTGTAGAGTACCCAGATTTCTTTCGCAGTCGCTACATGCCGAGACTCGAGAGTGTCACGCCCCGTGTTAAACCAAACCCGTTGCTTGTCCACAGATCGCCGTTCCCGGTATTTCCGTGTACGCAAGCGCTGGTAACCTGCTCAGCTATAAAGACATAATAAAGGAGCATAAAAACGAAGCTAAACTAGAACTAGTACATCTCAGACAATGCCTGGACATAAAGTACAATAACTCCTCAAAAATATACATGTGTCTCTCCCAGCTCCACGAATAAATACAACCAGCTGGCCGCAGCCAGCCCAAACTAAAAGAAAATACAACCGTCTGAGTTACCGGGATATATCAACTACGAAACTCGAGCTCGGGGTATGACTATCTAGTCAGCGATCCCTTACCCTCGATCCTGGGAAGAGGGTCCCGCAACTCCCACAGAGGTTACTGCAAAACAAGGGAAAAGAAAAGGGAAAACAGTGGGGGTGAGAACTACTATAAAACAGTAGCCTCCCTAGTGGTAGACCTCAAACTCAGACATGCCCCTAGGACTACCGAGGGCAAAAGAACTAAACAGGGGTGGTAAGCTATAATATACCGTGCTGATAAAAATAAAGCTACCACTACTATGCCTCTAATGCAAAGCCGAAAAGAGTAAGTACGGATGTATCGGTGAATACCTCTACCACATGACCCGATCAGATGATCCGGTATAAAACCCGGTACTGCCTGCTCTGTCATCAATCTCACAACTCAGTATCTCTACTGTCCAAATGACCGGAACCCAACACGGTCTGACCGGCACCCAACACGTCTAAAGCCTACTCCGGCGTGGCACTCGAGGGGAGCGACCCACATGAGCGAAGTAATCACTGTCCCAAGTATCATCAGTATCATAAAATAGCAGGACTGGGTCACGACTCTGATCAAAGTGGGAAAACCCATCCACTAAAGGGAAACTCGATCCCTACCTCCAATCTGATGCAATAATAACTACTAATAATAATCCCGGTCAACCGCCCTCAGTCCGCGGTTGCCGCAATAACCACCATCAATCCACGACTGTCCCAAACTCTGAACATCTGACTACACTATCCCCTATGACTAGACAACAGGAGAAAGAATAAAAAGCATGTTTCTCCTAAGTCAATTCAGCATGTGTGTAGCAGAAAAAGGTGCCTAGCTAGATGACCATTCAAGCATGCAAAGTCCTTTACTTGATAAAACAACTTAAGTACTCTAACCTTTACCAACCCACGAACATAAAACCTCCAATGTACATGTTGCATAATACGTGATACACGATACAATCTTGATACACGATCTATTACCAAGTAATCTTTTCAACAATATGAATTCTAACCACATGGCCAAACCTTCCCTTAAACATACAACATGATATGGGTTTAACATTATTTCCAGTATTAAACTACATATCTAAAGCATGGAAACACAACCTACTAACTTGTAGTTTTCTAACCATGCAAATATTAACAAAGGAACCATGTCTCTCATAACATGCTAGGTCCATTTCACAGTTCTACTAACAACATGATCAAGAGCATTCTAATAGCCTAGTGACAAATCACAAGTAGGAGGTTTACAACATCACCCACCTCGAGCGCTAATTCCTGACCCAAAGCGATCCCACGCTCTCAGTCCAAAATTGTCACCACAACTCTGTACAAAATACCCCAAGGAACATACATAAATTAAACATTCACAGTTTACCAAAATCTGTCCACTAATACCACAGTCCGAAGTTCCACAATTTTCACCTGCGAAAAATGCCCGGAAAATTCCAAGAAAATACTATCGCGATCCTCGCGACGAACCCGTCGAAACGAGTACCTGCACGTTCAAATCCGATTTTTCTACGCTGAGTTCAAATTTCTGCAAGTGGAACACCTCAAACCAAACTGTCCGGAAATCTGTGTCAAAGACCACATGAAAGGAGATTTTCACCTTCGGAGAATCCAGAAAAATCTGAGAAAAATCCAGGAGAGTCCTTGCGAAATGTAGATGAAAATGCCTTTGAATCGCCTCGATCCGACGTCTGAGCGAAAAGATACGGCAAGAACACCGCGGTGCTGTCCAAAAGTCCGCGAAGAAAATGGGTCAAATGGGTGCTCAGAAAACTCCAAGATCAGCACGGAAAACGAGGAACCTCAAAATACAGGAGTTGAAGTCCTACCTGTCAGGAGTCCAACGGCGCAAGAATCGCGAAATCGGATGTCGGAGGTGAGTCGGGGGAGTCCAAACACTGAGAAGGGGCGAAGCGGGTCGCCGGAGAACCAGCTTCTCGCCGCGCCGTAAAATCGTGAACCTCGGGATGCGTGCCGCCAAAAATCCTAGGCTACACATCACCGCCGAGAATAGAGAACAGGGGTGAAGAGAAATCTCCTAAAGGTTTCTCTTGTGAAAAGAGCCCAGCAAAGAGTAAAAGGCCTCCAAAACCCCCTATTTATAGGCCAGACCCAAACACTATTGGGCCGGGTTTTCGGTGCGCAAGTTTCGGGCGCTTGCGCCCGAAAAACCCGGTCGTATAAAGCCCTGTCCGACGCGGCCCCGAAACTTCCTGGTGATGCACGTCGCCCCACAACAGGGGACAGCAGTGCAAAGCTCCCGCCGCGCGCCACGTGTCCCCCCGCGCGCCACGTTGTCCCCCCGCGGTCAGCGGGGGGTAGGTACGGCCCGCCTGTCGCGTGCCGACACGCGTCCGCACTCGAGGTGCGGCCGACCGCCCGGCCTGGCGCTCCTGTGCGCGCGGCTCGTCCCGAGGCGCCCCTCTGCACAACACCGTGGACCGCGCCCTCGTGAGCCAGCAAATCCCAAGCCGCCCCGTGTCATGCGCCCGGTCCACCGCAAACCCCGCAAAGTCGCTGAGCCGGTGCCGCGTGCGCCGGCCATTCCGGGCACGCCACGCGTCCCCCCGCCCGCGGTCCATGCACCGCCACACCTCCCCGTGAGACCGAGCTGCGTGAGCCGGCCAATAATAGGCCGCCACGTGGCTCAGGCCGGTCTACGAGCCTCCCCCATGCACCGAAAATCCCCAAAAACTTTCGGAAGCCCGTTTTTGGTCATCCGGACTCCAAATTTAACAAGAAAATAGCCGTTTTCACAAGCGTGTTTTCCGCGCTGAATCTAAATCCAACCTCAGATTGGCCCAAAACCTTTTCTAAAATTCGGCAAATGCAGCCAAAGGCTAAATCAGCTAATCAAAGTCTCACAAGGTCCATCTGTGGCACCCCTTTGATGCACCATGGGGCCAGACACACCAACACTAGGTGTTCTACACAGTGGATTCATCGGAAAGTTGCATGGGAAAAACCAGAACACTACATCCTCCCCCACAAGAAAAGTTTCATCCTCGAAACAAAAGTCATACCTCAAGCAGGGGCCTCGAACAAGTGGGGGTAAGCATCCATCATCATGACTCCAGCTCCCAGGTTGCCTCGAGCTCATCATGACTGCTCCAGAGGATCTTCACATAAGAGATGGCCCGACTGCGCAACTCCCTAACCTCACGGTCCAAGATCCTCAACGGCCGCTCAACATAGCTCAGGTTCTCAGCAATCTCCAATGGGGTGAAATCGATGATGTGGGACGGGTCATGAACATACCTCCTCAGAGTCGATACATGAAAAACATTGTGAACACCTGAAAGCCTGGGAGGAAGCGCAAGCGTGTAGGCAACTGGCCCTAAGCGCTCCAACACCTCAAAAGGTCCAATATAACGAGGGCTCAGTTTCCCACGAATGCCAAATCTCCGAATCACCTTCGAAGGCGAGACTTTCAAAAAGACATGATCGCCCACCTGAAACTCTAAGTCTCGCCGTCGTGTATCAGCATAACTCCTCTGTCGACTCTGGGCGGTCTCGAGATGTCGTCGTACCAATCTGACCTTTTCCTCTGCCTCTAATAGTAGATCAGGACCTAAAGTCTTCTTCTCACCCACTTCACTCCAATAAAGGGGTGACCGACACTTGCGTCCATACAACGCTTCAAACGGAGCCATCTGAATGCTCACCTGATAGCTGTTGTTGTACGCAAACTCAACTAATCCCAAGTGTCGGTACCACCCTCCTCCAAAGTCCAGAATGCATGCTCTCAACATATCCTCGAGGGTCTGAATAGTGCGCTCTGACTGCCCATCGGTCTGTGGGTGGAATTCTGTACTAAACCGGAGTTGCGTCCCCAAGGCTATCTGTAAACTCCTCCAGAAATGCGAGACAAACCTCAGGTCTCTATCTAATACGATGGAAACGGGTACCCCATGCAATCTAACCACCTCAGCCAAGTACACCTGTGCCAGTCGCTCCATCGGCCAAGTCATCTGAACCGGTAAAAAGTGAGCGACTTGGTAAGCCTGTCCACGACTACCCAGATAGCATCCGCTCCCGTCTGTGCTCTCGGCAAACTAGTGACAAAATCCATCGTAACATGTTCCCATTTCCATTCAGGGATTAGGAGACTCTGCAACTTGCCAGCAGGTACACGATGCTCAACCTTTACTTGCTGACAAGTTAGACAGTGTGCTACAAATCTCCCAATGTCTCTTTTCATCCCATTCCACCAAAACTGTGCCTTAAGGTCCCTATACATCTTAGTCCCACCAGGATGGATGGTATAAGGTGTATAGTGGGCCTCCCTCAAGATCTGCTCTCGGATCTCTGCATCCATAGGCACACAAGCTCGGTCCCTGTACCGCAGTACTCCCGCAGCATCAACTGAAAAGTCCCCTATCAAACCAGTCTGCATCTGCTCTCGAATCCTCATCAAGTAGGGGTCCTCACTCTGTCTCTCCCCGAATCCTGTCCAACAGAGTGGGCTGCACGACTAGAGACATAAGTCTAGCAGAGACCCCAGGGGACACAACCTCGAGCTCCAACCGCCTCATCTGCTCAAGTAACGGCGCCTGATCGGTGATCATCAAAGATAGACTCTGTACTGCTCTCCTGCTCAGGGCATCAGCAACCACGTTGGCCTTGCCAGGATGGTATAATATGTCTACATCATAGTCTTTCAACAATTCCAACCATCTGCGCTGCCTCAAGTTGAGCTCCTTCTGTGTGAATAGGTATTTCAAGCTCTTGTGGTCGGTGTAAATCTCGCAGTGCTCCCCATACAGGTAGTGGCGCCATAACTTTAGTGCAAAAATCACTGCAGCTAGCTCCAAATCATGGGTAGGGTAATTCTTTTCATAATCCTTCAGTTGCCGAGAGGCATAAGCGATTACCCTTCCCTCCTGCATCAGCACGCAACCAAGTCCACTGTGCGATGCATCACTTATATCACGTATCCTTTCCCCATAACGGGGAGGGAAAGGATAGGAGCCGACATCAATCTGTTCTTTAATTCCTCAAAGCTCCTCTGGCAATCCTCACTCCAAGTAAACTTAATCCCTTTTCGCGTCAAACGAGTGAGGGGTGTGGAAAGTTTCGCAAAACCTTCCACAAACCGACGGTAATATCCCGCTAAGCCCATGAAATTGCGGACCTCTGATACCGTCGTCGGTCGGGGCCAATCCCGGACTGCCTCGATCTTCGCAGGGTCTACTGCCACTCCAGCGGCTGAAATCACGTGGCCCAAAAAGACAACCTCCCGAAGCCAGAAATCACACTTAGATAACTTGGCATACAACTTCCTCTCTCTCAGAAGTTGTAGCACAATCCTCAAGTGCTCCTCGTGCTCCACATCGCTTCGGGAATAAACTAGGATGTCATCGATAAAAACAACGACGAACCGATCCAGGTATGGTCGAAAAATCCTGTTCATTAAATCCATAAAAGCAGCAGGGGCATTTGTCAATCCAAAAGGCATGACGGTGAACTCATAATGCCCGTACCGCGTCCTGAATGCCGTCTTTGGGATGTCCTCGGCCTTCACCTTCAATTGGTGGTAACCAGACTGTAAATCGATCTTGGAGAAGACACAAGACCCTTGCAGCTGATCAAATAAGTCATCAATGCGCGGCAAAGGATACTTGTTCTTGATGGTCACTTTATTCAACTCCCGATAATCAACACACAGTCGAAGTGATCCATCCTTCTTCTTCACAAATAGCACCGGCGCTCCCCAAGGCGATACACTCGGTCTCACAAAACCTTTGTCCATTAAATCCTGGAGTTGCGCCTTTAATTCTCGCAGCTCAGCCGGTGCCATTCGGTAAGGAGCCTTAGAGATTGGCGCAGTTCCTGGGACTACGTCAATCAAAAACTCAACCTCCCTATCCGGCGGCATACTAATCAGCTCTGGAGGAAACACATCCGGGAACTCGTGGGCAATCGGGATATCCGCGAGTCCCGGAGCCGCCGTAGGCTCCTTAACCACAGATGCCAAAAAGACCACGCATCCACTGCACATCATCTGCCTCGCACGAGAAGTCGAAACCACAGAGGCAAAGAAAGCACTCTGGCACCCCCCGTAAACGAACACCTCCTGGCCTGGCTCGCTAAAAGTAACAGTCCTCGCGGCGCAATCAATCGTCGCGAAATAGCGAGCCAGCTAATCCATCCCCAGTACAATGTCAAAATCTCGCAGCTGACTAAGGACCATCAGGTCCGCTGGCAAAATCCAAGACTCAAGCTGTACAGGGCAAGACCAACAACACTCCTCTACATGCAATATATGATCGGGAATCTGTACCTCTAATGCATGTGGCAACCGACCTAACTCTAGTCCATGAGATGATGCAAATGCTCTACTGATAAAAGAATGTGATGCACCGGTATCAAATAAAGTGCGAGCTCGAATACCAAAAAGTAAAATGATACATGCCACCACGTGGTCGGCTGCCGAGGAGTCCTCCACCTGGGCGGCATAGACCCGCCTGCTCTGAGCTGGTGGTCGGTAATCTGCAGGGTGGGAAGAAGAAGCCCTGCTCGCTGGAGCATAAGGCCGTTGAGCTGGCGGTCGCTGATGAGGGAGAAGAGGAACTGATGCCGAAGAAGGTGCCACCGATGTCGAAAAAGGGCATGAGGCTCGTATGTGCCCGTCCTGACCACAGCCAAAACAACGCCCCCACCTCTGATCACAAGTGCCGGGAAAATGCTGACCCCCACAAAAGATACAACTGCCTGGGGCCCGTAACTGCCGTGGCTGCTGCTGCTGCTGTCTGTGCGACTGCCGCTGAGATCCCTGCCGCCGCGACTGTGATCTCTACTGCTGTGAGTGCTCCTGCTGCTGCTGTCGCTAGTGCTGCTGCTGCTGCTGTGGGGGCCGCTGGGATCCCCCAGGCCCTCGTCGCTCCGAACGCCCACGGCCCGTAAACTGAGGCGGTGGCGGTCGGGGCGGCCTCCAGGAACTGGCCTGTCCCCCCTCGTCTGGCACTGGTCGCTTTCTCTCAGAACTCTGAGCGACCAGGCCTCCACGTCTAGAGACAACGTGGTCTCCCCTCTCGACCCACTGGGCATGATCCACAGCCTCTGATAAAGTCTGGAGCCTCTGGGCGTGCACCAAGGTATAGATCTCAGGGTGCAGTCCTGTCTCAAAAAGCTCCACCTGGTGCAGCCCATCCCTGGCAACATAGGGTACACAGTTGAGCAACTGCGTGAACTCCTGAAAATAGTCCCACACTGGCCGATCACCCTGCTGGAGATTCTTCAAGTCATCTTCTATCTTTTTCTTCACGCTCGTGGAGAAATAAGTATCAAGGATCATCCTCCTGAACTCCGACCAGGGTAGCTGTCGGGTGATCTGGAACTCCAACGGCTCAACCCGACGCCACCAGGCATCTGCATCCCCCTCTAGACAATGTACAGCCATGTGCACACTGAATCTGTGGTCAATGAAGAAGTCCCTGAATAACTTCTCCATTGATGCTAGCCATGATCCTATCTCCCACGGGTGAGTGCTCCGCCCCGAGAACCTAGGTGGTCCTCGCTTACAGAACTGGGCGAGTTTGTCAGCAAACTCCTGCTCCTCCGCTGGGGTCAATGGCCTGATCACTCCCTGAGCCCCACTGCTAGACGACGGTGCCGTAGGGACTAGTGGAATAGCCGGCGGTACAACCGGTGGTACAGGGGCCTCTACAGTAGTAGGGGGAGGTGCCCCAACCTGAGTAAGCAACTGCTCGAACCTCTGCTCCTGTCGGCGGTGACTCTCCGCCAACTGGGCCACCATGGCCCTCAGCTCACTGATCTCAGAAGGCCCGGGCTGCTCCGGCTCCTCCGGGGGTGTAGGAGTACCCCGGGTAGGGATCTGCCGCCTAGGAGGCATCCTGCCACACAAGAAACCACGGGTCATTAAACAAAACCACTCTCGACCCAATCCAGCGAAAGTCATGGTCATCCTCCTATGTCTGTAACCTTATGTCGTCTGCAGCCAACATAATGGTTCCCCAGAAATAGGATATGCCAGTCCCTCTTCACTCACAGGAAGAGTTAATAATAATAATAATTGCCGACTTTCGCAACATATCACGTCACTCACGCCCTGCCATCCTAGGGTCTGTCCCAAGCCTAGGGTTTCCTAAGTCCCAACTGACCTATCCCTAAGCTCTGATACCAACTTAATCTGTCACGCCCCGGGTGTAAACCAGAACCCAGGCTTGTCCACAGATCCGCCGTGCACACGGTATTTCCCGTGTACACGAAGTGCTGGTAACCTGCTCAGATATAAAAGACATAATAAAGGAGCATAAAAGCAGAGCTAAACTAGAACTAGTACATCTCAGACAAATGCTGGAAATAAAAGTATAATAAACTCTCAGAAATATACATGTGTCTCTCCCAGCTCACGAAATAAATACAACCAGCTGGCCGCAGCCAGACCCAAAATAAAAGAAAATACAACCGTCTGAGTGTACCGGGGATATATCAAAACTACTAAACTCGAGCTCGGGGTAGTAGCTATCTAGTCAGCGATCCCCTTACCTCGATCCTGGGAAGAGGGTCCCGCAACTCCCGCAGAGGTTACTGCAAAACAAGGGGAAAAGAAAAGGGAAAACAGTGGGGGGTGAGAACTACTATAAAAACAGTAGCCTCCCCTAGTGGGTAGACCTCAAACTCAGACATGCCCACTAGGACTACCAGAGGCGAAAAGAAATAGAACAGGGGTGGTAAGCTATAAATATAACCGCTGATAAAAATAAAGCTACCACTACTATGCCTCTAAATGCAGAGCCGAAAAGAGTAAGTACGGATGTATCGGTGAATACATCTACCAACAGGACCCAATCAGATGATCCGGAATAAAACCCGGTACTGCCTGCTCTGTCATCAATCTCACAACTCAGTATCTCTACTGTCCAAATGACCGGAACCCAACACGGTCTGACCGGCACCCAACACAGTCTAAAGCCTACTCCGGAGTGGCACTTGAGGGGAGCGACCCACACGAGCGAAGTATCACTGTCACAAATATCATCAGTATCATAAAATGGCAGGACTAGGTCACGACTCTGATCAAAGTGGGAAAACCCATCCACTAAAGGGAAACTCGATCCCCTACCTCCAATCTGATGCAATAAAAACAATACTAACAATAATCCGGTCAACCGCCCTCAGTCCGCGGTTGCCGCAATAACCAACCATCAATCCACGACTGTCCCAAACTCTGAACATCTGACTACACTATCCCCTATGACTAGACAACAGGAGAAAGAATAAAAAGCATGGTTTCTCCTAAGTCAATTCCAGCATGTTGTGTAGCAGAAAAAGGTGGCCTAGCTAGATGACCATTCAAGCATGCAAAGTCCTTTACTTGATAAAACCATTCTAAGTACTCTAACCTTTACCAACCCACGAACATAAAACCTCCAATGTACATGTTGCATAATACGTGATACACGATACAATCTTGATACACGATCTATTAACAAGTAATCTTTTCAACAATATGAATTCTAACCACATGGCCAAACCTTCCCTTAAACATACAACATGATATGGGTTTAACATTATTTCCAAGTAATTATACTACATATCTAAAGCATGGAAACACAACCTACTAACTTGTAGTTTTCTAACCATGCAAATATTAATAAAGGAACCATGATCTCATACAGGCATGCTAGGTCCATTTCACAGTTCTACTAACAACATGATCAAGAGCATTCTAATAGGCCTAGTGACAAATCACAAGTAGGAGGTTTACAACATCACCCACCTCGAGCGCTAATTCCTGACCCAAAAGCGAATCCCACGCTCAGTCCAAAATTGTCACCACAACTCTGTACAAAATACCCCAAAGGAACATACATAAATTAAACATTCACAGTTTACAAAAATCTGTCCACTAATACCACAGTCCGAAGTTCCACAATTTTCACCTGCGAAAAATGCCCAGAAAATTCCAAGAAAAATACTATCGCGATCCTCGCGACGAACCCGTCGAAACGAGTACCTGCACGTTCAAATCCGATTTTTCTACGCTGAGTTACAATTTCTGCAAGTGGAACACCTCAAACCAAACTGTCCAGGAAATCTGTGTCAAAGAACCACAGTGAAAGGAGATTTTCACCTTCGAGAGAAATCCAAAAAAATCTGAGAAAAATCGAGGAGAGTCCTTGCGAAATGTAGATGAAAAATGCCTTTTGAATCGCCTCGATCCGACGTCTGAGCGAAAAGATACGGCAAGAACACCGCGGTGCTGTCCAAAAGTCCATGAAGAAAAATGGGTCAAATGGGTGCTAAGAAAACTCCAAGATCAGCACAGAAAACGAGGAACCTCAAAACACAGGAGTTGAAGTCCTACCTGTCAGGAGTCCAACGGCGCAAGAATCGGCAAAATCGGATGTCGGGGTGAGTCGGGGGAGTCCAAACACTGAGAAGGGGCGAAGCGGGTCGCCGGAGAACAAGCATCGCGCCGCGCCGTAAAATCGTGAACCTCGGGATGCGTGCCTCCAAAAATCCTAGGGCTCCGCCAGAGAATAGAGAACAGGGTGAAGAAGAAATCTCCTAAAGGTTTCTCTGTGAAAAGAAGCCCAGCAAAAGAGTAAAAGGCCTCCAAAACCCCCTATTTATAGGCCCAGCCCAAACACTATTGGGTCGGGTTTTCGGGCGCAAGTTTCGGGCGCATTGCGCCCGGAAACCCGATCGTATAAGCCCTGTCCGACGCGCCCGAAACTTCCTGGTGATGCCACGTCGCCCCACAACAGGGGACAGCAGTGCAAAGCTCCCGCCGCGCGCCACGTGTCCCCCCGCGGTCAGCGGGGGTAGGTACGGCCCTCCTGTCGCGTGCCGACACGCGTCCGCACTCGAGTGCGGCCGACCGCCCGCCTGGCGCTCCTGTGCGCGCGCCGTCCCGAGGCGCCCCTCTGCGCACACCGTGGACCGCGCCCTCATGAGCCAGCAAATCCCAAGCCGCCACGTGTCATGCGCCCGGTCCACCGCAACCCCGCAAAGTCGCTGAGCTGTGCCACGTGCGCCGGCCATTCCGGGCACGCCACGCGTCCCCCGCCCGCGGTCCATGCACCGCCGCGCCTCCCCGTGGACCGAGCTGCGTGAGCCGGCCAATAATAGGCCGCCACGTGGCTCAGGCCGGTCCACGAGCCTCCCCCATGCACCGAAAATCCCCAAAAACTTCCGGAAGCCCCTTTTTGGTCATCCGGACTCTAAATTTAACAAGCAAATAGCCGTTTTCAAGCGTTTTTCCGCGCTGAATCCAAATCCAACCTCAGATTGGCCCAAAACCTTTTCTAAAATTCGGTAAATGCAGCCGAAGGCCAAATCAGCTATCAAAGTCTCACAAGGTCCATCTGTGGCACCCCTTTGATGCACCATGGGCCAGACACACCAACACTAGGTGTTCTACACAGTGGATTCATCGGAAAGTTGCATGGGAAAAACCAGAACACTACAGAGTGAATTCGGTTTGCGACAAAACATTAAATAAGGCATTAATTCTTTTGTCGTTGTAAGAAGATGCATCAATTTCTTCCTTAGTCCATTTCGACCTAGGTTTGATGGTGACAACATCGACAATAATCTCAGTAGGATTTGTCCATCCAAACTCAATTGATTGCCAAACCCGTTCATCGATGGAAATTAAAAACGCTCTCATGCGTACTTTCTAGTAAGCATAATTTGTTCCATCGAAGAACGGTGGTCTATTGATGTTTCCACCTTCAACCATTGTTTACAACCCTATTCCTGCTCCGATACCACTTGTGGGTTATGGATTATATGGATCTGAATAGGGGAAAAACCACCTAGACGGGGGGATGAATAGGTGAAAACAATAATCACACCAAATCGTTGCGTAAAAATAACCCAATGCGGAAAATAAATAAAGTACGCAAGATTTACGTGGAAAACTCCGTCACAGGAGTAAAAAACCACGGGACCGATAACACGGCGAAATCCACTAGAATTAAAACACGTACAAGGTGATTTACCATAAACCTACGACTCAACCTTTTCCATACGCTCCTAGTTGATCTTCTCCGCTCGCTCCGTGACGCGCCTTGAATTGACGATTTGCGTCCAACTTCGAATCCACGAAGTCCAACCGTATCCACGGTCTTCACCAATGCGGCACGCCTCGATCACACGAACGCGCCTCGCTCCGAATCCACGAGAGCGGTCACACCTTGAATCCACAAGGCCACGCGAATCCTCGCGCTGATTCTTGATAGATCGTTGTTTTTGTTTGGTGATGATAATCCGAATACTTAGATCAAAGATAGATAAGGAAATACCATCTAAGTATTCTTCAATTTGATTCTACGAAAAATAGGTGTTTGAAAACCCTAGAATCAAATTGAACAATATAGATGAAGAAACATAAGTTTAATCGTGTTTTCCTTTCTTCTCTATATTTGTGGATTTTTCTATTATTCTTTCCGATCGATTTTTCGATTAAATTCGATTAATTCTCATTAACCCTAAGAGATGAAATTATGGTTTATTTATAGGTTAGAAACCTTTGGAAGGGGATAAGAATAAAAAACTAACTTACCAGAATTTTTCCCGCACGACGGTCCGGACTGGATTAAGTCTGATCCGGACTGTCGTCTTTTTCAGAAGATTTTCTGAAAAATGCAGTTCGGGGTCCGGACTGAAACAGGGGAGGTCCGGACTGTTCATGCAATTTTGCAGAATTAAGGTTCGGGGTCCGGACTGGAACAGGGGAGGTCCGGACTGTTCATGCAATTTTGCAGAATTAAGGTTCGGGGTCCGGACTGGAACAGGGGTGGTCCGGACTGGAAAACCGCATGAACTAAACTATGTTCGGGGTCCGGACTGGATTGGTCTAATCTGGATCCTGAACATCCAATTTGTCCAGTTTTTGATTTTTATACAATGAAAACTTATCCAAGTGTTTCTAAACTACTCAAATGTATTCGGATCACCAAAATTATTTAGTTAAACGTACCTGATCATTCCGAATGCATTCTTCTTGAGATTGATGTAGTTGATCCACAATTCTTCATCTTCAATCTTCAAGAATTATACCACTTCACGAAATACGCCAAAACAAAATCCTTAACACGAGGCACTTGCCTCGCCAGCTCCGTGGACCGCACCTACTGCACCAGCCAACCAGCTGCTGCCACCTGCCCGGCCCGCTCGCTGCCCGCGCCTGCTCCCGTGGGCCGAGCCCACTGCGCTGCGCCTCCCACTCCGCCACGTGGCATACGGCACCAATAGGACGCCGCCACGTGGCACACCCCTCGGTCCACCGGTCCACCATGCACCCGAAAATACTGAAAACTTTCGGGTGTCCTTTCTCGGGCGTTCGGACTCAGAAAAATACATCCAAATTGTCAATTTCCATCATTTTCGCGCACTGAATCCAAATCCGATGTCCATTTTGCCAAAATCCACTTCTAAAATTCGAAGAGGGCTTTCGAATACACTCGTGATCCATTTAACGCTCAGAGCCCCTTTCATGAGTCCGATATGCTCACAAACACCTCCAACACCCAACAAAGGCCTCCAGAAGCTGCTAGTCCAACAGTAATCCTCTTGCGGGGATTCGGGTCCTCACACTTATTAAAGCCTTCAGCGAGTCCATTGGCTCTGGCATTATATATTGACGAGTATGCCAATTAATTTTGTGTTGGGTAGCAAATCTGCCAACCTTGAAACTTCTGAAAGCTGGACCATTATCAGATATGATTCGTCGTGGGATGCCAAAGCGATTCAGAATATTTTCTTTAAAAAACTTCAACACGTCGTTTGCTCTTACTTCTTTCAAAGGGACGGCTTCTTCCCATCTTGAAAAATAGTCAGTGGCGGCAAGAATGAATTTATGTCCTCGAGAGGAGGGAGGGTTTATAGGCCCTTTACATCGGTCCCCCACATATCAAATGGCCAGGATGCAACCGTCGGGTGTAAAAGGCTTGGATGTTGATGGATAAAATCACTATGGATTTGGCACTGGTGGCACTTTCTGGCATATTCCATACAATCCTGTATCACCGTAGGCCAATAGTAACCTAGATGTTTAATCTTCAAATGCATCTTCGGACCGGATTGATGAGCACCACACACGCCCGAATGCACTTCATACATGACTTGGTTGATTTCTTCAAGTGATATACTTCTAAGCCATAGTTGATCATAGGACCTCCAATATAATGTGTCATTCACGAAGATATACCTCATTACTCTTTTCTTGAGTTGTACTTGTTTTGATGTCTCTTGAGGCAATTTGTTGTATTTAAAATAATTGATGAAAGGTTCTCTCCAATCATCTTGCTCTTTGATTTCCATGACTTCAGCTCTTTTGGATTCTTCATTGAGACTTAAATTAGTGGGAGCAAGTATCCTTCTATTTCGAATAGTCACTTGAATTTCAACCAAGTATGGTTCAGCAAGTTCTTTAGCTAGTCTTGCTAAAGCATCAGCTTTTTCGTTCGCAGACCTTGAGACTCTTTTTAGTGTAATATGCGGGATTTCCTTCATTAGTTCTTTCACTTTTTCTTGATACTTAATGAGTTCAGATTTATGTACCTTGAATTTGCCTCTGACTTGGTTGATGATTAATTGTGAATCTCCATATATGTATAATTTTTGTATATTCATGAGAGCTGGTATTTCCAATCCAGCAATAAGAGCCTCATACTCGGTTTCGTTATTAGTGCGGGGTTCAGATAGGGTTAATGAGTATCGCAAAATGCCTCCTTCGGGTGTTATGAAGACGAGTCCTATCCCTGCTTTAATTTGTGAAATATTTGGGCTAAGAGCCGGAAGAATTGAGGATGCTCCATCAAAATACATCTCCCAATAGGGTTGGTCGTCTTCAATGAGCAAAACTTCTTCGTCAGGTAGATGACAGATTAATGGAGAGTTCTCAGGCAATGGGTGTGCAGCCAGGAAGTCAGCAAGTGCTTGACCTTTAATGGCTTTTTGTGAGATATAGGTGATGTCGAACTCAAGGAGAATAACAGTCCATTTTGCTAATCTCCCCGTCAGTACTGGATTTGTCATTAAGAATTTGAGTGGGTCAACCCTTGAGATTAAATAAATTTTATGTTCAAGCATGTAGTGCCTTAACTTTTTAACAACGAATATAAGCGCCAAGCAATGTTTCTCAGTAGGTGAATATGAGTTTTCTGCCCCCACTAACATTCTACTGAGATAATATAACGCATTTTCTTTCCCTTCTTCATTATTTTGAGCTAAAAGGGCGCCCAATGATCCTTCAAGTGTTGTTGTGTATAAAATTAAAGGTTTTTCCGGTATAGCGGCTGCGAGTGCGGGAGGGGCCAACAAATATTTCTTGATGTCATCGAATGCGACCTAACAATCATCATCCCATATAAAGGGTGCATCCTATTTTATTAATTTTGAGAAAGGTTTGATTCTACCAGACAGGTTTGATATGAACCTCCTGATGTATGCCAATCTTCCTTGAAAGGATCGTAATTATTTTAGATTTTTCGGTGTGGGCATTTCTGAAATCGCTTTGATTTTTGATGGGTCGATCTCTATCCCCTGGTGTCTAACGATGAATCCCAGGAATTTTCCTGAATAGACCCCGAATGCGCACTTGAGAGGGTTCATTTTTAAACGATACTCTCTTAATCTAGTAAAAACTATTCTCAGGTCTTGGAGATGATTTTCTTGCTTCTTAGTCTTAACGACCAAATCATCAACATAGCATTCGACGACTTTGTGCAATAAATCATCGAATATTCTAGTCATAGCCCTCTAATATGTTGCTCCAGCATTTTTCAAACCGAATGGCATAACTCTGTAGAAGTATATGCCAATAGGGGTTCTAAATGCGGTATGCTTCTCATCTTCAGGTGCCATCTTTATTTGGTTGTATCCTAATGAACCATCCATGAATGAGAAAATTTCATAGCTGGAAGTATTATCAATCATCAACTCGGTGAAAGGTAGCGGAAAGTCATCCTTCGGACAAGCTTTATTTAGGTCCCTGTAATCCACACAAACGCGGATTTGCCCATTTTTCTTCTTGACAGGAACTATGTTAGCGATCCAATCGGCATACTTTCTTCTCTAATGAAGCCTGCCTCGATTAGCTTTTTAGTTTCGGTGGTAATTTGTTCTTCTAAATCCACTCGCATCCTTCTTGGGGTTGTTTGACTGGGTGAGCATCAGAATCGATTGTGAGTTTATGAACAACCACTTTCGAGTTGAGGCCGGGCATTTCCTTATAAGTCCAAGAAAAACAATCAGCGAATTCCAGTAGCAGAGCTCTCAAAGCGATTTGTTTTTCTTTTGGTAGTAAGGCACTTATATAGGTAGGGCGCGGATCCTCCTCAGTCCCTAAGTTTATTTCCAATAGCTTGTCTATAGTTGCTTGGCCTCCATCTTCCAATTGTTGTGGAGCAACCTTAAAATCAAGAGGCCCACATTCCTCAGTTGGTTCTGTGTTTATAGTAACCATATTGCATGTGTAAGTATGTTGTCGTGAAGGATTTTCAGAGTACCCCAATCTTCTAGCGTGTCTTGTACGCATGTTTGGCAGGATGATTTGATTTTGGGGATTATCCCACATCCTTTGAAATTATTTACGATTTGATCTTGATCTTCTTGTGGGGCAACCCGATTTATGAATTATATTCTTCAGTGTGTCGGGAAAGTATCTTGGTATTGTTACATCTTCGAATGTATCGTCATCAGAATTTTCAAGCTTAATGAGGTCAACGGGCATTGTATTTTCTTATTTGTAAAAAACAATTTCTTCCATGATTTCTTTCTTTCCGTTGATGGTTTCGACTTTCAGGGGTACAAAAAATGTATCTAGATTAACCACGCTAGTCGTTCTTCTTGAAGACAGAGATTTATAATATTTCTCGGGGACGCGAATTATGGTTAAGGGGTTTTCATTCAACTCGGGTGTTCTCTTGACCATATTCACTTCGTTTATGTCACCATAGATGTCGTCAGCTTCTTCTTCGTCACAAGAGTCTTCACCCCAAGGCTTTTTAGATTGGAACTGTTGCATTAGCTGCAATAACTCTTTATCGTTATCAAAGTCCGAATCGCTTCCGAAATGAGGAATGGCAGCTTTATTAGGCTCTTTAAAGGGTGGCTTTCTTCTGGTTTCAGTGTTTTCTCTCGTATCATTTTCAGATTCGATGAAATATCTCGCATCTTCATATCACACTTCATGAACTCCGAATGGGCGTATATTCCCATCAATTCTATATTCTTGCCCATCTTTAATATATTTCATACATTGGTGAAGAGTAGAGGGGATAATGTGATTTTCATGCAACCACGGCCTACCTAATAAAGCTTTATATGAGGTATCCGCGTTTATAACATAGAACTTGACTTCTGTGTGTAGCTTTCCGAACTTAATAGGGAGTATGATCGACCCTAATGCCTTTTGGCTATGTTGATTAAACCCTTGGATTAGGATTTTTTCAAATGATAAATGGCTTATATCCATCGCTAAGCTTTTTAGGGCTCTCAGGGTTAGGATGTTGACTGAGGACCCTGGATCGATCAAAATGCGATTAATTTTGTCCTCATCGCAAATTCCGGTCACGTACAGCGGCCTATTATGATGAGTTGTTCGCAATAATAAATCTTTATCAATAAAGGTGGTATTAGCTGTGTGGATAAGGTATAGTGCCTCCTTCATATTTGCTTCTGCAAAGAATGCTTGGAAGGGTTGTGGATTTTGCAAAGCATAAATTAGTACGTCTCGGAGTTCCTTTGACAATATAAGTGCATCATATACGCTTAACAAAGCAGGCACTTTTCTTAGATGCGCGAGGATATTGTATTCGCTTTTAGTCATTCTTGGTTGATTTGAAGAGGTTGGGGCTTCTTCATTTATTTGTATCTCCTTATCTTTGTCTTTTTGTGGAGGGGCTTGCCTCTCTGGTAACACTTTTCCCGACTTTAACTAGATTTGGAGGGAATCCTCGGGTTCTTCTTGAATATTGCCATCGATCATTAAGCAAGTTTCAATTTGAGGCTTTTTCGAGCTTTCTATTTGGAGGATCTTTATTTCACTCTCGACCTGAAGTAAGCGTGGCTCTATCGATTCTTTCGTTTCATTAGACGGGCCTTGAGTTTTATATAGATCCCGTATGCCATGATTCTTTATGCCTTCTGGTACATGTCGCTTACCATCTGATATTGTGAGAACATTACATGTTTCCTTCATGTGTGACTTGCCTTTTCGCCCCTTCTTGGAATTCTTGTGATGATGGCTAAGATGCCCACGGAGTGCGCAATGTGGTTCTTCATGTTTCTCATCGACGGATAACACTGATTTAGAAGATTTTCGGGTTGTGTACTCAGTATGGGATGCACTTATACGATTTTTTAGACCATAGCCCCATTTATAGAGATAGGGACATAACTTTGGTCCTTCGTCTTCAATAGCTAAGGCTTTCCCTCGATTTCTTTGAGACGTCTCGGGTGAAGGTCGGCTTGCGACTTCTTTTTCTTTTCTTTCTTGGCTTGAAATGCATTGTGCTGGTGTTTCGACTTGCGATTCAAATGCTTGTATCTGTTGAGGGGTAGGTATTATTTTCATCACCTGCTCTACGGTGGCTTCGATCCCAATTAATATGGAAAACATCATGCTCTGTTGAATTTTTATGTCTAATAATTTTTTGTTGATTTTATTAAAATTGGAGGTCATGACTTCTTGCAAGCTATCGTGCTTTATCTGACAATCGTTGTCATTATTTTTGGTTGAGATGACCCTACAAGTTTCGGGCCAAAAAAGCTCCTCATTCTTAGATTCATGAGGTTTCTTTTTGTTCTTGGCGTCCTCCAACGCCTTTAATATGAAATCTTGCATCGTCATTGGTAGCCTTTCACTTTGTACATACTCCTCTATGTATTTTTCAGTGTCCCATTTCTCATACACGGGATGAGGAGGTTTCACAAATTTTTGCTTCTCCAGAGTAAGGGGACTGGTTGTTTTCTTATGAGGTGGAGTCTGAACTTCCAGGTGTAATGAATTTTTCCAAGTGACTCCGGGAACTGCATTCAAGTACTTTAACATTTTGCTAGTCTTTTTCGATAAGAAGATGTTCCAAATTTCGGGGGGAGGTATGTCCCTTTCTTCTTTGTTTTTATCTTTGATACTCACAAAGTTTGTACTTTCGGTTGGTGGGTCAGTAAGTACCATCTGAGAAAGAGTAATCATGCCAGTCTTGTATTGCTTTTCCACCCAATCCTTAAATACCCAACAATCCTCAATTGAGTGACTAATCATTCGATGATATAAGCAATAATTTGGGTCGTTTGTCTTCCCAACATCTTCTGGCTTTCTCGGTTCTGGCAGTTGAAGACCGCTTTTTAAAGCGTCTGTAAATATTTTTTCCACTTTCTTTTTTTTAAAGGGATAAATTTTGTTTTTTCTTTCTTCAAAAGTGGGCCTTTTGAAGTTATTTCCCCCCAATATAGGTTTCGGGGGAACTTGCTCCGTTGTGGTGATCATAGCATTCTTCCTTTTTTCCCTCACATTGGTACGTGTTGCCTTACAATGTTCAGCTTTTATTTCGACTCTCTTAACCTCTTCTCGTTTGGGTTTATGAGTTTGGAGGTTCATCAAAGCATGTGGGTCTGTTCTCTCCAATCTAGAAACATTTAATATTAGCTCCTAAAATGTTGTACATTGGGTCGTACATAAAAATGGAGCCATCCAATTATCAACATTACCCATGAGCAATCCAATAGCTTGGATCTGCTCGATAGGTTGTTCACACCTGATACTCAGGTTCTGCCACCGTGTAATATACTCCAGCATTGACTCGTCTTTTCTTCTTTTGGTGGCCACCAGGTCAGCTATTGTAATCTTGTCGCTAACCGTGGCAAATTTAGCTCTAAAAGCTTTCTCCATATCTTCCCATGTTTTAACAGATTCGTCTTCGAGTGAGTAATACCACTCGAATGCCACTCCCGAAAGGCTTTGAGGGAATTGACGTAAGAGGAGTGGGCCATTGCCCCCGGTATTTCCACATGAGGCTCTGAAATGTGCTAAGTGTTGGTCAGGGTTACCTATTCCATAAAATGTTTTGAATTTGGGGACAATGTATCCATCAGGAAAGGGGATATTATCGTATTTCGTAGGATATGGATGCCCCCGGCTTCTTCGTTTTGGAGCCGCCTCATTGATTGTTTGTTTAACTTGGGATGATATTAACTCCTGAATTTCCTCCTTTGTCAGCATGGGATCACCTTGGTGATTTTGTGATTCTACCAGTGCTGATTGTTCAGTAACAGCTTGTGGCACTGGCTGTAGTGTATTACGAGTTGTGTGTTGTTCGTTCGTTGATACATTCAGGCGTGCCTTATCTGGTTGCAGCATAGTTTGATGTCGTTGATTTTCCAAATTCGACTGTACATTCAGTAACAGTCTCATCACTTCATCCATCTTTTTATAGAGGTTAATTATATCTCTATCTTTTTCTCCGACTTGTCTTTTTAATGACGCGATTATGTCATCTTTTGGATCGTTGGTAATGAAAACGGGTTCTTCCTCATCGTCCATATCATGTGGTTCGTCAGGTAACGATATATTTGTGGGTAACCTTTGAGGATTGGATGACCTTTGCTCACTTGGTCGCGCTACTCCTTTTCCTCTGCGAGCGGCAGCTCTGGTAAGCATCTGGTTTAACGTCTCTTGCTCGTCAGGTTGGTCGAGTTCCTGGTGTCCAACCATTCGAACAGTATGGACAATCATATCTTCTGTCTTGTTCTGTTCCTGTGGATCCTTAGCTATCTGAACAGATTCCTTTCGTATCCATACTTTGTTACGAGATAGTGATAGTTGTTTTTGCGCTCTTGATCTGCTGATTCGTCCTTTAATGGCTTTATAAGCCTCATAATTTTTTTTAGAAATATTCTCCCTCTAAAATTCTGTTTGACTTTTCTTTGAACTTCCTGGTTGACTAATATTTGGCATTGGTCGTAAAATAGCAGTAGTTGCATTCTTCTTCACAAATCCTAACGGAGCAAAGGAGTTGTGGGTTGGAAGAGCGCAGTGAATCATACGGGGTTGTTGAATATAGTTCTTGCCCCTAATAGCCTTGGATCGACGGTGATTGCTCTTTTTAAAAGAGGTTTGGGTGGGAGGAACAGTAATTGCTTTGTCATTAGAAAATGTCACCCTATCGAATACTGACACCTTATGTGTTGAGTCCTTCGGAAATATGAGCCTTCCTTCAGATACCATCCTTTTGGATGCCGACGTGTAGGTAAGTCGTTCACTTACGGGTCGGCGGGGAGGGTTAGGGATAACTACATTGGGTCGCCTTCCTCGAGACGAGAGGCGAGGGATGACCACGTTGTGTACATCTTGGGCAGAGGTAATCATGCCCCCAGCAGCAGCAACGGAAGTTTGGGCCATAATCGCAGTTCGAACAGCTTCTGGGATGGTGCTAAATTGGATCGAGGCACCAGCCGCCCCAAAAGTTAAGACAGATGCGGGCAGGCAGACTCGTGAACCTGCTCTAGTATCATCGAGTTGGTCAGTACAATGGCAACGTTCTTCGATGTTGGAGCCATTTCCCTGAGACAAAAGTAGAAGTTAGGACTTCCTCCTTTTTTTCATTTTTTTTTATTATTTTTTTTATTGAAGGTCTCAAAGATGGAAGGAGAAGTCAGGTCCCACCGGGCGTGCCATTTTGTCTGCGATCTTGAATGGCTCATCTCGTGTGGTTCATTTTTTTCGGATTCCCGTGGGATGGTATTCACGATTCAGATAAATATTTATATATGGGTGGGTGTATGTGGGTATCAGGTATTGCGGATCCATGACTTCCAATAAACGCAAGCATCTATTGTTAATTACCCCCTGTGAGATTGGGGCACCTTCGATTAAGAGACCTTTGTGAGGAGGATAGAATAAATCGTATCCTAATGATTGACCAAATCCAAGTATATGTATTAGGATTTAGCTGGATTTAAAATTGACTAGATCCTAGGCATATGTATTGAGGACTAGTCGACATTAAACGCTAATTATATGTCTTAGAGTTTAATTGGGTTCAATTGGCTCTAAATATATGTTTTAGAGTCCAATTATATTTGATTCCATATTTGGCGTATGTTCCAAAGTGAAGATATGATCAAACCCCAAGGATATGTATTGAGGTGGGTCGGATTTGATGCTACTCGAAAGTAGAAGGTGGCTAAGTCCTGTATGTATCAGGATTGGCCGAGTTTGATATTTTCTTCACTCTAGTTATATGTGCTAGAGTGAGAATTTGACTAAACCCTAAGTGTATGTATTAGGATTCGTCAAATTTGATTGATTTTTCACTCTAAATATGTGTGCTAGAGCAAAAGGTCGACTAACCCTAAGTATATGTATTAGGATCAGTTGAGTTGATTTGGTTTCCACTCTAGATATATAGGATAGAGTAAAAGGTTGACTAGACCCCAAGTATATGTATTAGGGTTAGTTGGGTTGATTTGAATGAACTCTAAGTATATGTGTTAGAGCTCGATCGAATTTGATTTGGCTAGATTCTAAGTATATGATTTAGAATCTAGTCGGTTTGGATATAGTTTTGCCTTAATTATGTGTGTTAAGGCGATGTGATAGAATAAGTCTTGGGCTTTATTTATGGATTGGATTGGGTTTTGGGTTTTATTTGTGGATCGAATGTGTTTTGGTTTTATTTGTGGGTTGGGATGGGTTATCAGTTTTATTTGTAGATCGAATGGGTTTTTGATTTTATTTGCAAGTGGACTGGATTTGGGGCAGTATGTGGACTGGGCCTATGTTATATATGGACTGGATTTGGGACCCGTATGTGGACTGGGTCTATATTATGTGTGGGCTGGATTCGGGGCAGTATGTGGACTAGGTCTATGTTATATATGGACTGGATTTGGGACCCGTATGTGGACTGAGCCTATATTATATGTGGGCTGGATTCGGGGCAGTATGTGGACTGGACCTATGTTATATATGGACTGGATTTGGGACCCGTATGTGGACTGGCTTTATTTTCATATGAGTAATTTTGAGGCTTGTATATGGGATGAGTCTTATTTAACAAAGGGTTGAATTCATTTATTAGGCCTCTTTGAATTGGACTTGAGCTCCAAGTTGATTAGGGCTCATTTGAATTTTGTTTGGAATTGACTCTTGGTTCAAAGGAATTCCCATAATCTCTTTATCTTATTTTGGGGTCCAAAGAAATCCCCGTTTTTTTAAAATAGTTTGGGGTCCGAAGAAATCCCCTTTTTAAAATAACTTGGGGTCGGAAGAAATCCTCGTTATTTTTATTTTGATTTGGGGTTCGAAGAAATCCCCTTTTAAAAATAATTTGGGGTCCGAAGAAATCCCCGTTATTTTATTTTGATTTGGGGTATGAAGAAATCTCTTTTTTAAAATAATTTGGGGTCCGAAGAAATCTCCGTTATTTTATTTTGATTTGGGGTCCGAAGAAATCCCTTTTTTGATTGAGCCTAAATCCGGGTGTCCGAAGAAATCACCCGAACTAGCCTGGGACGAGCCTAAATCCGGGTGTCCAAAGAAATCACCCGAACCGGCTTGGGACGAGCCTAAATCTGGGTATCCGAAGAAATCACCGGAACCGGCTTGGAACGAGCCTAAATCCGGGTGTCCGAATAAATCACCCGAACCGGCTTAGAATGAGGCTAAATCCGGGTGTCCGAAGAAATCATCCGAACCGGCTTTATTAAACCTCTCTTTTTTTATTGAACCTAAATCCGGATGTCCGAAGAAATCACCCAAACTGGTTTGAAACGAGCCTAAATTCCGGTGTCCGAAGAAATCACCCGAACCGGCTTGGAACGAGCCTAAATTCGGGTGTCCGAAGAAATCACCCGAACCGACTTTATTAAACTTCTGCGATGCTTTTTTTTGTTTCTTATTATCTTTTTTATTATTATTTTATCATTATTTTTTTTACGGTGGTGGCTCCATTAATTAGTGATTTCGAATGGGATGGAGAGGTCTGAGGAAACGGAGGATCAATGATCCTCCTCCTCTCTTCCATCGAAAGACGCTAACATAGGAGTTGGCGATGTTGATGATGTTGATGATGTTGATTGACGGCTTCGAATGGGGGTGGAGAGGTCCGAAGAAACGGAGGATCAATAATCCTCCTCCCCTCTTCCATCGAAGACGTCAACATGGGAGTTGGCGATGTTGATGATGTTGATGATGTTGATTGACGGCTTCAAATGGGGGTGGAGAGGTTCGAAGAAACGGAGGATCAATGATCCTCCTCTCTTCCATCGAAGACGTCAACATGGGGATTAGGTAGTTGGGTGGATGCGTGGTGATTGACGACTTCGAATGGGATGGAGAGGTCCGAAGAAAGGAGGATCAATTATCCTCCTCCCCTCTTCCATCGAATAGGTCAACATGGGAATGGGGGTGGTTGTCGAGGATGACGAGGTAACGGCGAGGATGATGAGGATGGCGATGGGCACGACTGACATAATTTTTTATTATTATTATTATTATTATTTTTTTTACCTGAGAAGATACGCCTGAGAAGATACGATCGGTGCTGAGGAAGTCGAAGATGTGGGAATTGGAAATATACGATATGAGGTTGTGCTCTTTCCTTTTTCTTTGTGCTCTTTCCTTTTTCTTTTTCTTTTTGTGGAATGTTGCGTTATTGGATATGTCGTGGAATCTGGGAGGAGGTTGTGTTTTTTTTTTTTTGGGATGTTGCGTTGTTCTCCTTCATACAAGAAAAAAAAAATTTCTCCCTTTTCTTCTTTGTTTGTTGGGATTAGTTAAGGGATTAGAATCTGGGAGGAGGTTGTGTTTTTTTTTTGGGGATGTTGCGTTGTTCTCCTTCAGACAAGAAAAAAAATTCTCCCTTTTCTTTTCCTTTTCTTCTTTGTTTGTTGGGATTAGTTAAGGGATTAGCGAGGAAATGTGAGTTCGTTGAGGGAAAGACGTGCGTGGGAATATGGGTTCATTGAGAAAAATACGAGGTTCAAATTTGAATACGTTGGGGAAATTGTTATATTCAAATTTTAAATTTCAAATTTCAAATTTCAAATTTCAAAATTGAATATGTTCGAATTTTAAAATTAAAAGGTTATGTTTAAATTTCGAAATTCAAAATATTACGGGAATGTGGTTATATTCAAATTTCAAAATTGAATATATTCAAATTTCAAAATTTAACGGTTATGTTCAAATTTCAATATGTTGAGGGAGTATGGTTATATTTAAATTTTAAATTTCAAATTTTAAAATTGAATATGTTCAAATTTTAAAATTGAACGGTTATGTTCAAATTTCAATATGTTGTGGGAGGATGGTTGTATTTAAATTTTAAATTTCAAATTTTAAAATTGAATATGTTCAAATTTCAAAATTGAACGGTTATGTTCAAATTTCAATATGTTGAGAGAATATGATTATATTCAAATTTTAAATTTCATATTTCAAAATTGAATATGTTTAAATTTTAAAATTGAATGGTTAACGAACGAGGGAATTTGCTTGGATTCAAAAGTTCAAAATTGAATTCCAAATAAACAGGATATAGGTAAGTTTGGGTAAATCGGTTGAAGATTTGGATAAGTGTGTTTGAGGTAATTAACGCGTGAGAAATTTCGGTTGAATTCGAATTTGGGTATAGGTGGCGTTCGAAAGATATTTTGATTGGGGAATTCGAAATTCAATTTTGGGTATAAGTGGCGTTTAAGAGATATTTAATTTTTTTTTTTTTCTTCAAACACTGTCACCGTGCTTGCCTCTGTCGCGCTTTCCAACTCCACCATTAGGAATTTGATTTTTACTTTTATGCATTCCATTGTTGTAACGCTTCTTGCGCTTGGGTGTGATCCCACTGCGCTTCTGAGAACGTGCAACAAGAGCGACAGAACGGTTCGCTTCCAAGTGTTTTGCCTCAAGCTCGAGATGACGCGATATGTCATTAAACATTTTAACGCCCTCACTGTGCGTCGTCATCAGGAGCTTCATCAGGGACCATTCAGGATCCGGTAGTGAACGAATCACCGCGAGAACCTATTGCTCATCGTTGAGCTCATTTCTAGCAGCCTTAATGTCCCGAATCAAGTCGCTCATCACACGAAGGTGTTCAACTATTGAGTGCTTCGGGTCCTTAATATATTCCTGAAACTTTAGATTTAAGGCATGCAGCCTCGTAACTGAAGTTTGCCCAAAAGCGATCTTCAGATTGTCCCACATGCCTTTGGCAGTCTCATATGTCTCAAACTGTCCAATGAGATCATCTTGCATGGCACACAACATAGTATACCGAGTAGTACGATCCTCCTTGAACCATTTGTCATAGACATTCTGCTTATGCTGGTGTTGTGCAGTAGTGTTATCTGGAGGCACGATCATTTTGATAGAGAGAGTTTCAAGAACTCCTTGTTCATTAAGCAGGTATAGTATTTTTCTGTGCCATATGTCATTATTCTTTCCGTTTAGCTTGTCACCCCTCGTGAGGTCAGCTAGAACGTTTTTGGAAACCATTTCATTGCATTCAAAAACAGGTTTAGACATTAGGCACATATTTCAAAAAATTAACAAGATTGAAAAAATATCCTCTTCACAATGGAATCGAAAATTTCGCTAGGCTCATAATCATCACCCAGAGTTGGTTCAAAAATTACAATCTTATTAATTTCCTCTTTATTTAATTTTGAAACTTATCCAAAAATCGAAACTTATCAATTTTAAAAGAACATATCTTTAAAATATTTTTAAGAACTTATCTTAAAATATCAGAGAATTCATCATCACACAGATAATATATATATATATATATAACGATTCATAATGAGCCACACAATCATTATGGTTTACATCCACACAAGATATATAAGATATACAACACATGCATATTTTTTACCAAAAAAAAAAAATTGTACCACATAGGAGCATAAAAAAAACTTTTATTTATTTATTTATTATTATTATTATTATTATTATTATTATTATTATTATTATTATTATTATTATTATTCTTCACAGAGAAAAGAAAATAAATAAATAAATAAATAAATAAAACGGGCTGTCTACAGCCGCGCAGGCCGGGCTGGGCGCATCAAGCCGGACCGAGCCCAGTGACTACAGCGGGCCGGGGCCAGCGCCGGCACCTAGCGCGGGTGCCTGCGCCTACTCGGGCGCTGCGGGCCGGGCCGCGCCCTGCGCCCGAAGCGCGAGGGAGGGCCCTGCGCCCGCAGCGGACCGGGCCAGGCCCTGCGCCCGCAGCGCACGGGGGCCCGAGCCCGTTGTCCTGTTGCGGGTCGGGCCAGGCCCTACGCCCGCAGGCTTGCTGCGGGCCGGGCCAGGCCCTACGCCCGCTCGAGCGCTGCGGCCGCTCGGGCACTGCGGGCTGGCCCCCGCGCACGAAGCGCAGGGCCGGTCCTCCAGAGCTTTTTTTTTTTTTTTTTTTAAAGTAATGCACACATCATAAAAAAATTGTTTATAAAATTATATATATACAACCAATGTAAATAAAAATATGTTTCGTGATCAATATAAAAGACTAAAAAACCAAAACTAATTTAGTTTTTTTCTACCTTTTATTTATTTATTTTAATTCGATTTCACATAGGAAAAATGAATATAAAATTTGTAGACCTAATCTACAAAAAAAATATGATCCACAAAACATACATTCAAAATCAAGCAAACACATGATCACAGGCGAAAACAAGCAAAACTGACTCCGATACCAATTGTTGGAATTAGGGAGCAATGAAAACTTGCAAATTGGATAGCCAACGTATCCAGAAACCGAAATCAAACCGGCTAGCTTGTTTTACTAGCCTTCTTGGATCGTCCTTATCTTGATGATTCTTGATCTTCTACGTATCTCCTGATTGCGGATCGGATGCGCAAATCGGATCGAATGCGAAGAGGGTTACCAGAGTCCTCTTCTATATCCACACTCCAAAATTTTGGGAACGTAGGTGCAAACCCGGAGAGAACATAGAGAGAGAATAAGGGAAGAAGAAATCTCTTTTTCTTAAGGGAAGAAGAAATCTCTTTTTAAATCTCTTTTTCTTCTTGTGTATGTGTCGTGTACAGAGGAAGGGGTTCTGTGTATAGTGTCGTGTATAGAGGAAGGGGTTCTATTTATAGATTATTAGGACTCCAGGAACGTAGGTAAAAATGCAGAGAGAATGTAGAGAGAGAATAAGTGATCTTCTTGTGTATCGTATCGTGTATAGATAATGGAGTTCTATTTATTGATTATTAGGGATAATGGAGTTCTATTTATTGATTATTAGGAATCCTTAGGATATTCTGTTTCTCACGTAGAGATAAGAGAATATCGGTTAAGATATGAGTTAAGATATATTTTTTAACTAATAAAAAAATACATCCTTATCTTTTAACCATAAGGATAAATCCTAACCTTATCCTTAACATATAAGAATAAATTCCGATCTTATCCTTAACACAAAAGGATAAAATATAATCCACATCTCATATGATTAAGTCAAATTAGAACCGGTCAATGTGGACACACCACATAGCAACAATAGTATTATTTAAGAGGGTAAAAATATCAAATTAGAACCGGCCAATATGGACACACCACATAGCAACAATAGTATTATCTAAGAGGGTGAAAATGATCAAAGGAGTAAATCTAACGACGAAAAACTTAATAGCACCAAGCATTTGGTACTATCGATAGCATAATAATCAAACTCTCTCTCTCTCTCTCTATTATATATATATATATATATATTCTTTTTCTCTGTTTGTTTAACTACAAATACTTGCATCAGCCGCCAGGAATAAACGCAGCTTTATGCTAAGGCTACATAAATATGCATACAATTTTGTCACAACTCTAGCCAAAAAGCATGTGAAAAGCTCCAAAGCAACAGCGCTTCGGAAGATGATCACAATTACATAATGGAATTAACCAATAGAGACCAATTATTAATATAGTACAATGCAGAATTTTTGTTACATATATATGAATACAAATATTCTCCTGCTAGTAAATCGAGCAACTCAATGAATTCCACACCTAATAATCTTACAATCGATTAACTAATTAACTACATTTTCTTCTGATTGAGTACGTAGACAATCTCGACTTGCCGCATTTCCACCAATTGTATCATCATAGTTGTTTCCTCAAATCGCAAACACGAACACGAACACGAAGGTCAAGAATATTTTTGTTGGGAAAGAATGATGAAAATATACGGCCGGGCCCTACGTTGCTTTCAGAATCCGATCAACTTGTTCTTCACACCTTCGACGAAGACCC
Source organism: Tillandsia leiboldiana (assembly GCA_029204045.2). Taxonomy (NCBI): domain Eukaryota; kingdom Viridiplantae; phylum Streptophyta; class Magnoliopsida; order Poales; family Bromeliaceae; genus Tillandsia; species Tillandsia leiboldiana. The sequence goes on from CM055066.1 coordinate 6,112,138, forward strand.
AGCAGAAGAATATATAGCTTTACGTCGTACTTCACTTACCGGGTAGGACAAGAAAGGGTTTGAAGGTAAGGACGAATCCCAAGAACTCGAAAAGATTCAAAATAAAGAACACCATCTGATCACCTGCATTGTCAGAAAAAGAACCTTGTAAAAAGGTGAAAAAGCAAATGATTTAGTCTACGCTAATAGATACAACATTCTCAATGTTATTTCATAATGTGTGTGAAGTTGCAGACGCGACGAAAAATAACAAGCACTACGAAGTCATCTGGCGCCTAATAAGGAAAATTTACCGGGCAAAAAGGAAGCATGCTGACGTTTTTGTGCCCACGAGAATCTGCAAAATAGATGCAGTTAAATTGAAATAATGAGATAAGTACAAAAATCAGAAAGATGGTGCCCATTAGATACTGAAGTAAGCTCTATAACTGAGGTAAATAACAATTCTCTCCATCCTTTGTCGGAACTAAAAACAAGAGTTGGTCTTTGTTTAATACCGCCTTTTTTTTCCTTAAAAAACAAAAAATTGATTCAAATTTTATGTGATCGAAGGGGTTGGTGGATGGTTGATTGTTTGCAATCCATACAGATTAAGCAGCAACTGTTTTTTTGTTCCATTTTTCTTTTTCCCTCCTAAGACGACACCATTTCAATAGTAGTGAGGATGGAGAAGTCCATCCTCCTGCGTTGAATCACGTAGAATTTCAATCATCTTGCTTAAATTATTGAACTAATTGCGAAACGAGAATTTCACAAACATCATACACCGCTCTCACCCGTTATCGTTACCAAGATTAGATTAGAAAAACTGCAACTACTTACATAACACCTCCTCCAGCTGGAGCAGCTGCTTTGAAAAGGGACATCCCAGTCATCGATAAGCCATTCGCGGCTCCTCGTTGGTTCTGAGCCTGTTATTTTTAAAGGTGTAACAGTTAGTTTTAAAGCCATGAGTTCATGTTACTATTAAGATATACAGAATTGAGTTGATGATTACCACAGCATTGTTTTGGAGAATGAACAACCCCGTGATGATAGTCACCTGATAATATTTACAAGAAAGATGAATATAAGAAGAAAAAATGATCGAAATATGATGCTGCGCTGCGTGTAGTGAATAATGTGGAAAATTAATTGGACATCGGATTAGAACTGCTTGAGTACGCATCAGTTGAAGATGGTAGTTACCGAACTTAATTTTAAGTTTGGAATTTGATTTTTTTTTTTGGAAATCAAAATTGTGACTAAATATGGTAGCTCAATTTCTTAACACTGTAAGATGCAATCTTCGAATATTTTGTTGCAAAACACCATAAACCCAAGTCACTTTAGTTATCCAGGTGGTCGTCTAATCGATTATTCATCCCAAATACTATCTATCGAATTCAAGCTCAAGTCTACACATAATAGATCTCTTTTCAACATTTTGAGTTAAAAATCTACTCACCGACTTAATCTAAAAAAAAAGAAAAAAAATCTACTCACCGAGAGAATATTCTTCAGCAGGGATGCACAATTAATAATAATTGTAAGTATAGTTCCTGACAAATTTGTCAGAAAGGGATAAGCGGCGAGCAACGGAATTGCAATAACCTGCAATTGTGTGATGTATCAGAGAAGGGGGCCATTAAGGAAAGACAACATTGATGGATAAAACGAAATGGCAACATTTACTAACCGCTGAGACACGGCACGAATAGATCGGTCCGAGGATTTTCTCGATGTGAGGATAAATGAAGAGTTGAAATACGAGAAGACTAAAACCTGAAATTTAACAATTAGTCAACAACAATTTCTACAAAACATAATAGGCTTGAACAATGCACAAGTGCAGTAAAACTACAAAAAAAAAAATTTTACCATAAGACTATGTTGAATGTTGTTAAATGTTGTAAGCATCATAGGGAACCAAGATCACGATCAAGATACAATAAAGGGAAAGTATTATCGCGAATTCCATCAAATTAATTACCTGCAATTGCAAGAACCTGACCGACATCTTGCGATGAAAAACTCAATCCACCATAGCTTTTGTCGCTAACAGCCCATAAGGAGAATATCTGACATAATTTGACATATAAAAGATCAACCAGTATTAAAGCAAAAGGCAAAAATCCTTCAAAAAGAGATCTAGAGAGAGATCACTGAACAAAAAATTGTGGTATCATATGGGGACAAACGATAGCAGGAAGCCGAAATCAGACTTCTAAATATGAACTTTGTGAAAATTCAAACACCAATTCTTAGTAGTTTGTAGTTAAAAGAGCAGTATCTTGAGTTTTGAAATTTTAAAAAGCTTTTCGATTTTGGGTCTTTTGTGGAGTCATTTCAACAGCAGAATCCTTTTCTCTTCGGATCACTTTTATAAAGAATTTAAGGAACGAAGTCCTTTTGGGTGGTTTTTTGGATAAATTGTAGCTCTCTTTGTTGTACTTACTATTCTTTAATACAAAACAAGAACAATCCAGTTTCTTTAAAAAAAAAAACAAGTTAATAGCATTGCACACATTATGGTTGTCGGGGGCATATAATACATATAAAATGTCGAGCCTTTAGAGTCATTTAAAAGATTCTGAGAGAAATGAAGGGAGTTGGAGCAAAGTTATTACCTCAGTATAAGCCATATCATGAAGGGAGAAAATACAATAGACTATGATAGCTGACATCAATGGCCAGTTCTTAAGTAAGTTCTCCTTAGGAGCTTCACTTTCAATGGCATTTTGTTTTGAATCGGAGAAGAACGGTTGAGCCTCCAAAGCTTCGATTGTTTCATTTTCCGCACCCTTTCCATTATGCATGTGCAATGACTCCTGTAAAATCAATTTAAAAAGAAAAAATAGTAGAGACATGAAATAAATTTAAGTTAAACAGAAAAGGTGTCACTTTAGCACATGGCCTAAATAAAACAGATATAACTATTCACTTGCTTATTCGAGAACGGATTAAACGATTAAAGCGCCACAAAACTCGTTACAGTTTTCGTGTGAGCAATATAATTCTGAACCATGATAACAGACTCTTTACATTTGATTGCTTAGCAACATTTCTAGTATACACATAAATCGAGTCAAATGAATCAAGAGAAACAATTCATAAATCATTTATTAACCTGATTCTCTGAGTGTCAGAAAGCTAATGGGATAAATTGATAAGAAGAACAGGTACATAATTATCGAACTTAAATAGAGAAACGTGATGCATCATTACGTCTTCTCAAAAAAGGAAAAAAAAGAAACAAAAGAATTAAAGTAATAACTGTATAAAGTTACATACCGGGAGCCATAAGCAACTTATAAATACACAGACAGCGAAGAAGGATATGCAAAGGCACGGTAAGAAGTACGGGAACCTACAAATATTTCAATGCAAAAAAAAAAGTATGAATACTGGTGATTACGCTCGCTAATCTAATTAGGCGTAATATGCATTACCTTCCCCAAATGGAGTTTGGTGGAAATATTTCTGGATATTTTTCTGCAGGCTGGTATCAAACAAATAGCTTATGAGGCAGCGTAATAAGAAATTGAGGAAGAGAAACATCCTAAATAAATGTTAGAAACTAAATTACAGAAAGAAGTCAGAAAGCTAACTCCATATCAGTATCAAACCAACAGAATAAGAAAAAAATGAATGATGATGCATCTATAGAGAGAAAAAAAATGAAATCACGGATATAAATCCGCATTAATGAGTAGGAGCTCCAAATTAGCGTGACACAACTTAAATCTAAGATAATTACCTGCGCAAAATAGCCTCCGATCGCAGGTCCAACTATAAGACCTATTCCCCATGCTGTGCTAACCTGAAATGATGAAATGAGATGAGATTGAATGGTATAATTTCAGCTGTTAATAAAGTAAGGAAGACACACACACACAAAAAAAGAAGAAAATATACAATAAAAGGTGCTTACAAGTGACATTCCAAGAGCTTGATGTTCCAGTCGACACACTTCTGATGCATATGCCTGCAGGAGCAAAAAGAAATGAAGCTCGAAAATGATAAGTCGATCTATAAGAATACAACTTTACGGAACAATAAACATCATATTTCTTAGTCTAAAAAACCTTACCTTTATTGGGCCGAGTAATCCATTTAAAGCTCCCAGTAGAAATCTTGTCATAATTGCCATCCAGTAATTGACACTTAATCCAAATAGAATGTTAAATACTATCCTGAAACATAAATGGCGAGGGAAGTATAAAAAACAAGCCAAGGATGAAGTAAATGAAAAATGTAACACCATAACAAACTTCAACATTTAAGTTACAATAACATCAAGCGATACTAACACAGAGAAAATGCCGATCACTATGACGGGTTTTCTCCCATGTCGATCGGCCACAATGCCCCAGAATACAGAAGTAATTGCTCTTCCAAGCATGAATGCAGCGCCTGGAATCATTGGAAGGCAGGGAGTCAATGACATAACAAGGGGGGAAGTACTATTCTTTTGTCCTGATTGTCAACTCAAAATGTATAAATTTCAATGGAAAGTTACAGGATACGGACCGACAAAACCGGCATAGAATCCAATATCTTCTTCTCTTTCTGCGATGTTCAAATCTCTTATCTATGGAGGAGAAAGCGAGGGAGTAATTATGAATGTCTCAAGAAAAAAATAATGTACAAATATGATTGGAAAGAGATGATTCGTGTTCATGAGAATAGAAACATTTATATTAAAAAATTACATGACATAAGTAAAAATATGCATAATATACAGAAAAGGCAAGACACGAAGAGCTCAGAAACATACATACCATGAAATATAAGAAGGGAAATAAGGATGATATTGGTAAAGCTGAAAAAGCAGAAACAAAGAAGAGCTGTTAGAAAACCAAGAGAAATAACCAGAGATGGCTATGAGAATAGGAGTAGTGATTGCCGTGCAGAGCACAATTGATTCCAGTAGACCTATTGTTCAAGCGATTCGATTTTGACCTGATTGATACTAAATCTAGGAGTTGCAGCTGTTAATATCTGATTTCATCGAATTTTGAGTTTCCAATTACAAAAAAAAAAAAGAAGCAATAAATCGAGAGATTGAGTAGCTCTTAAAAGACACATTTATATATTAGTCAGTTTTTCGATTCTTCTCTAAAATCAACATATATCATCATTTCTCTGAATCTCTCAAAAGTTAACATAGACCTCTATTCTCGAAAAAAAAAAAGGAGAGAAAACTCATTATACCTTTAAAGACACTTAAATTTCACACCGTAATATCTGTTCTAATATGGTAGCTCATATTCCTTTCTACAGAGAAAAAACTACTAAATTGTTGGACTAGTTCACAGTCACTGCTGCTCTGGTGCTTCTATAGAAGCATAGAAGCATCAGAAGGTTTTAATCAACAGGATTTACTTAACTCAGAGAAAAACAAAGCTGAGTCCAAAATAATAAGCAACTTTTGATTTAAAAATTCACAGATACGTATGAAAATTTATTTAACCGATCACTCCAATTTGTTCATCCTGACAGCAAAACACAGAATGATTCCTCGCGCGGTTTATTAAAAGGATAAGAAAAATACACAGTATGAACTCGAGTCCCCACACGACAACTAGTCAAGAGGTCAGAGGCCAGCCCAAATCAAGCTAATCTAATAAAAAGGAACAACAGTCACACAATTGTCAAAACCAAACTTCAAGATTAAAACAAAAGCTCAAAAATACTACAACAGTAAAACACCCACAAGAAAAAGGAAAATCACTCTGATTTATAGTACAACACCCACTGTCATGATAAATAGAGCAGAACAGCATAATTGACAACCAAAGTACCTAATGTTGGATTTTATATGTTTTCTTTTGTGATTTTAAACTTGGTCTTTGGCATTTTGACTTGTCTTTTTTGCATTTATGCCTTTCTTGGGAATTTGCTTCTTGGGCTACCCAAGAGCCTCCCTTGGGAATGGCCTTGTGAGCTGCCCAAGAGAGTTAGCTGTTGGGCCTTGTCCCCTATTGGCTTTATATATATATATATATAGAGAGAGCATGAGAGCTTGATTAATTACTAAGCCACAGTACTACTCCTATATATCCAAAAGAGTTCAACTACTACACTGAGATTTTATTTTGCTACTTCTCTTTTGATTTTGAGTCTTCCTCTTGCTGGATTTTTGAAAGTCGTTGGGTTCGCTACGCACCATCCCGGAGTCGTTGCCGACGAGGTGGACAGTGGTCGTTGTATCGCTAGGGGTGATTGCCGGAGCCTCGCACGTGGAGGGGCAATCTCGTTTCTAGGACAGTGCTCACGCACGCCTCGACATTCACAGGCTTCATCTAAACTTTGTTTTATAGTATTTCAAGTTTAAATTAAGTTTAAATTATTTAAAATAATTAATTTGAAAAGATAAATTTTTCCAACACCTAACACTTCTCCCACCAAAATTGGTTTTTCTGAATCATCACAGCCTCTTACCAAAAGAAAAGTAAAGAACCTAACAAAAAACAAAAGGAAAAACTCTTTCAGCTAGAGTCTTCAAAAGAAGAAACCAACATGAGCTCTCAGAAAGCATGATTCAAAATGATCTTTTCTATGTAAAAGTTAAAATGAAACAAATCAATGGAGACCCCACATCTACAGCTCATTCAGTGATTGAATAATCGTACACCAATAAACCAAGATTTTTTTTTTTTCTTCAAAAGACAAAAAAAAACAACATTGATTTTGCTAAATTTAATGATCTTAATCACTTATGAGCAAATCAAAATACAATTTTTAATGGCTAGTAACTAACATAGCCATTAAATTTAATAAAATTTTAAGCTTACCAAATATACAAAAAAAAAAAAAAAAAAAAAAAAAAAAAAAAAAAAAAAAGAGTTGATCTTATGGGACTTTTTACACAATAATGGCCTATGATTGAGGGGTATCTTATTCACCAAATCAAAAAGTAAATAAAAATATAATCTTTACTGCATAAAATATATTATTAAAAAAAAGTGAGTAACAGCATAGTCAACAAACAAAGTAACAAGAAGATTATTTATTCCACATCTCAAAAAATACCCACATCAGAGAAAGAGAAAGAGAAAGAGAAAAAGAAAGAAAAGGAGCAATAAATATTTCAACTACCCGAGTCTGGAGTCTCATTCCTCACCAAAGGCAAAAAAAAAAAAAAAAAAAAAAAATTGTAATCTTATTAATTTACCGGTGCATAACGTAACGATCCAAACATACAGGAACTCCTTGTACGGAATCCCCGTATTGGACGCCTTCTTCTGGTCCAAAGCACACCCGGGGCATTTCTCGTAGTACACCTTCTTCAACAGGGGCACTGTTGCGCTATCCCCCATTATTATACAGAGATATATCTTTAGATATGGAGATTTGGAGAGAAAGGTGGCTCCTTTTTCACCAACGAACGACGTTTCTGGGCTCAATAAAACGCATTCCAATCGAAACTCTGAAACCCAAGATCCAAGAAGATTAAAAAAAAAAAAAAAGAAAAGAAAGAAGAGAAAAAGAGATGGGGGAGGTTGGTGGCTTTGCTGGTGATTGGCTCGGACGGGTTTTTGGAAGAGGAAGAGAAAAAACACAACTCTCTCTCTCTCTCCCCCTCTCTCTCTCTGTTTCTCTTGCTTTCTTTTTTTCTTTTTTTTTTTGTTTTTTTTTTTCCTCGCACTCCCCACGTTTTATTATTATTTAGTTTCAAAAGAGGACAAGAAGAGGGGGCATTGTGGCAATGATCTCCTCCTTTCGTTTGATTACGATTTACAATTTACAGCCAAGTTCTGGTTGCAGGCCTAGCACCGCATTTAAGTATTGATTTTACATTTTTTTAATAAAAATATAAAAGAATTCATGTGCTAAATAATAAAATGATGATTTTTGGATAGAAAGATTACACACAATCATTTTACCAGTAATATTTCTCTTTGATTTTAATGATTATATATATATATATATATATATATATATATATATATATATATATATATATATAAAGAGGAAAAATGCTACTTGTACATCCTCATTTGGGGTGTACATCACACCCCACCCATCCAATAGGTGGGGTGTGGTGAGGGATCACTTCACAATTTGTGAAGTGACCCCCACCCTTAGATGGGTGGGTATAAGATGTACACCCCATTTGGGGGTGTACATATAGCATTGCTTTATAAAGAGAGAGAGTCCGAAATACTATCGATAGCACTTAGCAATTAGTACTATCAAATTTTTAGTTCTTGGATGAAAAGATATGCGGTTGGAATTATAGTGGTCCCCTAAAAATTTTTACTATTCAACCAAATCTCCCACTAAACTTTAGGGGACCACTATCATTCTAATCGCACATTTATTAATCTAAAAGCTAAAAAATTGATAACACCAATAACTTTATGCTATCGGTAGTATCCCAGCATAATTTTATATATATATATATATATATATATATATATATATATATATATATATATATATATATATATATATATATATATATAATTGAGCTTTTATATTTGGTAAAAGCATCAAGGTGCTTGTGAGTTTTTAGTCTTTGAATAAAAGAATATGTAGTTAGAATGATAATAAAATCCTTGGGTTTAATGATTAGTTGGTAAAATAGCATGATACAAAAGGTAAAATTAGTCAAAATGATAGATCTAACGGTAGAAAACTTATAAGCATCAATTATTTTATACTTTTATAAGCATAGTAGTCGAACCATATATATATATATATATATATATATATATATATATATATATATATATATATATATATATATATAGTCTAGCTACTATACTATTAATAGTACCAACTTATTGGTGCAATCAAGTTTTCTACTCTTAGATCAACCCCTTTGATCATTTTCACCCATTAGATTTTTTTATTTCCTAACTACCTATTAAATTCAAGGGGCACACAATCATCTCAACCACATATATTTTTAATCCAAAGGTTAAAACCTTAATAGCACCAATGACTTGGTACTATTAATAGTATTCCAGTCTATCTCTATATATATATACTAGTCAAGATACGTGAGCTCCACGTGTTAATTAACATACTAAATAAAAAATATATAAAATTATTTTAACATTAAATTAAAAATTGTTGTATATATATAGCATAATATTAAAATTTAAAATTTATATAATAATCAAATAAATAATATTTTTTTCACAATTAAATTAATAATATTTTTAGAATAGAAGCCATGAGTAATTAACAATTAATAATTATATAAAATTATTAAATTTGATAATTTTTTAATATAGGTAAATATAAAATTTAAATTTAAAGTAATTATAAAGTTGATGATCTCACTAAAAAATATAAAAAATAATTAAGGAGCTTATTTAGAAATATCATATAGTAAAAGATCTCTCCATATCTTTTTTTTTATGAAGAAAGTTAAATAAAACATAGTTGAGAAGACCATTTTATTATTGCTTGTAGATGGAAGGTATTTATATATTTTTATCGTTAAAGGTTAAACAAATATTTTTTATAAAAGAATTATCATATATATATATATATATATATATATGGATGTCAAATAAATATGTAAAAAAAACATATACAGTACAAAATGATTTATTACGTTCACACAATAAAAATTAGAAGCAAAATATCAATTAAACATCTTAATACGAGAGTAAATTTTCAAATATTTTCTAAACCTTCTAAAAACACCATATAATTTAATATAATAATATAATAATTCATAATTTATCTTAATAAAATAATAAATAAATAAATAATAAAAAAAAAATTATGATTCAAATCCAGTGTCTTTCTTGTTATAATTTTTTTTCCCGTTTAATTTCAAGGTCCAGTTGATGTAATAGTCCATAGCCATTCTACTTTCTTTCTTTCAAGAAATAAAATTATTAAATAAAAAAAAATTGTAAAAATTAATTACCCATTACTTGATTTGAGAAAATTATCTAAAACATATCTTTAAAATATAAAGAGACAACAATAAAGTAGAATTCATGTCTTATTATTTGGAAGATAAAATGATTAGTGATAAGAAATTCTAAAAACTCTTTATTTTGTATTTTTTATAATTTTTTTTAATATAATGAACTATATAGTTAACATCTTGATTTACAAAAGATAAAATTTTTTTATTTTTTCTATTCTATTACTTGTATAATTTATCTTTTTTTAATATAATTGAAATCTTAAGCAACTTATAAATTATATCAACAACACGTTAGTGAAGATTAATACCAAAAATATATGGCGATTCAAAATAAAGATTAATACCAAAAATAAAAAGACAAGTAATTTTTTATGTGAAACAAATTTTTTATACGGTGAATTTATTCACAAATTGTAAAAATAATGATTAGAACTCCCTCTCCCTAATAGTTGTATATTTAAGAATATAATAATATTATTATATATATATTTTTTAATTATGTTTTTATGTGTTCCACAACCTAAGCAGCCCACCACGTATTTATAAAAAATAATCATTGTAATTTTAAAAATAGATACCAATAGATATTATTATTATTATTATTATTATTATTATTATTATTATTATTATAAAAGAATTATCCATATCAAATAAACATGTAAAAATAAAAAATGTAAAACACAAAATGACTTATTAAATTCACACAATAAAAATAAAAATAAAAGATCAATCAAATATTATCTTATTATGACATAAGAGTAAAAATTTTAAATATATTCTAAACTTTCATAAAAACCCTAGGTCATTTTAATAAACAATAAAAAAATAAATAATAAAAAAAATAAATGAGAAAGAAAAAAACTTTTGATTCAAACTCACAGTATTTCGTATTGATGCCATAGCCCATAACAATCCTACTTTCTTCTTTGGAGGAACAAAATTATTAAATAAAAAAAAAAGATTGAAAAAATTAAATACTTATTACTTTGTTTCCCGTGAAGATTAATGGATGAAAAAAATATCTAAAACTTATCCTTAGAATATAAAGAGATAGCAATAAAGTAGCATTCATACTTTTAATTTTGGAAGATGAAAAGATTATTTGTAATTCTAAGCTCTTCCCTTTATAAAAGAAAATAAAATTGTTTGAATTCCTCTATTCCGTTACTTGTAGAATAATAATAATTAGAGGATATGGATAGAATTAATTATTTAATGAAGTAGGTGTATGCATCATAATTATTCTAACTAAACTATAATATTTTAATTTATAAATCTAAATATAAACTAATGTATAATTTAAAAAATTTGTCTATATATATATATATATATATATATATATATATATATATATATATATATATATATATATATATATATATATATATATATATGGAAAATGCTATGTGTACACCCCTTTCGGGGTGTACATCATACACCCCACCCATCTAAGGGTGGGGGTGTAATGATGGGTCACTTGATGTGACCCGTAAAAAGTATCGCCACCATTAAAATGGTGGAGGTGTATGATGTACACCCCTTCGGGGTGTACATGTAGCATTGCTCTATATATATATATATATTTCATAACCTTTTCTAATATCATAAACTAAAGATATAACTATCAAATTGAAAATTAAATTACAAATTTGAAATCGCAATCAACTCAAAAATTAATATTACTTGATTCTTTTATTAATTGAATGAAATATAATTTTGTCTCAAAATTTAGTTTAAAGACTCAATTAGGATATAAAATCTGATTTGCCGTGATAAATTTGAAATTTTACATAAAAAAATTTAGAAATTTAAAGTTTAAAATCAAAATTAGAATAAAAAAATTATTATTGGTTCAAAATTTCAATTTATTGTAATTACACAATCGGAGAGAAGGATGGTGAAGGATATACTTGTAATTACATATTACTTACCGACAAATAAGTGGGTGAGAGGAAATTACCAAACATATTTGTTTATAATAATAAGAATATATATATATATATATATATATATATATATATATATATATATATATATATATATATATATATATATATATATATATATATATATATATATATATATATATATATATAATTGAGCTTCTATGCTTGTAAAAATAAAAAAGTTATTTTTGCTTGTGAATTTTTTACCATTTGATGTAGGAATGTGCGGTTAGGATGATGATGGGCCCCATGGGTTTAGTGGGTAGTTGGTGTAATAGTATGATCTAAGGGGTAAAATTAATCAAAGGGTTAGATCTAACGGTAGAAAACTTACATGCGCCAATTGCTTGGTGCTTGTACAAGCACAGTAGCCGGACTATATATATATATATATATATATATATATATATATATATCTATTTATTTACTCTTTTTTTTTCTGACTTTCAAAAATCTATATTTTACTCTGTTAAAATATTAGAAAATATTTTCAAGGGATTACGGTGTTAATGAAGATGGTGAAATGATCATATTGTCTTTACTTGTTCTATAAAAAAAAAATAATAATCTTTAATATATTTCCGTCATTTTAAGAATATTTTTTTTATATAATTTAGTGATATATATATATATATATATATATATATATATATATATATATATATATATATATATATATATATATATATATATGAGCAATGCTACATGTACACCCCGAAGGGGTGTATATCATACACCTCTACCATTTTAATGGTGGCGATATTTTTTACGGGTCACATCGATTGACCCATCATCACACCCCACCCATTGGATGGGTGGGGTGTGTGATATACACCCCGAATGGGGTGTATGGGTAGCATTTTCCTATATATATATATAGGAAAATGCTATGTGTACACCCATCCGGGGTGTACATCCTACACCCTCACCTATCCAATGGGTGAGGGTGTGAGAAGAGGTCACATCAAGTGACCCCAAAGACACCCCACCCATTGGATAGGTGGGGTGTAGGATGTACACCCCTTTCGGGGTGTACACATAGCATTGCTCATATATATATATATATATATATATATATATATATATATATATATATATATATATATATATATATATATATATATATATATATATATATAATAGTAAAAATTTTAGGGGATCACTATCATCTAACTGTACATCCTTTAATCTAAGGGCTAAAAAAATGATAGCACCAATGGCTTGGTGGAGAATTAGGATGGAATACTATCGATAGCTAGGGGTGGCAATCCAGCTCGCTTTTCGCGTCGTGTTCGGCTCGAAATGAGCTCGAGATCGAATCGTTCGTTTAGTAAACGAGCCGAATACGAGCCGATTTTTTCAGCTCGTTTAATAAAGGAGCCGAACACGAGCTGGGGTCAGCTCGCTCGTGTTCGGCTCGATAACAGCTCGAATACATATATATTATATATATATTATTTACAATTATATATATAATATAGAGTTTTATTATTTAATTTTTATTCCAACTTAAATATAAAATTCAACTCCGTTATAAAGAGACTAAATTATAAAAAACTCATTTATTTATGCTGAGGTAGAATATTTTTAAAAATATTAAAAATATTTAATTATTAGAATTGATTTTTTGATTATTGAATCAAAGTCAACAATAATAATTATTTGTGACTTAATTGTTTGATTAAGAGTTAAATTTTTTTTTTAAATTTTACATGTAATATTTAATAGTGGGAAAGAAAATCTAACTTGTTATTCGTGAGCCAGCTCGTGTTCGGCTCGTTAATAAACGAGCGAAACACGAGCCGAATTTTTCAGCTCGATATTTAAATGAGCCAACTCGTGTTCGGCTCGTTTATTAAACGAGCTGAACACGAGCCGGCCCCAGCTCACTCGTGTTTGGCTCGTTGACACCCCTATCGATAGCACCAAGCAATTGGTGCTATCAAATTTTTAACCCTTGGATTAAAAGATGTACGGTTAGGATGATAGTGATCCCCTAGGGTTTAGTGGGTACTTGGTTGAATAGTAAAAATTTTAGAGGATCACTATAATTCCAACTGCACATCCTTTCATCCCAGGGCTGAAAACTTGGTAGCACCAATTGCTTGGTGCTATCGATAGTATTAGACCCGGACTATATATAGAATTAGGCTGGAATACTATCGATAGCACCAAATTATTAGTGTTATCAAGTTTTTAGCCATTGGATTAAGAGATGTACGGTTAAGATGATAGTGATCCTTTAGGGTTTAGTGGGTGGTTGGTTGAATAGTAAAAATCTTAGAGGACCACTATAATTCCAACCGCACATCCTTTCATCTAAGGGCTAGAAACTTAGTAACACTAATTGCTTGGTGCTATCGATAGTATTAGACCCGGACTTTATATAGAATTAGGCGGGAATATTATTAATAGCACCAAGTCATTAGTGCTATCAACTTTTTAGCACTTGGATTAAGAAATGTGCGGTTAGGATGATAGTGGTCCTCTAAAGTTTAGTGGGTTGTTGATTGAATATTAAAAATTTTAGGGCACCGTTATAATCCCAACTGCACATCCTTTCATCCAAAAGCTAGAAATTTGATAGTACTAATTGTTTGGTGCTATCAATAGTATTCCACCCGGACACACACACACACACACTCTCTCTCTCTCTCTCTCCTTCTCTCTCTTTCTCTCTCTCTCTCTCTCTCTCTCTCTCTATATATATATATATATATATGGGGTAATTTTTTATATACCCCTAAAATTTTTTCTGTTTTTAGATTTACCCATTTTAGAAGGCTAATATTAAAACTACCCTTCTTACGTTTCAACTTCTTTCTAAAATACCCCTGAAGTTAAACTCTGTTAGTGTACCGTTTGGAGCTGCCGTTATCTGTGTGAAATTACTATTTTGCCCTTTCAAATATACCCTTCTATCATAACCAACTTTTCTTATGTACCCTTAAAATTTTTAATAGTTTTGATAGATAGGGACAAAATAGGTATATCTGATAGTTTTCAACTTCGATTATTATTTAACTCTAGTTTAACCCTAGTTAACTTAACAAAGGAAAACGGTAGAGGTATTTTTAATAACGGTGGAACGTATGAAGGGATTATTATTTAACTCTAGTTTAGCACTAATAATTTATACTTTTATAAGTATAGGAGCTCAATTATATATATATATATATATATATATATATATATATATATATATATATATATATATATATATATATATATATATATATATATATATAATAAGTTTGATTCTTTGTCGGATTGTAAAAACCTACTTTTCGAAGATCTCTTCCTTCTCTTCCGAATCGAACATCAATTGCAACGATTCAATAGATGGCTCATTGGGATAGATGTAAATAAACAATGCCCCCCCCCCCTAGAAACCTATAGGAAGTTTTTTCCTGATACGGCTCTAGAAAAGTAATTCCAATTTCTATATATAATAGCAAGTGGATCCATAAAATCATGAATTTTACTATAATTTGAATTGAGTAATTTTTTCTTCTTCGATTATATATATATATATATATATATATATATATATATATATATATATATATATATATATATATATATATATATATATAGTAGAGTTTATATATTTTTAAAAGCACAAGTATAAATGTGCTTGTGAATTTTTTACCATTGGATTTGCATTGGGATTTACAAAAATACAAATCTCAATGCAAATCCAATGATAAAAAATTCACAAGCACATTTGTGTTTGTGCTTTTGAGAGTATATAAGCTCTACTATATATATATATATATATATATATATATATATATATATATATATATATATATATATATATATATATATATATATATATATATATAATTTAGGTTGTAATACTATCGATAGCACCAAGTCTTACTTAATAACTCATTTCATCATTTTATTCATATTTAAGTAACCTTAGAAAACTCAAATCATCATTTAATACCTTGGAAAATATATCAAATAGGATTTTAACCTTGATAAAAGCATCAGTTAAAAGATTCATTTGAAGATAAATCCCTTAATTCATAAATATAGAGTAGGTACCCTCGTATAACTAATAGAGCATTAGGGGTTCCATTCTATACAGTAAATATGTCCTTACTAAAGAATATAGGTATGGTATCAATACTTAAGAGAAGTACTACCAAATACATATTCATATATAGTGCTATCAATTTTTTAGCCCTTGAATTAAGGAATGTGCGGTTAGTATGATAGTGGTCCCTTAGGGTTTAATGGGTGATTGGTTGAATAGCAAAATTTTTAGAAAACTACTATAATCCTAACCGCACATCCTTTCATCCAAGGGCTAGAAATTTGATAGCACCAATTGCTTGGTGCTATCGATAGTATTCTAGCCGGACTCTCTCTCTCTCTCTCTCTCTCTCTCTCTCTCTCTCTCTCTTCAGAGAGAGAGAGCTAGGCTGGAATACTATTAATAGCACCAAGTTATTGGTATTATTATGTTTTTAACTCTTAGATTAAAATATGTGTGGTTGAGATGATAGTGGGCCCACTGGGTTTAATAGGTGGTTGGAAAAATAGTAAAATCTAACGGATGAAAATGATCAAAGGGGTTGATCTAAGGGTAGAAAACTTGATAGCACCAAATATTTGGTGCTATCGATAGCATATATAGTAGCCGGACTCTCTCTCTCTCTCTCTCTCTCTCTATATATATATATATATATATATATATATATATATATATATATATAAAGAGTCAAACTTGTGTGCTTTTAAAAGGTACGGAGGTCTTCGTGCTCCCAAATTATTTTCGATGTTGGGACTTCCGAATGGATAATCGGCTCCGTTAGACTTGATTAGAATATTTTAAAATTTAGAAAGTAAATTTTATGATTTTTTTTATATTATTTACCTAATAGTCGAAAGGCTCAAAATTAACGACTGAAAATAAAAATCTCACAAAATGTGATGATATAATACTAAAATTTTAGATCAAAAATACTGACCTTATTTTATATAGTATAAACTTTTTTCTATCAAAATTTTACATGATTTGAATATTTTTATATCGTTAAATTTGTAAATGGCTCACCACAACCATTAAAATTATTGATTTTAAGCTACTTTGATCACTAGGCAAATGATATCAAAAATTCGTAAAATTTATTTCTAGACCTTTTGAATACTCTAGATCAAGTTTAACGAAACCGATCGTGTCACGCCCCGGGGTCGAAACTGCGACCCGGACCCGCCAACAGATCCGCCGCCTATGCAAAACCCCGCATAGGCGAAGCGTCTAACCTGCAAGAAAAGGTACTACAACTATCAGATATCAGAGCTATAAGATAAAACTGCTGTAAAATTAAAACCAATCATCTGTACAACTGGAAATGAAGATACAAAGTCCATCTCCCATAAATGATAATCATACAATATCCTCAAATACAAAAACTCAGAACTCCACAGGGAGGTAATCCTGAAATAAAATAATACATCAGTGTACAGGTTCTCAGTACAAGTCAGATCCTCACTACAAAAATCTCTCAAAAGAAAAAGTAAAATAACTAATCTACTGACTGTACTATAGATCTCCAATGAAGGGAAAACAGCTACTCTCCAAAGACAGGTAGGGATCTAGCTCGCGACTCCCTCGCCTCGAACAGCAACCGCAGAATCAGCAACACCCGCTAAGACTCTGCAAAACAAAGGAGAGAAAAGACAAAGGAGGGGGAAAACCCCCAATGGGTGTGAGAACTACACCAAAAGGGAGTTCTCAGTGGGTACCACTGCCAGGCCCGACGGTTTGCCCACTAAGTCTACTAGAGGCATAAGATAACCAATGCAGTAAAAACTGAACAAGAAGCTGGAGATACTTTACAGCTACCATACCTCTATCTAAATGCTCAAATGGGGAAACTCTGATAAAGATATGCAACACTCGCACACGAAGTGCTCAATCGACCCAATCGAGCTGACTGCCACATCGGGTCCAATCAAACCTGCGCCCACCTACAACCACCTCCCGTTACCGGGCAGGAATTACGTAGGGTGTCCATACGGACTGACTCGCTATCGAATAGTGGCACATGCAGGCTATAGTCGAAATCCACGCTCTCTCTCAGAATGGAAAGACTCAAGATCCTCAAACATCTCGCACAATGGTCGAAGTACTCTCAACGACACGGGATCACCGTCAACCCAAACGGCTCCCAACAACACTAGCACTGGTCTAATCACAGCTACTAGACTCCACTCGGCCCCCAGGCACGAGTGCAACAATAAAAGTATCTGCCTGAATAAACCCAATCAATGGACCAGTAAAAACTAGCACTGCCTGCTCAAACTGTCTCAAGTATCGGCTAACAAATCGGTACTCACTGACCGATACTCAAGGTCTGGCTCTCACTGGCCGATACTCAATGTCTTGCACTCACTGGCCGATGTGTAAATCGCCTACTCCGGAGTGGCACTCGAGGGGAGCGACCCGCACGAGTAAAGTATCACTGTAACAAGTATCACTGTATAGCAGGACTGGATCACGACTCTGATCAAAGTGGGAAAACCCATCCACTAAAGGGAAACCCGATCCCCAAACTGAAACAACAGTAAACAATAAGTGGGAAAACCCATCCACTAAAGGGAAACCCGATCCCCAAACTGAAACAACAGCAAACAATAAGTGGGAAACTCCATCCACTAGAGGGAAACCCGATCCCAAAACTGAAACAACAGTAAACAATAAGTGGGAAACTCCATCCACAAGAGGAAATCTGATACCCAATCTGATGCACAAGTACATATCCGGTCAACCGCCCAATATCCGCGGTCGCCGCAAAACCCCACAAGTCCACAATCAAGACCAACCTGTCCCAGACTCGAAGTCTCAACTACATTATCCCAAACCCCTGCTCGAACCCGAGCAACATGAACCACAAGACTAACCAATAAGGAGAAAAGAAGCAAAACATGGTTTCTCCTAAATCAAGTTCCAATAAGATAGTGTAGCAGTAAAAGATGGCCTATCTAGATGTCCATACAAGCATGCAAATGTCCTCAATTAGGAATAAAGATAAGATAACGAATAGTAGCATCAACTAGAAATAACCACATGGCCGAAAATCAAGGATGAACTACCCCTGTCCATAATCCATAAAAACTCCTCAGAGTAATTCCCGCACATAGATAAATCATCCTACTCCATCGAGTAAATCCAATCCCATGAAAGTCTATGTGCTAACCTGGCATGCTAGTAACTCGCTACTATCATGAATCGATCTCGCATAAAGATGTCAATAATAATCAAGCATGATCTCCATCTCATCAAGTATATAATAAATACAATCATCTACCATATGCTAGATCTCAATTCCTTTAAGCATGTACAATAATCAAGTAAGCATCAATCAAATAATTAAGGCCATTTTCCATGCTCACATCTCAAATTTGTTAATTGTACATTTAATCATGCATGCTTTCTAACATATAGAATTAGATAACCGTCTACCGATTCTGGGGATGAAGTAACCCACTTGAAACGCTTTTCGCAGGCAAAGCTGAAGTCGGTGAAGTGCGCAGACACACACTATCCAAAATCTGCCAAAACCGCACCCTCGGTATTCAGTCGCACAAGCCTCTGTTCCAATCAACAACATCACCAACAATCAATAACCAACACCACAACACTCCCCAAAAACAGCACATGTTGTTTTTACAACCAGCACAGAAAACAGGGGATTTTCACCTACGTGCAGTCCTCTAAAAATTCCAGAAAAATCACGGTCGCGATCCTCGCGACGAGTAGCCCCAAAACGAGTATTTATACACCTCAATCCGACACCTGTAGGCTAAGAAACAATTAGAACAACACTGGAAGTCCACATCCTCAAGAAGAAAAGCCTGCAAAAATTCAGTCCCAAAGATGCCTAATTATCCCCTTCGAAGAGCCCTCAGAAAAATCCAATAAAAATAGGGGTGCATTCCTCTCGAAGCGTAGATATCAATCGATCCTTAAAAGCCTTATTCCGATACTCGTAGATCAAGAAAGAAAATTGACAAGCTTCCGCTGTCCAAAATCTCACAACAGTAGAAGGGGTCAAAGTTTGCCTCGGGAACCATGCCAAAAACCCAAAATGAGATGAAGTGATCAACACGAGAATCGAAGGCGTACCTCTCGTGAACGCGCTCCCACAAAAATTGTTGAAAACGATGGTCGGAGTAAGCCAAGGGAGCCTGCGCACCGAAACGCGACGAAGGGGATCACTGGTGAAGGAAAGTCGCACTGCGCCGAAATAGCACAAACCTCAAAGTGCGTGCCACCAAAAATTCTCAAACTTCTCCACGAGATGCAGCAGCCCAAGAGGAAGAACTTTCTTATACAACTCTTGGAGAGAAAACGCCCAGAAGAAGCCCGAAACCATCCTTGAATTCGGCCTTATATAGGCCCAACTTAACAAATGAGAAAATGACCTCTGTGTCCCAAGTTTCGGGCGCCCGAAACATTTCGGGCGCGCACAGTGATCCGATCTGGGCCGTCCATCAAGCGCCCGATTCAACCAGATTGCGCCACGTGGCACCCCGAACAGGCAACAGCCCAGAAGAAGCCTGAAAGCCCAGAAGAAGCCTGAAACCATCCTTGAATTCGGCCTTATATAGGCCCAACTTAACAAATGAGAAAATGACCTCTGTGTCCCAAGTTTCGGGCGCCCAAAACATTTCGGGCGCGCACAGTGATCCGATCTGGGCCGTCCATCAAGCGCCCGATTCAACCAGATTGCGCCACGTGGCACCCCGAACAGGCAACATCGGCGCCAGCCAACCCGGCCGAGCCGCGTGGCACGCCCCGCGCCTGCCCGTCGCACGTGGCGCGCCTGCCCCGCGTGTACGGCCACCTGCCCGCCAGCCAGCGCACGTCGCCCCACCTGCCGCGCACAGTATGTGACGCCCCACTTCCCAGGGGGTCACCCATCCTAGAACTACTCTAGCTCTAGCACGCTTAACTCTCATGTTCCTCTTGGATCTTGCTACCATCCAAAATGCTATAGCCGGGTTAGAGATTTAGTCCTATTATATCATTTATATAGAGGACTAATCCAAATTCCGGGGGTGTTACATTCTTCCCCCCTTTAAGCCCTGACGTCCACGTCAGGCTCAAGCACACTCACAAGCACCAGGCGATGTGAGACTCGTCTCGCTAGCCTTAGCCGACCTTGTGAGGAGCTGTACTCCACTCACAACGGTCATTAGCCGGGGAGCCTCGCTCTACCCGCTATATAACCCTGGCTCAGACTCGTCTCGCTAGCCTTAGCCGACCTTGTGAGGAGCTGTACTCCACTCACAACGGTCATTAGCCGGGGAGCCTCGCTCTACCCGCTATATAACCCTGGCTCAGCCGAGACTCATCTCACATTTCCGGCTGGTGAATGGCTCTGATACCAATTGTGACGCCCCACTTCCCAGGGGGTCACCCATCCTAGAACTACTCTAGCTCTAGCACGCTTAACTCTCATGTTCCTCTTGGATCTTGCTACCATCCAAAATGCTATAGCCGGGTTAGAGATTTAGTCCTATTATATCATTTATATAGAGGACTAATCCAAATTCCGGGGGTGTTACACAGTACCCCGACCAATGGGGAGGCACCACGTGTCAGCCCCTCCGCTTGCTGCGCCCGATGCACGTACGCCCGATGCACCGAACCAGTAGCCAGCTGCCACGTGCCCCCCCCGGTCCACCATACGCCCCACGCTCTCCGTAGACCGAGCCCCACGGACCGGCCCACTCCCGAGCCGCCACGCGTCCAGCCCCCGATGCACGCCCGCCGCGTGAACCGGGCGGCCAGCGCCTCTGCCCGCGGCTGCGCCGCCGCGCTCCGGCGCTGCTCGCCGCCGCCGGCGCTGCCCGCCGGCCGGAACAGTGTCCCTAGCCTCGAAAATCGTGTTTTTGCACCCGGACTCCGAAAAATACAAGTAAATAGATTATTTCGATCGTTTTCGCGCGCTGAATCCAAATCCGCTGTCCGTTTTGCCAAATTCCATTTCTAAAAATTGCCGAAGGCATCCGGAATGGTGTTCTTAATCCAAATTTTCACGCTGAGTCCAATTTTAATATCCGTTTCATGCGAAACCACTTCTAAACCTTCGACGGGGTCCTCCGGTTACCCATGTGACCTATTTAACATCCAAAGTCCAACACTTGTGTCCAAATTGGTGCAAAACACCGCCGACACGCCACATAGGCCTCCAGAAGCTGCTGGTCATACTGTAGAAGCCCTGTAGAGATCTGGGTCACCACAGATCGTCCATTCGAAAATTTCAACATTAAAAATAATTTGAAAGTACTATCACACAAGCCCATATATATATATATATATATATATATATATATATATGGCAATGCTACTTGTACACCCCATATGGGGTGTACATCACACACCCCACCCCATCCAAGGATGGGGACTAATCTATCGGTCACTTCGAAGTGACCGGTGGAATTCACCCCACCCTTGGATGGGTGGGGTGTAAGATGTACACCCCACTTGGGGGTGTACAAAAAGCATTTTCCATATATATATATATATATATATATATATATATATATATATATATATATATATATATATATATATATATATATAGAGAGAGAGAGAGAGAGAGAGAGAGAGAGAGAGAGAGAGGGGGGGGGGGAGAGTCCGGCTACTATACTATTAATAATACCAAATTATTGATGCTATTAAGTTTTCTACCCTTAGATCAACTCCTTTGATTATTTTTACCTATTAAATTTTACCATTTTTCCAACAACCTATTAAACTCAAGGGGCCCACTATTATCTCAACCACACATTTTTTAATCCAAGGGTTAAAAACTTAATAACACCAATGACTTAATACTATTAATAGTATTTCAACCTAACTCTCTCTCTCTCTCTCTCTCTCTATATATATATATATATATATATATATATATATATATATATATATATATGAATAATTTTATTATTTTATGGGGATATATATACTATTAATCTTTCTTGATGCATCGCCTTTATCTTTGGAATGTATGATGTGATATGACTAGTAAAATAGTTTTACCGATGAGTGTTTGATTTTTTTGATGGACGGTTTCCCTTCCTCCGCTACCCACCCCCGGTGCTGCTCTTCTTCACACGTTTATTTATGGGCGAATATGTGTTGATAAGAAATAAATGTACGAAAACGACTTACAAATTTTAGCACATTTGCACATGTGTAAAATATTAAAAAATTGAAATTCTAACGCTAGGAATTTATTAATACAATATATATATATATATATATATATATATATATATATATATATATATATATATATATATATATATATGGAAAATGCTATGTGTACATCCCTTTCGGGTGTACATCATACATCCCCACCCATCCAATGGGTGGGGATGTGGTAAGGGTCACTTCAAGTGACCCTTGAAATCACCCCACCCATTAGATGAGTGGGGTGTATATATATATATATATTTTGATATAAAATAATTTTTCCTTCCAACCTACTCAACTATAAAAAAAATTTATCTACACCCGGTCTATAAATATTATATACATCGACTCTAATTTTTAATATTATAAAATTTAAATACAATTTCATAGATGTGATTTTTTCTATATAAAATACCTCTGTATAAAAATTATCAAGATTTAAATTTTTATATTTGGAGTTTTAAAAATAATATGTATAAAATTTATTTTATACACCCCAAGCACAAATATTATATTTCCCTTTAATACAGATAAAAATATATAGAAACTCTCAACTATAATTTTTGGAATTGACACCCATTCAAATTTTGTTTTTTTATCAATTTTGATTTTTATACTAAGTTAAATTAAAATGAGCAAATATAATTAAATTTATTAAATCTGGTAAAATTACCAGTAAATTTGATAAAATTCATAAAATTTTTAATAAAATTACATAAATCCAAAAACTAAAGTTTAGAATTTTTTTTGTAAAAAATGTGTGAAGACCCCTCAACTACTAGGACGCATTGAAATAGCCTCCTCAAATTTATTTTTAAAATTAATATTTTATAATTTTTAATTTTTTATGATTAATGTTCGTTAATTAAACAAATATAAAAAATTTGACCAAATTCAATAATTATTGTCACGCTCCGGAGTTGAAACTATGACCTGAACTTGCTAACAGATTCACCACCCATATGAAAAATCCTGCATAGATGAAGCATCACATCTGCAAAAGATAGAGTGTACAGCTAGTAGATATCAGAGCTGAAAATAAAAACTACTAAAATAAATCTCAAATCCACTGTACCACTGTATACATCCCAAAGTACCTCAAATACAACATCTGTCATCATACAAAAGGGGAAACTAAACAAATATACAATCAGGGTATAGAATATAACCCACTATCAGGGGAGGAACATCTATCTCACCAAAGTACAGCACGGATAGGGATCTAGCTCGCGACTCCCTTAACTCGATCCGACAAACCAGCCGGTGCAGGGACAAAAGGGAATACTTATGTAAAAAAAGTCACCACAGCGGGTGTGAGAACTACATCAAACGAGTAGTTCTCAGTGGGTACCGTCTCCAAGACCAACGGTCTACCCACTTAGTCTACTAGAGGCAAGATAACACTGACAGGTATGAAAACAGATAGGTAAGAGCTGGCAAGAAATCTACAGCTATCATGACTCTATGTACAATGCTCAATGAATGATGGTGAACAAGATAGCAACTACTCGCTCTCGAGGTGCTAATAAACCCAATCACAACGATTGCCACATAGGGTCCAGTCGAACCTGGACACACCTACTACCACACATCCACTGAGGACGGAATTTACGTAGGGCATCCCACAAGAAGTGCATCGACGTCGCGCGAACACAAGTAACAGACCCAGCTTCGGAGCGGCACTCGAGGGGAGCTACCCCACCGAGGAACAACTGCGCATCACAGTCGAGCTCAACACGGCTCATGCAGGCTATAATCCAATCATGCGATCAACCAGATCGACAACTCACGACTCCCAACTCATAACTCACAACTCACAACAACTAAACTCATTGACCAGAGATACTCAACAGCTGGGACCACCGTCAACCCAAACGGCTCCCAAAAATAAAACACCCAGACCACCACTAAGACTCTAACATGAATCTTATATGTGATGACCTAGATCTCTGCAGATGATCCGCAGCATGATCAATGGCTTCTGAATGTTATTTTTGCTTGATAGTATTGGTTGCGCGCAAATCGGACCCAAGAAAAGGACTTAGCGCGAAAAATAGATTGAGATTATCTATTCGGATGCCTTCGTCGAAAATAAGTGGTTTCTCACAAAACGGACACCGTATTTGGATTCAGCATGAAAAAATGTTCGAAATTAGCTATTTGGATGTATTTTTCTTAGTCCGGATGCGTGAAAACGGACAACCGAAAGTTTTGCTGTGTTTTCGGGTGCATAGGGGAGCTGTGGACCGGGGGTGCCACGTGGCGGCATCTTGTTGGCAGGCGCAATCGGTGCGGTCCACGCAACGCGCAGGAGGGCGCGTGGCGAGCTGCGATTGGCCGACAGCCGCCACGCGGCGCGCGCCCGTTGGGCAGTGCGCGCACGCAGTCCCCCGTGTGGGACACGCGGCGCGCGCCTATTTGACGCGCCGCGCCCAGCCGGATCAAGCCAAGTGGCTTGATCCGGGCGGTCCAATCGGGTTGCAGTGGCGGCGTGGATGGCCGCCACGTGTCCTTGGGGGGGCTGCGGTAGCGGGCTGGGCTGGAACTGTAGCTGGAACCGGGCCTCTTCTCCTTCTTCTTCTGTTACGGCTTTTTATATTGGCATATTTCGTGATTTGAGTCAGAGTATTGAAGTGATCAAATTGTCAAATCAGTAATCGAAGACTCGGAGAAGATTCAACAAGAGCTCAAGTTGACACTCAGGTATGACTAAATTAATCATGGTGATTTAAGTATATTTACAATATTTGGAATCATGATTTTATTGAAACCCGTTTAGTAGAGGTTTTGGGAACTTGGTTTTTAACTCATAACTTATTTTAAGTTTGAATTCCGGTACATGGTTTGTTTTGTTAAAACTTATCTTTGAAAAATTCAGTTTTTACATTGAGTATTGGAACCACACTTTGAGTTCCTCAAAACCCGACACAAGATTTTTTGGAATTTACATTGAGTACCAGAACCCAACTTTGAGTACCGAAACGCAATAAGAAAATCTGTCTGTTGCGTCATTGAGTACCGGAACCTAATATTTAGTACCGATACACAATGTTCTTATATGGTAAGAATGCTAAACCGACCTTGATTGATCTCCAAAGGTTATAAATAGATACTTAGGATTTCTCAAGAACTACCGACCAATTCAGAAACACTTGAGAGCAATCCTGGAGGCTAGGTTTTTATCGTTCATCTTTTAGCCTCTTTTAGGTCAATTCGACGGTTCTTTGACGAGATGCTTTTTGTCGAATTGATCTAATCTTTGCTTAGAGATTTCATCCATGGTTCTCTAATGATATTCTAAGCAAAGGATCACCATCGAAGCCTATACTTTCGTAACGGCTGAGTTTGCGTCAAGGAGTTGACGTGGCATCGTGGATTCGATGTGTTGAAGGTGCTTCGTGGATTCGAAACGTGTTGCTCGTGGATTCGAGTAGCGTTCGTGGATTCGGACGTGTGCATTGGACCTGCAGTCGGTGAGCGCAAGATCTGGAGAAGTTGAAGGTGGGGTTGGAGTCCGTGGAGTCGGTAATCATCTTGTTATCTTTCAATTCTTAGTGGATTGTTATTGCGTGTTGGTCCCGTGGTTTTTACTCCTGTGATGGAGTTTTCCACGTAAATCTCGGTGTGCTGTTTTTATTTTCCGCATTTATTTTTAAATTGCACTGAGATTGGTATTTTGGATATTGCACCTATTCACCCTCCCTTTAGGTGTTTGATAGAACCTATTTAGATCCTTGGGGATCCATAAACCTACAATTGGTATCAGAGCGGATTTTAGGTTTTTCTATCATGTCGGGTGAAGATGGTAATATTAATAGACCTCCTCTTTTCGATGGGACCAATTATGCCTATTGAAAAGTCCGAATGAGAGCTTTTCTCATCGCAATTGATGAGTGGGTATGGCAAACCGTGGAATACGGTTGGGAACATCCAATTGATGTAGTAGACAATTCTACTACCCCAAAACCTCGCTCTAGATGGTCCAGAGAGGAGATCGAAAAATCTTCTTACAACGGGAAAGGTATGAACGTTTTATTTAATTCTCTTTCCTTAATCGAGTTTACACGTATTTCTGCGTGTGAAACTGTAAAGGAGATTTGGGATATTCTTCAAATTACACATGAGGGTACTAGTCTAGTATAAATTCAAAAGCTCCAGATGTTTACAAGTCAATTTGACTCTATTCATATGGATGAGTATGAATTGTTTACTGATTATTATACCAGACTTCAAGATATAATCAATACATGTGTTAATTTAGGAGAAAAGATCCCGGAATCAGAAGTTGTAAGAAAGATTCTTCGGACTCTTCCGGAACGTTTTAGGGCAATTGAAACCGTCAATCATCCGGATGACATGAGAGTAGAGGAATTAGTAGGTGCTTTACAAACATATAAAATGACTTTTCCTACTAATCAATTTTCTTCCAAGTCTTCTTCTAAGCGTGCAGAAATTGGATTCAAATCAACGAAGGAAGAAGATAGCGAATCAAACTTCGACGATAAAATATCTTTTGCCGATTTTGAAGAACAACTCGCGCGGATCACGGAGAAATTTCGTCAGAATTTTCGGAAGAATCGAACCGATAGATTGTCACGCCCCGGGTGTAAACCAGAACCCGGGCCCGTCTACAGATCCGCCGTGCACAAGGAGTTTCCCGCGTACACGAAACGCCAGTAACCTGCTCAGATATAAGAGATAATAAAAATAGCATAAAACAGAGCTGAATTAAAACTAATACATCTCAGATTGAAGCTGGAAATAAAATACAGTATATCTGTAAAAATAATACATCTGTCTCTCCCAGCTCACCAAAAAGATACAATCAGCTGGCTAAAGCCAGACCCAAAAGTAAAGTACAACCGTCTGAGGAAAATGGGTACACCAACAGTCCAACTAACACGCTCATCCTGCCTCGAGATCTATCTACTCAGTCGTCCTCTCTCTCCGACCCGTCACTGAAAGCCCAGCAGCACCCGCAGAAGACACTGCAAAACAAAGGAGAAGAAAAAGAGGAAAGAAAAATGGGGGTGAGAACTACTAGTAAACTAGTAGCCTCCCATAGTGAGTAAATCCTCAAACTCCGACGCACCCACTAGGTCTACCAGAGGCAAAAGGGAAAGAAGAGTGTTAAGCAATAGAGACTGCTGAAGAAAAGAAACTACCACTACTATGCCTCTAAATGCAATCCCAAAAATGGAATAACCATATGCATCAGTAACCAACCGACCCAAATAAACCCATCTATGCTGCCCTCATCATCGGGCAAGTAAGCCACGCCGATGTGATAGCAAAACTTCTGCTGCCACCCTCAGCATCGGGCAAGTAAGCCGCGCCAATGTGATAGCAAAAACTCAATGTCTGTCTGACCCCCACGCTCCGGAGGGGAACTCGAGGGGAGCTACCCACACGAGTAAAGTAACCATGTCACAAGTATCATAATATAGCAGGACTGAATCACGACTATGCTCAAGTGGAACAAATCCCTCCACTAATGAAACCCCGATCCCCCAATCTAATGCAAAGATAAACATCCGGTCGACCGTCCAATGTCCGCAGTCGCCGCAATACCCCACAAGTCCACAATCTGATAAAATAGACAATATCCGGTCAACCGCCTACTGTCTGCGGTTGCCGCAATCCCCCCACCAATCCACAATCAAGTACCACCTGTCCCAGACTCCAAGGTCCCGACTACACGATCCCAAACCCCTGCTCGAACACGAGCAACATGAATCAAAAGTCTAAATGAAAAGGAGAAAAAGAAAAATCATGGTTTCTCCTAAGTCAAGTCCCAATATGATAGTGTAGCAATAAATAGTGGCCTATCTAGATGTCCATACAAGCATGCAAATGTCCTCATGAAAGATAAAAGAAAGTGTATCAAATAGTAGCTCCACATGTGTATCAAATAATAGCTCCGCATAGATATAACCATCATGCCAAAATCACTAACCAATTACACATGTCTATAATCCCTGATCCATAATAAATCATCAAAGAAGTACCCGCATATAAATATGTCATCCTGTTCCATTTAATCAACTTTCATACAAGTCTATGTGCTAACATGGCATGCTAAAATATTACCACCATAGTATATCAATCCCACTAAAATAGGCCAATGATTCATCAGGATAATTTATTTAAGCATGATTTCCAATGGGGTGCCAAATAAATTAGGGGTCTCTCTAATAGTCCTAGTGAGTAAATCGCAGTAAGAGGTAAGCAACAACCACCCACCTGGCACGCAAATCTAAGTCCACAAAACTCTCTAACTGTAAAAGAACTCCTCGCTGTCCAACAACAGTCCCCGCAACACCCAAATCCGCGAGTCACTGCAAAAATAATCGAACTTGGCATAATGGGTCTCCCCCGAAAACAGCAATTATTGTTTTGCAAACAGTACAGAAAAGAGGGAATTTTCACCTCTGTGGAGTCCTCCAAAAAATCCAGAAAAAACACGGTTGCGTTCCTCGCGACGAGTAGATCCAAAACGAGTGTTTATACGCCCTGATCCGATGCTCGTAGGCCAAGATATAAATCGAACAAGTTCGTGCTGTCCAGAAATTCCCCACAGAAAAAGGGGTCAAATAATTCCTCGGGAACCATGCCAAAAATCCAGAATGAGGTGAAACGACCAACATGGAAAACGAAGCCTTACCTCTCAGGAACACACCGCCGCAAAAATCGTCGAAAAATTCCTTCGGGGCTGCACAGGGGGCTTCTCGGACTGAAAAGCGACGAAAACGGGCCGAAAAAGGGAAACGTCGAGGCGCACTGTAAAACCAAGATCGCCGCTGCCGAGCCTCCAAAAATCCAGGGGATCCACTACGAGATCAAAAACATCAAGGGGAACAACTTTCCTATAGGGCTCTCCCTCTCAATCTCTCTCTAAAATTCGGAAAGAGCAAAAAGAGAGAGGGAGGAGGGTATTTATAGGCCTAGCCCAAGCCCACAAGGCTGTTCGGATTCGGGCGCCCGAAACTTTCGGGCCCCGAATCCGGACCCGGCCCGGCCCACCAACCCAGCGCCCGGATTCACCCGGGCGTGACACGTATCCCCGAACAGGGGACAGCGGCGCCCTGCGAACCGGGTGCTGCCACGTGCCCCCTGCGGGGCGGCGCGGTGGGTGGCGCCCGCCACTGGCGCGGCGCCACGTGGCGTCGCGTTCGCTGCCCCGCCCGGCACGCCAGCCGGCACGCCTGCGCGCCGCCTGCCCGCCTGCGCCAGCGTGCGTACGGCCGCAGACGCGCGCCCTCGCGTGCATCGCGCGCGCGTGAGCCGCCCAATCCGGGGCCTCCACGTGGCGCGCCCCGGTCCACGCACCGGTCGCTCGCTCCCGTGGACCGCACAGCGCGAACCCGCCAATAGGCGGCCGCCACGTGTCCCCGCCGGTACAGCGTGCACTAGCGCCACTTTCCCGTGGACCAGGCAGCGTGCGCTGGCCAATGAGAGGCTGCCACGTGTCCCTGCCGGTCCACGGCTCCCCCCGTGCACCATTTTGCACAGAAAACTTTCGGGTGTCCGTTTTTGAGCGTCCGGACTCAGAAAAATACAAATAAATAGCCGTTTTCAAGCGTTTTTCCGCGCTGAATCCAAATACGGCCTCCGATCATCCTGAAACCACTCCAAAAATTTGGCAAAAATCCGCCGAAAGACAGGCTTGATCCAAAACCTCACCGAGTCCATCTAACACGTCCATTTGACGTGTTACGAGCCCGACACACCAATAATAGGTGTCTCACACCGCGGATCCCTGGGAAAATGCCACACCAAAGTCTGGGTCACTACATAGATCTTCATCCTCGAAACCATCTAAAGGATCATCGGGTTCTAAATCCTCTAAACTCAAAAGATTTGCAAAACCTTCTAAAGAAAAAGAAAAAGATGAATTCGAAGGGAAAATCCAATGCTAGAAATGCAAAGGCTTCGGCCATATTTCAACGGATTGTCCTTCTAGGAAATCATATAAAAAGAAGGCTTTGGAAGCAAAAACTTGGGACGATTCTACTTCCGATGAATCGACCTCAAGTAAAGAGGAAAAGGATAATGTTGTTGCTTTTCATACTTCTCTAGTTCCCTCCTCTAATGTTTGCTTGTCATCATTAATTACTGACTCTACTTCTTTGATTTTGCATGAATCATCTACCTCCGACGGAGAGTCGTCAATTGAGGGGCAGTCGGACGAAGAAGAACTCATTGAGGCTTATCAACAACTTCTTAAGAAATCAAAGAAGATGGCCAAGCACATCAAGAAGTTGAGAAAACAACGACTTGAGGTTGAAGATGAGAACCATACTTTAAAGATTAAAATTCATGATCTCGAGGAGGAACGAGGACTTGTATTGAACAATAATAAAATCCTCCAAGAAAAGCTAAACCAATCGGAAACGATCGTTAATTCTCATATGGACAAGATTGGTTTTCTGGAAAAACAGTTTGAGAAAATTCATGATGCCAACCAAGTTTTGACCAAGCAAGTTCATCAACTCAAATCCGACATACAAACTCTTTCAACCGGTTCCAAGCAATTTGACGATATGTCCGGATTAGGTCAAACGAGCAAAATTGGTTTGGGATATAAAAGGAAACAAACTGAGAAGGCTTCAAGTTCCACAACTAAGTTGAAAGGTAAAACATGCTACCAATGTGGAATTGAAGGACACATCATGAAGACGTGCCCGAAAAATAGAAAGAAGAATTCATTGGCACCTTCATCTACGGAGCGAACTCTACGGATTCAAAAGGCACATCAATTCAATGGAGTTCCCTCAATCCATCAAAGGTTCGAGCCACAACATCGGTTATTCAAGTGGACATTTGCAACGCGGGAACCTGAGGTGGATCAACAGTCAAAACAAACAAACCCCGGCCACAACGAAGCAAGACAACCCAAAATCCGACGGTTTTGGATTAGAAAAGGTGATATCTTTCCTTGTCTTAAGTTTTAAATAGCTTTTGACTGTATGTAATGCTTTGATCAATTTTCTCTTCATATTTATCTTGATCTTTGCATTACATGATTTCAATGCTTGTCGTTTTCATGTTTTGTTTTTAAACAAAAGGGATTTAATGAACGATTGCGACTTATTTTAGTGCATTGAATATAAAAAGGGTTTACCTTCATTCACTCCTAATTAATTTTATATTAATTATCAACTTTACTCCATAATCATAATCTTTGAAGATATTCTATTATAGGAGTTTTTGATAGTTATATTCATCAAATTTTAGTAATCATGTGTGATCTTAAGGTGCTTAACCTATCTCAGTTGTGTGAATTCATTGTGATAAACATGAGACAACGAATAGACTAAAATTTGGAATTTAATTCTTTCACGTAAGAGATTGCATTCTTACAAGGGTAATTAAAAGAGTTGAAAAGATGTGAAAAGAGTTACATCCGCAAAGGAGTGTGAAAACTACCACCACATGTTGGAAAGAAATACCACATGTTTTTGGATGCGTGATAATATTTTTGGTAAAATCTTTAGATGAAGCATTTGGAGATTCATATTCAAATTTTCTATATTTTGAACAATCTCCTGGTTGGTATAAGGTGGAATAGTTGAAAGATGCTCAAAGAGCCACCCTTAAGTATTTTAGTGCTTATCTCAAATTTGAAAGGGTATTGATCAAATTGATGTCATTTGAAAATCTCTGTAAGTCATTTTTGATAATCCATTACATCTTGATAGAGTTCGGATCTCTACATTATTTTTGATGACTTGTGTTTGACGTATATAAAATGAAAAACGGTTATAATGGTTTATCTTTGTTTTTTATGATTTAGGAGTAAATCTTTTTAATTTTTGTAAAATTAATTGGATTGAATGATATCTGAGTGATCTCCCAATTTTCAAGCACTTAAATTGATTTTCTTGATTGCAAGCAAATCGGTATTTGAAAGAGTTCAAAATTTGGATTTGTATCAAGAAATATTTTGATTTTTGCTCTGGAGTACCGGTACTCATCTTTCGGTACCGGAACCAAAAGGACGGAATTAAAAATTCAATCCGGAACCCGAACTGAATATTTCAGTTTTTTTAATTGGGTACCGGTACGCGCCTTTGAGTACCGGTACGCAATCTGCATATTTGTTAAATACCGAAACCGAGGTGCATTCTTTCACTCTCTCTTTTGCAAAAACTCTCTCTTTCTCTCTCTAAAAGATTTCCAAGGTGTTTTTCTTCAAGATCTACGAGATTCTTACTGTGATTTGTAAGATCTTTCATCAATCTTGCTTTTTATGTTTCAAAACCCTAGCTTTTAGGTTTTGATGATTTATTTTAGGGATTTTTGAGTTGATCTCTATTTCTAATGAAATCTCTTGCATATATTGCCTTGTTTTCTTGATTAGAACATGAATGATTGCTTTTCATTTTTCTTTTCGTTGGTTGATGAACAAGAACTTTTATGATCATTTCCTTTTGTCTAGTATATTCACTGTTTGACAATTTATGATAAAAAGGGGGAGAAGAAAAATGATAAGATGAGATGATCAAGATAGGGGGAGATAATGAAAAAGGAGCCGAAAATAAAAAAAAACCAAAAGGACGAATCAAATGTAGGATTTATATTTAATTTTTGACAACTGACGTTTGATTTTGTTTGGAGTTTTATTTTGCAGGATTTACATCACTTTAAGACTCCAAGTCCTAAGTCATAGAGTTTGTTCTAGGACTGGTTCAAATGTATTTTTGTTTATTGGATCTTTCATGCAAAAAAAGTCAATGTTTTGGTGATGACATTGAATTTCGATTTTTTGGTTTAAGATGAGTGTCTTGAGCGTTTTATGTATTTTTGGGTTTTGTCATGAAATTGCCAAAGGGGGAGATTGTTACGGCTTTTTATGTTGGGATATTTCGTGATTTGAGTCGGAGTCTTGAAGTGATCAAATTGTCAGATCAGTAATCGCAGACTCGGAGAAGATTCAACAAGAGCTCAAGTTGACACTCAGGTATGATTAAATTAATCATGGTGATTTAAGTATATTTACAATCTTTGGAATCATGATTTTGTTGAAACCCGGTTTAGTAGAGGTTTTGGGAACTTGGTTTTTAACTCATAACTTATTTTAAGTTTGAATTCCGGTACATGGTTTGTTTTGTTAAAACTTATCTTCGAAAAATTCAGTTTTTACATTGAGTACCGGAACCACACTTTGAGTTCCTCAAAACCCGACACAAGATTTTCTGAAATTTACATTGAGTACCGGAACCCAACTCTGAGTACCGGAACGCAATAATAAAATCTGTCTGTTGCGTCATTGAGTACCGGAACCCAATATTCAGTACCGGTACGCAATGTTCTTATATGGTAAGAATGCTAAACCGACTTTGATTGATCTCCAAAGGTTATAAATAGATACTTAGGGTTTCTCAAGAACTACCGACCAATTCAGAAACACTTGAGAGCTACCCTAGAGGCTAGGTTTTTATCGTTCATCTTTTAGCCTCTTTTAGGTCAATTCGACGGTTCTTTGACGAGATGCTTTTTGTCGAATTGATCTAATCTTTGCTTAGAGATTTCATCCATAGTTCTTTAATGATATTCTAAGCAAAAGGATCACCATCGAAGCCTATACTTTCGTAACGGCTGAGTTTGCGTCAAGAAGTTGACGTGGCATCGTGGATTCGATGTGTTGAAGGCGTTTCGTGGATTCGAAACGTGTTGCTCGTGGATTCGAGTGGCGTTCGTGGATTCGGACATGTGCATTGGACCTGCAGTCGGTGAGCGCAAGATCCGGAGAAGTTGAAGGTGGGATTGGAGTCCGCGCGTGGAGTCGGTAATCACCTTGTTATCTTTCAATTCTTAGTGGATTGTTATTGCGTGTTGGTCCTGTGGTTTTTACTCCTGTGATAGAGTTTTCCACGTAAATCTCGGTGTACTGTGTTTATTTTCCACATTTATTTTTAAATTGCACTGAGATTGGTATTTTGGATATTGCACCTATTCACCCCCCCTTCTAGGTGTTTGATAGAACCTATTTAGATCCTTGGGGATCCATAAACCTACATCTTCTTCTCCGCTTTGAGCTCTTTCGGAGATTGATTTTTCTGAGGGATTTTTACCTGAGATCCATATACTACTCCTCTACAATACTTGATTTTTTGGAAAATTTTGAAGGCTCTTTGATCATCTTCTTCATCAACCTTTGAGGATATCACCATTGCTGCATTCACAGCTTACTTTGTCGCGTTTCAGTGCAAAAAATTCCACAGAGCAAACCAGAGGGAGTTTTGACCTGATTTTTTATTCTGCATCTTTAAAAGAGGCAGGTCTACGATTTTGGTGCTCAACTCTTCCCCTAGATCATGAGTTTCCACAGAGTTTTCATCCCATCTTTGGGACCCTTGTGCACACCCTAGAAATTTGGACAACTCTCAGTATTTTGCATCTCCTGGATAGTAGGAGTGGAGTTTCGAGCTGATTTTTAAGAAAAAATCTTCAGGACTTGAAGATCTACAACATTGGTATGTACCACTTCACCCAAATCTGAGGTTTTATTGGAGTTTTATGGTCATCTTTAGAGCTCTTGTGTTCTGGTTTAAGTGTTGGATAGTTAATGTTAAGTTTTGGATAGTCAAAAGTAATTATGTAATTTCTCAGTGATCCGTGAATGGATTTTGGTGTTCTTTGGCTCGATTTGCATATACTTTCGAAAAGGAATCTATTGGTACCTTGCTTGCTGAATTTGGAGTTCGTTTGCCCAGATAACTTTAACGATCTTTCAACCCCTGTGTTAAGGTTTACAGCAGATTTCAGTTTGTGTGTTATTTTGATATTTGGACCTTGATATGCAAAATTTGGTATAATTCTTGGTTATTTCTGGGATTTTAAAGTTTGGACATCTTCTTAAGATCAAGGTGAACATTTTCTCTTTTGATTTCAATGGCAAATTCTGTTTGGATTAATCCCTATAATTTTTGGAAGTTGGTGTTGAAATTTTAATGCGTTCTTGGACAGCATTGTACCATTTGCATAATTTGAATATTAAAGGGGATTAAAGATGGGTTTTTGAGAACTTGGAGATGTTCATATGATTAAGGACACTTTAAATTTGCTGTTGGGAACTTTCATTTGAGGTATTTGAGGATGTACTTGCATTTTATTTTGCATTGTTATACTTGCCGAAATTCTGGACTTGAACCGCGCAGCGTGCATTGTTTCGGTGATTTCGCTCAATCCGAGTGGCAAATTTGGATGATTTTCATGGCATTGGATTCCTGAGAGACTGAGAATTCTACACGTCAAATTTCAGCTAAATCGGGCGGCGGATCGTCAAGTTTCAGGTGGGTTGTTTTGGTCTCCAAAATCGGCGGACGGTTCTGTAACTCTATTTGCTAGTATGCATGAATGAGTTAATGTACAAACTTTATGATGAAAATGTATGCATGAAAAATGGTTTAAATTGTGTGGATTAAGGCTTATATGATGAATTGTACATCTTCTTGTGGTTGAGAGCTTGTATGTTAAAGTCGTCCATGTTGTTGTTTAAAGCTTACATGTTGAAGTGATCCATGCTATATGATTGAGAGTTACATGTTGATGTGATCCATGCTATATGATTGAGAGTTACATGTTGAAATGATTCATACTATATGATTGAGAGTTACATGTTGATGTGATCCATTCTATATGATTGAGAAATACATGTTGAAATGATCCATGCTATTTGCTTGAGAGCTACATGTCGTGATGATTTATGTTATGTGATTGAGTTATATGCATGCAATAGTTGGTGGTGTATGTATTGATCAAGGTGAGTGCATGCTAGAGTTATACTTCCTGTTATTTGAGGGCATGTATGATTAGAGTTATACTCCTTGTTGATTAGAAGTAAGTATGATAAGATTGTATATTGTATCTTGATTGAGAATATCCATGTTAAGCCAATGACTTATGTTGGTTGTGAAATATACTTGTTGTGGTTAGAGACTTATGCATCGATCATGATAACTGTTAATTGAGGAACTTTGACCTAGCACCCCGTCATATGTTCGCATGTTTTAACCAGACTAGTAGAAAACCCTCACTTGGGCTAGGTTCTTTTATGCTTTAGACATCCCCACACTTTACATTCGTTTTTCATGGATATAGAGTTTTCCCTCGCCCGGGTAGTGGGCCAAGTGGTCGTGACATTGTGGGATGCATGTTGCGCTCGTGTCGGGGGGCCGAGTGGAGTATGGTGGTTGAGGTTAGTTTGGTGTTAGTGTCGGGAGCCGTTTGGGATGACGGTGATCCCGGGTGGTTGGGTTTTCCTCTGATTGGTCGTGGCCACTGAGTTGTGACAGTGTTGATCTTATGCTAGTAGGACCTTGAACCCAAACATGCTTTTAGACACACATGATTTTAGTAAACTAATGTTTCTTTCCAAGTTTCGAGGGGCGCCCGTGTTAGGTTTTGCGCAAAAATAAAACGCAGCGGAAAAAGAAATCAAATAGGCAAATATGAAAAACTTGAGATCTGATCTCAAAAACCACGCAAAACAGGATCCCTCATGTATCTAAGATTAAAAGGAAGAGGAAGATCTAATCTTCACCTTTGCGCGGGGAGATCTACACCGCAATTTGATGATCGTGGAATTTGGTTCTCTTGAAGCCGCACACGCGTCCGGCCTCTACGGGTATCCACACGAGGTTGTCGACTTGATCGAAATTCTCACCGGGGTGCTAGCTCCCTTGCAGAGAACGTCTTTCTTTTAATGTGGATATTTAGAAAAGAGGAAGACGAGGAAAGATGACGGCTAGGGTTTTTTTCTTAATGAAAAAAAACTCATACGTATAAAGAGGATATAATCCTATTTATAATTATTAAGATAAACATTAAAATTAGATTTAAGTTTATCTTATCCCTAATCGGTTCAATCGATTAAATCCTAATTTAATTCGATTTGAACTCAATCCTAATTTGATCAAATCAAATCATTAATGCAACATTAGCACTTAAGTCCTCTCACAACTTACTAACTATTAGTAAGCCCTCTCTTGCAACATTTGCACTTTAATATCCTTAATTTGTAACAATTACGAATTAGTCCGATTATCAATATATTGATAATTAAGTCCTCAGGCGATTCAAAAATTGCGATCCAACTATCCGATCAGTCATAACCTCTTATGTGTGTGACCCCATAGGTTCTATTCTATCTGGTAGTGAGATATATTGTGATTACCATCAACAAAATCACTGAAACTCTTTTAAGTGGATTAGAACTATTCAAACTCAGCCCAATAAGAATTATCGATCATCATCCAGATAATTCTCGTGAGTCCCACAATCCACCAGTGACGCCTAGCAGCATGTAGTGGCATTCCAGTAGAATGGAATACTGAACCTCTAGGTGCAGTTAACGTGTGATACAATCCTTCTATCCGGAGTCCCAACTAGACGAAGGTCATGGAATTGCTCGTCAAACCCTACCGTCTGTCATATGTCAAATTTATTCGACTCGAGTTTCTAATGTCGGAAACCCTTTCCGTTATTTACTACGCCTTGGCCAAGGTCTTCTAAACTCGGTCTCATAAATCACATAGGACTAACTCCCTTCTCTACTAAGGGCGTTAGATTCCATATAGGTGTACACCCTATTCCTACAACGAACCTACTGTAGCCAACATGCACCCACTGCAAGGACCCAAATGGCTAGGGACCAAGTGTATGTACAGTCAAACTACAGTAACCCCATTGTGAATAGCCGAGACACCGCAGGTCAAAGGACCAGTCACACTACTGCAACATCGAGTAAGTCACTAACGAGTGAGTAGACATCCAAGTGACTTCTCGTGATGATCACGCTCGGTACCCTTGTTCTCCAACAACCACCTGCACATTCGCTCTAGTGTCCCCACACTGTTGACTCGAGACTCGTCTACCCTAAAAGGGAAGCGACTGTGCACCAATCTCACCGGATCAATCACTGTCCCCGTGATGATCCATCGATCGGGAGCATTTAGGAATTAATCACTAATGATACATGTCTCAAATTCTCAACTCTTGAGAACACGTATCATCATCTTATTAATTCCTTGGACAATTCATGGACACATACACAACACGAATGGAAATAAAAACCCAATAACATTCATAATGTAAAATGTCAAATACAAATTTATAACCTAGAAAGAATATATGTGTCGGCCAAGTTGGCTTCTAGGGCATACATCTAACAATCTCCCACTTGCACTAAAGCCAATTAGCCATATACCTAAGCCCCATCTTCTCAAGGTGGGCTTCAGTCTTCTGCTGGCTCAGCTGCTTAGTCAGTGGGTCTGCCACGTTATCCGTGGAGTCTACTCTCTGCACCTCGATAAATTTCTTCTCGAGATATTCGCGTATAATATGAAACCGTCGCTCTATATGCTTGGACCTTTGATGAGACCTTGGCTCCTTAGCTAGGGCTATGGCGCCATTGTTGTCGCAGTAAAGTGGAATGGCATCTGATGGCATCACACCTAGTTCCGCAACAAATTTCTTGAACCAAAAGGCTTCCTTTGCAGCCTCAGATGCGGCGATATACTCTGCTTCCATAGTAGAGTCAGCGATGATTGGTTGTTTGGAACTCTTCCAACACACCGAACCACCATTGCACAAGAACACGTATCCCGACGTAGACTTTCTATCGTCAACATCAGACATGAAGTCTGAATCAGTGTATACTTGTACTTTCAATTCTCCTCCTCCAAAGATCAAAAACATATCTTTAGTCCTTCTTAAGTACTTGAGTATGTTTTTCACAGCAGTCCAGTGCTCCTCACCTGGATTGGACTGATATCTGCTTGTGATACTCACAGCAAGTGCAATATCAGGTCGTGTACATAGCATGGCATACATGAGGCTCCCTATAGCTGAAGCATAAGGGATCTGGCTCATTCGTTGAATCTCTTCAGATGTATTGGGGCACATTTTCTTGGAGAGATAAATTCCATGCCTAAGGGGTAGAAGTCCCCTCTTAGAGTTTTCCATGCTGAACTTCTTCAGCACCTGCTCTATGTACATTTTCTGTGAGAGGCCTAGCATCCTTTTAGGTCTATCTCTATAGACTTTAATCCCCAAAATATAGGATGCTTCCCCTAGGTCTTTCATAGAGAATTTCTTAGATAACCATATCTTAACCGAAGTCAGCATTGGAATATCATTTCCAATTAGGAGAATGTCGTCCACGTACAATACGA
Organism: Tillandsia leiboldiana; assembly: GCA_029204045.2. Classification (NCBI taxonomy): domain Eukaryota; kingdom Viridiplantae; phylum Streptophyta; class Magnoliopsida; order Poales; family Bromeliaceae; genus Tillandsia; species Tillandsia leiboldiana. The sequence goes on from CM055066.1 coordinate 6,152,371, forward strand.
GGAATGTAATAGCACTCCCACTAACTTTCTTATAAACACATGGTTCCTCCTCATTCTTAACGAAATCAAACGATTTGATTACGTCATTAAAACGAGTATTCCAAGTCCGAGATGCTTGCTTAAGCCCATATATGGACCTTTGCAGCTTACATACTTTGTGACTTTCGTCACTGGAAGTGAAACCCAAAGGCTGCTCCATATAGATATCTTCCTCAAGAAATCCATTTAGGAAAGCAGTTTTCACATCCATCTGCCAGATCTCATAATCATGGTATGCTGCAGTGGCAAGTAGTGTTCGAATGGACTTAAGCATGGCCACAGGCGAAAAGGTCTCTTGATAGTCAATGCCTTCGCGTTGACTATAGCCTTTCGCCACCAGCCTTGCTTTATAGGTCTCTACCTTTCCATCAGAACCTATCTTTCTTTTGTAAATCCACTTACACCCGATAGGTACTATACCTATTGGTGGATCTACCAAGGTCCAGACTTGGTTGGAATACATTGAGTCAATTTCTGACTTCATGGCTTCCAACCACTTCTCGGAGTCGATGTCACACATCGCCTCGTTGTAGGTTTTAGGATCATCTCCATGTTCCTTATCTCCTATGAGGAACATTTCCTCTACTTCCTCTGTAAGAATACCTAAGTATCTTTTAGTAGGAAGGGAGATCCTACTCGATCTTCGAGGTGGATTAGGTGCTACATGTACTGGCTCAGCATGAATAGGTTCCGTAGGTTTTGGGACTCGTTGCTCTTCAGAGACTCTCTCTTCGAGCTCAATTTTTCTCCCACTTACTACTTCTTGAATAAACTGTTTTTCCAAGAAAGTAGCGTGTCGACTCACAACTATATTATGATCCTTTGGGATGTAAAAATAGTAACCTAAAGATTCTTTAGGATACCCTATAAAATGAGCCCTTTCTGACCTAGCCTCTAACTTGTCCGCCTGTAGTCGCTTGACATGGGCCGAACATCCCCAAATCTTAATATGACTAAGACTTGGTTTCTTACCATGCCACATCTCATAAGGCGTGGTAAGAATGGATTTAGAGGGAATCCTATTCAGTAGGTAGGCTGCGGTAAGCAAAGTATGTCCCCAAAGAAACAAAGGAAGATCAGTGAAACTCATCATGGATCGAACCATATCTAATAAAGTTCGATTTCTCCGTTCTGACACTCCGTTGAGTTGAGGTGTTCCAGGAGGAGTCCATTGTGAGACTATGCCGTTTTCTTTGAGATAGTTTAGGAACTCCCCACTAAGGTATTCTCCCTCTCGATCTGATCGAAAAGCCTTGATGGGTTTTCCAGTTTGCTTCTCTACTTCACATCTGAATTCTTTGAACTTTTCAAAAGCTTCAGATTTGTGTCTCATAAGATAGACATATCCATATCGTGAATAATTATCGGTAAAAGTTATGAAGTAGAGATAACCAACCCCTGGCTTGCACATCAAATGGGCCACACACATCAGTGTGTACCAAGGCAAGTATCTCAGTGGCCCTTTCCCCTTGTCCTACAAAAGGTAATTTGGTCATTTTTCCATGAAGACATGATTCACAGACTGGATAAGACTCAGAAGTCAATGAGCCCAGAAGCCCATCTTTCTCCAATCTGTTAATCCTTTCCTCTCCAATATGACCAAGCCTTAGGTGCCACATATACTTTAGGTTTATCTCTTCTCTAGGTCTCTTAGACCCAACGGCACTCACTACGTGCTCATATTCACAGATACATCCATGTGTAAATGGTAAAGACTGTCAATCATAAAACCACGGCCAACAACTTTATTTCTAAAATAAATTGTGCAGTAGTCTTTATCAAAATCGTACTGTGCTAAAGAAGAAACAGAAATCAAATTCTTGCTAGCAGCAGGCACATAATAACAGTCTTTAAGTAATAAAACTTGTCCTAACGGTAATCGCAGAGGATAGGTGCCAGTAGCCACAGCAGCAACTCTTGCTCCGTTGCCAACCCATAGGGTAACTTCACCTTCTCTCAGCCCTCTAATTTCTGTTAGACCCTGCATTGAAGTACATAAATGAGAATTTGAACCAGAGTCTATGATCCAACTGGAAATAGAGGTAACCGTAAGGTTAGTTTCTATTACGAGCAGGTCTAACATACCTTCCGAAGGTGTGTCTTTCTTCTTGTTCTTTAGGCTCTCTAGATAGACGGGACAATTCCTCTTCCAGTGGCCATCAACATTGCATTGGAAACATTTTCCTTTGTCAGCGGCCTTTTTCTTAGGAGCTTCCCTTTTGGGCTTGTTTTCAGTCTTTTGTTTCTTCGCGGGTTTCTTCTTCCAATTAGACTTTCTTTTGGAAGAGGAAGCTCGCTCCACAGCTAAAACCGAGCCCCTTGAACTCTTCAAGGTTCCCTCAGTCGTTACCAACATGTTCAATAACTCAGCATTGGTGCAGTCCATTTTATTCATATGGTAGTTTACAATAAATTGTCCATATGAATCTGGAAGAGATTGCAAAATCATATCAACCTGCAATTCCTTATCCATTTTCATGCCGAGCTTCTCAAGCTCCTCGAGGTCTTTGATCATTGTTAAACAATGATAATGAACAGACTGCCTTTTGATAAGCTGTTGGACAGTTTCGTAACGTAAGGAGGTCCTGGTTGAGAACATAGCTGAGCTTCTCAAAACTCAAAACTATTTTAAGTTTCTTAGCCAGTCTTTATAATTAGTTTCGGTTAAGTGGTTAATTTTGAAAAACGAGAAAAAGAATTGGAAGCGTATATCTTGTTTTGCAGAGAGTAAAGATTCAAATTAGATATTTGTATTTGTTTCAAAAATTTGTTTTAGCGATATTTTTAAAAACAAACGTTAACCTCCCACTATTTCCTCGAGTCTCTTACACTCCTCGGGTAGAGAAACGGAAACCCAACGCGATAAGGGTTTCAAGTGGGTACTACGGTCCCACCAGTTTACCGCACCACCTCACCTGACAGATATTGGTGACACGAAAACCAATGAGTGGACAACTCTTGTCCAATGCTTCTTAAGCAAATTGTAGCGATATTCGGTCTCTAAGTCCTGTAGGCCTCACCTGACAGATATTGGCCTCATTCTTTAGTTAAGTCAGACCCACCGTTCAAACGCGTAAGCAAAGCCGTCATTGGGTCCCTCACCTGACAGATATTGGGCCCAACCCCATCTTTACTCCGCAGCATCTTATGCTAATAGAGTGGTTGCGCCTTTCCAATGCAACTGACCACTGTAACCAGCCGTGCCAATCAACACCAGAAAAGACGCCCGCACTTCTACAACGATGGAAGACCGCTCGACTTAATATTTATGAGGAGATTTGTATTTAGGTCTCATATTTAATTTTATTTATGTACATCTCATGCAAATAAAAATAAACTGCATATAAAAACAAATATTATGCAACCGGTGATGATCATGGATCTAAAAAGAAGATTCGTGCTCGAGCCACTGAGCCGGAATCAGGGTCAAAGGGTCATAAATACAAGCACACGCACGTCATTGGTTTGATCGTCTTCAACTTCTTGATCCAATCCGGAGCTACAACTTGATTCGATCACCATCAACCCTTGATTCGACCGCCATCAAGTGCTCGTCTCGATCTGGGCTTGTTGTGTGCTAACGGCTTCCCACGAATCAACCAATGACGTGCAGCCATACATAATACAACCCAATTAAAGAATAAAATAACTTTTATCTTTAATCTATTGAGACACGCAGGTCTCTAAATAAAATTGGCTCGTGCTCGCAGGCACCCAAACAGCCCTAACACAGAGTCCTTAATTTAAACAAATTTAAAATTACAGGATTCCGCATACACATCATACATCACATGTCTATACAAAATAAATTGGTTGCTATCCATGATCATCACCCATATGTATCTCATACATCACAATCACAATAATTAATTTTGAATATTTTAATTAACCGTTTACCAATTATCCAGAAAAATATGTAATCAAATCACCATAACGATACGATCTTATCAATCGTTTGATTTAACTAAACAGTTAATTCATACAATTTTGATCAATATTTTAATCCGCAAAAATATCTATTGATTTCATCAATAATTCACATCTTATGTGAAAACAAAAACTATATAAAATTTGATCTCATCAATTTTACGATAAAATAAATTGATCTAATCAATATAATAAAATTTTAAAATAAATTTTGATCTTATCAAAATTATATAAATTTTAAAAACAAAATTTGATCTCATCAAATTTTACAAAAATAAAATTTTATTTTAATTCTGCGGATCAAAATAATTTCGAATTGATCAAAATTTAATAATTCTTTGAATATGGTAAAACGATTTAACAATCATTCAATCAACAAAGAATGATTTAAAATATCCAAAACTATAATTTTAATCTTAAATAACATGAGGATGGCTCCGATACCACTGTTAGGTTTTGCGCAAAAATAAAACGCAGCGGAAAAAGAAATCAAATAGGCAAATATGAAAAACTTGAGATCTGATCTCAAAAACCACGCAAAACAGGATCCCTCATGTATCTAAGATTAAAAGGAAGAGGAAGATCTAATCTTCACCTTTGCGCGGGGAGATCTACACCGCAATTTGATGATCGTGGAATTTGGTTCTCTTGAAGCCGCACACGCGTCCGGCCTCTACGGGTATCCACACGAGGTTGTCGACTTGATCGAAATTCTCACCGGGGTGCTAGCTCCCTTGCAGAGAACGTCTTTCTTTTAATGTGGATATTTAGAAAAGAGGAAGACGAGGAAAGATGACGGCTAGGGTTTTTTTCTTAATGAAAAAAAACTCATACGTATAAAGAGGATATAATCCTATTTATAATTATTAAGATAAACATTAAAATTAGATTTAAGTTTATCTTATCCCTAATCGGTTCAATCGATTAAATCCTAATTTAATTCGATTTGAACTCAATCCTAATTTGATCAAATCAAATCATTAATGCAACATTAGCACTTAAGTCCTCTCACAACTTACTAACTATTAGTAAGCCCTCTCTTGCAACATTTGCACTTTAATATCCTTAATTTGTAACAATTACGAATTAGTCCGATTATCAATATATTGATAATTAAGTCCTCAGGCGATTCAAAAATTGCGATCCAACTATCCGATCAGTCATAACCTCTTATGTGTGTGACCCCATAGGTTCTATTCTATCTGGTAGTGAGATATATTGTGATTACCATCAACAAAATCACTGAAACTCTTTTAAGTGGATTAGAACTATTCAAACTCAGCCCAATAAGAATTATCGATCATCATCCAGATAATTCTCGTGAGTCCCACAATCCACCAGTGACGCCTAGCAGCATGTAGTGGCATTCCAGTAGAATGGAATACTGAACCTCTAGGTGCAGTTAACGTGTGATACAATCCTTCTATCCGGAGTCCCAACTAGACGAAGGTCATGGAATTGCTCGTCAAACCCTACCGTCTGTCATATGTCAAATTTATTCGACTCGAGTTTCTAATGTCGGAAACCCTTTCCGTTATTTACTACGCCTTGGCCAAGGTCTTCTAAACTCGGTCTCATAAATCACATAGGACTAACTCCCTTCTCTACTAAGGGCGTTAGATTCCATATAGGTGTACACCCTATTCCTACAACGAACCTACTGTAGCCAACATGCACCCACTGCAAGGACCCAAATGGCTAGGGACCAAGTGTATGTACAGTCAAACTACAGTAACCCCATTGTGAATAGCCGAGACACCGCAGGTCAAAGGACCAGTCACACTACTGCAACATCGAGTAAGTCACTAACGAGTGAGTAGACATCCAAGTGACTTCTCGTGATGATCACGCTCGGTACCCTTGTTCTCCAACAACCACCTGCACATTCGCTCTAGTGTCCCCACACTGTTGACTCGAGACTCGTCTACCCTAAAAGGGAAGCGACTGTGCACCAATCTCACCGGATCAATCACTGTCCCCGTGATGATCCATCGATCGGGAGCATTTAGGAATTAATCACTAATGATACATGTCTCAAATTCTCAACTCTTGAGAACACGTATCATCATCTTATTAATTCCTTGGACAATTCATGGACACATACACAACACGAATGGAAATAAAAACCCAATAACATTCATAATGTAAAATGTCAAATACAAATTTATAACCTAGAAAGAATATATGTGTCGGCCAAGTTGGCTTCTAGGGCATACATCTAACAGCCCGAACCCGTTCTTATTTGATTAGGGCGAAGGCACTAATCCTTCGAGATTTGGGAAAATAAAATCGTTTTTAACTATTTTTCTTAAGAACTAAACTTCACTAAAATTGGGTTTCCTCAAACCAAGATGGTTTTCTAAAAAGAAGTTACTTTTGTCCTCACCCAGAAAGTGGTCGAGTGAAATGATTTTCAGAAACAAATTTCATCTCCTTATACAAACCTTCTCACCCCGACGAGGGTTCGAGTAATCCGGGTTCTAAGGCCTGCCTCCATTTTGGGTCGAGAGCTACGGGAGGCTGTGTCTGAAACCTGTTCTTATTTGAATGGGGTTGTGAGTGTCAGCTTTTCAGAATTCTCGGTCCCGTAGTCATACTAGCGGTTGAGTTGGGTTCTGATCTTTGGTCGATGAGTGTTCCGGCCGGTGGGGTTAGTTGTTCTGGGTTTGTGAGCTTTTCGATCTATTCGATCGTGGATTCGGATCATAGCCTGCATGTGCTACAGTTGTGATACTTGGTTCTGCGCTGTTTTTCCTCAGTGGGGTCGCTCCCCTTGAGTTGCCGCTCCGGATGCGATGGTTCGGCCTGTTGAGGTAATTTTCGCGCGATGGTTCTATTGGTTTATTGGAACGCCCTATGTAATTCCTGCCCAGTGAGTGGAGGTGGTTGTAGATGAGCGTACTTTAGTTCGTTGGGACGCCCTACGTAATTTCCGCCTAGTGAGAGGCGATGGTTGTAGGTGAGCGCAGGCTTGATTGGCCCCTTTTGGCAATCTTTCCGATTGGGTCGATTTGGGCATCTCGGGTTAGAATGGTTGCATATCATCGTCTGTTTCACCCATTGAACATTGTAGATAGAGGCATGATAGTTATAGTTTCATTTATAGCTATTTTATTCTTATTTACAGTTTTTCTATTATCTTATGCCTCTAGTAGACTTAGTGTCACGCCCCGGAGTCGAAACTGTGACCTAGACTCGCTAACAGATCCGCCGCCCATACGAAAAACCCTACATAGACGAAGCGTCTAACCTGCAAAAGATAATACTACAACTATACAAATATCAGAGATGTAAAATAAACTACTGAAATATAAAAGTACAACTCCAAATAGTACAAGTCTGAATCTCACAATACAAAAGTCTCTCAAAATAAAACTCTCAAAAGTAACTATCTACAAAACCAGCAGACTGTACTACAAAGCTCCAAAAAGGGGGTACCACTATACTCCAAGCACGGGTAGGGAACTAGCTCGGGGCTCCCTTACCTCGATCAGCAGGTGCAGCAACAGGAGTAGGAACAAGGGTAGATGCCTCTGAAAGATCTGTCACCAATAGCAGGTGTGAGAACTACTCCGTCATGTAGTTCTCAGTGGGTACCATCTCCAAGACCAACGGTATAGTAACCCAGATCCCCGTGTAGCTTTTCCCTATGTTTCGGGGTGTGGAACACCTGTTAGTGGTGTGTTGGGGCCACAACACGTCAAAGGGATGTGTTGGATGGACTCAGAGAGGGTTTGGAGTCAAGCCTGACTTTCGGCTGCTTTTGCCGAATTTTAGAAGTGGTTTCAGGCTGATTGGAGGTCGTATTTAGTTTCAGCGTGGAAAAACGCTTGAAAATGGCTATTTACTTGTATTTTTCAGAGTCCGGACGCCTAAAAACGGATACCCGAAAGTTTTCTGTGCAAAATGGTGCACGGGGAGGGAGCCGTGGACCGGCCTAGGACACGTGGCGGGCTGCGATTTGCCAGCGCACGGTGTCTGGTCCACGGAGTAATGGCGTTGGTGCACGGTGGACCAGCGGGGACGCGTGGCAACTGCCCATTGGCGGGTCTGCGCTACGCGGTCCACGGGGTAGCGTGGCTGGCGAATGGACCGGGGCGCGCCACGTGGCGGCCCCGGATTGGGCGGCCCATGTGCGCGCAGTGCACCCACGGGAGCGCGGCTGCGGCCGTACGCGCACGTGGGCGCAGGCGCGCGGGCGGCGCGCTGCCGCGCCGGCTGGCGTGTTGGGCGGGGCGGCGCCGTGCCACGTGGCGCTGCGCCAGCGGCTGGCGCCGAGCCGTGGGCGGGACGTGTGGCGGCGCCCGATTCGCGGGCGCCGCTGTCCGCTGTTTTGCGGACACGTGTCGCGCCCAGGTATTTTCGGGCGCGGGCTGGGCCGGGCTGCGGGCCGCACTGTGCGGGCCCGAAAAGTTTCGGGCGCCCAGTTTTGGGGACACAGAGGTAATTACCTCAATTGTTTTTTTGGGCTATAAATGCCTCCGCCTCTCTCTCTTTCTCTCCTTTTCTTGAGTTCTAGAGAGGGAATGAGAGGGAGAGCTCTACAGCAAAGTTGTTCCTCTTGTAGTTTTTGATCTCGTGGTGGATCCCCAGGATTTTTGGAGGCCACGGCATCGACGACTTCAGTATATTAGCGCAGAGCGACGTTCTTTCATTGGTGGCCCGTTATCGTCGCAGTTCGGTCCACGAGGTCCACAGAGCTACTCCGACGGTATTTTTGGACGATTTTTGTGGCGTCGGTTTCATGAGAGATAGGCCTTCAATTTCTGTGCTGATTACCTTGCTTTATTCTGAGTTCTTGGGACGGTTTACGAGACATCTTTGAACCCCTTTGTTGTTGGTGAATTTCTGGACAGCGGAGGCTTGTTGGATTTTTATCTCTGCGCTCGGTTATCGGATTTCAGCATGTGAGGACTCGATCGACATCTACTCTTCGTGAGGATCGCCGTCGTATTTTTATTAGAATTTTTGGAGGACTCTTCGAAGGTGATTATTAAGCTTCTTTGGGACTGTTTTGTTGCAGGCTTGTGTTTACGAGGGAGTTAACATACCGCGATGTTTTATTTTTATCTTGGCCTACAGGTGTCGGATTGAGGAGTATAAATACTCGATTTGGGGCTACTCGTCGCGAGGATTGCAACGATGATTTTTCTGGATTTTTCTGAGGACTGGACAAAGGTGAAATTCCTCATTTTCTGTGTTGGTTTTTGGCTAACAGCAAGTGCTGTATTTGGAACTGCTACCGTTAATGCTATGTGTGGTACTTTTTGCAGTGATTCGCAGATTTGGGTATCTTACGGAGAGTTGGGCAGAGAGGAGATTATTACTGTTGTGGAATGCGCATTTTCTTGGTGGGTTGCTTCGCCTCCAAAATTGATAGACTATTCATTAATTCTATCGTGTAGTAAATCATACATGATTGTTAGATGTATTAGGAAGCATGTTAGTTATAGAAGGATGATCTCGTGTTGTTATCATGATCATGTTATTGTATGCTTCCTATCTGTGTCAATTCATTTACCACTATTTGGAACTTGACCTAGCACTCTGTCATATGATGTATATTCAACCAGACTAGTAGAAAACCCTCACTTTGGCTAGGTTTATTTATGCTCTAGACATCCACACTTCGTATTCTACTCCTGGACATAGTGTTTTCCTCGCCCGGGTAGTGGGCCGAGTGGTCGGGACCTATTTTAGTGTGGGATGCATGTTACACTCGTGCTTGGGGGGCAGAGTGGAGTCTGGTAGGTGTAGCTAGTTTTGTAGCTGTGTCGGGAGCCGTTTGGGTAAACGGTGGTCTCGGGTTGTCGTATTTCTCTGTTTTATTTGTCGTCACTATGTTAGTGACAGCGGTATACTGGTGATAGCAGGACCTAGAACCCAAACTGTTTTTAGACACATATAGTTTCTATAAACTAATGTTTTCCTTCCAAACTTCGAGCGGGTCGTCGGAGCCTGTTCTTGTTTGATTTGGGTGAAGGCAATAGCCTTTCGGGGTTTGGAAAATAAAACTTATTTGAACTGATTTGTATTAAAGAACTAAAATATATTAAATTGGGTTTCTTAGATTAAAACAGTTTTCAGTAATAACTGCCATCTTTTTATTACAACTTCCTCACCCGAGAGAGTTTGGGTGATCTGGGTTCTAGGGGCCGTTCCTTTTTCGGGACGAAAGCTACGAGGGCCGTGCCTGGAACCTGTTCTTGTTTGATAGGGTTGTAGGTGTTGGTCTCCCAAAACTTTCGGACCTTGGTTGGTGTCTTCCGCATGTTGTACCGAGGTTGTCGTGTTCCCGAACTGTAAGGGTGTCGGGAACTTCGATAGGCGGAGCCTGGAGTCTGTTCTTGTTTGATTGGGGTTCTAGGCGCCGACCTATCGGGGTTTCCGAACCCTTATGGTGTCGGTCCTTTCTGTGTTATCTGTGAGTTTGGTGTTCTGTTGTGGGAGCCGTTGGGTTGACGGTGGTCCTGGCTGTGAGTATTTCCAGCCAGTGAGTTAGAGAGGTGATGTTAGTTACTGTCGATCTTGTTGATCGTGGATTTGGACTATAGCCTGCATGAGCCATATTGAGCTCGACAGTGATGCGCTGATACTTTCCTCAGTGGGGTCGCGCCCTCGAGTGCCACTCCGGAGCTGGGCCTGTTACTTTACTATCGCGACTTGTCGATGCTGTCCCCTGACTGGGCCTTTTTTAGGCAGTCACGGACGTAGTCCCTCTGGCTGGGCCAGTTTTGGCAGTCACGGACGCCCTACGTAAGTCCAGTTCTCCGTGGATGTACTGGCAGTAGGTGGGCGCAGGTTTGACTGGACCCTATGTGACAACCACTGTGATTGGGTTAATTGAGTATACTGGGTTTGAGTCGATGCATCATTTTCATCTGTATCACCCTTTGAGCATAGTAGATAGAGGCATAGTAGCTGTAGAGTTATTTTCAGCTTTCCTTCTTCAGTTTTCTGTTATCTTATGCCTCTAGTAGACTTAGTGGGCAGACCGTCGGGTTTGGTTCCGGTACCCACTGAGAACTACTGTGGGATGTAGTTCTCACACCCGCTGTGGTGTATTTTTTCCCCAGGGACCCCTTCTCCAGTTCCTGTTGCTCCAGTTGCTGATCCTTCAGTCCGAGACGAGGGAGTCGCGAGCTAGTTCCCTACCCATCTTTGGAGTATAGCGGTGCCCCCTTTTTTTGGAGATTTGTAGTACAGTCAGTAGATTAGTTTTATTTCCACTTTTGAGAGACTATTGTATTGTGAGGATCTGACTTGTACTGAGAGCCTGTACACTGTTGTATCATTTATGTTTACCTCCCTGTAGAGTTCTGAGTTTTTGTATCAGAGGATTTTGTATATGATTGTATTTGGGAGATGGATATTGTATCTTTATTTCCAGTTGTACAGTGATTGGATTTTAGTTTTACAGTAGTTTTCTTTATAGCTCTGATATCTGTTTAACTGTAGTACCTTTTCTTGCAGGTTGGACGCTTCGCCTATGCGGGGTTTTGTATAGGCGGCGGATCTGTTGGCGAGCCCGGGTCGCAGTTTTGACCCTGGGGCATGACAAACGGTCTGCCCACTAAGTCTACTAGAGGCATAAGATAACAATGCTATATGGAAAGGTAAGTAAGAAGGAAAATAAACTCTACTGCTACCATGTCTCTATCTATAATGCTCAAAGGGTGATACAGATGAAAATAATGCATCGACTCTAACTCAAAATACTCTGTCAACCCAATCACACTGACTGCCCATAGGGTCCAGTCAAACCTGCGCCAACCTACTATTACACCTCCCCATTGGGACGGGAATTACGTAGGCGGTCTCACACGGACTGCGTCGACAAGTCGTGATAGCAAAGTAATAGGCCCTTCTCCGGAGCGGCACTTGAGGGGCGCGACCCCATCGAGGAAAGTATCTGCGCATCTCTGTCGAGCTCAACGGCTCATGCATGCTATAATCCAAATCCACAATCCATTATATCGAAACCAAAAACTCAACACTAACCACATCAGTCTAAATCACTCAACGGCTCGGGACCACCGTCCCCAAACGACTCTCAGAAGAGAACACCCAACTCACATATGACCCAGAATGGACCAACACCATAAGGGTTCAGGAATCCTGATAGGCCGGTGCCTAGAACCCCAATCAAACAAGAACAGACTCCAGGCTCTGCCTTTCGAAGTTCTCTACCCCTTACTGTTCAGAAAATTAACTCCCTCGGTAAAATATCCGGAGGAAACCAACCAGGATTCGAAAGTTCTGAGAGACTAGCACCTACAACCCTATCAAACAAGAATAGGTTCTAGGCACAACCCCCATAGCTTTCGTCCCAAATATAGAAACAACTCCTTGAATCCAGATCATTCAAACCCCCCTCGGGTGAGGAAATTTGCAAGAAAGATGACAATTATTATCGAAAACTATTTTTTTATTTAAGAAGCCCAAATTAATAAATTTTAGTTCTTTAAGAAAATCAGTTAAAACAAGTTTTATTTTCCAAACCCCGAAGGGTTAATGCCTTCACCCAATCAAACAAGAACAAGTTCCGACGACACTTTGAAGTTTGGAAGGAAAATATCGATTTACTGAAATCATGTGTGTGTCCAAAACAGTCTGCGTTCAGGGTCCTGCTATCACCAGTACACTACTGCCATGAACACAGTGACGACAAAAAGATCAGAGAAAACTCGACAACCCGGGATCACCATTTACTCAAACGGCTCCGACATCGAAATAAGATTAGCCACAGCTATCAGACTGTAACGTACCTGACTCCTAAGCAATCCGAGTACCTATCCCCGATATGGCTATCAATACCAGCAGGGTAGGGGTAATTACCTGTCTCCGATGATAGCAATCGGTGGTACTGCAGGGTAAGGCTTCGGAGGATGATGGGAATGTCCTGATCCACGCGGCTGTCCGATGAAGGGCTGCCTGAGGATAGTCGGTGGAGATGATGGGAAAGCTGCTGCAATTCCTGCAACAAATTGGAACAGAGTAGAGAAGAAGGGGGGATGGGAAAAGAGGGAGAGAAGGGAGAAGAAGAGAGAAGAAGGGAGAAGAAGGGAGAAGCGCTTTGATTAATTCTTTTCTAATCCTTACAGGTATGAGTTATTTACTATATATTCTACTACAAGGGACTCCATTGCAGGCCCGTACAGAGTTGGGTTGCAATTAGCTAAGTGCACCGGTCTGCTGGGCTGATCTTGAGATGGGCTCTGTGGCCCGCGTGGCCCCCCTTCATGCATGGTCTATCCCCATCTAACAGGAGGCGCAGTAAACGGGTTCGCGGGTCCGCCCGCCCGGCTTCGCTCCAACCGCCCGATCCATAGCCAACTACTCCCCACTTCTTTAAGAGATCCTGTTCTGATCTCCCTTGAGATCCCATCCCGTATCTAACTACACACTACCCCTCTAACTTTACTCTTTCTCCCCTCTTGCAGGTGCCCTCCATTACAACCCCTCCCTCTCAAAATCTCCTTGTCCTCAAGGATTAAATGCCGGAAATTGCGACTTGAGGGCCCAATAATCCTCCCATGTCGCCGATTCCTCGGGTAGATTGCTCCACTTCACCAGAACCTGGGTGACCGCACGGTTGTTCCGGGGAACTAGTCTCCGATCGAGCACCCGCTCGGGCTCCGCCAACAATTGTCCTTCCTCCCCGACTAGAGGTACGGTTGGGGTTACGGGGCTTCCCGGAACTGGACTGCGTTTAAGGAGGGACACGTGGAACACTGGATGGATTTGGGATCCTTCGGGAAGTCGTAGGCGGTAAGCGACGCTCCCGATCTTCTCCACTATCTCGAAGGGCCCATAGTATCTTGAGGTGAGCTTGATGTTTTTTTCTTACAGCGACCGTGAGTTGCCGGTAAGGCTGCAGCTTAAGGTAGACGAAGTCGCCCACATTAAATGCCCGGTCCACTCTACGCCGATCGGCAAATTGCTTCATTCTCAGTTGAGCCGCTTGAAGCTGGTGCCGCATGTCCTTTAGTACCCTTTCCCTCTCTTGTCCCCATCTCTGGAGGTCTTCCGAGGTGCTTAGATGCAGGTTCGCTACCAACTGGTTGGGCGGTGCCTGTCCAAAGAGGGCCTGGTAGGGTGTAGTGCCCAGGGATGTGTGGTAATTTGTATTATACCACCATTCCGCGTGTGTCAGCCATCTATGCCACCTGCGGGGATGATGGAAACACAAACACCGTAGATAAGTCTCCAGGCACTTGTTGAGTCGTTCCGTCTGCCCGTCGGATTGTGGGTGGTACGCGGAGCTCATGTGTAACTTGGTCCCCATCAATTTGAACAACTCTTGCCACATTCGACTGGTGAAGATTCTATCTCTGTCGGATACTATCACCTCGGGTAGTCCATGTAGTCTGTAGATCGAGTCGAAGAAGGCACGCGCTACTTCAGTGGCAGTGTAGGGGTGAGCTAGCGCAATGAAATGACTGTACTTAGTGAGCCGATCTATTACTACTAGGATGGTATCCTTTCCTTCAGATTTTGGGAGCCCTTCGATGAAATCCATACTTACCTCCCTCCAGATCTGTGTGGGAACAGGCAGGGGCTGTAGTAGCCCAGCATACGGTGTGTTGTCGGACTTATTTCTGATACACACTGTACAGTTGCTCACCATCTCCTTGACATCTGCCTTTAGCCCCGGCCAGTAAAATGTTGGTTTGATCCTTCGGTAAGTATGCTGCTGCCCTGAATGCCCTCCCAGAGGGGAATCGTGCATCTGGGTCAGAATTCTCTCCCTCAGTTTCCCTGTAGACCCAATACACAGTCGACCTTTATACTTCAATAAGCCTTGGCTGTAGGTGTAAGGCCCAGTCTCAGTTGGCTGCAAGGTGAGAATGGTAATAAGCCTTTGGCACACTTCGTCACCCTCATAACTCTTAACCACTTCTAATGCCCACTCTGGCACCACAGCTGCGACTGCTTGAATGGCACCATCCTCCAGTCCCCTTCTTGACAAGGCGTCAGCCGCCTTGTTCTCCTTCCCCTTCTTGTAATTTATGACATAATCCAGCCCCATGAGTTTTAACATTCCTTTTTGCTGAATCGCAGTCGTGATTTTTTTGCTCTAGGAGATATTTTAAGCTTTCGTGATCGGTTTTAATCACGAACTGCCGAGGGCTAAGATAGTGTCGCCACTTCGACACGGCCATCAATATCGCCAGGAATTCTTTTTCGTACGTTGAGAGGGCCAAATTTTTCTGTCCTATGGCCTTGCTAAGGTATGCGATCGGCCTCCCTTCTTGAGTTAAGACTGCTCCAACTCCTTTCCCACAAGCATCTGCCTCTATCACAAAGGTCTTGGAGTAATCTGGCATGGCGAGAACTGGAGCCTCAGACATGGCCCTCTTGAGTTTCTCAAAAGCCGTGGCTGCTTCCTCACCCCACGAGAAATTATTCTTCTTAAGTAGCTCCGTGAGAGGTTTGCTCAATGCTCCATACCCCTTTATGAACTTTCTGTAGTACCCAGTGAGCCCCAGGAACCCTCTTACCCCTCGGATTGACTTGGGAGTAGGCCACTTTAACATAGCTGCAACCTTGCTAGGATCCGTGGATACTCCTTGATCTGTAATGACATATCCTAAGTACTCCACTCTCCTTTGCCCAAAGAAACATTTACTTCGCTTGGCGTAGAGCTTGTTGGCCCTCAATATCCCCAATACACTCCCCAAATGGCTCGTGTGAGCCTCCAATGTTTTGCTGTACACCAGAATATCATCGAAAAATACTAAAACATACCTTCGGATCAGGGAAGAAAATACCTCGTTCATGATGGCCTGAAACGTGGCTGGCGCGTTTGTCAATCCAAACGGCATGACCCGAAACTCGTAGTGCCCGACATGCATCCTGAAGGCTGTTTTCGGAATGTCGTTCGGATCCATCCGGATTTGATGGTACCCGGAACGTAGGTCTATCTTGGAAAAATATCTAGCCCCTCCCAACTCGTCCAATAAGTCGTCGATGATCGGAATCGGGTACTTGTCCTTAATGGTAAGCTTATTTAATTGGCGATAGTCGACGCAAAATCGCCAACTCCCGTCCTTCTTCTTGACTAGAAGAACTGGCGACGCATAGGGGCTGTGACTGGGTTGAATTACTCCTGCTCCCAACATCTCTTTGATCATCTTTTCTATCTCATTCTTCTGCTCATATGTATACCGATAGGGTCGCACATTCACAGGTTGCGCATTCGGGATTAAGGGTATCCTGTGGTCTTGCGTTCGTGCTGGAGGTAGCCCTGTTGGTTCCTGGAAAATCTCAGCATACTCTTGCAACACTTGTTGTATAGGCTCGGGTATGTTATCCTCCTGGTCCTCCTCTTCAATGATCCACTGAGCCACTGCACAACAACTTCCCTCTGCTAGTTCCCTTTGGAGCTGTTTTGCTGTGATATTTTTTAGTTTGGCCGATTCGGACATTCCCTGGAGATGTATTTTCTTATCCCCCTGTGAGATAGTCACAGTGTTGCTGTTGTAGTCGAACGTGACTGGCCCATGAGCCTTCAGCCAGTCAATTCCTAGAATTAGGCTGCTCCCCTCAAGCCTAATTACCCTCAGGTCGGCAGTGTACCCTTCTCCTTGCATCTCCCAACCAAAGTTGGTACATTTCAACTTACTCAGCACCTTCTGCCCGTTCGCAACCGTGACCAACAGGGGGGTGGTAGTGGCGATGTCGGCTCTAGTTGCCTTGGCAACTCCAATGTCGATGAAGCTGTGGGTGCTCCCGGTATCGATTAATATAGACAGCGCCTTGTCTTTGGCCCTTCCTTGAATCTTAATGGTGTCCTGTGCATTCCCAGCACTCAAGGCGTGTACTGATAACCCCGTCTCTTCTTCTTCTTCACTATCTCCTCCTTGGTCTTCTTCCTCTTCCTGCAGGTTGCTTTCATCAAACACCTCGGTTATTTCAGGTGCTCCTTGCAGGGTGTTCACTGTCTGAGGCTTACACTGATGTCCTGGGTAGTATTTATCCCCACAGCGATAACAGAGCCCTGCTGCCTTTCGCTGCTCGAACAGGGGTCTGTTGATGGTTCCTCTCTCTCCAGTGGGTCGAAATGAGCTCCTGGTAGCTTCGGTATTTTTAACCGTAGTTGCTGAGTTTGTTCCCTTATAACTGTTGGGTGAGTGGCTGCCCCCTGAACTCTTAAACATCAGTTTGCTCCTTCTCATCATAGCCGCAATGTTCTGCTCCTGCAACTTAGCTTGCTCATAGGCTTGCATTAAGGTTTTTGGCTGCAGCATCTTTACTGCTGATCTGATTTCCTCCTTTAGTCCACTCAAAAAGCTGGATAAGAAATAGTCTGGGGTGAATTGCGATTTGGTGGTAAGCAATCTGGCTCGTAAGTCTTCAAATTGCTCTTGATATTCTTCTACGGGTCCTTGCTGGGTTAACTTATTGAACTCTTCCACTACGTCGACAAGGCCCTTGTTGTCGAACCTTTTGCATACTTCTTCAGTGAGTTCCTTCCAGGTAACCGCTTCATGCTCGGCCACGTATCCTTGGAACCATGTATCGGCCTTAGCCTCTAAGTGTAGCGCCACTATTTCCAACTTCTGGTGCTCCTTTATACCATAGATATCGAAATACCTTTCACACCTTCGGATCCAATTCCTTGGGTGTTCGCCGGTAAACATGGGAAATTCCAATCTCGGAAAAGGTAAGTGATAATTCTGTCTATTCGGGGCCCCTTGTATGCTGGGTTCTTCTCTTGTACCAAAGTTTGGTGGGATAGGAAGTATGCCTCGCTCCTCCAAGTGGACCACAGGTGGGGTTCCTTGCGCGGGCATTGGTTGCGGTGAGTTGGTTAACAGCTCCATAATTTGCTCTAATTTCTTCGTGGTATTTGCAGTCTCTCTGTACAGTGCATCATAATGGGCTTGCCCTTCCGTGCGAATAGCTTCAATTCGCCCTCCAATGGCTTCGAACCGTCGCTCATGCCCGGCTGCCATCTCCTGGAATTGTTGCTCTAAGGCGCGGACATGGTCATCGAGAGCTTTTAGTCTCGTTCCCTCGGCCATGGACTTACTAATGAACTTAAATCTATTGCTCCTTGTTGACCCAATTGCTTAATTTTGCAGGCTCTATGAACCCAAGCTCAGTGGTGGGTTGGCAGTGGCCCCCTTTGTCGAAGCTCAGCAATGCTGATCCTCGCAGCGCGGGAAACCCCCTCGCGACTCGATTCACAATTTTTTTTTTTTTTTTTTTTTTTTTTTACGATAAGAAAATCAGAATCGAGTTGCGTTTACTGCCCCCAACCCTTGGGATCGCGACCGCTCTGATACCAAGTTGTAACGTACCTGACTCCTAAGCAATCCGAGTACCTATCCCCGATATGGCTATCAATACCAGCAGGGTAGGGGTAATTACCTGTCTCCGATGATAGCAATCGGTGGTACTGCAGGGTAAGGCTTCGGAGGATGATGGGAATGTCCTGATCCACGCGGCTGTCCGATGAAGGGCTGCCTGAGGATAGTCGGTGGAGATGATGGGAAAGCTGCTGCAATTCCTGCAACAAATTGGAACAGAGTAGAGGAGAAGGGGGGATGGGAAAAGAGGGAGAGAAGGGAGAAGAAGAGAGAAGAAGGGAGAAGAAGGGAGAAGCGCTTTGATTAATTCTTTTCTAATCCTTACAGGTATGAGTTATTTACTATATATTCTACTACAAGGGACTCCATTGCAGGCCCGTACAGAGTTGGGTTGCAATTAGCTAAGTGCACCGGTCTGCTGGGCTGATCTTGAGATGGGCTCTGTGGCCCGCGTGGCCCCCCTTCATGCATGGTCTATCCCCATCTAACAGGAGGCGCAGTAAACGGGTTCGCGGGTCCGCCCGCCCGGCTTCGCTCCAACCGCCCGATCCATAGCCAACTACTCCCCACTTCTTTAAGAGATCCTGTTCTGATCTCCCTTGAGATCCCATCCCGTATCTAACTACACACTACCCCTCTAACTTTACTCTTTCTCCCCTCTTGCAGGTGCCCTCCATTACACAGACTCCACTCGGTCCCCAGACACGAGTGTTAATGTATCCCACAATAACCCGACCACTCGGCCCGCAAACCGGGCGAGGAGAAACTCTAAGTCTAGGGAATAAATAATACAAAGTGTGGAAAAATCTAGAACATCAAGGAAACTAACCCATGTGAGGGTTTTCTGCGCACTTTGAGGGAGTGTCACATCGAGCGAGGATGATTTTTGCACAAAACGACACGAAAAACGAAGTCTGGGGTGCTTTTTAGGGAGGCTATTAGAGAGTGAGAGAAAGTTGTGGCGGTCGTGCGGCTCCCAAGGGGCGCGGCTCCCAAGACGAGCGCGCAGGGAAGCGCGGGCGGGCAGGCTTGTGGGCGACCGTGAGTGGAAAAGCCACATGGCACCGCCCTATTGGGCCGGGTGCTCGACGTGACGCGCGACGCGACGCGCGGATGTTGCATCGTTGACGCGTGGGCATGGGAGCAAGACGCGGGACACATGGCGGCCCGGGATTGGCCGCGACGCGTGAAGCGGGCGCATGAGGAGCCTACAGTTGCAGCCCGGAGTTTTTCGAGCGCCCGAAACGGGATTTCGGGCGCCCGAATCTCGCATTTTTGGGCTATATAAACGCGATGAGACCTCATTTTTCTCCCTTTTCTTCTTCTACTCAAACCGAGGGGTTTTAGAGAGAGAGACAGCGCAAGGGAGAGGAAAAGAGGAGACGTGAGCGAGTCGGGAGTGTCGTGGATTGCGCACGGATCTTTCGGGGAGCCGAACGGACGCACGCGCGTGAGTTTCGACAGCACGTTAACGTTGGGGGCCATAGTTTTTGTGCCATTTTACTAAGCGGTGAGCCATTAGGATCTTCGGGTTGTGCCGTTCGTGCGTGGTGATCACCGTTGGGCGTGCAATTCTTCAGCCGGCCGAGTTCTGCCAAGTGTTGCTTTCCAGGTGAGTTCCATGTCGCCGAAAATGGCAGAGTTGTCACGCCCCGGGGTCGAAACTGCGACCCGGGATCGTCAACAGATCCGCCGCCCATACGGGAAGCCCCGTATAGACGTAGCGACTAACCTGCAAAAGAATCATCTACACTAACAGATATCAGAGTTGAAAATGTAAAATGCAGAAATAAAAGATATAAAATACAACTACAACTCCAAATAATAATACAAACCATCCTCACCAAGATACAAAGTCTCTCACAACAGTAAAGGAAAGGTACAACTCGATACCTCACTACAAGGGTCGCTCAACATAACACTCTCTGAAACTGGTAAGGGGTCCATCTACTCTCTCTCAGAGGATGACTGGAAGGGATCTATCTCGTGACTCCCTCACCTCGGTCAGATGGAGCAGAATTAACAACTGGAGCAGCAGGAACCGGAGCAGAAGTCCCTGGGGAAAAGATACCACAATGGATGTGAGAACTACCTCCCACAGTAGTTCTCAGTGGGTGCCGCCAACAAGCCCGACAGTCTGCCCACTAAGTCTACTAGAGGCATAAAGTAACATATGCAGTGCTGTAAGGAAAGTTGGGAAAAGTAAACTCTACAGCTACTATGCCACTATCTAGATGCTCAAAGAGTGGAACAGAAAGAACAGTATGCCACAACTAGCCCTCAACTCAGATCACCCAATCTAAACTGACTGCCACATCGGGTCCAGTCAAACCTGCGCCTACCTACTGCCGTTACATCCCGGAGGACCGGACTTACGTAGGGCGTCCATGACTGCCAAAACTGGCTAAGCCAGATGGACGGTGTCCGTGACTGCCAAAACTGGCTCAGCCAGAGGGACAATGCGTCGACAAGTCGCGATAGAAGTATCAGGCCCAACTCCGGAGTGGCACTCGAGGGGCGCGACCCCACCGAGCAAAGTATCCGCGCATCTCTGTCGAGCTCAAATGTGGCTCATGCAGGCTATGATCCAAATCCTCGATCAACAAGATCGGCTAAAACCAACAAAACACTGTCTCACTCACAGGCTGGAATCTACACAGCTGAGACTCACTGTCACTCTGACAGCTCCCAAGAACCCAGATCTACAACTACTATCACTCTCCCATAGAGATCTGTTCTACAGACTGCTATCAAATCCGCTCGGTCTCCAGACACGAGTGTAAATGCATCCCACAACCACCCGACCTCCCAGCCCACAACCCGGGCGAGAAAAGCTAAGTCTAGAATGACAAGTATAACAGTGATGTGGGAAATGTCTAGAGCAATAAAAGAAACCTAGCCCAAGTTGAAGTTTTCTACAGTCTGGCTGAATATGCTGCATATGGCAGGGGTGCTAGGTCAAGTTCCATAATATTATTAATTAACAAGATGTAGGAATCACAAGATCATCCAACTGATATACATAGTATTAACATTCAAATTCGAACATGCTACTAAGTCCAATAACTATCATGCATGCTTCTATATAAATAGAGTAAGTACGCAGTCCATAGATTTTGAAAGCAAAGCCACCCACCTGAAAGTGCTAACTGTCCGGAATCGTACAGCTGAGAGTACCCAGAAACAGATATCTCAAAATATCCACCAAGCCAACAGTACAGTAGCAGTGATCAATACATCCTGGGTACAAAATACAACTCAAAGTTACACTTAATTTCCACATAATTCCAAGTTTCACAAATCTGTGGTGAATAGTCCCTTTAATTCGAAAATTTCACCTGTAAAACGAACTCCAAAAATTCCAGTAAAAATATGACGGCGATCCTCGCGAAGATTAGATGTCGATAGAGCCCTTAAACGTCGAATTCCGAAGTCCGGATGCGGAGATAAAAATCCGACAAGTAGGTGCTGTCCAAACAGTCCATCAGCCGCAAAGGGGGTTAAAAACATACCCAAAACCCCAATAAAAGCTCAAATTCGGAAAAAGTGACCAACACAAAATTTGTATATATACCTCTAGTGAAACCGTCGCCGTAGAAATCGTCCAAAAATATCATCGGGGTAGCTCTATAGACCTCCCAGACTGAAGTGCGACGAAAATAGGTCTCCAACAGAAAATCGTCGCTCCGCACCACAATGCAGAAATCATCGTCGTCGCGGTCTCCAAAAATTCTGAGCTTCCACCGAAAGATGCCCAAGAGGATTAGGAAGAAATTTGGTGAAGGGCACTTAGGCTGAAAAGCTCGGGAAAAGCCTCAAACATGAGAGCAAGGGGCCTATTTATAGGCCTTAACCCGGAAAAGCCAAAAAAAGTCAAGCATTGGGCTTTCGGTCCCAACTTCGGGCGCCCGGTACTTTCGGGCGGCTACAGTGTTGGGCCGGCCCAACACTGTTCACGCCCGAAATCACCCGGTGATGCCACGTGGCCCGCCGAACAGCAAACAGCTGTGCGGGCCACCCACAGGCTGCCACGTGGCCTCCCACCGCACAGAAAGGCGGTTGGCGCCCGCCAATGAGCGGGCGCCACGTGTCCAGCCGGTTGACCCGCCGACCGGTCGGCACCCGCGTTGGTCGAGCGGCGTGGCTCCCACGTGCGCACGCACCCCGAGGCTCCAGCCCAGGCCCCCGTGCACCGCGCCCGGTGCGCCCGCAAATCACAAGGCGACACGTGTCCCCTACACCCGGTCCACGCATTCCACTTTGAAATTCCGTGGACCGCGCCGCGTGCACCAACCAACTGGAGGCTCCCACGTGTCCCCCGCCTTGGTGCATGCACCGCCGCGCTCGCCCGGTAGACCGCACGCCTTGAGCCCGCCAATCAGGCGGTGCCACGTGTCCGTGCGCCGGGTCTGTGCACCCAGCCGCGCTACTCTGTGGACCGAGCGCTGAAAACCGGCCAATGACAGGCTGCCACGTGGCAGGCCGGCGGTCTACGGCCCCTCCCATGCACCAAAAGCCAATAAAAACTTCCGGGAGTCCGTTTTTGGGCATCCGGACTCAGAAAAAGGCAAGTAAATAGCCGTTTTCAAGCGTTTTTCCGTGCTAAATCCGTTTCCAGCCTCTGTTTGGCCTAAAACCTTTTCAAAATTTTGGCAAATGCAGCCGAAGGCCAACACAGCAAAAGATACCTCACAGGGCCCATCTGTGGCATCCCTTTGATGCACCATGGGCCAGATACACCAACAATAGGTGTACTAACAGTGGATTCACCGGAAAAAGGTTGCATGGGAACCCGGGCTACTACATCCTCCCCCACTAAAAGGAAGTTTTGTCCCCGAAACAAAGTAAAGCAAGACAGGCGTACCTCAACCGGAAGTCTCGAACAGAAAGGGGTAGGCATCTCTCATCTCTGTCTCCAGCTCCCATGTAGCCTCTCGCTCCTCGTGATTGCTCCACAAGATCTTCACATACGGAATGGCCCAGTTGCGCAATTCCCTCATCTCACGAGCAAGAATTCGCAACGGGCGCTCCTCATAAACCAGGTCCTCGCCGATCTCCAGAGAAGTGAAGTCAATCACGTGCGACGGATCAAACACATATCTCCTCAGAGCTGAGACGTGGAAAACATCATGAACTCCGGTCAAGCGTGGAGGAAGAGCAACTCTATAAGCCACGGGGCCTACCCTCTCAAGTACCTCAAAGGGTCCAACAAAGCGGGGACTGAGCTTCCCACGCACTCCAAATCTCTGGGCCCCTTTCGAAGGCGAGACCTTCAAGAAGACATGATCACCAATCTGAAACTCTAGGTCTCGCCGTCGAGTATCAGCGTAGCTCTTCTGACGACTCTGGGCTGTCTCAAGGTGTCGGCGAACAACTCTGACTTTCTCATCAGCCTCCAAAAGTAAATCCGATCCCACAGTTCTCCTCTCACCCACGTCACTCCAATACAAGGGCGACCGACACTTGCGTCCATACAACGCCTCAAACGGAGCCATCTGAATGCTCGCCTGATAGTTGTTGTTGTACGCAAACTCAACCAATGATAAGTGTCGGTACCACCTTGCTCCAAAATCCATAACGCACGCTCTCAACATACCCTCGAGGGTCTGAATGGTGCGCTCGGACTGGCCATCAGTCTGTGGGTGGAAAGCAGCGCTAAATCTGAGCTGGGTCCCCAAGGCTGACTGTAGACTCCCCAAAAAATGTGACTCAAACCTCGGGTCCTGATCTGATACGATCAATGCTGGTACACCGTGTAGCCTCACTATCTCATCCAAATACAGCTGGGCCAGACGCTCCAACGACCAAGTCATATGAACAGGCAAGAAATGTGCAGACTTGGTGAGTCTATCCACAATAACCCAAACCACGTCGGCTCCACTCTGCGCTCTCGGCAGTACAGTAACAAAATCCATAGTAATGTGGACCCACTTCCACTCGGGAATTGAAAGACTCTGTAACTTGCCAGCAGGAACCCGGTGCTCTGCTTTCACTTGCTGGCAAGTTAAACAACGAGCCACAAATCTTTCAATGTCCCGCTTCATTCCGGACCACCAAAAATGTGCCTTGAGGTCCTTATACATCTTAGTACCACCAGGATGAATGGTATAAGGTGTATAATGGGCCTCTCTCAAAATCTGCTCTCTGATCTCAGGATCCATAGGCACACATACTCGGTCCCTGTACCGCAGTACTCCCGAGCTATCCACAGTAAAATCCCCTATCTGATCTGCCTGAATCTGTGATCTGATCCTCACCAAATGGGGGTCCTCACTCTGTGTCTCCCTGATCCCGTCCAACAGAGTGGGCTGCAGGACCATAGACATAAATCTAGCAGTGTCAAACCCCGGGTGTAAACCAGAACCCGGGCTCGTCCACAGATCCGTCGTGCACACGGAATTTCCCGTGTACACGAAGCACTGGTAACCTGCTCAGATATAAAGATATAATAAAGGAGCATAAAACAGAGTTAGACTAAAACTAATACATCTCAGACAAATGCTGGAAATAAAAGTACAACATAACTCTCATAAATATACATGTGTCTCTCCCAGCTCACGAAATAAATACAACCAGCTGGCCGAAGCCAGACCCAAAATAAAGGAAAATACAACCGTCTGAGTGTACAGGGGATACATCAAAACTACTAAACTCGAGCTCGGGGAAGTAGCTATCTAATTAGCGATCCTCTTACCTCGATCCTGGGAAGAGGGTCCCGCAACTCCCGCAGAGGACTCTGCAAAACAAAGGGAAAAAGAAAAGGGAAACAGTGGGGGGTGAGAACTACTATAAAAACAGTAGCCTCCCCTAGTGGGTAGACCTCAAACTCAGACACGCCCACTAGGACTACTAGAGGCGAAAATAAACAAGGGTGGTAAGCTATAAATATAACAACTGATGGAAAAGCTATCACTAATATGCCTCTAAAATAATAAGCTAACAGAATAGCTAAATGTATGCATCAGAGTATATATGCCTGCCTGGGTAACCCAATCTAGACACCGGTGAACACCGGTACCGCCTGCTATAACTACTAACTCACAACTCAGCTGCGGGATGCAGACCGGCTCCTGACCGACACGGTCCCATCCCAAAGGCAACAGACCGGCTCCTGACCGGCACGGTCACAAATATACACACACTCCGGAGTGGCACTCGAGGGGAGCGACCCTCACGAGTGAAATAAGTCGCCATAAGTAACCTGATATAGTAGGACTGGATCAAGACTCTAATCAAGTGGGAAAAACCACCCACTAAAAGAAAATCCGATCCCCTCTCCCCCAATCTGATGCATTAGTAACAACCCGGTCAACCGCCCAAAATCCGCGGTTGCCGCAAATACCCTGTCATCAAGCCTGCCTGTCCCAAATCCCCAATAACTGACTACACTATCCCAGCCCCTGTTCTAACCTGAGCATAATATCCCCTAAGACTAGACAACCGGAGAAAGAATAAAAAGCATGGTTTCTCCTAAGTCAGTTCCAGCATGATAGTGTAGCAGAAAATAGTGGCCAAACTAGGTGACCATACAAGCATGCAAAGTCCTTTACTTAATAAAAATAGCTTCAGTATTCTAATTCTTACAAGAATTAAAGTATGCCTTTGTTGGAATATCTGAAGTACTAACATGCCACAAGCTAATCTATACACATGCATAAGCCTCCCAATATACATAAAGCATGATATGGTTTTAGCATATTATTACCAAAAGGTTTAATCAACTTATCCTTTTTCAAGAAATAATAATTCACTAATATCGAGTCCTCTAACGATGCAAGTGCTAAAAACCAGTCGATACTTTCATACAAGCATGCAAAGTCCGTCCCACGGATACAACCATCAACATGCTATAGGAATGGCTCTAATACGCCTAGTGGGTCATTACAAGTAAGAGGTTTACAATGGTACCCACCTCGAGCGCTAAATTCCTATTCCAAAAGTGAAGTCCACGCTCGGCCCAAACAAACTCCACAACACTGCACAACATTCCCCCAAAGGAACATACATAAATTAATCATACAATGTTCCAAATTCTGTCCAAAACATAACAGCCCAGAGTTTCCCTATTTTCACCTGCGAAAAATGCCCGGAAAATCCAAGAAAAATACTGTCACGATCCTCGCGACGAACCTATCGAAACGAGTACCTGCACGCTCAAATCCGAGTTCCCTACGCTGAGAAATAAATTCTGCAAGGGAACCACCCCCAAAATAAACTGTACAGAAATTCTGTGTCAAGAACTCGGGAAAAGAAAGATTTTCACCTTCGGGATATATTCAGAAAATTCCCAAAAAATTTGAGGGTGTTCCTTGCGCTGTGTAGATGAAAAACGCCTCTTGGCACGCCTCGATCCGACGCCTGTGCGCGAAGATACAGCCAAAACACCACAGTGCTATCCAAAAATCCGTGAAGAAAAATGGGTCACATGGAAGCTCGGGAAACTCCAAGGTCAGCATGGAAAACGAGGAAACTCAAAACACAGAAGTTGGAGTCCTACCTGTCGTGAGTCAAACGGCACAGAAATCGCCTAAATCGGAGGTCGGGATGAGCCGGGGGAGTCCGCACACTGAAAAGGGACGAAGTGTGTTGCCGGTGAACAAGCGTCGTGCCGCGCCGTAAAAACGCGAACCTCAGGATGTGTGCCCCTAAAAATCCCAAGGATGCTATGTGAAATGTAGATCAAGTGGAGGAAGAAAATCCCAGAAGAAGTCCCTGTGAAAAACCGCTCAGAAAAAGAGCAAAAAGGCCTCCAAGAGCCCTATTTATAGGCCCAACCCGCACTAATGGGCCTGGCGGATTTGGGCCCAAGTTTCGGGCGCCCGAATCCGCCAGACGGGTCGGACGGCTTCCCGTCCGACCCGCCCGAAACCCTGAGGTGATGCCACGTGTACCTGTAACACGGGACAGCAGTGCAAGGGTCCCCGATGCGCGTCACGCGTCCCCCCGCGGTCAGCGGGGGTAGGTACGGCCCGCCTCTCGCGTGCTGACACGTGGCCGCACTCGAGTGCGGCCGACAGCGCGCCTGGCGCCTCTGCAGGCACGCGTCCCGAGGTGCCGCCCGCGCACTCCGTGGATCGCGCCTTCGTGAGCCAGCCTATGCCAGGCTGCCACGTATCATACACCCGGTCCACCGAAGCCGCGCAGTTTTCCTTGGACCGCGCCGCGCGCACCCGCCATTCCGTACGCGCCACGTGGCCCGCACGGCGGTCCATGCAACCGCCGCGCCTCCCCATGGACCGGGCTGCATGAGCCGGCCAATGACAGGCCGCCACATGGCTCAGGCCGGTCCACGGTCACCTCCCATGCACCAAAAATCTCCGAAAACTTTCGGAAGCCCGTTTTTGGTCATCCGGACTCCGAATTTAACAAGCAAATAACCGTTTTCAAGCGTTTTTCCGCACTGAATCCAAATCCAACCTTAGTTTGGCTCAAAACCTTTTCTAAAATTTGGCAAATGTAGCTGAAGGCCAAATCAGCTAACAATGTCTCACAGGGTCCATCTGTGGCATCCCTTTGATGCACCATGGGCCAGACACACCAACACTAGGTGTTCTACACAGTGGATTCATCGGAAAGGTTGTAGGGGAAATCTGGACCACTACATCCTCCCCTACAAGAAAAAGTTTCATCCTCGAAACAAAATTCATACCTCAAGCCGGGGCCTCGAACAAGTAGGGGTAAGCGTCCATCATCGTTGACTCTAGCTCCCAAGTAGCCTCGCGCTCATCGTGGCTGCTCCAGAGGATCTTCACATAAGGGATGGCTCGGCTGCGCAACTCCCTAACCTCACGGTCCAAGATCCTCAATGGCCGCTCGACATAGCTCAAGTCCTCAGTGATCTCTAGTGGGGTGAAATCGATGATGTGCGAGGGGTCATAAACATATCTCCTCAGAGTCGATACATGAAAAACATCGTTAACACCTGAAAGTCGGGGAGGAAGTGCAAGCCTGTAGGCAACTGGCCCTAAGCGCTCCAATACCTCGAAAGGTCCAATATAACGAGGGCTCAGTTTCCCACGAATCCCAAATCTCCGAATCCCCTTCGAAGGCAAGACTTTCAAAAAGACATGATCGCCCACCTGAAACTCTAAGTCTCGCCGTCGGGTATCAGCATAACTCCTCTGTCGACTCTGGGCGTGTGAGGACCAGAATTTCCGCAAGAGGATTACTGTTGGATTAACGGAGCTTCTGCAGTGTGTTTGGCAGCTTTTGGAGGCCTTTACTGTGTATTGGAGGTGTTTGTGCACAAATGGGACACAGGTGTTGGACTCAGGGATTAAAATAATCACGTGAGTGATCGGAGGACCCCGTCGGATGTGTAGAAGTGGTTTCGCGCGAAACGGATATTAAAATTGGGCTCAGCGCGAAGTTTGGACAAAAGAATACCTTTTCGGGTGCCTTCGGCAAATTTTGGAGTTAGAATTTGGCAAATCGGACAGCGGATTTAGATTCAGCGCGCGAAAACGATGAAATTGGGCTACTTACGTGTTTTTTGGCACCATGGGTTACTGTTCAGGCCGGAACAGTAACTCCGACGCCGGCGGGCAGCGGCGGGCAACGGCGGAGCACGGCGGGCAGCTGCGGAGCAAGGCGGCGCAGCGTCGCGGGCAGCAGTGCGGGCAGCGCGCAGGCGCGGGCAGCGCGGAGGCGCGCGGGCAGGTGCGCAGTCCACGGGCCGGCGTGAACCGGAGGGCAGGACACGTGGCATTATTGGATTGGTCGGTGCAGTGGACTAGGACCACGGAGCAGGCAGGCGTGGCGCATGGACCGGCGGGACACGTGGCAGCTTTCTATTGGTAGGCTCAGGAAGGCGGGGTCCACCGAGGCGCGGGAGGTTGCCTCGGGAACCGTGCCTGGCAGGGGCGCCAGGCGCGCACGCGGGCGCGGCAGGCGCGCGCTGACCGGGTACGCGCCACGTGTCGACGTCCGCTGGTGGCCATGCGGCGCAAGACGGGTGGCTCCTTTGGCTGTTCCCTGTTTTGCAGGCGACGTGGCTTCACCAGAGCGATTCGGACGCGGTCGGACGGCTTCGTCCGACTAGGTTTGCAGCGTCCGGAAGATCCGGGCGCCCGGAAATGGGGACCTATTGGTCATTTTTACAATTGTTTTTCCCAGCCTATATAAAGGCCGAGAACAGCAGCCTTGATCTTTTTTCCTGCTCATTCTCTCACAGCGCAACCTTCACCAGACTTCCTCCTCTCCCAGAGCTGGTTCTATCTGTAGATTCCCAGATTTTCTGCGGCACGCATCCCGAGGTTTTCATTTTTACGGCGCGGCGCGACGCTCGTTCGTTTGTGATCTTCTTCGTCGCGTTTTGGTGCGAGGACTCCCCCGGCTTACGCCGACCTCCGATTTAGGCGATTCTTGCGTCGTTGGACTCAGGACAGGTAGGGCTTCGATCTTCGTGTTTTGAGCTCCCCCTATTTTCGAGTTTATCTTGGAGTTTCCCGAGCTTTCTTTTGACCCATTTTCGTGGGCGGAGTTTTGGACAGCACCACAGTGTTTCGGCGATAACTTTGCGCACAGGCATCGAATTGAGGCATGCCAGTAGGCGTTTTTCATCTACACAGTGCAAGGAACATCCTCGAATTTTCCTGGATTTTTTTGGATTTTTCCCGAAGGTGAAAAAGGCATTACTTTCAGTGTTAGGTTCTACAGATTTCTGTATAGAGTTCTTTGGGGTGTTTCCCTTGCAGAATTTATATCTCAGTGTAGGAAACTCGAATTTGAACGTGCATGTACTCGTTTCGACCGGCTCGTCGCGAGGATCGCGACGGTATTTTTTTGGGAATTTTTCGAGCAGATTTTGTGGAGCATTGTATGTTTAAATTATGTATGTTCTTTTGGGGTATGTTGTGCAGTGTTGTAGTGACTGTTTGGACCGAGCGTGGATTTCACCTTTGGACAGGAAATTAGCGCTCCAGGTGGGTGGTTGTTGCTTACCTCTATTTTTGACATGCTCAATAGGATTATTAGAGTGATCTCCTTATGTTAGGATTATTGATTAACAAGTGGGAATGGAACTTATGCATGCTGGTTTGGACTTATGGTAGGCTATGTTAGCGGTTAACTTTGCATGCGGAATTGAATCTTAAATTGGGATAATTAAAGTACCTTGATGGTTGGTACTATTTGAGGATTTTATGACATGCATAGGTGGATAGTAATGCTTTATTATGGAACATGGATTATAGACATGTGTGGTTGGATAATATTTTAGCATGATAGTTATATCTATGCGGAGCTATTAATTGTTACACATGTGGAACCACTATTGGTCACCTTTTCTTTTATCTTCCTTGAGGACATATGCATGCTTGTATGGACATCTAGATAGGCCATTTCTTATCGCTACACTATCATGTTGGAACTTGACTTAGGAGAAACCATGTTTGCTTCTTTTCTCCTTTTCGTTAGTCAGGTGGTTCTTGTTGCTCGGGTTTGAGCAGAGGTTTGGGATAGTGTAGCCGGGGCCTGGATTGTGGATTATGGGTTTTGGCGGCGACCGCGGATATTGGGCGGTTGACCGGATGTCGGTTATAGGACATCGGTGTTAGGGCATGATTATGGACTAGAGGACTTTGTGGCAACCGCGGATTTTGGGCGGTTGACCAGATACATATTATTTTACCCAATTTGGATTGGGGAATTATAGCGGCTACCGCGGATAGTAGGCGGTTGACTGGATATCGGATGTGGAACATGATTGTGATTGTGGGTTATTCCGGCGACCGCGGATATTGGGCGGTTGACCGGAGGTCGGTTTGGAGACTTGGTTGTGGATTGTGTGGTATTGCGGCGATCGCGGATTTTGGGCGATTGACCGGATGATCATTTATGCATCAGATTGGGGATCAGTTTTCTTTTAGTGGAGGGGTGTGTTCCACTTGGGTTTTATATTGATCCAGTCCTGCTTTTGATACTTATCACACCGGCGCGGTTATTGCCCGGTGATGCTTTCCTCGTGTGGGTCGCTCCCCTCGAGATCCCCTCCGGAGGCTGGGGCCAGACAGTTATTGACAGTTTTGCCATCACATCGGCGCGGCTTATTTGCCCGATGATGAGGGCGGCAGCAGGAGTTTTGCTATCACATCGGCACGGCTTATTTGCCTGATGATGAGGGCGGTACAGATTGGGTCCATCTGGGACGGTCGGTTACTGTTGCATACGGTTATTCCAGTCTAGGACTGCATTTTAGAGGCATAGTAGTGGTAGTTTCCTTTCTTCAGCAGTCATTATTGCTTACCACACTTCTTTCCTTTTTGCCTCTGGTAGACCTAGTGGGTGTGTCAGAGTTTGAGGTTTTACCCACTAGGGGAGGCTACTGGTTTACTAGTAGTTCTCACCCCCATTCTTCTTTCCTCTTTTTCTTCTCCCTTGTTTTGCAGTGTCTTCTGCGAGTGCTGCTGGGCTTTCAGCGACGGGTCGAGGAGAGAGGACGGCTGAGTAGATAGATCTCGAGGCAGGATGAGCAAGTTTGCTGGACTGTTGGTGTACCCATGTTTCCTCTGACGGTTGTACCTTTACTTTTGGGACTGGCTTTTGCCTGCAGGTTGTATTTATTTTGGTTAGCTGGGAGAGACTGATGTATCATTTATACATATGTATTGTATTTTATTTCCAGCTTCAGTCTGAGATGTATTAGTTTTTAGTTCAGCTCTGTTTTTATTGCTCTTTTATTATTATCTCTTATATCTGAGCAGGTTGTTGGCGCTTCGTGTACGCGGTAAATACCGTGTGCATGGCGGATCTGTAGACGGGCCCGGGTTCTGGTTTACACCCGGGGTGTCACAGATTAGTTGGTATCAGAGCTTAGGGATAGGTCGGTTGGGACTTAGGAAACCCTAGGCTTTTGGGCGGACCCTAGGATGTTAGTGCGTGAGAGACGCGACATTTTGCGAAAGTCGGTGATTTATTGTTTGACTCTTCCTGTGAGTGAAGAGGGATCGACATATCCTATTTTTGTGGGACAGTTATGTTGGCTGCAGACAACATAAAGTTACAAAAATAGAGGGATGTCTTTAACTTTCGCTAAATTGGGTCTTGTGTTTGGGGTGTGCTGATTTGCGGTTTTGTCTTGGTGAGCGGTGTCTCCCCGACGCTGGGTGCTGACCCGGGTGCACCCTGGTGCGGCAGTTGGGTCAGAGCTGGTTATTTCGGGCCGGATACCCAGATTGGAGTCTGAGAGGTCCGGACCCGAAGGGTAGGAGGGTTGGAGGCAGATCAGCGGCGCAGTGGCACAGTTGTCGGAGCAGCGCAGTGGCACAGTTGTCGGAGTATCGAGTAGCCCCCTCCGTCCCGATGTTTAGTGCCGGGGCACCGAGGCAGGGTGGATAGTTGACAGCGGGAAAGCTGTGGGATTGCATTGATAGAGTGAGCCAGTTTTGGCGGATGAGTCACCCAGATTTGTGGGATTGAGTATGGAGCCTTTGGAGACAGGGTCTTGTTCGGTGGGGGATGGAGAGTACTTGGAAGCCTTTTGCGTAAAGAGTTAACGCAGTTGCTGAACTGCACGCTCCATGTGTAGAGGGACGGGGCGCATAGGATATGAGTGTCTGAGAGTGGATTGCGCCAGGATACCTTTTTACACGTTGGGTCCCTCCATTACGGATTTGGGACGCCTCATTGGAGTAGGCGCCGGGTATGGAGCGTGGCATTGTAGTTCCTTTGGATTGGGATCTGCCGCCTGAGGCGAGTTCTGATTGAGGCGCTTGGCGCCGGGTGATGGAGGACAGATCAGTCGAATGAGGCATTCCCGATTTCTTTTCCAGGATAGTGGATTTTTGAGACTGTCGGAACACATAGGTTACAGCGGTCGGTGTGGTGGTAGGTTTGAGTTGCTCCGGGCTTTTGGGTTCGTATCTTTTTGATACAGTAGTTTTCCCTATTGGAGGGTTGTGCTTTTGCTTCATTGCTTGGGTTAGGGGGTAAGATGGTCACCACGTGCACGGGAGGCTTATTTTCCCGATCGCGCTTGGCACGTGGAGGAGAGTTGTTGGTCCTGCCCGGTGCAGCTTGAGTCCTGGATTTTGCCGGTAAACCTGATGGTCTTGACTCAGCTGCGGGGTGTTGTTGTGGTACTCGTTGGGCTGGCTGATTCGGTTTTTCTTTCGCGGCGGTTGATTATGCCGCGAGGACGGTTTCCTTGGGGGGGCCAGGCCCGGAGGTGTTGGTGTACTTGGGTTGCTTGAGGGTTATCTTCGCCTCTATAGTTTTGACTTCGTGAGCGAGGCGAATGTTTCGCAGGGGATGCGTAGCCTATTTGGCTGGTGTGGTTGAGGGACCTGCGGCGGCGCCGGGACTCGGGGATACCCCCTTTGGTTGCGAGTTCCCGGCTGTTCTCCTATCGGAGTTGTCTAGCATGTCACTAGTTTGAGAGTTGAGGACACAACTCCAGGATTCTACGTTTTGGAAATTTTGTCAGACCAAGTGTGTCGCCTTTGGGGGCGCCGGTGCTATTCGAGTTGTGGAAGGTTGGTTCACTTCGGCTTTGTGTGGATCCCCAGGAATTAGATGAAGTGACCATCCGGAGCTAGCACCCTTGTCGAGCATGGAGGATTTGATTTACCAGCTGTAAGGGTCCCGGGTCTTCCTAAAGGTGGATTTGTAAGCTGGTTTTCTCGACTGCATATGGCTGTGTGTTGATGCCGGAGAGTTGGGGAATTGTTTCTACATCCCGACGGTTTAAAGATTAGAGATCAGGGTTTACGTGATCAGTTGGGGGACTTTTATTGGATACCTCGGGAGTACGGAGGTACTCGGATCGAGTTTTTATGCCTTTGGACTTGGTGGTTGGATTTTCGAGGCCCTGGGAGGAGCGGATGCTTTTGCCGATGCAGGCTACTTGGTAGCTCGAGCGGTTAGCCCAGCTGTACTTGGATGAGGTGGTGCGGTTTTTCTGGAGTGCCCGCCTATATTTTGTTCTAGTTAGAGACCCGAGGAGTGCATCGCGTCTCTGGAGGAGGCATTTGACAGCCTTGGGAGCTTGAGTGGTGGATGATGGGATATTTACCCCCTCTATTTGGCTGAGGTTCCGGGTTAAGGAATGACTTTAGTTTCGAGGACGAAACTTTCTTTTAGTTGGGGAGGATGTGAGGACCTGAATTTCCGCAAGAGGATTACTGTTGAATTAACGGAGCTTCTGTAGTATGTTTGGCAGCTTTTTGAGGCCTTTACTGTGTATTGGAGGTGTTTGTGCACAAATGGGACACAGGTGTTGGACTCAGGGATTAAAATGATCACGTGAGTGATCGGAGGACCCCGTCGGATGTGTAGAAGTGGTTTCGCGCGAAACAGATATTAAAATTGGGCTCAGCGCGAAGTTTGGACAAAAGAATACCTTTCCGGGTGCCTTCGGCAAATTTTGGAGTTAGAATTTGGCAAATCGGACAGCGGATTTTGATTCAGCGCGCGAAAACGATGAAATTGGGCTACTTACTTGTTTTTTTGCACCATGGGTTACTGTTCACGCCGGAACAGTAACTCCGGCGCCGGCGGGCAGTGGCGCCGGCGGCGGGCAGCGGCGGAGCACGGCGGGCAGCGGCGGAGCACGGCGGGCAGCGGCGGAGCAAGGCGGCGCAGCGTCGCGGGCAGCAGCGCAGGCAGCGGGCAGCGCGGAGGCACGCGGGCAGGTGCGCGGTCCACGGGCCGGCGTGCACCGGAGGGCAGGACACGTGGCATTATTGGATTGGTCGGTGCAGTGGACTGGGACCACGGAGCAGGCAGGCGTGGTGCATGGACCGGCGGGACACGTGGCGGCTTTCTATTGGTAGGCCCGGGAAGGCGGGGTCCACCGAGACGCGGGAGGTTGCCTCGGGAACCATGCCTGGCAGGGGCGCCAGGCGCGCACGTGGGCGCGGCAGGCGCGCGCTGACCGGGTGCGCGCCACGTGTCGACGTCCGCTGGTGGCCACGCGGCGCAAGACGGGTGGCTCCTTTGGCTATTCCCTGTTTTGCGGACGACGTGGCTTCACCAGAGCGATTCGGACGCGGTCGGACGGCTTTGTCTGACTAGGTTTGCAGCGTCCGGAAGATCCGGGCGCTCGAAAATGGGGACCTATTGGTCATTTTCACAATTGTTTTTCCCAGCCTATATAAAGGCCGAGAACAGCAGCCTTGATCTTATTTCCTGCTCATTCTCTCAGAGTGCAACCTTCATAAGACTTCCTCCTCTCCCAGAGCTGGTTCTATCTGTAGATTCCCAGATTTTCTGCGGCAAGCATCCCGAGGTTTTCATTTTTACGGCGCGGCGCGACGCTCGTTCGTTT
This sequence comes from Tillandsia leiboldiana, assembly GCA_029204045.2. Classification (NCBI taxonomy): domain Eukaryota; kingdom Viridiplantae; phylum Streptophyta; class Magnoliopsida; order Poales; family Bromeliaceae; genus Tillandsia; species Tillandsia leiboldiana. The sequence continues at coordinate 6,187,921 of CM055066.1, forward strand.
GTGATCTTCTTCGTCGCGTTTTGGTGCGAGGACTCCCTCGGCTTACGCCGACCTCCAATTTAGGCGATTCTCACGCCGTTGGACTCACAATAGGTAGGGCTTCGATCTTCGTGTTTTGAGCTCCCCCTCTTTTCGAGTTTATCTTGGAGTTTCCCCAGCTTTCTTTTGACCCATTTTCGTGGGCAGAGTTTTGGACAGCACCACAGTGTTTCGGCGATAACTTTGCGCACAGGCATCGGATTGAGGCATGCCAATAGGCGTTTTTCATCTACACAGCGCAAGGAACATCCTCGAATTTTCCTGGATTTTTCTGGATTTTTCCCGAAGGTGAAAAAGGCATTATTTTCAGTGTTAGGTGCTACAGATTTCTGTACAGAGTTCATTGGGGTGTTTCCCTTGCAGAATTTATATCTCAGTGTAGGAAACTCGGATTTGAACGTGCAGGTACTCGTTTCGACCGGCTCGTCGCGAGGATCACGATGGTATTTTTTTGGGGATTTTTCGAGCAGAACTGGCACGTGAAAACAAGGCAACTCTGGACTGATGTGTTTTGGACAGATTTTTGTAGAGCATTGTATGTTTAAAATATGTATGTTCTTTTGGGGTATGTTGTGCAGTGTTGTGGTGACTGTTTGGACCGAGCGTGGATTTCACCTTTGGACAGGAAATTAGCGCTCAAGGTGGGTGGTTGTTGCTTACCTCTATTTTGACATGCTCACTAGGATTATTAGAGTGATCTCATTATGTTAGGATTATTGATTAACAAGTGGGAATGGAACTTATGCATGCTGGTTTGGACTTATGGTTGGCTATGTTAGCGGTTAACTTTGCATGCGGAATTGAATCTTAAATTGGGATAATTAAAGTACCTTGATGGTTGGTACTATTTGAGGATTTTACGACATGCATAGGTGGATAGTAATGCTTTATTATGGAACATGGATTATAGACATGTGTGGTTGGATAATATTTTAGCATGATGGTTATATCTATGCGGAGCTATTAATTGTTACACATGTGGAACCACTATTGGTCACCTTTTCTTTTAACTTCCTTGAGGACATATGCATGCTTGTATGGACATCTTGATAGGACATTTCTTATCGCTACACTATCATGTTGGAACTTGACTTAGGAGAAACCATGTTTGCTTCTTTTCTCCTTTTCGTTAGTCAGGTGGTTCATGTTGCTCGGGTTTGAGCAGGGGTTTGGGATAGTGTAGCCGGGGCCTGGATTGTGGATTATGGGTTTTGGCGGCGACCGCGGATATTGGGCGGTTGACCGGATGTCGGTTATAGGACATCGGTGTTAGGGCATGATTATGGACTAGAGGGCTTTGTGGCAACCGCGGATTTTGGGCGGTTGACTAGATACATATTATTTTACCCGATTTGGATTGGGGAATTATAGCGGCTACCGCGGATAGTAGGCGGTTGACCGGATGTCGGATGTGGGACATGATTGTGATTGTGGGTTATTCCGGCGACTGCGGATATTGGGCGATTGACCGGAGGTCGGTTGTGAGACTTGGTTGTGGATTGTGTGGTATTGCGGCGATCGCGGATTTTGGGCGATTGACCGGATGATCACTTATGCATCCGATTGGGGATCAGTTTTCTTTTAGTGGAGGGGTGTGTTCCACTGGGATTTTATATTGATCCAGTCCTGCATTTGATACTTATCACACCGGCGCGGTTATTGCCCGGTGATGCTTTCCTCGTGTGGGTCGCTCCCCTCGAGATCCCCTCCGGAGGCTGGGGCCAGACAGTTATTGACAGTTTTGCCATCACATCGGCGCGGCTTATTTGCCCGATGATGAGGGCGGCAGCAGGAGTTTTGCTATCACATCGGCGCGGCTTATTTGCCCGATGATGAGGGCGGTACAGATTGGGTCCATCTGGGACGGTCGGTTACTGTTGCATACGGTTATTCCAGTCTAGGACTGCATTTTATAGGCATAGTAGTGGTAGTTTCCTTTCTTCAGCAGTCATTATTGTCACGCCCCGGGATCGAAACTGTGACCCGGGCTCGCTAACAGATCCGCCATCTGTACGGAAACTGCCGTACAGACGAAGCGTCTAACCTGCAAAAGATAGAACTACAGCTACACAGATATCAGAGCGGATAAGAAAGCTGTAATATAAAATCTCACTACTAAAGCTGAAAGTAAAAACAAGTACATCTCCCCAAATACACGGCGATACAAAAGAAATCCACCTATACATCATCTACAAATCCAAAAGGGAGATAGCTAAACTAGAAATGTAACAATACATGATCAGCTCCCATAGTCCGGGATGGTACATCTACCTCACTCTAAAGTAACAATGCTGGTAGGGAACTATCTCGTGACTCCCTGTCCTCGGTCCGTCAAGCCAGCTCGGGCAGGAACGGAAGAAAAAGCCTCAGCAACCTGTCACCGATAGAGGGTGTGAGAACTACATCCTACAGTAGTTCTCAGTGGGTACCGTCTCCAAGAACCACGGTCTGCCCACTAAGTCTACTAGAGGCATAAGATAACAGAAAAAGACTGCAATAATGAAAAGTAAGCTGGAAAGTATCTACAGCTATCATGCCTCTATCTACTATGCTCAAAGGAAAAGAACACAAACGATGGTATGCATCCACTCACTACTGACAATATGTCATAAGTACTATGCTCAAAGGACAACTCACTAAGGCACAGTAAGCATACTCTCTCACATAACACCCAATCTCCATGACTGCCTCATAGGGTCCAGTCCAGCCTGCGCTCCACTACTGCCACTACGCCCAAACAGGACTTGGTCTTACGTAGGGTGTCCTACACGGACTATCAGAGATCTCAAGCGAACTCTAGTGTATCAACTAGTCGCATCGTCGCAGCCTCGTCAGGCTCGGTATCATCATCGCACCCGGGGCGTAGCTCGAGGGGAGCGACCCCACCGAACTCAAGCATCACAAATATCTCATAACTGGCATGAAATGCCAGGCTCAGCAGGCTATAATCCACGATCAAACAGATCGGTATCTCAAAGCTCGAAATACAACTCAGTCGGAAATGAACCTCGACTCGAATATGAAAAGCCCAAGCACTCTCACGGCTATGTCGGAGAACCCTCAACGACCCAACTCACAACACTAACTCACAGCTGGGACCGCCGTCACTCCAAACGGCTCCCACAACAACACCCCACTCATAGGCGAGAAGAACCGACTGACGCGGCAAGGATCCGAAAATCCCGATAGACCGGTGCCTAGAACCCCAATCAAACAAGAACAGACTCTAGGCTCAACCTATCGAAGTTCTCGATCCTTTACCATTCAGGGATTCGGCCCCTCTCGGTTAAAGTGGGAAACTAACTCAACTAACAAACTCCTGGCTGGAGATGCTCCACAGCCCGATCCGCGAAGGGTCCGAAAACCTCGGGAGACTAATATCTACGGCCCCGATCAAGCAAGAACAGGCTATAGGCGTAGCCTCCCGTCATTTTCGGCCGAAGAAGGAAATCAGCCCTTAGAACCCAGACCACTCAAATCATCTCGGGTGGATAAGTTTATAAGAAACAGTGACGTTTATTAAGAAACCATTTGATCTGAAAGAAATCCATCTTTTAATGATTTTTAGTCTTTATAGGAAACCATTTGAAAACAAGTTTTATTTCCAAACCTCGAAGAGCTAATGCCCTCGTCCTATCAAACAAGAACAGACTCAGGCGACCCTGCGAGGCTTGGAAGAAAACATTGGCTGACTAAAATCATGTGTTCGTCCAAAAAGGTTCTGGGTTCAAGGTCCTGCTAACACACGTGCACCACGATCACAACACGGTGGTGACGAGAAGAACAGCGAAAACTAAACTCTTGGGACCACCGTTTATCTGAAACGGCTCCCAAACACCAACACTGGCCTAACCTAGCCACCAGACCCCACTCGGCCCCCGGCCCGAGTGCAACACCCATCCCACAACACCCTGACCACTCGGCCCACTACCTGGGCGAGGAACTCTATGTCCAGAAGGATATGCAATGTGTGGAATGTCTAAAGCATAAAAGAACCTAGCCCAGATTAAGGTTCTCTATTGGTCTGGTTAACACATGCTCATATGACGGGGGTGCTAGTCAAGGTTCCAATAGTACACCTATACTAGCATGCAAATCCTATCATGATAGAATTAGAAGGAAGTCCGTAGAATTGGAGAGAAAACCAACCCACCTTTGCTCGCCACCAATTGCTTGTCGACACTTGCAATTGGGCTCAGCGGGATTACCTTGCCTCCACGGGGTCCGCACGCAAACGAAGCACGGTGCCAGAATCGGCACGCAAATCGGAGCACGCCGTGACCAACCACCAGACCGCGCGCTCCGCGGATGCCCCGAAGCCAGCCCGCGGCTCAACGCGGCGGAGAAACTCACAACCAGCCTCGACGGAAGCTAAAAACAGCACTGCAACCGCCAGGAAAGAAGAAATCGCAAAATCAGTCAAACGGTCGAAAACCGAGCATCCGGCGGTGAAAAACAGCCTCCGTCGGCGAAAATCTGCGCCCGACGGCGAAAAATAGCTCCGTCGGCGAAAAACAGCGCCCAACGGCGAAAAACAGCACGCGGCAGCAAAAAACTGCTCCGTCGGCGAAAAACTGCGCCCGACAGCGAAAAACAGCTCCGTCGGCGAAAAACAGCGCCCGACGGCGAAAAACAGCGCGCGGCGGCGAAAAACAACTCAAAAACCGCTCGCGAAAAACTGCTCAAAACCGCTCGCAAAACTGCACCAAAATCTACTAGCGAAAAACTGCTCGCGAAACTGCTCGCGAAAAACTGCTCGAAACCGCTCGCAAAACTGCACTAAAATATGCTAGCGAAAAACTACTCGCGAAACTGCTCGCAAAAAACTGCTCGCGAAACTGCTCGCGAAAAACTGCTCGAAACCGCTCGCAAAACTGCACTAAAATCTGCTAGCGAAAAACTGCTCGCGAAACTACTCGCGAAAAACTGCGCGCGGCGGCAAAAAATAGCCCTCGACTGCGAAAAACAGCGCTCGACGGCGAAAAACAGCGCGCGGCACGCAACCCGAGGTGTCGCCGCTGTCCCGGGGCACGCCGAGCGACGGAAAACCCAGCCGCGCGACGAGGGAGGCCCGCCGCGCGGCGCAAAGCCAAGCCGCGCGGCGCAGGGCTTGCTGCGCGGCGCCGGAGCGCGCCGCGCAGCGCCCCAGCGGCGCTGCGCGCACCCGCGCGCAGCGGCGCGCGCCCGCGCAGGCCCGCGGCGCTGCGCGCGGCCCGCGCGGCCCGCGGCGCTGCGCGCGCGCCTGCCGCGCGCGCGCACACGCGCGGCCATGCAGCGCCGTGCGCAGCCTCCTGCTGCGCGCGGCGCTGCACCTTGGGCAGCGCCCGCCGCAGGGTGCTGCCCACAGCAGCACCCTGGCGGCTGCTGCGCGCGCCACTGTGCGCGCGCGCAGCAGCCGCGCCGGCCGCGCTTGCGCCATTGCGCGCGCGCGCGGCCGCCAACGCGGCGTAAAATTTAAAAAAATTTAAATTAAATTTTAAAAATTTAATTTAAATCCGAAAACACATTTAAAAACCCATTTAGCTTCAAAGAATTCTCTAAAATTCCTCCAAGCACCAAAAACCCCAAAAATCCATTTTTAGCTTTTTAAAAAAAAACCAACAAAATCCCCAATGGCTCCAAACAAATTTCAAAGGCCCAAATAAAATTTCCAAAGCTCAAAAAAAAACTCTAACATTAAATTCCAAAAATTAAACACCAAAAAAAAACCCACCTCAACGATGCATCCACGCTCCTCACGGCCACCAACGGGAAGTCCTCGACCAAGATCAACCTCCAAAAACTTCATCTTCATCTTCCTCTCCATCTTCTCCTTCCTCTCCTTCCTTTCTTTTCCTTCTTTCTCTTTTCCTTTCTTCTCTCTTTCGTTCTCTGCTACAGAGGAGAGGGGTGGGCTTGGAGGTGACCATAAGCCTCAAGTGGATAAGGTCACCTCCTTAAAAAGCCACAGACTAAAGCTTAATTAAGCTTTAAAGTTAATTAAAGCTTAATTAGCTAAGCAAGGGGGGTTAAGTAAAAGCAAAAATAAAAACCACTTACCTCGAATCCACTCCCCCAAACCACTCCTCTGACACCAAGCAAGAAGTTCCAAATAATTAGAAATCCATCAATTATAATATTAAAATAATCCAAAAAAAGACCCTCTCCAACTCACTTTCTGCCTTCGGGCTCTCCGCCGCTGTCCGGAACCTCCCGAACTCCGCTGTAAATGGAAAGTACACGCGCTCACAGCTTTTTCTCTTCAAAAAGCTCATCCGTTGAGTCGGGGTGCTCAAATAAAAAACCGGCTCCGAAACTATCAGTTCCGATTCACTTTTTGCCTCCGGATCCTCCGCGTCAGTCCGGAACCTCCCGAACTTCGCTGTAATCTGATAATACACCTGTTCCAAGTGTTCCCGAATTTTCTGTACTCCACTGTGAGATCGGTAAATTCCCAAATCCAATCCTCAATCGGCGCACTATGCCGGAAAAGTCCCGAATCAAGCTGGGACTTCCGCGTTGATCCAAATCAACCCGACATCAATAGTTATCACAACGCAACATGCCCGAGGCCAACTCTCTGCTCCACGACATCATGTGCGGTCGGCGCACCATCCGAAGAGCCGGTACTCTACAATTATTGCTTACCACACTTCTTTCCTTTTTGCCTCTGGTAGACCTAGTGGGTGTGTCAGAGTTTGAGGTTTTACCCACTAGGGGAGGCTACTGGTTTACAAGTAGTTCTCACCCCCATTCTTGTTTCCTCTTTTTCTTCTCCCTTGTTTTGCAGTGTCTTCTGCGGGTGCTGCTGGGCTTTCAGCGGCGGGTCGAGGAGAGAGGACGGCTGAGTAGATAGATCTCGAGGCAGGATGAGCGAGTTAGGTGGACTGTTGGTGTACCCATGTTTCCTCAGACGGTTGTACCTTTACTTTTGGGACTGGCTTTTGCCTGCAGGTTGTATTTATTTTTGTGAGCTGGGAGAGACTGATGTATCATTTATACAGATGTATTGTATTTTATTTCCAGCTTCAGTCTGAGATATATTAGTTTTTAGTTCAGCTCTATTTTTATTGCTCTTTTATTATTATCTCTTATATCTGAGCAGGTTGTTGGCGCTTCGTGTACGCGGGAAATATCGTGTGCATGGCGGATCTGTAGACTGGCCCGGGTTCTAGTTTACAGCCGGGGCGTGACAGATTAGTTGGTATCAGAGCTTAGGGATAGGTCGGTTCGGACTTAGAAAACCCTAGGCCTTTGGGCGGACCCTAGGATGTTAGTGCGTGAGAGACGCGACATTTTGCGAAAGTCGGTGATTTATTGTTTGACTCTTCCTGTGAGTGAAGAGGGATCGACATATCCTATTTTTGTGGGACAGTTATGTTGGCTGCAGACAACATAAAGTTACAAAAATAGAGGGATATCTTTGACTTTCGCTAGATTGGGTCGAGTGTTTGGGGTGTGTTGATTTGCGGTTTTGTCGTGGTGAGCGGTGTCTCCCCGACGCTGGGCGCTGACCCGGGTGCACCCTGGTGCGGCAGTTGGGTCAGAGCTGGTTGTTTCGGGCCGGATACCCAGATTAGAGTCTGAGAGGTCCGGACCCGAAGGGTAGGAGGGTTGGAGGCAGATCAGCGGCGCAGTGGCACACTTGTCGGAGCAGCGCAGTGGCACAGTTGTCGGAGTATCGAGTAGCCCCCTCCGTCCCGATGTTTAGTGCTAGGGCACCGAGGCAGGGTGGATAGTTGACAGCGGGAAAGCTGTGGGATTGCATTGATAGAGTGAGCTAGTTTTGGCGGATGAGTCACGCCGATTTGTGGGATTGAGTATGGAGCCTTTGGAGATAGGGTCTTGTTCAGTGGGGGATGGAGAGTACTTGGAAGCCTTTTGCGTCAAGAGTTAACGCAGTTGCTGAACTGCACGCTCCATGTGTAGAGGGACGGGGCGCATAGGATATGAGTGTCTGAGAGTGGATTGCGCCAGGATACCTTTTTACACGTTGGGTCCCTCCATTACGGATTTGGGACGCCTCATTGGAGTAGGCGCCGGGTATGGAGCGTGGCATTGTAGTTCCTTTGGATTGGGATCTGCCGCCTGAGGCGAGTTCTGATTGAGGCGCTTTGCGCCGGGTGATGGAGGACAGATCAGTCGAATGAGGCATTCCCGATTTCTTTTCCAGGATAGTGGATTTTTGAGACTATCGGAACACATAGGTTACAACGGTCGGTGTGGTGTTAGGTTTGAGTTGCTCCGGGAATTTGGGTTCGTATCTTTTTGATACGGGAGTTTTCCCTCTTGGAGGGTTGTGCTTTTGCTTCATTGCTTGGGTTAGGGGGTAGGATGGTCACCACGTGCACGGGAGGCTTATTTTCCCGATCGCGCTTGGCACGTGGAGGAGAGTTGTTGGTCCTGCCCGGTGCAGCTTGAGTCCTGGATTTTGCCGGTAAACCTGATGGTCTTGACTCAGCTGCGGGGTGTTGTTGTGGTACTCGTTGGGCTGGCTGATTTGGTTTTTCTTTCGCGGCGGTTGATTATGCCGCGAGGACGGTTTTCTTGGGGAGCCAGGCCCGGAGGTGTTGGTGTACTTGGGTTGCTTGAGGGTTATCTTCGCTTCTATAGTTTTGACTTCGTGAGCGAGGCGAAAGTTTCGCAGGGGATGCGTAGCCTATTTGGCTGGTGTGGTTGAGGGATCTGCGGCGGCGCCGGGACTCGGGGATACCCACTTTGGTTGCGAGTTCCCGGCTGTTCTCCTATCGGAGTTGTCTAGCATGTCACTAGTTTGAGAGTTGAGGACACAACTCCAGGATTCTACGTTTTGGAAATTTTGTCAGACCAAGTGTGTCGCCTTTCGGGGCGCCGGTTGTCACGCCCCGGAACCCGGGCTCGCCAACAGATCCGCCGTGCACACGGGATTTCCCGAGTACACGAAGCGCTGGTAACCTGCTCCGATATAATATGAACAATAAAAGAGCATAATACAGAGCTGAAGTAGAAGAACCACATAGTATCTCAGACTGGAACTACAAATAAAGCTGTAATAAGTACAATAATCTCCCAGCTCACCAAAATAGTACAACCAGCTGGCGAAAGCCAGACCTAAAATAAAAGAGGAATACCACAGTCCGAGTAAAGGGTGCAGCATCTATCTAACAGCTCTTAGCCTCCCAGGAGATCTATCTATTCAGCGATCCCCTTACCTCGATCAGCTGCCGATGGCCTAGCAGCTCCCGCAGACGACTCTGCAAAAATAAAGGAGAAAAAAGAAACAGAAAGAACAATGGGAGTGAGAACTACCAGATAAACCAGTAGCCTCCCCTAGTGGGCAAAACCTCAACTCTGATGCACCCACTAGGATTACTAGAGGCCCGAAAGGAAAAAGGGGTAAAGCTGTAAGCAGAACTGCTGAATAAAGGGAAACCACCACTAGCATGCCTCTAAATGCAGTGCCAAAAGGAATGACTGTATGTATGCATCAGTATCTAACATGCCTGCCTGAATAAACCCAATCTTATGCCACCAGTAAAACTGGTACTGCCTGCTGTGCCTTGCCTGCCAAATCGGGTATGCTGGCCAATGCATAACACCGATAGGGAATGAGAGTCTCAAGGACTCAAGCCTGCCTGTAACACACTCCGGAGTGGCACTCGAGGGGAGCGACCCACACGAGTAAAAGTACCTCAGTAATAAGTATCATAAGTGCCGTAAACAGCAGGACTGGATCATGACTATGATCAAAGTGGGAAAAGCCATCCACTAAAAAACCCTGATCTGATGCCATAGTACTCAATAAGTGGGAAAAACCATCCACTAGAGAAAAGCCCGATCCCCTGCTGATGCCAAAAATAGACCAGACTCAACCCTATTCTGATGCAAGGATAAACATCCGGTCGACCGCCTACAGTCCGCGGTCACCGCAACACCCCACAAGTTTATAATCTAACATAACCTTGGCTATACTATCCCAAACCCCTGCTCATACTCGAGCGACAAGCAACTGAAAGCAAAAGAGAGCAATAAAACATGTCAAGTCTTAATATGATAGTGTAGTAATAAATAGTGGCCCTACCTGATGTCTGGGCATGCATGCAACTGTCTTTATTTTAAAAGTTGTAAAATAGTGTCAAAGATTTAAAAAGATTGATTTACTGAATAAAAGTCATTGGCATGTGAGATTATAGCCTTTGTCTCAATCACAGTGTCCCAATATAAGTCATCATATCATCTGTGGGGTTATATTAAATTTTAGGAGAGTTCGTCCCAGCGGTTCTCGTCAATTGTCACATTAGTTCGTCCAATAGTTCTCATCAATTGTCCTGTTAGTTGTCCTGTTAGTTTGTCCTGTTAGTTGTCCTGTTAGTTTGTCCCAGTGGTTCTTATCAATTATCATATTAGTTTGTCCCAGTGGTTCTCATCAATTGTCATATTAAATTTTAGGGGAGTTTCAGTAATCCCAGTGAGCTTGTCAAAAATAAGGTAAGCAACAACCGCCCACCTTGAACAGCTCAGATCACACCCAGATAGTCTCCTGGCTGTCCACAGTCCCCTAAAACTGCTGTCTGCCGAAAACGATGCCCTACAGCAACACACATTGCACAGGGTGTAACTATAGTATTCATAAAAATACATCTTTTGCTGTTTTTCAAATGGCACGAAAAGAGAGGAGTTTTTCACCTCTGTACAGTGCTCAGAAAAATCCAGAAAAATTACGGTTGCGTTCCTCGTGAAGAGTAGATCAAAATCAACTCTTTAAACGTCTCGATTTGATGATCCTACACCAAGATAAAATCAGAGAAGTTGACGCTGTCCCAGAAATTTCCACAGCAAAAAGGGGGGTCAAAGAGACCTCGGGAAACGTGCCAAAAGTACGAAATGGAGCAAAGTGATCAACACGGAAATCGAATCCTTACCTCTTAGGAACGCGCTGTCGTGAAAATCGTCCAAAAATTCCTCCTGGTTAGCACTCAGGGAATTTCCGACGGAACTGCGACGGGAATGGGCCGAAAAAGAGAACCGTCGCAGTGCGCCGCGTCGCAGATAGCTCACTAACTGTAACTCCAGAAATTCTGGAATTTTTAAGAAAGAGAGAGGAGAGAGAGAGGAAGAACTTTCCTATAGAGCTCAAATTCGGATTCTCTCTCTAAGGCACAGAAAATCGAGGTGGGAAATGAGGAGGGGTGGGGGACCTCTATTTATAGTGGGCCAAGAGACTATTCGGCTCCACACCAGATCAGATCCGAACAGGAAACACCAAAATTGGCCATCCATAATGCGCCACGTGTCCACATAACAGCAAACAGCTTGTGCAAGGCCACTCAGATCTCGCCACGTGTCCACGTGGTGCACGTGGTTGCTCCGCGCTCCGAGTTTTCCGGATCCTGTCAGCCAATGGGAGCTTGCCACGTGTCACCATCCCATGTGCCTTCTAGAAGCCGGCCCACCAATGGGGAAGCGCCACGTGGCAAGGAAGGTCTTCGGTGCTCCCGGTGCACGCCAGGCCGTGGACCGCGCACCAGCGCCCCCTGCCCGCGCCTGCCCGCGCTGCCCGCGCCCCTGCCGCCGCCCTCTGCCCTGCTCCGCCGCGCTCCGCCGCCGTGCCGCCGTGCGCCGCCGCCCGCCGCCCTCGCTCGCCGGTCGCCGGAACAGTAATTCCGGCGGCCGGAGTTACTGTTTCCGGCGTGAACAGTACCGTGGTGCCGAAAAAGGAAAAATTAAAGTAAATATACCGTTTCGATCGTTTTCGCGCGCTGAGGTCCAAATACGACGTCCATTTCGCCAAATTCTCATACCGAAATTTTGCCGAAAGCTCCCAGAAAAATTCTATTTGCTCCGATTTTTGTGCAGAGTCTATCTTAAATGTCCAATTTTGATTCTACAAGCTCTGCTTCACCGAATAAGCTCCCTACAGTCACTGTTTATGTTGCACAGTTCCTGCGGGAGTCCGGGTCATCACATCCTCCCCCACTAAAAAGAGTTTCGTCCTCGAAACGAGAACTAAACAATAATCCTCAGTCCGATGTCTCGAATAAGTAGGGGTGAGCATCCCTCATCTCCGACTCGAGCTCCCATGTAGCCTCGCGCTCGTCATGATGTCCCATGGATTTTCACATAGGGAATGGCCCGATTGCGCAATTCTCTCACCTCTCGGTCCAAAATTCGTAGTGGGCGCTCCTCATACCTCAAATCTTCGCTAATCTCAAGCGGTGTGAAGTCGATGACGTGCGATGGGTCGAAGACATACTTCCTCAAGGTAGAGACATGAAATACATCATAGACACCAGCAAAGCCTTGGAGGAAGTGCGAGTCGGTAGGCAACTGGCCCGATACGCCCCAATACCTCAAAGGGTCCAATGTATCGGGGGCTAAGCTTTCCACGAATGCCAAATCTCCTGATTCCTTTGGACGGCGAGACTTTCAGGAAACATGATCTCCAACTTGAAATTCTAGGCTCGTCGCCGAACATCGGCATAACTCCTTTGTCGGCTTGGGCGGTTTAAGATGCTTTTCGAATCACACGTCGGCCTTCTCCTCTGCCTCTATCAATACATCTGGTCCCAGAGGTCC